>OY757021.1:39838322-40454945 GCA_963580285.1 Lucinisca nassula | reverse complement strand
TGCTTGTAAATTCAGAGTAGCGTCCCTTGGTTTGTATGATGTCATTTATTTCATTGATGACATCGCAAATTTATCGACTGATTTACAGGATTAAACACTTTCACCCCTGAAATTCTGAGGTCGATCATTTCATCCTTTTTATTTTATTTTGGACATGTCCAATCTTATAAATAAGGGATTTGGCAATCATAAACATGATGACAAACAGTGTAGACCCTGATGATATAGTTCATCGGATCTTGACTGTTTTCTTAAGCATCTGTACTGGTCTAAAGGGTTTAAAGTGTTAAACCTGGACCTGTTTACAAATCTTTAGAATGCTAAAAATACTTGCTATCTATCTATCGTTCTATCTATTTAATCTATCTATCTATCTATCAAAGCCCCCGCCCATAGGGGCTTGAAGAAATATATGCGCTGCATGATGCTTCCACGTAGAGCTGAATCCGGCCCGCACACTAGTACTGGTAAACCGCTTAGAGGACCTAAGCCTGTCCAGGAACCGCGGTGCGAGGCGGACCGTCAATGCTTGTAAACCCAATTGGTTTCATTGGGCGACAGGGCTTGAGATGTCATTTCATCTCAATGGCGGGTAAAAGGCCCACAAAATTGGAAGCAACGTCTCCAAAATGACCTTTACAGTGTTGACGGGGACGTTAAACCTCAAATCAATCAAAATCTATCTATCTATCTATCTATCTATCTATCTATCTATCTATCTATCTATCTATCTATCTATCTATCTATCTATCTATCTATCTATCTATCTATCTATCTATCTATCTATCTATGCCTCAGCTGACACTGTTTTCCTCTTAGCATACAACTTGATCAGTCTGCCTTTCCTTCTATGGAAATCCTACTCTCAGCCTGCCCTACACTCCAAGTATCTGATCTTCGCCTTTCCTTGTCTGGCATCTTCAGATATCAGATTATTTTCAGATTCAAGCAGAGCAAACTCTGCTAAAATGCAAATGGAACTATATGATCTTGAGAAGTCAATAATTTTGTGATGTCATCAGTGAAATAAATGGCGTCATTCAAACCTAGGGACGCTACTCTGATGCATCACATCCTGTATGGAATAGAATAGAATATTACCCCTGTGGGCTCTGTACTGAACGTGTTGGTATGAAGAACTGTTGAATTTGATGTGATACTTGCAATGTCTGGTATCATAAAAGCTGTCAACCCTACTCCACCCTAACACACCCCAAAGCATCCTACCTAACCACCCCTTCTACCCCTATCCCTGCCTATCTACCCTTCCCACTCCACCTCACCTACCCTACCCAACCTTAATCTCGCTCAACTCCAACGTACCTACCCTACCCATCCCCACCTAACCCCACCCAGCATACCCACTCTCATCCCATCTACCTTACCCTACCCCATACCAATGCACCGACCCAATCCAGCCCTACCTATCCCAATGCCATTCTACCTACCCTACCGAACATCATCCCACCTCACGTACCCCCAAACTACCTACCCTTCCCACCCAACCTACCCCACCTAACACCACCATTCCCATCTACCTACCCTTTCCTATCCTAGTACCCTAAAATCCTCCGCCCCCGCCCATAGGGGCTTGAAGAAATATATGGGCTGCATGATGCTTCCACGCAGAGCTGAATCCGTCCCGCACACTAGTACTGGTAAACCGCTTGGAGGATCTAAGCCTGTCCAGGAACCGCGGTGCGAGGCGGACCGTCCATGCTAATAAACCCTATTGGTTTCATTGGGCGATAGGGCTTGAGATGTCATTTCATCTCAATGCCGGGTAAAAGTCCCACAAAATTGGAAGCAACGTCTCCAAAATGACCTTTACAGTGTTGACGGGGACGTTAAACCTCAAATCAAACAAACAAACTACCCTAAAATCACCCACTTTCCCCAACCCTACCCTACTTACCCTACCCTGCCTAGTTGAATGCACCGTACCTACTCCTACCTATCCCAACCCCACCCTACCTACCATACCTTAACTTTATCTACCTACCCCGACCCCACCTACCCTACCCTATCCACCAATTTACCCCAACCACACCTTACCTACTTTGCACTCCACCTCCTTTACAACACCCCATCCATAACGCAGCCACCATAACCCAATTCCACCCTACCTAAATCTACCCCACCCGTCCAACCCAAACCTATCCACCCCACCTACCCAAACCTCACCCACCCTAGCTACCGTACTCTAGCTACACAACCCAAACCCCACCCAACCTACCATACCCACACGACCCCAAACCAATGCGCCCACCCTACCCATCCCCAACTACCCCAATCCCACCCTACCTACCCTACCTTACCTTTTCTTACACTACCCCTGCCCACCAAACCCCAACATACCTTCCCTACCTACCTCCACCCCAAGTCCCCGCCCATAGGGGCTTGAAGAAATATATGGGCTGCATGATGCTTCCACGCAGAGCTGAATCCGGCCCGCACACTAGTACTGGTAAACCGCTTGGAGGATCTAAGCCTGTCCAGGAACTGCGGTGCGAGGCGGACCGTCCATGCTAATAAACCCTATTGGTTTCATTGAGCGACAGGGCTTGAGATGTCATTTTATCTCAATGTCGGGTAAAAGTCCCACAAAATTGGAAGCAACGTCTCCAAAATGACCTTTACAGTGTTGACGGGGACGTTAAACCTCAAATCAAACAAACAATACTCCACCCCAACCGACCCCCGCCCACAGGGGCTTGAAGAAATATATGGGCTGCATGATGCTTCCACGCAGAGCTGAATCTGGCCCGCACACTAGTACTGGTACACCGCTTAGAGGATCTAAGCCTGTCAAGGAACAGCCGTGCAAGGCGGACCGTCAATGCTAATAAACTCTATTGGTTTCATTGGGCGACAGGGCTTGAGATGATATTTAATGTCAATGTCGGGTAAAAGTCCCAGAAACCTGGAAGCAACGTCTCCAAAATGACCTTCGCAGTGTTGACGGGGACGTTAAACCTCAAATCAAACAAACAAACAAAAACCTCCACCCAAACAAAACCTACCACACCCGATGCCAATGCATCTACCCCAACCCCACCCATCCCCACCTCACCTTCCATACCTCATTCCACACAAGTGCACCCACCTACCCACACCCACCTACCCCATATCTTCATAGCTACCCTTCCCTACTTAACCTTACCCTAACCTTCCTAACCCCTACTTATGCGACCTTAACCCCATCTACCTACCCCAACTCCACCTACCCTACCCTATCAACCCCACCTACCCCAACCACACCTTACCTACTTTGCACTCCACCTACCCTACCACACTCCATCCATAACGCATTCACCATAACCCAATCCCACCCTACCTACCCTACTTGACCCTACCCCACCCATCCAACCCAAACCTATCCACCCCACCCCCAAAAACTCACCCACCCTAGCTACCGTTCTCTGCCTACCCAACCCAAACCCCACCCAACCTACCCTACCCCACACGACCCCAAACCAATGCACCCACCCTATCCATCCCCAACTACCCCGATCCCACCCTACCCTACCCTACCCAATCTTGCACTACCCCTGCCCACCAAACCCCAACATAACTTCCCTACCTACCTTCACCCCAACAAAACCTACCCCACCCCATGCCAATGCATTCATCCCAACCCCACCCATCCCCACCTCACCTTCCCAACCTCATTCCACACCAGTGCACCCACCTGCCCACAACCACCAATCCCATATCTTCCTAGCTACCCTTCCCTACTTAACCTTACCCTAACCTACCCAACCCCAACTTACCTACCCTACCAATTCTAACCCCACCCTACCCTACCTACCCACCCCAACCTCCCACAAGCCCCAACCTACCCCATCCCACCCACCCCTTCCCACCCACCCACCTACCCTACCCCAACCCACTCCAAACTACCCTACACTACGCTACCATACCCCACCCAACCCCAGTCACAACAGTTGTATTCAAATGGTCTAGGCCATGCCTTCTATGCTAGTAGATGATAACAAATGTTTAAAATAACTTGAAGTCATCAAACCATGGCATGCAGCATTAATTGGTTAAGAACTACAGAATTTTCTCAACTGCTGACCCTGACTTGTTTTTTGCATAGATTGAAAAACAACCCAAAATACAAATATCATTCTGTATATAAAAGAGGAGGTTTTTAAATTCATTTTACATTTTATGGCTATAAACTTTGTAATGTAATGCCAAACATGCAGATCAAATTTTGAAATCCTGTTTCGCATTTAATTCCAAAGACCTTATGAAGAAAGATACTTTTAAATGACTGTAAAACCTTTTACATTACACTTGCAAGAAATGCTTTCAAAGTAACTATTTGCAAAAGCTTTGCACCTGAATAAAAATCAGAGTTGATGTTTGTAAACTGTTTGCAGACTGCTATTGAGGAAAGACTGTTAATTAATCTTACCAAGTGATTTTAAGTCACTGTTTGCAAAAGCTTTGCAGTATGAAAACTTCAGAGATCCTGTTTGTGAACATTCGTAGTGTGCTAAAAGCTTTTTTTTATTTTATACTTAGCAGTAAAATCAATGCATATCTGAAACAAATAAAACTGCTATCAATCACAAGTGAAATGTTATCGTATTGACTGATACCATTTATATCATTTCACTGTAGCGTTGACGTTTACGTTCTGGTCGAAAAAAAGGTTAATTTTCCTTTGATTTACTAAGAATAATAATTCCTTATGTCGGTAGAATATATTTTGAAGTGTGGCATTAAAACTGAATGAACAGGCACCATATTTGACAGCAGTAGCGCTTTGATTTGAACATCTCCCTTTTGCCGACACACATCTCGGGCACAATTATTTAAATGCTCCATTATAGATTTAGGCTTAGCTGTCATTGTTACAAATGGTCTACAAGGCGTACAAGTTTACTGAATGGCTGAGTTAGAGTTCGTGCGAGGAAATATGTGTTCAAATTAGCGAATTATTTTTCCAACGTGATAAAACGACCACGACCAACTGCTACACATGGAATCGATGATACAGTGGCTGTGTGCATGTCACATAGAGCCTTCAAAAATTAAATTGACTTCAAATAAGCACAACGCATTCTGTAACATACCTTGAAAAGCATTCTTTGAACTAAAAATTCAAAATTTCGATTTGTTCATGCTTTGAAACTGACAGTTGTGACGTCAACTAGCCCGGCCAATATAGTGACGTCACCTCGGGTCAATCAATTACCGTAAGTGTCCTAATAAATCATATAATAAAAAGAGCATTACCTTTTTTCGGCGGATACCAAAAGTGTTTCATCTCGTGTGTTAAAAACATTCGAATTTTCACTCGTGCTCGTGCTTCGCACTCGTGAAAATTTAGATGTTTTCAACACACTCGATGAAATATTTTTGGTATCCAACTCAAAAAAGTAACTATACTCTATGTATTTGCAATCTCTCTGCAGAGGTACAGCTATGTTTGCAAAATGTTTGCACCAATCTGTTGCAAAGCACTTGCAAAGGGTATGCAACTTGGAATTTTACTGGAACATATTCAGAATATGCAAATGGATTGCAAGGACTATTTTTATACCCCGACATACGAAGTATGCTATGGGGCATATAGTTTTCGTTTTGGCGTTCGTCCGTCCGTCTATCCGGACTTCTATCCGTCTGTCCGCCCGTCCATTAACATTTTGCTTAAAGTTTTGCGTTAAAGTTTCTAAGACATTGTATCTTCTGAACCCTTTGATACATTTAGTTCTTTCTTACACTGAAGTTACATACTGGTCTAAACATCTCATTGATGCATGTCCCACCTGCCTACAGTGACCTTTGACGTCAAGGCCACAGACTTAGAATTTTTACATTCATTAAAGTTTTGCGTTAAAGTTTCTAAGAGATTTATCTACTGAGCCCTTTCATAGATTTAGATGATACTTACACTGAAGTTACATACCGGTTCCCCCCCCCCCCCCCCCCCCGTTCCCCCACAGTTACCTTGAGGTCAAAGTCACAAACTTAGGAATTTTACATTTGGTTCAAGTTTTGGGACAAAGTTTATAGATGCGTGTATGTTCTAAACTCTAACACAAATTCAATTGATACTTGCATTGGGTTTTCCATACCAGTCCATTGATTTTATTGATGCATACCCCTCACTGCTGCTTCAGTAACATTGATGCCCCCACCCCTTCAGTAACTTGGTCCATTTAGAAATTTGTGTTTGGTTTAGCTTTTACAACCACATTTTAGATTCTTATAGCTTCTTGACATCTTCATTGATCTCGAAAAATATCTTGGAGTGGTGCTGGCCGGGGGTATACGCGATCCGCTGGTTGTTTTCTCAAGTTGCATGGGATATTGCAGCGGGCTGTTTCGGATAAACAATTGATAAGTTTTGCTTCGGTTTGAGACATAGTCCTAGTGCCATGAAACCTTACTCTTATATTCCAGATGAAGTAGATTCTTTCTTGTGTTTCTGCAAATACAATTACTGCAAGTCTCCTTTCCAAACACATCAATAGAAACTGATTTACACGGCTTTAAAGTACACCCCCACACTCCCAAGAACATAACTCAGAGGCAAAAAAATCCGCAAATACACCCAGTTAGACCTAAATAAGCACTACGATCACACTTTTACAGTATCTATGGCGACAAACATGCCATGAAGAAACATTTTATAAAACAGAATCGGATAGAACCTACAAATGTTTGGAAATAGTATTTAATGACTGAAAATAGGTTAGTGATGGTGACATTCTACCTTTGTTATACCAACTCTTACTTTCTTTATTATGCATCAAAATAATTGCCAAATAGAAATTTATGTCATATCTAATAATTAACTCGTGCATAATAGAAGTTCAGTAACAAAGAATCTTTCAAGGTTGCGAAGAAGTTATTACTTTCAGATTCAACAATGAAAGCCGAGCAATGAAAGTAGAGACAATGATCAGGAATCGATACAATTAACCCGCAGCTCCCATCAGAGACACCAACGGAACACATGAAGCAACATACTTAAACGGAAACACCAACAGCGGAAAGCCAATAGGATAGTTACTTTCCCGCAAAATGGCCAAATGGCCATCCAAAATTAAGACACAAGCGACACACACAGCAAGCAACAAACAACATAAATAAATCGCCACAGAAGAGCCGCCTTGGAACGGTCAGTGGAAAGATTTCCACTGGGGGGGGGGGGGGGGGGCTTAAATCGATTTTACGTGGCCACAATCCTCGCCCTTACTTCAGTCGCGATTAAGACAAATGATTTGTTCAGTCCGCATGAAGGCCTACTGCTGTCTGTGTTACAGAAGGCCAAGACAAGCTTCCTACGTTATATTGGTTACCTAAACTTCATAAAAGACAAAACAAAGCACGGTTTATTGCAAATTCAAGCTCTTGTACCACCACTGAACTCTCCAGTTATTAACTTCATGTTTTACTGCCATCCAAAAACATGTGATAAAATGTTGCGACAAAGTATTCGAAAGATCAGGTAGAAATCTGTTTTGGTCTACAAAACATTCTAATGAAGTTTTAAATAAATTGAAACCCAGGCGTTTTCGTGCTTCAAGTCTGTCTACTTATGATTTTTGCCACCCTTTACACTACACTTCCTCATAATCTTATAAAAGAACAACTTAGTGATTTAATTGAATGTACATTTCATAAGCAAGACTCCCTCTATCTTGCATGTAATGTAAGAATTGCGTTTTTCACTTCTGAAGAGAATAAAAACTATACTTTATGGTCATGTCAGAATGTGTGTGAAGCTCTCACCTTTCTACTTGACAATATTTACATAAGATTATTTAGACAAGCTGTGGGTATTCCGATGGGTACTAATTGCGCACAACTTCTGGCTGGTCTGTTTTTGTTTCGTTATGAGAGAGACTTCATGATGTCCCTTTCTGCTGATAACCAGTCTGAAATCATTGGAGCTTTTAGCTCCACTTCTAGATATTTGGATGCTTTATTAAATATTGATAATACCTATTTCGATGGTTTGATCAGTCAAAGTTGACCCCCCCCCGCCCAAAATTTCAGTTAAATAAAGGAAATTCTTCTGATACCAAGGCCTCGTTTTTGGATTTACATCTGTCTATTATGGATGGGTTTCTTGCAAAATTATGATGAACGCGATGATTTTGATTTATAGATTGTAAAATTTACTTTTTTGGATGGTGATGTTCAACTTGTGCCATCCTACGGCGTTGATATTTCACAATTAATTCGATTTGCCAGAGTGTGTAGTCATGTAACTGACTTCAACACACGTAATAAATTGTTAACGGCTAAACTTCTTAATCAGGGTTATCGGTACCACGTAAAACCTACGTAAAACCTTTTCAAAATTGTATAGCCGTCATTCTGATTTCATTCCAAAATTCACTACTGGATTTAAATTGCTTCTGCAACTAGGTCTATCGGAATCCGAATTTTATGGTGACTAAGTATATAAATCTAGAAAAAAAATATAACCGCAGTGACTTTCGGAGTCTAACTGTTGGTTTTCTTTTGCTCCAGCAATTCTGTTGTTTTATGCTGTCGAGTCCTCAACCTTGTTTCATCTCTGTAGTTTTTTTGATTTGTATGTTATCGGAGATGTTACACTGATGAGTTACGAAGCCTTCATGCGGACTAAACAAAATAAGTGTATACCGCGACAGAGGTAAGGGCGAGGATTATGGCCATGTAAAATCGATTTAAGCCCCAAGTGGAATTCTTGCCACTGAACGTTCCAAGGCGGTTCTTATGTGGTGGTTTATTTATTTATATTGTTGTTTGTTACTACTTACTGTGTGTATCACTTGTGTCTTTTTATTTTGGATGGCCACTTGGCCATTTTGTGGGAAAGTAACTGTCCATATGGCCATCCTTTGTTAAGGTTTCCATTATGGTCTGGTCGCTTCATGTTTGTGTTTCTTTCCTTTGGTGTCTTTGATGGGTGGAGTAAGTTAATTGTATCGATTCCTGATCTTTGTTTTACTTCTACTTTATTAAGCACCCAATTTCGTGAAATCATTCGTCGATATAAAAAGATCGGGTATAACATAAATGTTATACGACAGACTGCATGCATGGTAGTTAACCCAATCACGGTTGACAACCTTGCTTCCCTCTTTAATTGCACGCTGGTTGGTCAGGCCTCAGATTTTATGACGGTTCCAACATAAATAAAAATCTAAAATGAGATCCTTTAAGAGCAATGAAAACAGTCATAAGAAAGAAGATGGGTCATACTACGTAGTTTCGGCTTATAAAGCCTCATCAGTGACCCTGTAATGATCCGGCAAAGAAAGCCAGAGGAAACATACTGCAAAGTCATTGCGGTTATAGATTTTACATAATTTATATACTAAGTCACCATATAATTCGGTTTCCGATAGACCTCGTTGCAGAAGAGATTTAAGTCCAGTATTGAATTTTGAAATTGAATCAGAATGACGTCAAATATGGCAACATACATGCCATGAAGATACATTTAATGAACAGAATTGGATATAACCTTCAAACATTTCTACCTATGCTATACCAAACTCTCATTTTCTTTATGATGCATCAAAAGAATTGCCAAATAAAAATTTGGGTCATATCTAATAATTTACTCATGTATAATTAATGTTCAGTCATAAAGAATCTTTCAAGTTTGCGAAAATGTATTCGCTTTCAGATTCAACTTTGAAAGCCGAGCAAATCGCATGTTTTTGAAAAGCGCAAAGTTTACCTCTTTCTGTAATGGAACCAAGACACCGACTTGCATCAGTGCAGTGGCTCTTCTCTAATGTCTTTGGAACAATCCTATCCTTAATAGCACGAATACTCATTTAATGGCTATTTTCACACCTACACCCAGTATTTAAAGTAAAACATGACATGGTGAGGATATTTTGAAGACAAACTGCCAAGAAAATGTTTATAAATAGAAAAAAAGCTGAATGTATCTGTTCACATCCCATTGGCATGAATACAGTAAATTAGACATTATAATGGATGAGAAAACTTATCGGGGTATTGCAGCGGGATATTTTGGATAGACATATCTAATGGTTATATCTAATAATCTCCTCATGCATAATAAAAGTTCAGTCACAAAGAATCTTTCAAGTTTCAAAAAATTAATCATTTTCAGATTCAATTATGAGCAAACCACATGTTTTTGAAAAGCGCAAAGTTTACCTCTTTCTGGAACCCAGACACCGACTTGCATCAGTGGCACTTCTCCGATGTTGGAACAATTTTATTCTAAAATGCACAGAATTATGCCTAAATAGCACCAATACTCATTTTTTATGGCTTTTTCACACCTACACCCCATATTTAAAGTAAAACATGACAGTTTCAGGATATTTTGAAGACAAAACCGCCAAGAAAGTGTTTATAAATGCCTTAATGCAATGAGAAATAGCTGAATATATCTGTTCACATCCCATTGACATAAATACAATAAATTAGAAATTATTATAGGTGAAAAATCGGGATATTGCAGCGTCCTGCTTCGGAGAGACATATCTAAAGGTCATGTCTAAAAATTTTCCAATGCATAATAAAAACTCAGTCACAAAGAATCTTTCAAGTTTCCGAAAAAGTTATCGCTTTCAGATTCAACTATGAAAGCCGAGCAAATCCCATGTTTTTGAAAAGTGCAAAGTTTACCTCTTTCTGAAATAGAACCCAGACATTGGCTTGCATCAGTGGTTCTCCAATGTCTTTTGAACAATTCTATCGTTCTTCTCCAATGTCTTTTGAACAATTATGCCTAGATAGCACGCATTCTCGTCTTTTTTTGACTATTTTCACACCTACAGTCCCTATTTAAAGTAAAAAATGACATTTTTGAGGATATTTAGAAAACAAAACTGTCAAGGAAACGTTTATGAGTGCCTTATTGCAGTAAGAAATTGCTGAATATATCTGTTCACATCCTTATTACAGGATGAATACAAAATAGAAGTAGAGGCAATGATCAGGAATCGATAAAATCAGCCCATAGCTCCCATCAGAGACACCAAAGGGACAGAAACACAAACATGCATCAACAGACCTAATGGAAACACCCAACAGCGGAAAGCCAAAACGACAGTTACTTTCCCACAAAATGGCCAATAGGCTATCAAAAATAAAATAACACAAGCGACACAAACACCTCAAGACAAACCATAACAAAAATAAATAAACAAAAACCCGATTTAAAGTAAAAAAATAAACATGATATTGTGAGGATATTTTGAAGACAAAACCAAGAAAATGTTTATAAATGCCTTAATGCCATGAGAAATAGCTGACTGTATATGTTCACATCCTTTTGACATAAACACAATAAATTAGACTTTATAATGGATGAGAAAACTTATCGGGATATTGCAGCGGCTTGTTCGGAGAGACAATTTTTAACTTTTGATTTGGTTTGAGACATAGTCCTTGTGCCATGAAACCAAACTCTTATATTCCAGATGAAGTAAATTCTTGTGTTTCTGCAAATGCAATTACTGCAAAGTAGAAGTAAAACAAAGATCAGGAATTGATACAATTAACTTACTCCATCCATAAAAGACACCAAAGGGAAAGAAATACAAACATTAAGCGACCAGACCATAATGGAAACCTAAACAAAAGAAGGCCATATGGACAGTTGCTTTCCCACAAAATGGCCATATGGCCATCCAAAATCAAAAGACACAAGTGATACACACAGTAAGTAACAAACAGCAACATAAATAAATCGCCACAGAAGAGCCGCCTTGGAACGGTCAGTGGAAGATTTCCACTGGGGGGCTTAAATCGATTTTACGTGGCCACAATCCTCGCCCTTACTTCCGTCGCGATTTAGACAAATAATTAGTTCAGTCCGCATGAAGGCCTCCTAACTCATCAGTGTAACATCTCCGTGAACACAGAAATCGAAGAACCACAGAGGTGAGACAACGGTGAGGACTCGACAGCAAGAAACCACTGAAATGCTGGAGCAAAAGAAAACCAACAGTTAGACTCCGATGAGCCCGACCAGAGACAGAGCATCAGGCACCAACCAACATTATCTCTTTAATTTTCAATAAGCCTTTACGTTGGAGCCGTCATAGAATCTGAGGCCTGACCCACCGGCGTGCAATTAAAGAGGGAAGCAAAGTTGCCAACCGTGATTGGGTTAACTACCATGCATGCAGTCTGTCGTATAATATCCATGCTGTACCCAATCTTTTTATATCGAAGAATGATTTTACGAAATTGGGTGCTGAAGTCATTGCGGTTATATATTTTTCTGAATTTATATACTAAGTCACCATAAAATTCGGGTTCCGATAGACCTTGTTGCAGAAGAGATTTAAGTCCAATATTGAATTTTGAAATTAAATCAGAATGGCGTCTATAAAATTTTGAAAAGGCTTTGCGTAGTTTATGGTACCGATAACCCTGATCAAGGAGTTTAGCCGTTAATAATTTATTACGAGTGTTGAAGTCAGTTACATGACTACACACTCTAGCAAATCGAATTAATTGCGAAATATAAACGCCATAGGATGGCGCACGAGGAACATCACCATCCAAAAAAGGAAAATTTACAATCTCAAAATCAAAGTCATCGCGTTTATCATAAATTTTGCACGAAACAAATCCATCTACAATAGATAGATGTAAATCCAAAAACGGGGCCTCGGTATCAGAAGAATTTGCTTTATTTAACTGAAGTTCTAGGGGGTAAATCTGACTGATCAAACCATCAAAATAGGTATTATCAATATTTAATAAATCATCTAAATATCTAGAAGTAGAGCTAAAAGCTTCAATAATTTCAGATTGGTTATCAATGGAAAGCGACAAAATGAAGTCTCTTTCATAACAGTACAAGAACAGATCAGCCACAAGAGGTGCGCAATTAGTACCCATCGGAATACCCACGATTTGTCTAAATAACTTAGTACCGAATCTAATATAAATATTGTCAAGTAGAAAGGTGAGGGCATCACACACTTTCTGACATGACCAAAGTGTATAATTCTTATGCTCTTTAGAAGTGAAAAATGCATTTCTGACATTACATGCAAGATAGAGAGAATCTTCTCTGTGAAAAGCCCATTCAATTAAATCATTAAGCTTTTCTTTTATAAGATTATGAGGAAGTGTAGTGTAAAGAGTGGAAAAATCGTAGGTAGACAGACTAGAAGCACGAAACTGTCTAGATTTCAATTTATTTAAAACCTCATTCGAATTTTTTATAGACCAAAACAGATTTCTTCCTGATCTTTCAAAGACTTTATCACAATATTTAATTACATGCGTTTTAATAGCAGTAAGACAGGAAGTTAATAATTTAGAAAGTTCAGTGGTAGTGCAAGAACTAGAATTTGCAATAAACCGTGCTTTGTAAGGTTTTTTATGAAGTTTTGGTAACCAGTATAGCGTAGGAAGCCTGTCTTGGCCTTCGTTAACACACACAGCAAACTTGGTGGCTGAAAGACAAACATGTTTATCTACTATAGCTCTCTCTTCAGCCAAAGGCTGAAGTTCATAGGCCTTAGTACCACCAAGCTCCTGCTTAAGCGTGTTAACATAGTGGAGCCGTCACACAACGACGACGTTGTTAGCGGCCTTGTCTGCAGGGGCCAAAACAAACTTCTTATGAAATTCTTGAATACCTAGTTTAAGATGACGTAAAGACGTCTTGGGCTTAGGAGGTAATAAGTTAGTATTTTGAGAATAGAAAGAAATGCGTTTATTCACTAGTCTTAAAATGCTAAGTTTCCAGTCCTTTAGGGCTTTACACTCAACATACTCTCGCTTACACCATCGATTACCGAATTCATTCAAGGAAGCAGCGATTTCATCTCTACATTTACTGAAATCAATATTAGAAGGAAACCGATATTTCGGTCCTTTAGAAATTATATTCCTTATCCTAGAATCAGGAATAATTTTCAAATTGCCAGTAATTACATGACCAGCAGCAGGATAGCAATACTTTGAGTTTTTACAATCACATGAATCAGGAATATTAGTATCAATATCAAGATCTGAAACAAGTTTATTGAAATTAAAAATGATAGATCTAACAGGTTTGTTATATTTATAGCAAATTATAGGTGTTTCAGTATTTTGAAAATAAGCAGGAATGGAAGAAAGCACCGATCTCTCACGGAAGATACTGGGCAAATCTATAAAATCCATACCCTTATTAATGAAGGATATTTTGAAGAAATGACGTTTATGATTAATTTCAGAATCAATGTAAGGACGGAGAGTATGCTGAGTATAGCCTCTAGTTAAGAGAGCCGCATCATATAACTGATGAGAACTGTCGTAGAATTTATTCGCCTCGGTGTCCAGAAGACGTAAAACAGAAACGGGTAATGAACTTAAAAATGAAAGCATAGAGTGGCGTCCATGATTTAATAATATAATTGACAGTCACTTCAGTCTAGTATTGTTTCGTTTAAACGCACGTGATTTACGTTTAAAGTTACCATTTTTCCTGGTGCCGTGAGATCTAGTTCTGCGTTTTCAAGTCTCTTTTCCAAACACATCACTAAAACTGATTAACATGGCTTTAAAGTACCACCCTCTCCTAAGAACATAGATCAATGGCAAAAACTCATCAAATACACCTAGTTAGACCTAAATTAGCACTACATCACATTTTTACAGCATCTATGGCAAAATAAATGCCAAGAAAATATATTTATGAAACAGAACTGGATAGAACCTACAAACGTGTGGAAATAATATGTAATGACAGAAACCGGACAGTGCTGTTGACATTTCTATCTTTGCTATAGGTAGCTTACCACTAAATAATTTCGATAGGCGTCAACAGTAACTTTTTACTTGCTCCCACCAAAACTACACATACAAAACATTTCAAAACTTATACCTCTTCATAGAGCCACCCTAGCCCAGTAGGTTCATGAGAAAAAAACACATGTTGTCTGCTCCTTTTCAAGTTTGTTTACCTTCTAGTATGCAGTAAATACTAACCAACATTTTAAAGGAGGAGTGACCATATAAAGTCCGCAACAATGTCTTTGAGCTTGCAGATATATATATATAACGTATCATTTTAGTCCCTTATACCTGTCATTTACGCACATTGAAATAAAACATGGGATATACGGAAGCAAGTCTGGTAATTAGAACGCAACTAAAACTTGGTCCAAAAGAGATAAAGCCCGGTACCTCCAAGTATCTAGTGTAATGATACCAATATCGACTCCTTATTTTCTTCATGATGCATGACAAGAATTGCCAAATGGAAATTTAGGTCATATCAAAAAATTTCTCATGCATAATAAAAGTTCAGACACAAAGAATCTTTCAAATTTCCGAAAAAGTTATCGCATTCACATTCAACTATGAAAGCCGAGCAAACTATATGTTTTTGAAAAGCGTTTAGCTCTTTCTGGAATAAAACCATGACACCGGCTTGCATCATTGGTTCTTCTCCAGTGTCTTTGGAACAATTCTATTCTAATATGCACAGAATTATGCCTTAATAGCACGAATACTCGATTTATGGCTATTTTCACACCAACAAGCCCTATGTATAGTAAAAAAATGATATTTTGAGGATATTTTGAAGACAATACTGCCAAGAAAATGTTTATAAATGCCTTAAGGCCATGAGAAATAGCGGACTATATCTGTTCACATCCTTTTTACATGAATACAATAAATTAGAACTTATAATGGATGAGAACACTTATCGGGATATTACAGCGGGCTGTTTCGGAGAGACAATTTTTAAGCTTTGCTTTGGTTTGAGACATAGTCCTACTAGTGCCATGAAACCTTGCTCTTATATTACAGATGAAGTAGATTATTTCTTGTGTTTCTGCAAATGCAATTACTGCAAGCCTCTTTTCTAAACACACCAATGAAAACTGATTATCATGGCTTTAAAGTGCCCGCCAATGTCACAAGAACATAGATCAGTGGCAGAAAAACTCATGAAATAAACCGAGTTATACCTAAATTAACACTACCATCACATTTTTACAGTATCTATGGCAAAATAAATGCAATGAAGAAACATTTTACGAATCGGAATTGGATTTAACCTACAAACATGTGGAAATCGTATGTAATGACAAAAACATGACAATGCTGCTGACATTTCTATCTTTGCTATTGGGAGCTTTCCACTAAATATTTTCCATACGCTACAACAATAAGCTTTTGTGGATATTTTGAAGACAAAACAACAACAGAGATGTTTATAAATGCATTAATGGCATGCGAAATAGATGACTATATCTGTTCATATCCTTTTGACACGAATACAATAAATTAGAACTTATAACAGATGAGAAAACTTATCGGGATATTGCAGCGGGCTGTTTCGGAAAGACAATTTTTATGTTTTGCTTTTGTTTGAGACATATTCCTCGTGCCATCAAACCTTACTCTTATATTCCTGATGAAGTAGACTCCTTCTTGTGTTTCTGCAAATGCAATTACTGCAAGTTTCCTCTCCAAACACATCAATTAAGCGTGCTTACACTGCATGATACCCCACCACTGCAGGCCAATATTGTATGCTCCATGACCAAAATAGGCTTCCTTAAGTGTTCAATATATCTGTAAAATTGTATCAGGGTATAATTAGGCAGCTGTAGGCCAAAAACATTTCTTACATAAAAAATAAATACATCAATAAAAGTCCAAAAACTATTTAATGGAAATTGTTAAAAACCCTAACTCTGCCAAATGTTACCTCATTGTGCCCACTAACCATCCCAACCATGCTTCTATAAATGGTCTATTTATGAATTTTTATCCAAATATTCCATTAAGTAAAGGAAAAAACAACATTTAATGAGAATTATTAACGACCAAAACTCTGATAAAGATGTTAATGTATTTTCCAATGAACAATCTCAAACACGCTTCCTTTAATAGTACATATATGTGAAGTTTCATCCATATATTCCATTAAGTTAAGGAATAAGAGCCCAAAAAGCATTTAATGGGACTTGTACACAGTCATAACTGTTGAATATGTTAACGTATATTGCCAATTAACAATATAAACATTCTTCCTATAGTGTTCTATATATCTGTAAGGTTTCATTCATGTAGTCCATTTAGAAATGGAATAAGTGTTCAAAAACCATTTAATGAAAATTGTTAACAATAACTCTGTCAAATGTTAATCTATTTGTGCCATGAGCATTTCCCAAACCACACATTCCCAATACCAATACATTTCTACAAAATTTCATCCAATTATGCCATAAAATAAACGAATAAGAGTCCAAAAAACATTAAATGGAAATTGTTAAGGGGACGGCCATAACTGTCGAATATGTTAACGTATTTTACCAATTAATAATACTAAACATTCTTCCTATAGTGGTCTATATATCTGAAGTTTCAGCCATATATTCCATTCAGTAATGGAGTAAGTGTTCAAAACCATTTAATGGAAATTGTTAACGGCAATTACTCTGTCAAATGTTAACGCAGTTTGCCTTTAAACAATCCAAAACCTGTTGCGCACCTCTTGTGGCTGATCTGTTCTTGTATTGTTATGAAAGAGACTTCATTTTGTCCCTTTCCATTGATAACCAATCTGAAATGATTGAAGCTTTTAGCTCTACTTCTAGATATTTAGATGATTTATTAAATATTGATAATACCTATTTTGATGGTTTGATCAGTCAGATTTACCCCCTAGAACTTCAGTTAAATAAAGCAAATTCTTCTGATACCGAGGCCCCGTTTTTGGATTTACATCTATCTATTGTAGATGGATTTGTTTCGTGCAAAATTTATGATAAACGCGATGACTTTGATTTTGAGATTGTAAATTTTCCTTTTTTGGATGGTGATGTTCCTCGTGCGCCATCCTATGGCGTTTATATTTCGCAATTAATTCAATTTGCTAGAGTGTGTAGTCATGTAACTGACTTCAACACTCGTAATAAATTATTAACGGCTAAACTCCTTAATCAGGGTTATCGGTACCATAAACAACGCAAAGCCTTTTCAAAATTTTATAGACGCCATTCTGATTTAATTTCAAAATTCAATATTGGACTTAAATCTCTTCTGCAACAAGGTCTATCGGAACCCGAATTTTATGGTGACTTAGTATATAAATTCAGAAAAATATATAACCGCAATGACTTCAGCACCCAATTTCGTAAAATCATTCTTCGATATAAAAAGATTGGGTACAACATGGATATTATACGACAGACTGCATGCATGGTAGTTAACCCAATCACGGTTGGCAACTTTGCTTCCCTCTTTAATTGCACGCCGGTGGGTCAGGCCTCAGATTCTATGACGGCTCCAACGTAAAGGCTTATTGAGAATTAGAGAGATAATGTCGGTTGGTGCCTGATGCTCTGTCTCTGGTCGGGCTCATCGGAGTCTAACTGCTGGTTTTCTTTTGCTCCAGCATTTCAGTGGTTTCTTGCTGTCGAGTCCTCACCGTTGTCTCACCTCTGTGGTTCTTTGATTTTTGTGTTCACGGAGATGTTGCACTGATGAGTTAGGAGGCCTTCATGCGGACTGAACAAATTATTTGTCTAAATCGCGACGGAAGTAAGGGCGAGGATTGTGGCCACGTAAAATCGATTTAAGCCCCCCAGTGGAAATCTTCCACTGACCGTTCCAAGGCGGCTCTTCTGTGGCGATTTATTTATGTTGTTGTTTGTTACTTACTGTGTGTATCACTTGTGTCTTTTAATTTTGGATGGCCATATGGCCATTTTGTGGGAAAGTAACTGTCCTTATGGCCTTCCTTAGTTTAGGTTTCCATTATGGTCTGGTCGCTTAATGTTTGTATTTCTTTCCCTTTGGTGTCTTTTATGGGTGTAGTAAGTTAATTGTATCAATTCCTGATCTTTGTTTTACTTCTACTTTTCTAATCGTGGTCTATATAACAGGGACGTACCATACATATATTCCATTAAGTAAAGGAATAAGTTCCCCCAAACTATTTAATATAAATTGTTAACGGCCATAACTACGTTAAATGTTAACGTATTTTGCCCATTAACAATCCCAAACCATTCATACCCAATACCAATGTATCTACAAAATTTGAAGAAAATCCCAGAAAAAATGTTCAGGTTATTGATCGGAAACGCCCCAAAAACCCTTATTTTGAACTAAAAAAGGGCCCTAACTCTGTCAGATATTAACGGATTTTTCCCATTAACAATCCCATACCACTCATTCCCGATATAAACATAAAAAAAAAAAAATCATGAAAAATTACGCAAGTTATCGATCGGAAATGGTGCGGACGGACGGACAGACACTCGACGGTATATCATAATTACGTGTGGTGGGGTATAAAACTGATAAACATGGCTTAAAAGTAGCCTCGCCCCCTTTCCAAGAACATAGATCAGAGGCAAAAATCATCAAATACACCAATCTAGACCTAAATTAGCACTACCATCACATTTTTATAGTATATATAGCAAAATAAAAGCCATGAAGATACCTTTTATGAAACAGAATGTGTGGAAATAGTCTGTAACGACAGAAAACAGGATAGTGCTGCTGACATTTCTATCTTTGCTACAGGGAGCTTACCACTAAATATTTTCCATAAGCGACAGTAGTAACATTTTACCTTCTCCCACAAAAACTACACATACAACACTTTTCAAACCTTATCCTTCTTTATAGAGACGTCCTAGCCCAACAAGTTAATGAGAAAAAAATCCACATGTTGGACTGCTCCTTTTCAAGTTACAGTCAACTATGTTTGTTTACCTACTAGTACGGAGTAAATACTAACCAACATTTTAAAGGAGGGATGACCATATAAAATCAGTAACAATTTCGTATAGCTTGCAGATATAGTTATAAAACATACATCATGTTTGTCCCTTATACCTGTCATTTTCTCTCATTAATAGTACATGGGATATATATCCAACGAAAGCAAGTCAGGTAGTTAGAACGCAACTAAAAGCTCGGACCAAAAGAGACAAAACCCGGCACCTCACAGTATCTAGTGCAATGCTACCAGTACCGAACCCTTATTTTCTTTATGATGCGTCAAAAGAATTGCCAAATAGAAATTTAGGTCATTTCTAAAAATTTTCTCATTCATAATAAAAGTTCAGTTACAAAGAAGCTTTCAAGTTTCCAAAAAGTTATCGCTTTCAGATTCAATTATGAAAGCCTAGCAAACTGTATGTTTTAGAAAAACACAAAGTTTACCTCTTTATGGAATGGAACCCAGACACCGACTTGCCCTAGCGGTTCTTCTCCAATGTTTTTGGAACAATTCTATCATAAACTGCACAGAATTATGCCTAAATAACACCAATTCTCGTTTTCATAAATATTTTCACACCTACAACCCCTATACGAAGTGATAAATGATATTTTGAGGATATTTTGAAGACAAAACTGCTACGAAAATGTTTATAAATGCCTTAATGCCATGACACAAAACTGGCTATATCTGTTCACATACTTTTGACATGAATACAATACACTAGAACTTAAATTGATGAGAAAACATATCGGGATATTAAGGCAGGCTGCTTCGGAGAGACTAGTTTTAACTTTTGCGTTGGTTTGTGTCATAGTCCTAGTGCCATGAAAACTTACTCTTATATTCCAAATGAATTAGAATCTTTCTTGTGTTTCTGCAAATGCAATTACTGCAAGTCTCCTTTCGAAATACATCAATAAAACTGATAAACGCGGATTTAAAGTACCCGCCCCTCTCCCAAGAACATAGATCAGTGGCAAAAACTCATCAAATACACCCAGTTAGCTCTAAATTAGCACTATTATCACATTTTTATAGAATCTTTGGCAAAATAAATGCCAACAAAATACATTTTATGAAACAGAAATGGCTAGAACCTACAAACGTGTGGAAGCAGTATTTAATGACAGAAAACAGAACAGTGCTGCTGACATTTCTATCTTTGCTATAGGGAGCTCACCGCTTACTATTTTCCATAGGCGACAACAGTAACTTTTTACCTGCTCCCACAAAAACTACACATACAAAACCTTTCAAACCTTATACCTCTGGAAAGTGCCAGCCTAACCCAACAAGTCAATGAGGAAAAATCCACATGCCGACCTGCTCCTTTTCAAGTTACAGTCGACCATGTTTGTTTACCTACTAGTATGGAGTAAATACTAACCACCATTTTTAAGTAGGAGTGACCATATAAAATCAGCAACAATTTCTTTGAGCTTGCAGATTAGTTATACAACATGCATCATTTTAGTCCCTTATACCTGTCATTTTCTCAATGAAATAAAACGTGATATATATGCAATCGAAGCAAGTCTGGTATTTAAAACGCAACTAAAAGCTCGGTCTGAAAGTGATAAAACCTGGTACCCCACAGTATCTAGTGAAATGGTAGCAATACCGAACACTTATTTTCTTTATGATGCATCAAAAGAATTACCAAATAAAAATTTAGGGCATATCTTATAATTTACTCATGCATAAAAAACGTTTAGTCCTAAAGAATATTTCAAGTTTCCGAAAAAGTTATCGTTTTCAGATTGAACTATGAACGCCAAGGAAACCATACGTTTATGAAAAGCACAAAGTTTACCTCTTAATGGAATGGAACCCAGACATCAGCGCTTGCATCAGTGGTTTTTCTCAAATGTCTTCGGAACAATTCTATCCTCAAATGCACAGATTTATACCTAAATAGAACCAAAACTCGTTTTTATGGCTATTTGCACACATACATCCCCTATTTAAAGTAGCAAATATGATATTTTGAGGATATTTTGAAAACAAAAGTGTCAAGAAATTGTTTGTTAATGCCTAAATGCCATGAAAAATAGCTGACTATATCTGTTCACATCCTTTTGACAAGAATACAATAAATTTGCACTTATAACGGATGAGAAAACTTATCGGGATATTGCAGCGGGCAGTTTCGGAGAGACATTTTTTTAGTTTTGCTTTGGGTTGAGACATAGTCCTAGTGCCATGAAACCTTACTCTTATATTCCAGATGAAGTAGATTCGTTCTTGTGTTTCTGCAAATGCAATTACTGCAAGTCTTCTTTCCAAACACATCAATAAAAACTGATTCACATGGCTTTAATAACCCCTCCCCAGAACACAGATCAGAGGCAAAAAACTGTATCAAATACACCCAGTTAGACCTAAATTAGCACTACCATCACATGTTTGTATTATCCATGGCAAAAAAAAAACATGCCATGAAGATACATTATATGAAACAGAATTGCATAGAACTACAAATATGTGGAAATGGTATGTAATGACTGAAAAAGGACAGTGCCGCTGACATTTCTACCTTTGCTATTGGGGGCTTACCACTAAATATTTCCATAGACGACTTACCCGCGCCCACAAAAACTACACATACAAAACTTTTCAAATTTTGCTTGTTTATAGAACCATCCTAGCCTGACAACTTAATGAGAAAAAATCCACATGTTGATCTGCTCTTTTTCAAGTTACAGTCAACCATGTGTGTTTACCGATTGGAATGGAGTAAACACAAACTAATTTCTTAAAGGAGGGGTGACCGTTTAAAATCAGCAACAATTTCTTTGAGCTTGCAGATATATTTATAAAACATGCATCATTTTAGTCCCTTACAACTGTCATTTTCTTACATTTAAATATAACATTGGGTATATATCCAATGGAAGCAGGTCTGGTATTTAAAACGCAATTAAAAGCTCGGTCCAAAAGTGATCAGACCCGGCACCTCCCAGTATCTAGTGCAATGCTCCCAAAACCGAACCCTTATTTTCTTAATGACGTATCAAAAAAATTGTCAAATAGAAATTAAGGTCATATCTGATAATTTACGCATGCATAAGAAAAGTTCAGTCACAAAGAATCTTTGAAGTTTGTGACGAATGAAAAAAATTGCCAAATAGAAATTGGGTCATATCCGATATTTTACGCATGGATAAAAAAAGTTCAGTCACAAAGAATCTTTTTGAGAAAAAAATATCGCTTCCAGATTTAACTATGAAATCCGAGCAAATCGTATGTTTTTGAAAGTGCAAAGTTTACCTCTTTCTGGAATGGAACCCAGGCACCGGCCTGAATCGGTATTTACTCTCCAATGTCTTTGGAACAATTCTACCCTAAAATGCACAGATATATGCCTAAATAGCACCAATACTCATTTTTATGGCTATTTTCTGTGGCAGTTGGATAAAAGCCTGCAACATACAGAACAATCGTCCGTTCATCCGGTATTTTTTTGTGAATAAATTTGTTCAAATGCATCTTACAAAATTACATTTCTTTTTCATTGCCAAATTCATTATGCCAGATGTATCCTTTTAAAACTTTCCTCTCTCATGTTACTACCATGCTTCATTTGTACGTGTATCATCCTGCGCTGGTGGGCCGCACGCTGGACGAAAGATAACCTCATCTATGTCTAACCTATATATTTGTACTGTGTATGTGTCACTTTTTTCAAGCTCAATCACTCTGCAAATCAAAGAATGAAAGATGCACTTTACATACGTTATTAGATTAGTAACTTTTCATTTCATGTGACTCCAGAGTTCACAGAATCGGACACGTATTACTTAGTTTTGAAGTGTACGTGATCTGTTTCTGTTTTGATTGGTTTATAAAATCTTGTTCTTTCGGCAAGATTAGATTTTATATTGCAGCAGGCTGTTTCGGAGAGACAATTTTTAAGATTTGCTTTGGTTTGTGACATAGTCCTAGTGCCATGAAACCTTACTCTTATATTCCAGATGAAGTAGATTCTTTCTTGTGTTTCTGCAAATAGAATTACTGCAAGTCATCTTTCTAAACATATCAATCAAAATGATTTAAATGGTTTTAAAGTACACTCCCCCCCACCTCCAAAGAACTTAGATCAGAGGCAAAAACTCGTAGAATACACCCAGGTAGACCTAAATTCGCACTACCATCACATTTAACATTATCCATGGCAATACCCATGAAAATTCAATTAATAAACAGAATTGGCGGTCCCCGCCCATAGGGGCTTGAAGAAATATACGGGCTGCATGATGCTTCCACGCAGAGCTGAATTCGGCCCGCACACTAGTACTGGTAAACCGCTTAGAGGATCTATGCCTGTCCAGGAACCGGGGTGTGAGGCGGACCGTCCATGCTAATAAACCCTATTGGTTTCATTAAGCGACAGGGCTCGAAATGTCATTTCATCTCGATATCGGGGAAAAGTCCCACAGAATTGGAAGCAACGTCTCCAAAATTACCTTAACAGTGTTGACGGGGACGTTAAACCTCAAATCAATCAATCAATCAATCAATCAATCAATAAAGCAGAATTGGATAGAACTACAAATGTGTGGAAATAGTATGTTATGACTGAAAACAGGACAGTGCGGTTGACATTTCTACCTTTGCTATTGGGAGCTTAACAATAAATATTTCTATAGGGGACTTACCTGCGCATACACAAACAAAACTTTTCAAACCTTGCATGTTTATAGAACCATCCTAGCCCAACAAGTTACTGAGAAAAAATCCACATGTTGATCTGCTCCTTTTCAAGTTACAGTCAACCATGTTTGTTTACCGAATAGAACAGAGTAAATTCAAACCAACATTTTTTAAAGGAGGGGGACCATATAAAATCAGCAACAGTTTATATGGCCTTGCAGATATATTTATAAAAAATGTATCATTTTAGTCCCTTACACCTGTCATTTTCTTACATTGACATATAACATTGGGTATATATCCAATCGAAGCAGGTCTGGTATCTAGTACGCAAGTAAAAGCTCGGTCCAAGAGTGATAAAACCCGGTACCTCCCAGTATCCAGTGCAATGCTACCAATACTGAACCCTTATTTTCTTAATGACGTACACAAAAAAATTACCAAATAGAAATTTAGGTCATATCTGATAATTTACGCATGCATAATAAAAGTTCAGTCACAAAGAATCTTTGAAGTTTGCGAAAAGTTATCGCTTTCAGATTCAACTGTGAATGCTGAGCAAACCAAATGTTTTCGAAAAGTGCAAAGTTTACCTCTTTCTTGAATGGAACCCAGACACCGGCTTGCATCAGTATTTCCTCTCCAATGTCTTTGGAACAAATCTATCCTAAAATAGCCAATACTCATTTTATGGCTATTTTCTATTGCAGTTGGGTAAAAGCCTCCAACATACAGAACAATCGTCCGTTCAATCGGTATTATTTTGTAAATAAATTTGTTCAAATGCATCTTACAAAATTACATACCATTTTAAACCTTTCCTATATCATGTTACTTCCATGCTACATTTGTACGTGTATCGCCCTGTGCTGGTGGGCCGCACACCGGGCGGAATATAACCTCCTCTGTGTCTAACATTTGTGTTTGTTCTGTGTATGTGTCACATTTTCATGCTCCATTACTCTGCACATGACAGAATGAAACATGCATTTCATATAGGTTATTAGATTAGTAACTTCATTTCATGTGACTCCAGAGTTAACGGAATTGTATAATTATCACTAAGTTTTGAAGTGTACGTTATCATCTAACAGTTTCTTTCTTTAGTAGTTTATAAAACCTTGTTCTTTCGGAAACGAATCCCCTCAATACTATTTTTATCACAATCGTGGATCTCATATTTTGCAAAGGATCGACTGTTTTCCAAACCAACCTTTTATTTAAACAAACGTATTCGCTTCCCGTGTCTGTAGGGAATAAAATATACAGGTCACGTTCCTTCTCTAGTGAATGGGGATGAAATTCCCTGTTGGAACAGGAGCCACAAAATGCCATAAGAAATAGCGGTATATATCTGTCCTTTTGACATGAATACAAAAATTGAAACATATAATGGATGAGAAAACTTATCGGGATATTCCAGCGGGCTGATTCGGAGAGACGAGTTTTAAGTTTGCTTTGGTTTGAGACATTGTCATAGAGCCATGAAACCTTACCCTTATATTCCAGATGCAGTAGATTCTTTCTTGTGTTTCTTGTGTTTCTGCAACTGCAATTACTGCAAGTCTTCTTTCTAAACACATCAATGAAATTTAATTTACATGGCATTAAGGTACACCCCCTCCCTCCCAAGAACATAGATCAGAGGCAAAATCTCATCAAATACACCCAGTTAGACCTAAATTCGCACTACCATCATATTGTTACATTATCCATTGCAAGATGCATGCCATGAAGGTACATTTTATGAAACAGAATTGGATAGAACTATAAATGTGTGGAATTCTATGTAATGACTGAAAACAGGACAGTGCTGCTGACATTTCTATCTTTGTTACTGGGAGCTCAACATAAAATATTTCCATAGGCGACTTACCTGCGACCACAAAATCTACACACACAAAACATTTCAAACCTTGCATGTTTATAGAACCATCCTAGCCCAACAAGTTAATGAGTAAAAAATCCACATGTTGATCTGCTCCTTTTCAAGTTACAGTTAACCATGATTGTTTACCGACTACAACGAAGGAATTAAAAAACAACATTTTTCAAGGAGGGGTGACCGCATTAAATCAGCAATAATATCTTTGAGCTTGCAGATATATTTATAAAACATGCATCTTTAATTTACTCATGCATAATAAAAGTTCAGTCACACAGAAAATTTTAATTTTCGAAAAAGTTATCGCTTCCAGATTCAACTATGAAAGCCGAGCAAACCATATGTTTGTGAAAAGTGCAAAGTTTACCTCTTCCTTGAATGGAACCCAGACACCGGCTTGCACCAGTATTTCCTCTCCAAGGTATTTGTAACAGTTCTATCCTAAAATGCACAGAATTAGTAAAAGTTGAGTAAAAGCGTCCAACATACAAAACAATCGTCCGTTCAACCGGTATTATTTTGTGAATAAATTTGTTCAAATGCATCTTACAAAATCACATTTCTTTTTATTACAAAATTCATTACGCGAGATCTATCCTTTAACACATTTCCTATCACAAGTTACTACCATGCTACATTTGTACTTGTGTAATCCTGCGCTGGTGGGCCGCACACTGGACGAATGATAACCTCATCTGCGTCTAACATATATATTTGTACTGTGTATGTGTCACTTTTACATGCCCTATCACTCTGCACACCAAAGAATGAAAGATGCATTATATATACGTTATTAGACTAGTAACGTTTTTTTCCAAACCAACCTTTTATTTAAACAAACGTTTTCGGCCTCCCGTGTCTGTAGGGAATGGGGATGAATTTCCCTGTTGAAACAGGTGTCACTTAATGCCATGAGAAATAGCTGAATTTATCCGTTCACAACCTTTTGACATTATAACAATAATTAAAACATATAACAGATGAGAAAACTTATCGGGATATTGCAGCAGGCTGTTTCGGAGAGACAAATTTTAAGTTTTGCTTTGGTTTGAGACATTGTACTGGAGCCATGAAACCTTACCCTTATATTCCAGACGAAGTAGATTCTTTCTTGTGTTTCTTGTGTTTCTGCAAATGCAATTACTGCAAGTCTTCTTTCGAAACACATCAATAAAAATAAATTACATGACTAAGGTACACCCCCTTCCCAAGAACATAGATCAGATGCAAAAACTCATCAAATACACCCAGTTAGACCTAAATTCGCACTACCATCACATTTCTACATTATCCATTGTCAATGCATGCCATGAAGATACATTTTATAAAACAGAATTGGATATAACTACAAATGTGTGGAAATAGTATGTATTGACTGAAAAAAGGACAGTGCTGCTGACATTTCAATCTTTGTAACTGGGAGCTTAACACTAAATTTTTCAATAGGTGACCAAACTGCGCCCACAAAAACTGCATATACAAAACTTTTCAAACATTGCTTTTGTTATAGAAACATCCTAGCCGAACAATTTAATGAGAAAAACTCCACATGTTGATGTACTCCTTTTCAAGTTACAGTCAACCATGTTTGTTTACAGACTAGAAGGAAGTAAATAAAAGAAAAACTATTTCCAAGGAGGGGTGACCATATAAAATCAGCAATATTGCCTGTCATTTTCATTATTGAAATAAAACATGGGGTATGTATCCAGTTGAAGCAAATCTGGTATTTAGAACGCAACTAAACGCTCGGTACAAAAGTGATAAAATCCGGCATCTGCCAGTATCAAGTACAATGCTACCAATACCGAACCTGTTTTTTTTTTTCTTTTTGACGTAATATTATAACTGCCAAATAGAAATTTAGGTCATACATGATAATTTACTCATGCATAATAAAAGTTCAGTCATAAAGAATATTTTAACTTTGCGTAAAAGTTATCGCTTCCAGATTCAACTATGTAAGCCGTGAAAACCATATGTTTTTTGAAAAGTGCAAAGTTTACCTCTTTCATGAATGGAACCCATACACCGGCTTGCATCAGTATTTCCTCTTCAATGCATTTGACACAATTCTATCCTAAAATGCACAGAATTATGCTCAAATAGCACCAATACACATTTTTATGACTATTTTCTGCGGCAGTTTTGTAAAGCCCTCCAAAATACAGAACAACCGTCTGTTCAACCGGTATTATTTTGTGAATAAATTTGTTCAAATTCATTTTACAAAATTACATTTCTGTTTTATTACAAAATTCATTACGCAAGGTCTATCCTTTTAAACAGTTCCTATCTTAAGTTTCTACCATGCTACATTTGTACGTGTATCATCCTGCGCTGGAAGGCCGCACTCTGGACAAACGATAACCTCATCTGTGTATTACATATATATTTGTAATGTGTATGTGTCACTGTTTCATGCACATCAAAGAATGAAAGGTGCATTATATATACGTTATTAGACCAGTAACTTGTCATTTCATGTGACTCCAGAGTTTACAGAATTGGACACTTAACACTTAGTTTTGAAGTGTACGTTATCATCTAACAGTTTATTTCTTTAGTAGATTATAAAATCTTGTTCCATCAGAAACTAATCACCTCAACACTATTTTTTATCACGAGCGTGGATCTCATATTTTGCAAAGGATCTCTTGTTTTCCAAACCAACCTTTTATATAAACAAACGTTTCGGCCTCCCGTGTCTGTGGGGACTAAATATACAGGTCACTTTCCTGCTGTAGTGAATGGGGATGAAATTCCCTGATGAAACAGGAGCCTCTTAATGCCATGAGAAGTAGCTGAATATATCTGTTCACAACGTTTTTGACATGAATACCATTTTTAAAACATATAACGGATGAAAACACTTATCGGGATATTGCAGCGGGCAGTTTCGGAGAGACAAATTTAAATTTTGCTTTAGTTTGAGACATTGTCCAAGAGCCATGAAACCTTACTCTTATATTCCAGATGAAGTAGATTCTTTCTTGTGTTTTTTATGTTTCTGCAAATGCAATTACTGCAAGTCTTCTTTCTAAACACATCCACAAAAAACATTTACATGGCTTTAAGGTACACCCCCTCCCAAATACATAGATCAGAGGCAAAAACTCATCAGATACACCCAGTTAGACCTAAATTAGCGCTACCATCACATTTCTACATTATTCGTTGCAAAATGCATGCCATGAAGATACATTTTATAAAACAGAATTGGATAGAACTGCAAATTTTGTGGAAATAGTATGTAATGACTTAAAAAAGGACAGTGCTGTTGACATTTCTATCTTTGATACTAGGAGCTTAACACTAAATATTTCCATAGGCGACTTACCTGCGCCCACAAAAAATACACATACAAAACGTTTCAAACCTTGCTTGTTTATAGAACCATCCTAGCTCAACAAGTTAATGAGAAAAAAATCCACATGTTGAAATGCTCCTTTTCAAGTTACAGTCAACAATGTTTGTTTACCGACTAGAACGGAGTGAATACAAACCAACGTTATTAAATCAGCAACAATTTCTTTGAGCTTGCAGATATATTTTTAAAACATGCATCATTTAAGTCCCGTACACCTGCCATTTTCCCACGATGAAATAAAACATGGGATATATATTCAATGGAAGCAGGTCTGGTATTTAGAACGCAACTAAAAGCTCGGTCCAAAAGTGATAAAACCCGGCACCTACCAATATCTAGTGCAATGCTACCAAAACCGAACCCTAATTTTCTTTACGACGTATGAAAAGAATTGCCAAATAGAAATTAGGTTATATCTGAGAATTTACTGATGCATAATAAAAGTTCAGTCACAAAGAATATTTTAAATTTGCGAAAAAGTTATCGTTTCAAGATTCAACTATGAATGCAGAGCAAACCGTACGTTTTTTTACCTCATTCTTGAATGGAACCCAGACACCGGCTTGCATCAGTATTTCCTCTTCAATGTCTTTGGAACAATTCCATCCTAAATTGCACAGATATATGCCTAGCACCAATACTCATTTTTATGGCTGTTTTCAGTGGCGGTTGGGTAAAATATGTTCGTAAAAGGTTTATCCTTTGGAAGCAAGGAATACACCAAAGAACTGGAAAATATGAAGTGTACATGTTTCTGGGCCAGACTAGCTAGTTTCGGCCAATTAGGCCTCATCAGTGACCCTCATACTTCCTCCAACATACAGAACAATCGTCCGTTCATCCGGTATTATTTTGCCAATAAATTTGTTCACATATCTTTCAAAATTACATTTTTTTTTCATTACAAAATTCATTATACGATATCTATCCTTTTAAACCTTTCCTATCTCATGTTACTACCATGCTACATTTGTACTTGTTTGTTTGTTTGTATTGAAGTTTTACGGCCCAGTCAACACTATTTAGGTCATTTTTGAGCCGGTCAGTTTACCTATCAACACTTTCCTGGGCAGGCTTATACGTAAGCGGTTAACCAGTACAGTGCACATTCTTTCGCCAGAAACTGACAACGGCCCTTCTTGAATCAGCGGAAGGGAGAGAATGACCGTAGAAAAGATTTCATGATCAATCACCACGAAAGAATGTTGCCGAATCGGCGGGATTCGACGATTTGTACGTGTATCATGCTACATTTGTACGTGTATCATCCTGCGCTTGTGGGCCGCACACTGGACGGAAGATAAACTTATCTGTGTCTAACATATGTGTTTGTACTGTGTATGTGTCACTTTTTCATGCTCCATCACTCTGCACATCAAAGAAGGAAAGATGCATTATATATACGTTATTAGACTTGTAACTTGTAATTTCATGTGACTCCAGAGTTTGCAGAATTGGACACTTATCACTCAGTTTTGAAGTGTATGTTATCATCTAACAATTATTTCTTTAGTAGGTTATAAAATCTTAATCTTTCGGAAACGAATCACCTCAATTCTAATTCTTTATCACAATCGTGGATCTCTTATTTTGCAAGAGATCTCCTGTTTTCCAAACCAATCTTTTATTTAAACAAAAGTTTTTGGCCTTCCTTGTCTGTAGTGAATAAAATATACAGATCACTTTCCTTCTTAGTGAATGGGGATGAAATTCCCTGTTGTAACACGAGCCACTTAATGCCATGAGATATAGCTGAATATCTATATGTCCACATCCTTCTGACATGAATACAATAAATAAGAACATACAACGGATGAGAAAACTTATCGGGATATTTCAGTGGGCTGTTTCGGAGAGAAAATTTTTAAGATTTGCTTTGGTTTGTGACATAGTCCTAGTGCCATGAAACCTTACTCTTATATTCCAAATGAAGTAGATTCTTTCTTGTGTTCCTGCAAATAGAATTACTGCAAGTCTTCTTTCTAAACATATAAATAAAAAATATTTGAATGGCTTTAAAGTAACCCCCCCCCCTAAAAGAACTTAGATCAGAGGCAAAAACTCATAGAATACACCCAGTTATACCTAAATTCGCACTACCATCACATTTTTGCATTATCCATGGCAAAATACATGCCATGAAGATACATTTTACGAAACAGATTTGGATAGAACTACAAATGTGTGGAAATAGTATAATGACTGAAAACGGGACAGTGCTGTTGACATTTTTACGTTTGCTATTGGGACCTTAACAATTAATATTTCCATAGGCGACTTACCTGCGCCCACAAATTCTACACAAACAAAACTTTTCAAACCTCGCTTGTTTATAGAACCAGCCTAGCCCAATAAGTTATTGAGAAAAAATTAACATGTTGATCTGCTCCTTTTCAAGTTACTGCCAACCATGTTTGTGTACAAAATAGAACGGTGTAAATACAAACCAACATTTTTAAAGGAGGGTGGCCATAATAAATCAACAACAATTTCTATGGGCTTGCAAATATATTTAGAAAAACATGCATCACTTTAGTCCCTTACACCTGTAATTTTCTTACATTGTAATAAAACATGGGATATATATCCAATGGAAGCAGGTCTGGTATTTAAAACGCAACTAAAAGTTCGGTCCAAAAGTGAATAACTATACAGGTCACTTTCCTGCTGCAGTGAATGGGGATGAAATTCCCTGTGTAAACAGGAGCCACGTAATGCCATGAGAAATAGCTGAATATATCTTTTCACAACCTTTTGACATGACATACAATAATTAAACATATATGATGAGAAAACTTATCGGGATATTGCAGCAGGCTGTTTCGGAGAGACGAGTTTTAAGTTTTGCTTTGGTTTGAGACATTGTCCTAGAGCCATGAAACCTTACTCTTATATCCCAGATGAAGTAGATTCTTTCTTGTGTTTCTTGTTTTTCTGCAAATGCAATTACTGCAAATCTTCTTTCTAAACACACCAGTGTAAGTTAATATACATGGCTTTAAGGTACACCCTCTCCCTCCCAAGAACATAGATCAGAGGCAAAAACTCATCAAATACACCCAGTTAGACCTAAATTCGCACTACTATCATATTGTTACATTATCGATTGCAAAATGCATCCCATGAAGATATATTTTATGAAACAGAACTGGATAGAACTATAAATGTGTTGAAATAGTATGTATTGACTGAAAACATGACAGTGCTGCTGACATTTCTATCTTTGTTACTGGGAGCTTACCACTAAATATTTCCATATGCGACTTACCTGCGCCCACAAAAACTACACATACAAAACTTTTCAAACCTTGATTGTGTATAGAACCACCCTAGCCAAACAAGTTAATGAGAAAAAATCCACATGTTGATCTGTTCCTTTTTAAGTTACAGTCAAGGAGGGGTGACAACATAAAATCGGAAATAATATATTTGAGCTTGCAGATATATTTATAAAACATGCATCACTTTAGTCCCTTACACCTGTCATTTTCTCACATTGAAATATAACATGGCATATGTATCCAATGGAAGCAAGTCTGGTATTTAGAACGCGACTAAACGCTCGGTCCAAAAGTGATAAAACCCGGCACCTCCCAGTATCAAGTGCAGTCTACCAATACCGAACCTTTTTTTTTCTTTATGACGTATTTAAAGAATTGCCAAACAGAAATTAACGTCATATATGATAATTTACTCATGCATAATACAAGTTCAGTCACAAAGAAAATTTTAAGTTTGCGAAAAAGTTATCGCTTCCAGATTCAACTATGAAAGCCGAGCAAACCATATGTTTTTGAAAGGTGCAACGTTAACCTCTTTCTGGAATGGAACCCAGACACCGGCTTGCACCAATATTTCCTCTTCAATGCATTTGGAACAATTTTACCCTAAACTGCACAGAATTATGCTTAAATAGCACCAATACTCATTTTTGTGGCTATTTTCTGTGGCTGTTGGGTAAAAGCCTCCAACATACAGAACAATCGTCCGTTCAACCGGTATTATTTTGTGAATAAATTTGTTCAGATGTATCTAACAAAATCACATTTCTTTTTTATTACAAAATTCATTACTCGAGATCTACCCTTTAAAACCTTTCCTAACACAAGTTACTACCATGCTACATTTGTATGTGTATCATCATGCGCTGGTAGGCTGCACACTGGACGGAAGATAACCTCATCTGTGTCTAACATATATATTTGTACTGTTTATGTGTCACTTTTTCATGCTCTATCACGCTGCACATCAAAGAATGAAAGATGCATATATACACGTTATTAGACTAGTAACTTGTCATTTCATATGACTGCAGTGTTAACAGAATTGGACACTTATCACTTAGTTTTGAAGTGTACGTTTTCATCTAACATTTAATTTCTTTAGTAGATTATAAAATCTTGTTCTTTCGGAAATGAATCACCTCAATACTATTTTTTATCACGATCCTGGATCTGATATTTTGCAAAGGATCTCCTATTTCCAAACCAACCTTTTATTTAAACAAACGTTTTCGGCCTCCCGTGTCTGTAGGCAATAAATATACAGGTCACATTCCTGCTGTAGTGAATGGAGATGAAATTTCCTGTTGAAACAGGAGCTACTTAATGCCATGAGAAATAGCTGAATAAATCTGTTCACAGCCTTTTGACATGAATACAATAATTAAAACATATTACGGATGAGACAACTCATCGGGATATTGCAGCGGGCTGTTTAGGAGAGACAAATTTGAAGTTTTGCTTTGGTTTTAGATATTGTCCAATGAAACCTTACTCTTATATTCCAGATGAAGTAGATTCTTTCTTGTATTTCTTGTGTTTTTGCAACTGCAATTACTGCACGTCTTCTTTCTATACCCATCAATAAAAATAAATTATATGGCTATAAGGTACACCCTCTGCCAAGAACATAGATCAAAGGCAAAAACTTATCAAAAACACCCAGTTAGATCTAAACTCGCATTACCATCACATTTCTACATTATCCATTGCAAAGGGCATGCCATGAAGATACATTTTATAAAACAGAATTGGATAGAACTACAAATGTGTGGAAATAGTATGTAATGACTGAATAAAGGGCAGTGCTGCTGACATTTCTATCTTCGTTACCGGGAGCTTATCACTAAATATTTCCGTAGGCGACTTACCTGCGCCCACAAAAACTACACATACAAAACTTTTCATTCCTTGCTTTTTTATAGAACCTTATTAGGCCAACAAGTTAATGAGAAAAAAAAATCACATATTGATCTGCTCCTTTTCAAGTTACAGTTAACCATGTTTGTTTACCGTCTAGAAGTAAATAAAAACAACATTTTTCAAGGAGGGGTGACCATATAAAATCAGGACTAATTTCTTTGAGCTTGCAGATATATTTATAAAACATGCATTATATTAGCCCCTTCACCTGTCATTTTCTCGTATTGAAATAAAAAATGGAATACATATCCAGTGGAAACAAATAAAAATCAAATATGAGTTCCTTTAAGAGCAATGAAAACATTCAAAAGAAAGAAGATGGGTCATACTGCGTAGTTTCGGCTAATAAAGCCTCATCAGTGACCCTGTTATGATCCGGCAAAGAAAGCCAGAGGAAACATACTGCAATTTTGCGAATTTCGAATAGGCAGTCGATTCAAAGACTGATATAAATCAAAATGGGGTCCAAATAATTAAAAACATGTCTAGAATATGAGTCTAAACCAATAATTTATTTCTGATTTCTCAGAATATTCACGCTGATCTCAAAGGATAGTCTGGTATTTAGAACGCAACTAAACGCTCGGTCCAAAAGTATCATCCATGCTCGACCATCTACAGTAGGAACCCCTGGAAACCAGACGGTCAAAGACTCAGTCACCCTACTGTACAAAGTGGTTCAGGACCTTGTTGATATACCTGCCGCTGATTACTTGACCCCAGTCACAGTATGGACCAGAGCTACACACTCCAGGAAGTTCAGACAGTTTTCAACATCATCTGATTCTTTTAAGTTTACCTTTTTCCCTCGTACCGTACCTTTGTGGAATTCTGTACCAGCTTCTGTAGCTGAAGCTCCATCGCTTGCATCATTTAGGATGGAGCTATCCACCCTCTCATTCTATGCAAGTTAAGGGACCCAGTCACCTAGTAACTCTGCAAGGGGGAGCTGTGCTGTCGGCGACGTATGGGCCCTGGTACCGCCACGGAAGGCAGAGAGGTCTTTACTTGTTGAGCCAAAAGTGGCTGGGATAACTTTCTTAGATATACTGGGATAACTGGGAGCTTAACACTAAATTTTTCAATAGGTGACCTACCTGCGCCGAAAAAAACTACACATACAAAAGTTTTCAAACCTTGCTTTTATTATAGAACCATCCTAGCCAAAACAAGATAATGAGAAAAAAATCCACATGTTGATCTACTCCTTTTCAAGTTACAGTCAACCATGTTTGTTTACAGACTAGAACGAAGTAAATAAAAAAAAATCAAGGAGGGTTGACCATATAAAATCAGCAATACTTTCGTTGAGCTTGCAGATATATTTATATATCATGCATCATTTAAGTCCCTTACACCTTTCATTTTCATTATTGAAATTAAACATGGGGTATGTATTCAGTGGAAGCAAGCCTGGTATTTAGAACGCAACTAAACGCTCGGTCCAGAAGTGATAAATTCCGGCATCTCCCAGTATCAAGTGCAATGCTACCAATACCGAACCTTTTTTTCTTAATGACGTAACAAAATATTGCCAAATAGAAGTTTAGGTCATATATAATAATTTACTCATGCATAATAAAAGTTCAGTCACAAAGAATATTTTAAGTTTGCGAAAACGTTTTCGCTTCCAGATTCAACTATGATAGCCGAGCAAACCATATGTTTTTGAAAAGTGCAAAGTTTACCTCTTTCATGAATGGAGCCCAGACACACGCTTCCATCAGTATTTCTTCTCCAATGCATTTTGAACAATTTTATTCTAAAATGCACAGAATTATGCTTAAATAGCAGCAATACTCATTTTATGGCTGTTTTCTGTGGCGGTTGGGTAAATGCCTCCAACATACAGAACAATCGTCCGTTTAACCGGTATTATTTTGTGAATAAAATTGTAGCTGAGGCTCCATTACTGGCATCATTTAGGATGGAGCTATCCACCCTCTCATTCTAAGCAACTTAAGGGGCCCAGTCACCTAGTAACTCTGCAATGGGGAGCTGTGTTGTCTGGGACGTATGGGCCCTGGTACCGCCACGGAAGGCAGAGAGGTCTTTACTTGTTGAGCCAAAAGTGGCTGGGATAACTTTCTTTGATATACTGGGATAACTGGTAGCTTAACAATAAATTTTTCAATAGGTGGCCTACCTGCGCCGAACAAAACTACACGTACAAAAGTTTTCAAACCTTGCTTTTATTATACAACCATACTAGCCAAAACAAGATAATGAGAAAAAATCCACATGTTGATCTACTCCTTTTCAAGTTACAGTCAACCATGTTTTGTTTACAGACTAGAACGAAGTAAATAAAACACATTTGTCAAGGAGGGGTGACCATATAAAATCAGCAATACTTTCGTTGAGCTTGCAGACATATTTATTTATCATGCATTATTTAAGCCCCTTACACCTGTTATTTTCATTATTGAAATTAAACTTGGGGTATGTATTCAGTGGAAGCAAGCCTGGTATTTAGAACGCAACTAAACGCTCGGTCCAGAAGTGATCAATTCCGGCATCTCCCAGTATCAAGAGCAATGCTACCAATACCGAACCCTTTTTTTCTTTATGACGTAACAAAAATATTGCCAAATAGAAATTTAGATCATATATGATAATTTACTCATGCATAATAAAAGTTCAGTCACAAAGAATATTATAAGTTTGCGAAAAAGTTTTCGCTTCCAGATTCAACTATGAAAGCCGAGCAAACCATACGTTTTTGAAAAGTGCAAAGTTTACCTCTTTCATGAATGGAACCCAGACACAGGCTTCCATCAGTATTTCCTCTCCAATGCATTTTGAACAATTTTATTCTAAAATGCACAGAATTATGCTTAAATAGCAGCAATACTCATTTTATGGCTATTTTCTGTGGCAGTTGGGTAAATGCCTCCAACATACAGAACAATCGTCCGTTTAACCGGTATTATTTTGTGAATAAAATTGTAGCTGAGGCTCCATTACTGGCATCATTTAGGATGGAGCTATCCACCCTCTCATTCTAAGCAACTTAAGGGACCCAGTCACCTAGTAACTCTGCAAGGGGGAGCTGTGCTGTCGGGGACGTATGGGCCCTGGTACCGCCACGGAAGGCAGAGAGGTCTTTACTTGTTGAGCCAAAAGTGGCTGGGATAACTTTCTTTGATATACTGGGATAACTGGGAGCTTAACACTAAATTTTTTAATAGGTTGCCTACCTGCGCCGAAAAAAACTACACATACAAAGGTTTTCAAACCTTGCTTTTATTATACAACCATCCTAACCAAAACAAGATAATGAGAAAAAAAATCCTTATGTTGATATACTCCTTTTCAAGTTACAGTCAATCATGTTTGTTTACAGACTAGAACGAAGTAAATAAAAACACATTTGTCAAGGAGGGGTGACCATATAAAATCAGCAATACTTTCGTTGAGCTTGCAGATATATTTATATATGATGCATTATTTAAGTCCCTTACACCTGTCATTTTCATTATTGAAATTAAACATGGGGTATGTATTCAGTTGAAGCAAGTCTGGTATTTAGAACGCAACTAAACGCTCGGTCCAGAAGTGATAAATTCCGACATCTCCCAGTAGCAAGAGCAATGCTACCAATACCGAACCTTTTTTTTTTTCTTTATGACGTAACAAAAATATTGCCAAATAGAAATTTAGGTCATATATGATAATAAACTCATGCATAATAAAAGTTCAGTCACAAAGAATATTTTAAGTTTGCGAAAAAGTTTTCGCTTCCAGATTCAACTATGAAAGCCGAGCAAACCATATGTTTTTGAAAAGTGCAAAGTTTACCTCTTTCATGAATGGAACCCAGACACAGGCTTCCATCAGTATTTCCTCTCCAATGCATTTTGAACGATTTTATTCTAAAATGCACAGAATTATGCTTAAATAGCAGCAATACTCATTTTATGGCTATTTTCTGTGGCAGTTGGGTAAATGCCTCCAACATGCAGAACAATCGTCCGTTTAACGGGTATTATAGTGTGAATAAAATTGTTCAAATGCACATGTTGTTCCACTCCTTTTCAAGTTACAGTCAACCATGTTTGTTTACAGACTAGAACGAAGTAAATAAAAAAACATTTGTCAAGGAGGGGTGACCATATAAAATCAGCAATACTTTCATTGAGCTTGCAGATATATTTATATATCATGCATCATTTAAGTCCCTTACACCTGTCATTTTCATTATTAAAATTAAACATGGGGTATGTATTCAGTGGAAGCAAGCCTGGTATTTAGAACGCAACTAAACGCTCGGTCCAGAAGTGATAAATTCCGGCATCTCCCAGTATCAAGAGCAATGCTACCAAATACCGAACCCTCTTTTTTTTCTTTATGACGGTACAAAAATATTGCCAAATAGAAATTTAGGTCATATATGCTAATTTACTCATGCATAATAAAAGTTCAGTCACAAAGAATATTTTAAGTTTGCGAAAAAGTTTTCGCTTCCAGATTCAACTATGAAAGCCGAGCAAACCATATGTTTTTGAAAAGTGCAAAGTTTACCTCTTTCATGAATGGAACCCAGACACAGGCTTCCATCAGTATTTCCTCTCCAATGCATTTTGAACGATTTTATTCTAAAATGCACAGAATTATGCTTAAATAGCAGCAATACTCATTTTATGGCTATTTTCTGTGGCAGTTGGGTAAATGCCTCCAACATGCAGAACAATCGTCCGTTTAACGGGTATTATAGTGTGAATAAAATTGTTCAAATGCACATGTTGTTCCACTCCTTTTCAAGTTACAGTCAACCATGTTTGTTTACAGACTAGAACGAAGTAAATAAAAAAACATTTGTCAAGGAGGGGTGACCATATAAAATCAGCAATACTTTCATTGAGCTTGCAGATATATTTATATATCATGCATCATTTAAGTCCCTTACACCTGTCATTTTCATTATTAAAATTAAACATGGGGTATGTATTCAGTGGAAGCAAGCCTGGTATTTAGAACGCAACTAAACGCTCGGTCCAGAAGTGATAAATTCCGGCATCTCCCAGTATCAAGAGCAATGCTACCAATACCGAACCCTCTTTTTTTTCTTTATGACGGTACAAAAATATTGCCAAATAGAAATTTAGGTCATATATGCTAATTTACTCATGCATAATAAAAGTTCAGTCACAAAGAATATTTTAAGTTTGCGAAAAAGTTTTCGCTTCCAGATTCAACTATGAAAGCCGAGCAAACCATATGTTTTTGAAAAGTGCAAAGTTTACCTCTTTCATGAATGGAACCCAGACACAGGCTTCCATCAGTATTTCCTCTCCAATGCATTTTGAACGATTTTATTCTAAAATGCACAGAATTATGCTTAAATAGCAGCAATACTCATTTTATGGCTATTTTCTGTGGCAGTTGGGTAAATGCCTCCAACATGCAGAACAATCGTCCGTTTAACGGGTATTATAGTGTGAATAAAATTGTTCAAATGCACATGTTGTTCCACTCCTTTTCAAGTTACAGTCAACCATGTTTGTTTACAGACTAGAACGAAGTAAATAAAAAAACATTTGTCAAGGAGGGGTGACCATATAAAATCAGCAATACTTTCATTGAGCTTGCAGATATATTTATATATCATGCATCATTTAAGTCCCTTACACCTGTCATTTTCATTATTAAAATTAAACATGGGGTATGTATTCAGTGGAAGCAAGCCTGGTATTTAGAACGCAACTAAACGCTCGGTCCAGAAGTGATAAATTCCGGCATCTCCCAGTATCAAGAGCAATGCTACCAATACCGAACCCTCTTTTTTTTCTTTATGACGGTACAAAAATATTGCCAAATAGAAATTTAGGTCATATATGCTAATTTACTCATGCATAATAAAAGTTCAGTCACAAAGAATATTTTAAGTTTGCGAAAAAGTTTTCGCTTCCAGATTCAACTATGAAAGCCGAGCAAACCATATGTTTTTGAAAAGTGCAAAGTTTACCTCTTTCACGAATGGAACCCAGACACAGGCTTCCATCAGTATTTCCTCTCCAATGCATTTTGAACGATTTTATTCTAAAATGCACAGAATTATGCTTAAGTAGCAGCAATACTCATTGTATGGCTATTTTCTGTGGCAGTTGGGTAAATGCCTCCAACATAAGGAACAATCGTCCGTTTAACGGGTATTATAGTGTGAATAAAATTGTTCAAATGTTCATGTTGATCTACTCCTTTTCAAGTTACAGTCAACCATGTTTGTTTACAGACTAGAACGAAGTAAATAAAAAAACATTTGTCAAGGAAGGGTGACCATATAAAATCAGCAATACTTTTCATTGAGCTTGCAGATATATTTATATATCATGCATCATTTAAGTCCCTTACATTTGTCATTTTCATTATTGAAATTAAACATGGGGTATGTATTCAGTGGAAGCAAGCCTGGTATTTAGAACGCAACTAAACGCTCGGTCCAGAAGTGATAAATTCCGGCATCTCCCAGTATCAAGAGCAATGCTACCAATACCGAACCCTTTTTTTCTTTATGACGTAACAAAAATATTGCCAAAAAGAAATTTAGATCATATATGATAATTTACTCATGCATAATAAAAGTTCAGTCACAAAGAATATTTTAAGTTTGCGAAAAAGTTTTCGCTTCCAGATTCAACTATGAAAGCCGAGCAAACCATATGTTTTTGAAAAGTGCACAGTTTACCTCTTTCATGAATGGAACCCAGACACAGGCTTCCATCAGTATTTCCTCTCCAATGCATTTTGAACAATTTTATTCTAAAATGCACAGAATTATGCTTAAATAGCAGCATAACTCATTTTATGGCTATTTTCTGTGGCAGTTGGGTAAATGCCTCCAACATACCGAACAATCGTCCGTTTAACCGGTATTATTTTGTGAATAAAATTGTAGCTGAGGCTCCATCACTGGCATCATTTAGGACGGAGCTATCCACCCTCTCATTCTAAGCAACTTAAGGGGCCCAGTCACCTAGTAACTCTGCAAGGGGGAGCTGTGCTGTCGGGGACGTATGGGCCCTGGTACCGCCACGGAAGGCAGAGAGGTCTTTACTTGTTGAGCCAAAAGTGGCTGGGATAACTTTCTTTCATATACTGGGATAACTTGGCGCTTAACACTAAATTTTTCAATAGGTGGCCTACCTGCGCCGAAAAAAACTACACATACAAAAGTTTTCAAACCTTGCATTTATTATAGAACCATCCTGGCCAAAACAAGATAATGAGAAAAAAATCCACATGTTGACCTACTCCTGTTCAAGTTACAATCAACCATGTTTGTTTACAGACTAGAACGAAGTAAAAAAAAAAAAAAACATTTGTCAAGGAGGGGTGACCATATAAAATCAGCAATACTTTCGTTGAGCTTTCAGATATATTTATATATGATGCATTATTTAAGTCCCTTACACCTGTCATTTTCATTATGGAAATTAAACATGGGGTATGTACACAGTGGAAGCATGCCTGGTATTTAGAACGCAACTAAACGCTCGGTCCAGAAGTGATAAATTCAGGCATCTCCCAGTATCAAGAGCAATGCTACCAATACCGAACCTTTTTTTTTCTTTATGACGTAACAAAAATATTGCCAAATCGAAATTTAGGTCATATATGATTATTTACTCATGCATAATAAAAGTTCAGTCACAAAGAATATTTTAAGTTTGCAAAAAAGTTTTCGCTTCCAGATTCAACTATGAAAGCCGAGCAAACCATATGTTTTTGAAAAGTGCAAAGTTTACCTCTTTCATGAATGGAACCCAGACACAGGCTTCCATCAGTATTTCTTCTCCAATGCATTTTGAACAATTTTATTCTAAAATGCACAGAAATATGCTTAAATAGCAGCAATACTCATTTTATGGCTATTTTCTGTGGCAGTTGGGTAAATGCCTCCAACATACAGAACAATCGTCCGTTTAACCGATATTATTTTGTGAATAAAATTGTAGCTGAGGCTCCATTACTGGCATCATTTAGGATTGAGCTGTCCACCCTCTCATTCTAAGCAACTTAAGGGACCCAGTCACCTAGTAACTCTGCAAGGGGGAGCTGTGCTGTCGGGGACGTATGGGCCCTGGTACCGCCACGGAAGGCAGAGAGGTCTTTACTTGTTGAGCCAAAAGTGGCTGGGATAACTTTCTTTGACATACTGGGATAACTGGGAGCTTAACACTAAATTTTTCAATAGGTGGCCTACCTGCGCCGAAAAAAACTACACATTCAAAAGTTTTCAAACCTTGCTTTTATTATACAACCATCCTAACCAAAACAAGATAATGAGAAAAAAATCCACATGTTGATCTACTCCTTTTCAAGTTACAGTCAATCATGTTTGTTTACAGACTAGAACGAAGTAAATAAAAACACATTTGTCAAGGAGGGGTGACCATATAAAATCAGCAATACTTTCGTTGATCTTGCAGATATATTTATATATGATGCATTATTTAAGTCCCTTACACCTGTCATTTTTATTATTGGAATTAAACATGGGGTATGTATTCAGTGGAAGCAAGTCTGGTCTTTAGAACGCAACTAAACGCTCGGTGCAGAAGTGACAAATTCCGACATCTCCCAGTAGCAAGAGCAATGCTGCCAATACCGAACCCTTTTTTTTTCTTATGACGTAACAAAAATATTGCCAAATAGAAATTTAGGTCATATATGATAATTTACTCATGCATAATAAAAGTTCAGTCACAAAGAATATTTTAAGTTTGCGAAAAAGTTTTCGCTTCCAGATTCAACTATGAAAGCCGAGCAAACCATATGTTTTTGAAAAGTGCAAAGTTTACCTCTTTCATGAATGGAAACCAGACACAGGCTTCCATCAGTATTTCCTCTCCAATGCATTTTGAACGATTTTATTCTAAAATGCACAGAATTATGCTTAAATAGCAGCAATATTCATTTTATGGCTATTTTCTGTGGCAGTTGGGTAAATGCCTCCAACATGCAGAACAATCGTCCGTTTAACGGGTATTTTAGTGTGAATAAAATTGTTCAAATGCACATGTTGTTCCACTCCTTTTCAAGTTACAGTCAACCATGTTTGTTTACAGACTAGAACGAAGTAAATAAAAAAAAACATTTGTCAAGGAGGGGTGACCATATAAAATCAGCAATACTTTCATTGAGCTTGCAGATATATTTATATATCATGCATCATTTAAGTCCCTTACACCTGTCATTTTCATTATGGAAATTAAACATGGGGTATGTATTCAGTGGAAGCAAGCCTGGTATTTAGAACGCAACTAAACGCTCGGTCCAGAAGTGATAAATTCCGGCATCTCCCAGTATCAAGTGCAATGCTACCAATACCGAACCCTTTTTTCTTTATGACGTAACAAAAATATTGCCAAATAGAAATTTAGGTCATATATGATAATTTACTCATGCATGATAAAAGTTCAGTCACAAAGAATATTTTAAGCGAAAATGTTTTCGCTTCCAGATTCAATGCATTTTGAATAATTTTATTCTAAAATGCACAGAATTATGCTTAAATAGCAGCAATACTCATTTTATGGCTATTTTCTGTGGCAGTTAAGTAAATGCCTCCAACATACAGAACAATCGTCCGTTTAACCGGTATTATTTTGTGAATAAATTTGTTCAAATGCATTTTACAAAATGACATTTCTTTTTTATTACAAATTTCATTACTCGAGAGCAATCCCATATATATTTGTTCCGTGTATGTGTCACGTTTACATGCTCCGTCACTCTGCACATCAAAGAATGAAAGATGCATTATATATAGGTTATTAGACCAGTAACTTGTCATTTTATGTGACTCCAGAGTTTACAAATTTGACCAACTATGACTTTTTGAAGTGTACGTTTTCGTCTAGCAGTTTATTTCTTTAGTAGCTTATAAAATATTGTTCTTTCGGAAACGAATCGCCTCAATACTATTTTTATCACGAGCGTGGATCTCATATTTTGCAAAGGATCTCCTGTTTTCCAAACCAGCCTTTTATTTAAACAAACGTTTTCGGCCTCCCGTGTCTGTAGGCAATAAATATACAGGTCATATTCTTGCTGTAGTGAATGGGGATGAAATTTCCTGTTGAAACAGGAGCTACTTAATGTCATGGGAAATAGCTGAATAAATCTGTTCACAGCCTTTTGACATGAATACAATAATTAAAACATATTACGGATGAGAAAACTCATCGGGATATTGCAGCGGGCTGTTTAGGACAGACAAATTTGAAGTTTTGCTTTGGTTTTAGACATTGTCCTATAGCCATGAAACCTTACTCTTATATTCCAGATGAAGTAGATTCTTTCTTGTATTTCTTGTGTTTTTGCAACTGCAATTACTGCACGTCTTCTTTCTATACCCATCAATAAAAATAATTTATATGGCTTTAAGGTACACCCTCTGCCAAGAACATAGATCAAAGGCAAAAACTTATCAAAAACACCCAGTTAGATCTAAATAAAAATCAAAAATGTGTTCCTTTAAGAGCAATGAAAACATTCATAAGAAACAAGATGGGCCATACTACGTAGTTTCGGCTAATAAAGCCTCATCAGTGACCCTGTAATGATCCGACAAAGAAAGCCAGAGGAAACGTACTGCAATTTTGCGACTTTCGAATAGGCAGTCGATTCAAAGACTGATATAAATCAAAATGGGGTCCAAATAATTAAAAACCTGTCTAGAATGAGTCTAAACCAATAATTTATTTCTGATTTCTCAGAATATATACAATGATCTCAAACGACCAAACGAAAAAAATATAAACTGCACTATGGTTGATGTACGGGGAGACGTTTTACGGCCGCCACACGGCACAACACCAGCTGCAGTGAAGGAAAATAAAAATCAAAAATGTGTTCCTTTAAGAGCAATGAAAACATTCATAAGAAACAAGATGTAGTTTCGGCTAATAAAGCCTCATCAGTGACCCTGTAATGATCCGGCAAAGAAAGCCAGAGAAACTAAACTCGCATTACCATCACATTTCTACATTATCCATTGCAAAGTGCATGCCATGAAGATACATTTTATAAAACAGAAATTGGATAGAACTACAAATGTGTGGAAAAAGTATGTAATGACTGAATAAAGGACAGTGCTGCTGGCCTTTCTATCTTCGTTACCGAGAGCTTATCACTAAATCTTTCCGTAGGCGACTTACCTGCGCCCACAAAAACTACACATACAAAACTTTTCAATCCTTGCTTTTTTATAGAACCTTATTAGGCCAACAAGTTAATAAGAAAAAAAATCACATATTGATCTGCTCCTTTTCAAGTTACAGTCAACCATGTTTGTTTACCGTCTAGAAGTAAATAAAAACAACATTTTTCAAGGAGGGGTGACCATATAAAATCAGGACTAATTTCTTTGAGCTTGCAGATATATCTATAAAACATGCTTTATATTAGCCCCTTTCACCTGTCATTTTCTCACATTGAAATAAAAAATGGAATACATGTCCAGTGGAAACAAATAAAAATCAAATATGAGTTCCTTTAAGAGCAATGAAAACATTCAAAAGAAAGAAGATGGGTCATACTGCGTAGTTTCGGCTAATAAAGCCTCCTCAGTGACCCTGTTATGATCCGGCAAAGAAAGCCAGAGAAAACATACTGCAATTTTGCGAATTTCGAATAGGCAGTCGATTCAAAGACTGATATAAATCAAAATGGGGTCCAAATAATTAAAAACCTGTCTAGAATATGAATCTAAACCAATAATTTATTTCTGATTTCTCAGAATATTCACGCTGACCTCAAAGGATAGTCTGGTATTTAGAACGCAACTAAACGCTCGGTCCAAAAGTATCATCCATGCTCGACCATCTACAGTAGGAACCCCTGGAAACCAGACGGTCAAAGACTCAGTCACCCTACTGTACAAAGTGGTGCAGGACCTTGTTGATATACCTGCCGCTGATTACTTGACCCCAGTCACAGTATTGACCAGAGCTACACACTCCAGGAAGTTCAGACAGTTTTTAACATCATCTGATTCTTTAAAGTTTAGCTTTTTCCCTCGTACCGTACCTTTGTGGAATTCTGTACCAGCTTGTGTAGCTGAAGCTCCATCGCTTGCATCATTTAGGATGGAGCTATCCACCCTCTCATTTTATGCAAGTTAAGGGACCCAGTCACCTAGTAACTCTGCAAGGGGGAGTTGTGCTGTCGGCGACGTATGGGCCCTGGTACCGCCACGGAAGGCAGAGAGGTATTAACTTGTTGAGCCAAAATTGCTGGGATAACTTTCTTAGATATACTGGGATAACTGGGAGCTTAACACTAAATTTTTCAATAGGTGACCTACCTGCGCCGAAAGAAACTACACATACAAAAGTTTTCAAACCTTGCTTTTATTATAGAACCATCCTAGCCAAAACAAGATAATGAGAAAAAAATCCACATGTTGATCTACTCCTTTTCAAGTTACAGTCAACCATGTTTGTTTACAGACTAGAACGAAGTAAATAAAAAAAAATCAAGGAGGGTTGACCATATAAAATCAGCAATACTTTCGTTGAGCTTGCAGATATATTTATATATCATGCATCATTTAAGTCCCTTACACCTTTCATTTTAATTATTGAAATTAAACATGGGGTATGTATTCAGTGGAAGAAAGCCTGGTATTTAGAACGCAACTAAACGCTCGGTCCAGAAGTGATAAATTCCGGCATCTGCCAGTATCAAGTGCAATGCTACCAATACCGAACCTTTTTTTCTTAATGACGTAACAAAATATTGCCAAATAGAAATTTAGGTCATATATGATAATTTACTCATGCATAATAAAAGTTCAGTCACAAAGAATATTTTAAGTTTGCGAAAACGTTTTCGCTTACAGATTCAACTATGATAGCCGAGCAAACCATATGTTTTTGAAAAGTGCAAAGTTTACCTCTTTCATGAATGGAAACCAGGCACAGGCTTCCATCACTGTTTCCTCTCCCATGCATTTTGAACAATTTTATTCTCAAATGCACATAATTATGCTTAAATAGCAGCAACATGCAGAACAATCGTCCGTTTAACGGGTATTATAGTGTGAATAAAATTGTTCAAATGCACATGTTGTTCCACTCCTTTTCAAGTTACAGTCGACCATGTTTGTTTGCAGACTAGAACGAAGTAAATAAAAAAAACATTTGTCAAGGAGGGGTGACCATATAAAATCAGCAATACTTTCATTGAGCTTGCAGATATATTTATATATCATGCATCATTTAAGTCCCTTACACCTGTCATTTTCATTATTGAAATTAAACATGGGGTATGTATTCAGTGGAAGCAAACCTGGTATTTAGAACGCAACTAAACGCTCAGCAATACTTTCGTTGAGCTTCCAGATATATTTATATATCATGCATCATTTAAGTCCCTTACACCTTTCATTTTAATTATTGAAATTAAACATGGGGTATGTATTCAGTGGAAGAAAGCCTGGTATTTAGAACGCAACTAAACGCTCGGTCCAGAAGTGATAAATTCCGGCATCTGCCAGTATCAAGTGCAATGCTACCAATACCGAACCTTTTTTTCTTAATGACGTAACAAAATATTGCCAAATAGAAATTTAGGTCATATATGATAATTTACTCATGCATAATAAAAGTTCAGTCACAAAGAATATTTTAAGTTTGCGAAAACGTTTTCGCTTACAGATTCAACTATGATAGCCGAGCAAACCATATGTTTTTGAAAAGTGCAAAGTTTACCTCTTTCATGAATGGAAACCAGGCACAGGCTTCCATCACTGTTTCCTATCCCATGCGTTTTGAACAATTTTATTCTCAAATGCACATAATTATGCTTAAATAGCAGCAACATGCAGAACAATCGTCCGTTTAACGGGTATTATAGTGTGAATAAAATTGTTCAAATGCACATGTTGTTCCACTCCTTTTCAAGTTACAGTCGACCATGTTTGTTTGCAGACTAGAACGAAGTAAATAAGCCGATACTCGATAAGCCGATAAGTAACTTAAATAGCAGCAATACTCATTTTATGGCTATTTTCTGTGGCAGTTGGGTAAATACCTCCAACATACAGAACAAACGTCCTTTGAACCGGTATTATTTTGTAAATAAATTTGTTCAAATGCATTTTACAAAATTACATTTCTTTTTTATTACAAAATTCATTACTCGAGATCTATCCTTTAAAACCTTTCCTATCACAAGTTACTACTATGCTACATTTGTACGTGTATCATCCTGCGGTGTTTGGCCGCACACTGGACGTAAGACAACCTCATCTGTGTCTAACATATATATTTCTACCGTGTATGTGTCACGTTTACATGCACCATCACTCTGCACATCAAAGAATGAAAGATGCATTATATATACGTTATTAGACTAGTAACTTGTCATTTCATGTGACTCCTGATTTACAAAATTGACCACTTATCACTTTTTGAAGTGTACGTTATCGTCTAACATTTTATCTCTTTAGCAGTGTATAACATAGAGCTCTCGGAAACGAAACACCTCAATACTATTTTTTTTATCACGATCGTGAAACTCATATTTTGCAAAGGATCTCCTGTTTTCCAAACCAGCCTTTTATTTAAACAAACGTGTTCGGCCTCCCGTGTCTGTAGGGAATAAATATACAGGTCACTTTCCTGCTGTTGTGAATGTTGATGAAATTCACTGTTGAAACAGGAGCCACTTAATGCCATGAGAAATAGCTGAATATAGCTGTTCACAGCCTTTTGACATGAATACAATAATTAAAACATATTACGGATGAGAAAACTTATCGGGATATTGCAGCGGGCTGTTTAAGAGAGACAAATTTGAAATTTTGCTTTGGTTTTAGACATTGTCCTACAGCAATGAAACCTTACTCTTATATTCCAGATGAAGTAGATTCTTTCTTGTATTTCTTGTGTTTCTGCAAATGCAATTACTGCACGTCTTCTTTCAAAACACATCAATTAAAAATAATTTATATGGCTTTAAGGTACACCCCCTCCCATGAACATAGATCAAAGGCAAAAACTTATCAAATACATCCAGTTAGACCTAAACTCGTACTACCATCACATTTCTACATTATCCATTGCAAAGTGCATGCTATGAAGATACATTTTATAAAACAGAATTGGATTGAACTACAAATGTGTGGAAATAGTATGTATTGACTGAAAACATGACAGTGCTGCTGACATTTCTATCTTCGTTACTGGGAGCTTAACACTAAATATTTCTATAGGCGACTTACCTGCGCCCACAAAAACTACAGATACAAAACTTTTCAATCCTTGCTTTTTTATAGATACTTCCTAGCCCAACAAGTTAATTAGAAAAAAATCCACATATTGAACTGCTCCTTTTCATGTTACAGTCAACCATGTTTGTTTACCGACTAGAAGTAAATAAAAACAACATTTTTCAAGGAGGGGTGACCATATAAAATCAGGAATAATTTCTTTGAGCTTGCAGATATATTAATAAAATATGCATTATATTAGTCAGTTTCACCTGTCATTTTCTCACATTGAAATAAAACATGGCATACATATTCAGTGGAAACAAGTCTGGTATTTAGAACGCAACTAAACGCTCGGTCCAAACGTATCATCCATGCACGACCATCTACAGTAGGAACCCCTGGAAACCAGACGGTCAAAGACTCAGTCACCCTACTGTACAAAGTGGTTCAGGACCTTGTTGATATACCTGCCGCTGATTACTTGACCCCAGTCACAGCAAGGATCAGAGCTACACACTCCAGGAAATTCAGACAGTTTTCAACATCATCTGATTCTTTAAAGTTTAGCTTTTTCCCTCGTACCGTACCTTTGTGGAATTCTGTACCAGCTTCTGTAGCTGAGGCTCCATCACTGGCATCATTTAGGATAGAGCTATCCACCCTCTCATTCTAAGCAAGTAAAGGGGCGCAGTCACCTAGAAACTCATCAAGGGGGGGCTGTGCTGTCGGGGGCGTATGGGCCCTGGTACCGCCACGGAAGGCAGAGAGGCCTTTACTTGTTGAGCCAAAAGTGGCTGGGATAACTTTCTTAGATATACTGGGATAACTGGGAACTTCACACTTAATTTTTCAATAGGTGACCTACCTGCGCCGACAAAACAACACATACAAAAGTGTTCAAACCTTGCTTTTATTATAGAACCATCCTAGCCAAAACAAGATAATGAGAAAAAAATCCACATGTTGATCTACTCCTTTTCAAGTTACAGTCAACCATGTTTGTTTACAGACTAGAACGAAGTATTTAAAAAAAATATTTGTCAAGGAGGGGTGACCATATAATACTTTCATTAAGCTTGCAGATATATTTATATATCATGCATCATTTAAGTCCCTTACACCTGTCATTTTCATTATTGAAATTAAACATGGGGTATGTATTCAGTGGAAGCAAGCCTGGTATTTAGAACGCAACTAAACGCTCGGTCCAGAAGTGATAAATTCCAGCATCTCCCAGTATCAAGAGCAATGCTAGCAATACCGAACCCTTTTTTTTTTCTTTATGACGTAACAAAAAATATTGCCAAATAGAAATTTAGATCATATATGATAATTACTCAAGCATAATAAATGTTCAGTTACAAAGAATATTTTAAGTTTGCGAAAAAGTTTTCGCTTCCAGATTCAATTTTGAAAGCCGAGCAAACCATATGTTTTTGAAAAGTGCACCTCAATACTATTTTTTATCACGATCGTGGAACTCATATTTTGCAAAGGATCTCCTGTTTTCCAAACCAGCCTTTTATTTAAACAAACGTTTTCGGCCTCCTGTGTCTGTAGGGAATAAATATACAGGTCACTTTCCTGCTGTTGTGAATGTTTCCATCAGTATTTCCTCTCTAATGCATTTTGAACAATTTTATTCTAAAATGCACAGAATTATGCTTAAATAGCAGCAATACTCATTTTATGGCTATTTTCTGTGGCAGTTGGGTAAATGCCTCCAACATACCGAACAATCGTCCGTTTAACCGGTATCATTTTGTGAATAAAATTGTAGCTGAGGCTCAATCACTGGCATCATTTAGGACGGAGCTATCCACCCTCTCATTCTAAGCAACTTAAGGGGCCCAGTCACCTAGTAACTCTGCAAGGGGGGGGGCTGTGCTGTCGGGGACGTATGGGCCCTGGTACCGCCACGGAAGGCAGAGAGGTCTTTACTTGTTGAGCCGAAAGTGGCTGGGATAACTTTCTTTGATATACTGGGATAACTGGGAGCTTAACACTAAATTTTTCAATAGGTGGCCTACCTGCGCCGAAAAGAACTACACATACAAAAGTTTTCAAACCTTGTTTTTATTATAGAACCATCCTAGTCAAAACAAGATAATGAGAAAAAAATCCACATGTTGATCTACTCCTTTTCAAGTTACAATCAACCATGTTTGTTTACAGACTAGAACGAAGTAAATTAAAAAAAAAAAACATTTGTCAAGGAGGGGTGACCATATAAAATCAGCAATACTTTCGTTGAGCTTGCAGATATATTTATATATGATGCGTTATTTAAGTCCCTTACACCTGTCATTTTCATTATGGAAATTAAACATGGGGTATGTACACAGTGGAAGCAAGCCTGGTATTTAGAACGCAACTAAACGCTCGGTCCAGAAGTGATAAATTCCGGCATCTCCCAGTATCAAGAGCAATGCTACCAATACCGAACCCTTTTTTTCTTAATGACGTAACAAAAATATTGCCAAATAGAAATTTAGGTCATATATGATAATTTACTCATGCATAATAAAAGTTCAGTCACAAAGAATATTTTAAGTTTGCGAAAAAGTTTTCGCTTCCAGATTCAACTATTTAAGTCCCTTACACCTGTCATTTTCATTATTGAAATTAAACATGGGGTATGTATTCAGTGGAAGCAAATAAAAATCAAATAAGAGTTCCTTTAAGAGCAATGAAAACATTCATAAGAAAGAAGATGGGTCATACTACGTAGTTTCGGCTAATAAAGCCTCATCAGTGACCCTGTAATGCTCCGGCAAAGAAAGCCAGAGGAAACATACTGCAATTTTGCGAATTTCGAATAGGCAGTCGATTCAAAGACTGATATAAATCAAAATGGGGTCAAAATAATTAAAAATCTGTCTAGAATACGAGCCTAAACCAATAATACATTTCCGATTTCTCAGAATATTCACGCTGATCTCAAAGGACCAAAAGGTAAAATATAAACTGCACTATGGTTGATGTACGGGGAGACGTTTTACGGCCGCCACACGGCACAACACCAGCTGCAGTGAAGGCAAATAAAAATCAAATAAGAGTTCCTTTAAGAGCAATGAAAACATTCATAAGAAAGAAGATGGGTCATACTACGTAGTTTCGGCTAATAAAGTCTGGTTTACCTCTTTCATGAATTGAACCCAGACACACGCTTCCATCAGTATTTCTTCTCCAATGCATTTTGAACAATTTTATTCTAAAATGCACAGAACTATGCTTAAATAGCAGCAATACTCATTTTATGGCTATTTTCTGTGGCGGTTGGGTAAATGCCTCCAACATGCAGAACAATCGTCCGTTTAACGGGTATTATAGTGTGAAAAAAATTGTTCAAATGCACATGTTGTTCCACTCCTTTTCAAGTTACAGTCAACCATGTTTGTTTACCGACTAGAACGAAGACTAAGAGCTGTGTTGTCTTGGACGTATGGGCCCTGGTACCGCCACGGAAGGCAGAGAGGTCTTTACTTGTTGAGCCAAAAGTGGCTGGGATAACTTTCTTTGATATACTGGGATAACTGGTAGCTTAACAATAATTTTTTCAATAGGTGGCCTACCTGCGCCGAAAAACACTACACGTACAAAAGTTTTCGAACCTTGCTTTTATTATAGAACCATACTAGCCAAAACAAGATAATGAGAAAAAATCCACATGTTGATCTACTCTTTTTCAAGTTACAGTCAACCATGTTTTGTTTACAGACTAGAACGAAGTAAATAAAAACACATTTGTCAAGGAGGGGTGACCATATAAAATCAGCAATACTTTCGTTGAGCTTGCAGATATATTTATATATGATGCATTATTTAAGTCCCTTACACCTGTCATTTTCATTATTGAAATTAAACATGGGGTATGTATTCAGTGGAAGCAAGTCTGTTATTTAGAACGCAACTAAACGCTCGGTCCAGAAGTGATAAATTCCGGCATCTCCCAGTATCAAGAGCAATGCTACCAATACCGAACCTTTTTTTTTTCTTTATGACGTAACAATAATATTGCCAAATAGAAATTTAGGTCATATATGATAATTTACTCATGCATAATAAAAGTTCAGTCACAAAGAATATTTTAAGTTTGCGAAAAAGTTTTCGCTTCCAGATTCAACTATGAAAGCCGAGCAAACCATATGTTTTTGAAAAGTGCAAAGTTTACCTCTTTCATGAATGGAACCCAGACACAGGCTTCCATCAGTTTTTCCTCTCCAATGCATTTTGAACGATTTTATTCTAAAATGCACAGAATTATGCTTAAATAGCAGCAATACTCATTTTATGGATATTTTCTATGGCAGTTGGGTAAATGCCTCCAACATACAGAACAATCGTCCGTTTAATGGGTATTATAGTGTGAATAAAATTTTTCAAATGTTCGTGTTGATCTACTCCTTTTCAAGTTACAGTCAACCATGTTTGTTTACAGACTAGAACGAAGTAAATAAAAAAACATTTGTCAAGAAGGGATGACCATATAAAATCAGCAATACTTTCATTGAGCTTGCAGACATATTTATTTATCATTCATGATTTAAGCCCCTTACACCTGTCATTTTCATTATTGAAATTAAACTTGGGGTATGTATTCAGTGGAAGCAAGCCTGGTGTTTAGAACGCTACTAAACGCTCGGTCCAGAAGTGATAAATTCCGGCATCTCCCAGTATCAAGAGCAATGATACCAATACCGAACCCTTTTTTTTTCTTTATGACGTAACAAAAATATTGCCAAATAGAAATTTAGATCATATATGATAATTTACTCATGCATAATAAAAGTTCAGTCACAAAGAATATTTTAAGTTTGCGAAAAAGTTTTCGCTTCCAGATTCAACTATGAAAGCCCAGCAAGCCATACGTTTTTGAAAAGTGCAAAGTTTACCTCTTTCATGAATGGAACCCAGACACAGGCTTCAATCAGTATTTCCTCTCCAATGCATTTTGAACAATTTTATTCTAAAATGCACATAATTATGCTTAAATAGCAGCAATACTCATTTTATGGCTATTTTCTGTGGCAGTTGGGTAAATGCCTCCAACATACCGAACAATCGTCCGTTTAACCGATATTATTTTGTGAATAAAATTGTAGCTGAGGCTCCATCACTGGCAACATCGAGGACGGAGCTATCCACCCTCTCATTCTAAGCAACTTAAGGGGCCCAGTCACCTAGTAACTCTGCAAGGGGGGGGGGGCTGTGCTGTCGGGGACGTATGGGCCCTGGTACCGCCACAGAAGGCAGAGAGGTCTTTACTTGTTGAGCCAAAACTGGCTGGGATAACTTTCTTTGATATACTGGGGTAACTGGGAGCTTAACACTAAATTTTTCAATAGGTGGCCTACCTGCGCCGAAAAAAACTACACATACAACAGTTTTCAAACCTTGCTTTTATTATAGAACCATCCTAGCCAAAACAAGATAATGAGAAAAAAATCCACATGTTGATCTCCTCCTTTTCAAGTTACAATCAACCATGTTTGCTTACAGACTTGAACGAAGTAAATAAAAAAAAACATTTGTCAAGGAGGGGTGACCATATAAAATCAGCAATACTTTCGTTGAGCTTGCAGATATATTTATATATGATGCATTATTTAAGTCCCTTACACCTGTCATTTTCATTATGGAAATAAACATGGGGTATGTACTCAGTGGAAGCAAGCCTGGTATTTAGAACGCAACTTAACGCTCGGTCCAGAAGTGATAAATTCCGGCATCTCCCAGTATCAAGAGCAATGCTACCAATACCGAACCCTCTTTTTTTTCTTTATGACGTTACAAAAAATATTGCCAAATAGAAATTTAGGTCATATATGATAATTTACTCATGCATAATAAAAGTTCAGTCACAAAGAATATTTTAAGTTTGCGAAAAAGTTTTCGCTTCCAGATTCAACTGTGAAAGCCGAGCAAACCATATGTTTTTGAAAAGTGCAAAGTTTAACGCTTTCATGAATGGAACCAAGACACAGGCTTCCATCAGTATTTCCTCTCCAATGCATTTTGAACGATTTTATTCTAAAATGCACAGAAGTATGCTTAAATAGCAGCAATACTCATTGTATGGCTATTTTCTGTGGCGGTTGGGTAAATGCCTCCAACATTCAGAACAATCGTCCGTTTAACGGGTATTATAGTGTGAATAAAATTGTTCAAATGCACATGTTGTTCCACTCCTTTTCAAGTTACAGTCAACCATGTTTGTTTACAGACTAGAACGAAGTAAATAAAAAACATTTGTCAAGGAGGGGTGACCATATAAAATCAGCAATACTTTCATTGAGCTTGCAGATATATTTATATATCACGCATCATTTAAGTCCCTTACACCTGTCATTTTCATTATGGAAATTAAACATGGGGTATGTACTCAGTGGAAGCAAACCTGGTATTTAGAACGCAACTAAACGCTCGGTCCAGAAGTGATCAATTCCGGCATCTCCCAGTATCAAGAGCAATGCTACCAATACCGAACCTTTTTTTTTTCTTTATGACGTAACAAAAATATTGCCAAATAGAAATTTAGGTCATATATGATTATTTACTCATGCATAATAAAAGTTCAGTCACAAAGAATATTTTAAGTTTGCGAAAAAGTTTTCGCTTCCAGATTCAACTATGAAAGCCGAGCAAACCATATGTTTTTGAAAAGTGCAAAGTTTACCTCTTTCATGAATGGAACCCAGACACAGGCTTCCATCAGTATTTCTTCTCCAATGCATTTTGAACAATTTCATTCTAAAATGCACAGAATTATGCTTAAATAGCAGCAATACTCATTTTATGGCTATTTTCTGTGGCAGTTGGGTAAATGCCTCCAACATACCGAACAATCGTCCGTTTAACCGGTATTATTTTGTGAATAAAATTGTAGCTGAGGCTCCATCACTGGCATCATTTAGGACGGAGCTATCCACCCTCTCATTCTAAGCAACTTAAGGGGCCCAGTCACCTAGTAACTCTGCAAGGGGGAGCTGTGCTGTCGGGGACGTATGGGCCCTGGTACCGCCACGGAAGGCAGAGAGGTCTTTACTTGTTGAGCCAAAAGTGGCTTGGATAACTTTCTTTCATATACTGGGATATCTGGGAGCTTAACACTAAATTTTTCAATAGGTAGCCTACCTGCGCCGAATAAAACTACACATACAAAAGTTTTCAAACCTTGCTTTTATTAGAGAACCATCCTGGCCAAAACAAGATAATGAGAAAAAAATCCACATGTTGACCTACTCCTTTTCAAGTTACAATCAACCATGTTTGTTTACAGACTAGAACGAAGTAAATAAAAAAACATTTGTCAAGGAGGGGTGACCATATAAAATCAGCAATACTTTCGTTGAGCTTGCAGATATATTTATATATGATGCATTATTTAAGTCCCTTACACCTGTCATTTTCATTATGGAAATTAAACATGGGGTATGTACTCAGTGGAAGCAAGCCTGGTATTTAGAACGCAACTAAACGCTTGGTCCAGAAGTGATCAATTCCGGCATCTCCCAGTATCAAGAGCAATGCTACCAATACCGAACCCTTTTTTCCTTTATGACGTAACAAAAATTTTGCCAAATAGAAATTTAGGTCATATATGATTATTTACTCATGCATAATAAAAGTTCAGTCACAAAGAATATTTTAAGTTTGCGAAAACGTTTCCGCTTCCAGATTCAACTATGAAAGCCGAGCAAACCATATGTTTTTGAAAAGTGCAAAGTTTACCTCTTTCATGAATGGAACCCAGACACAGGCTTCCATCAGTATTTCTTCTCCAATGCATTTTGAACCATTTTATTCTAAAATGCACAGAATTATGCTTAAATAGCAGCAATACACATTTTATGGCTATTTTCTGTGGCAGTTGGGTAAATGCCTCCAACATACAGAACAATCGTCCGTTTAACCGGTATTATTTTGTGAATAAAATTGTAGCTGAGGCTCCATTACTGGCATCATTTAGGATGGAGCTATCCACCCTCTCATTCTAAGCAACTTAAGGGACACAGTCACCTAGTAACTCTGCAAGGGGGAGCTGTGCTGTCGGGGACGTATGGGCCCTGGTACCGCCACGGAAGGCAGAGAGGTCTTTACTTGTTGAGCCGAAAGTGGCTGGGATAACTTTCTTTGACATACTGGGATAACTGGGAGCTTAACACTAAATTTTTCAATAGGTAGCCTACATGCGCCGAAAAAAACTACACATACAAAAGTTTTCAAACCTTGCTTTTATTATACAACCATCCTAACCAAAACAAGATAATGAGAAAAAAATCCACATGTTGATCTATTCCTTTTCAAGTTACAGTCAATCATGTTTGTTTACAGACTAGAACGAAGTAAATAAAACACATTTGTCAAGGAGGGGTGACCATATAAAATCAGCAATACTTTCGTTGAGCTTGCAGATATATTTATATATGATGCATTATTTAAGTCCCTTACACCTGTCATTTTCATTATTGAAATTAAACATGGGGTATGTATTCAGTGGAATCAAGTCTGGTATTTAGAACGCAACTAAACGCTCGGTCCAGAAGTGATAACTTCCGACATCTCCCAGTAGCAAGAGCAATGCTACCAATACCGAACCTTTTTTTTTATTTATGACGTAACAAAAATATTGCCAAATAGAAATTTAGGTCATATATGATAATTTACTCATGCATAATAAAAGTTCAGTCACAAAGAATATTTTAAGTTTGCGAAAAAGTTTTCGCTTCCAGATTCAACTATGAAAGCCGAGCAAACCATATGTTTTTGAAAAGTGCAAAGTTTACCTCTTTCATGAATGGAACCCAGACACAGGCTTCCATCAGTATTTCCTCTCCAATGCATTTTGAACAATTTTATTCTAAAATGCACAGAATTATGCTTAAATAGCAGCAATACTCATTTTATGGCTATTTTCTGTGGCAGTTGGGTAAATGCCTCCAACATGCAGAACAATCGTCCGTTTAACGGGTATTATAGTGTGAATAAAATTGTTCAAATGCACATGTTGTTCCACTCCTTTTCAAGTTACAGTCAACCATGTTTGTTTACAGACTAGAACGAAGTAAATAAAAAACATTTGTCAAGGAGGGGTGACCATATAAAATCAGCAATACTTTCATTGAGCTTGCAGATATATTTATATATCATGCATCATTTAAGTCCCTTACACCTGTCATTTTCATTATGGAAATTAAACATGGGTTATGTATTCAGTGGAAGCAAGCCTGGTATTTAGAACGCAACTAAACGCTCTGTCCAGAAGTGATAAATTCCGGCATCTCCCAGTATCAAGAGCAATGCTACCAATACCAAACCCTTTTTTTCTTTATGACGTAACAAAAATATTGCCAAATATAAATTTAGATCATATATGATAATTTACTCATGCATAATAAAAGTTCAGTCACAAAGAATATTTTAAGTTTGCGAAAAAGTTTTCGCTTCCAGATTCAACTATGAAAGCCGAGCAAACCATATGTTTTTGAAAAGTGCAAAGTTTACCTCTTTCATGAATGGAACCCAGACACAGGCTTCCATCAGTATTTCCTCTCCAATGCATTTTGAACAATTTTATTCTAAAATGCATAGAATTATGCTTAAATAGCAGCAATACTCATTGTATGGCTATTTTCTGTGGCAGTTGGGTAAATGCCTCCAACATACCGAACAATCGTCCGTTTAACCGGTTTTATTTTGTGAATAAAATTGTAGCTGAGGCTCCATCACTGGCATCATTTAGGACGGAGCTATCCACCCTCTCATTCTAAGCAACTTAAGGGGCCCAGTCACCTAGTAACTCTGCAAGGGGGAGCTGTGCTGTCGGGGACGTATGGGCCCTGGTACCGCCACGGAAGGCAGAGAGGTCTTTACTTGTTGAGCCAAAAGTGGCTGGGATAACTTTCTTTGATATACTGGGATATCTGGGAGCTTAACACTAAATTTTTCAATAGATGGCCTACCTGCGCCGAAAAAAACTACACATACAAAAGTTTTCAAACCTTGCTTTTATTATAGAACCACCCTAGCCAAAACAAGATAATGAGAAAAAAATCCACATGTTGACCTACTCCTTTTCAAGTTACAATCAACCATGTTTGTTTACAGACTAGAACGAAGTAAATAAAAAAAACACATTTCTCAAGGAGGGGTGACCATATAAAATCAGCAATACTTTCGTTGAGCTTGCAGATATATTTATATATGATGCATTATTTAAGTCCCTTACACCTGTCGTTTTCATTATGGAAATTAAACATGGGGTATGTATTCAGTGGAAGCAAGTCTGGTATTTAGAACGCAACTAAACGCTCGGTCCAGAAGTGATAAATTCCGGCATCTCCCAGTAGCAACATCAATGCTACCAATACCGAACCTTTTTTTTTTATTTATGACGTAACAAAAATATTGCCAAATAGAAATTTAGGTCATATATGATAATTTACTCATGCATAATAAAAGTTCAGTCACAAAGAATATTTTAAGTTTGCGAAAAAGTTTTCGCTTCCAGATTCAACTATGAAAACCGAGCAAACCATATGTTTTTGAATAGTACAAAGAATAAAATTGTTCAAATGCATTTTACAAAATTGCATTTCTTTTTTATTACAAAATTCATTACTCGAGATCAATCCTTTAAAACCTTTCCTATCACAAGCTACTACCATGCTTCATTTGTACATGTATTATCCTGCGCTGTTGGGCCGCACACTGGACGTTAGATAACCTCATCTGTGATTAACATATATATTTGTACCGTGTATATGTCACGTTTTCATGCTCTATTACTCTGCACATCAAAAAATGAAAGATGCATTATATATACGTTATTAGACTAGTAACTTGTCATTTTATGTGACTCCAGAGTTTACAGAATTGACCACTTATCACTTTTTGAAGTGTACGTTTTCGTCTAACAGTTTATTTCTGTAGTAGTTTATATAATCTTGTTCTTTCGGAAACAAATCACCTCAATACTATTTTTTATCACGATCGTTGATCTCATATTTTGCAAAGGGTCTCCTGGTTTCCAAACCAGCCTTTTATTTAAACAAACGTTTTCGGCCTCCCGTGTCTGTAGGCAATAAATATACAGGTCACTTTCCTGCTGCAGTGAATGGGGATAAATATGTGAATAAAATTGTTCAAATGCATTTTACAAAATTGCATTTCTTTTTTATTACAAAATTCATTACTCGAGATCAATCATTTAAAACCTTTCCTATCACAAGCTACTACCATGCTTCATTTGTACATGTATTATCCTGCGCTGTTGGGCCGCACACTGGACGTTAGATAACCTCATCTATGATTAACATATATATTTGTACCGTGTATGTGTCACGTTTTCATGCTCCAACACTCTGCACATCAAAAAATGAGAGTGCATTATATATACGTTATTAGACTAGTAACTTGTCATTTCATGTGACTCCACAGTTTACAGAATTGACCACTTATCACTTTTTGAAGTGTACGTTTTCGTCTAACAGTTTATTTCTGTAGTAGTTTATAAAATCTTGTTCTTTCGTAAACGAATCACCTCAATACTATTTTTTATCACGATCATGGATCTTATATTTTGCAAAGGGTCTCCTATTTTCCAAACCAGCCTTTTATTTAAACAAACGTTTTCGGTCATCCGTGTCTGTAGGCAATAAATATACAGGTCACTTTCCTGATGCAGTGAATGGAGATAAAATTCCCTGTTGAAACAGGAGCCACTTAATGCCATGAGAAATAGCTGAATATACCTGTTCACAGCCTTTTGACATGAGTACAATAATTAAAACATATGACGGATGAGAAAAATTATCGGGATAGTGCAGCGGGCCTTTTTCGGAGAGACAGGTTTGAAGTTTTGCTTTGGTTTTCGACATTGTCCTAGTGCCATGAAACCTTACTCTTATATTCCAGATGAAGTAGATTCTTTCTTGTATTTCTTGTGTGTCTGCAAATGCAATTACTGCCTGTCTTCTTTCTAAACTCATCAATAAAAAAATAATTGACATAGCTTTAGATACACCCCCTCCCAAGAACATAGATCAAAGGCAAAAACTTATCAAATACACCCAGTTAGACCTAAACTCGCACTACCATCACATTTCTACATTATCCATTGCAAAATGCATGCCATGAAGATACATTTTATAAAACAGAATTGAATAGAACTACAAATTTGTGGAAATAGTATGTAATGACTGAAAAAGGACAGTTCTGCTGACATTTCTATCTTCGTTACGGGGCGCTTAACACTAAATATTTCCATAGGCGACTTACCTGCGCCCACAAAAACTAAAATGCAAAACTTTTCAAACCGGTTTTTTTTTAGAACCTTCCAAGCCCAACAAGTTAATGAGAAAAAAATCCACATATTGATCTGCTCCTTTTCAAGTTACAGTCAACCATGTTTGTTTACCGACTAGAAGTAAATAAAAACAACATTTTTCAAGGAGGGGTGACCATATAAAATCAGAAATAATTTCTTTGAGCTTGCAGATATATTTATAAAACATGCATTATATTAGTCCCTTTCACCTGTCATTTTCTCACATTGAAATAAAACATGGAATATATATCCAGTGGAAACATGTCTGGTATTTAGAACGCAACTAAACGCTCGGTCCAAACGTATCATCCATTGCAGATTACCGATTGCTATTTTCTGTGGCAGTTGGGTAAATGCCTCCAACATACAGAACAATCGTCATTTCAACCGGTATTCTTTTGTGAATACATTTGTTCAAATACAAACTTACATTTCTTTTTTATTACAAAATTCATTACTCGAGATCTATCCTTTAAAACCTTTCCTATCACAAGTTACTACTATGCTACATTTGTACGTGTATCATCCTGCGGTGTTGGGCCGCACACTGGACGTAAGATAACCTCATCTGTGTCTAACATATATATTTGTACCGTGTATGTGTCACGTTTTCATGCTCCATCACTCTGCACATAAAAGAATGAAAGATGCATTATATATACGTTATAAGACTAGGAACTTGTCATTTCATGGGACTCAAGAGTTTACAGAATTGACCACTTATCACTTTTTGAAGTGTACGTTATCGTCTAACAGTTTATTTCTTTAGTAGTTTATAAAATAGATTTTTTTCGGACACGAATCACCTCAATACTATTTTTTATCACGATCGTGGATTTCATATTTTGCAAAGGATCTCCTGTTTTCCAAACCAGCCTTTTATTTAAACAAACGTTTTCGGCCTCCCTTGTATGTAGGGAATAAATATACAGGTCACTTTCCTGCTGCTACGAATGTGGATAAAATTCCCTGTTGAAATGGAGCCACTTAATGCCATGAGAAATAGCTGAATATACCTGTTCACAGCCTTTTGACATTAATACAATAATTAAAACATATTACGGATGAGAAAACTTATCGAAATATTGCAGCGGGCTGTTTCGGAGAGACAAATTTGAAGTTTTGCTTTGGTTTGAGACATTGTCCTAGAGCCATGAAACCTTACTCTTATATTCCAGATGAAGTTGATTCTTTCTTGTATTTCTTGTGTTTCTGCAAATGCAATTACTGCACGTCTTCTTTCTAAACATATCAATAAAAATAATTTACATGGCTTTAAGGTACACCCCCCTCCCAAGAACATAGATCAAAGGCAAAAACTTATCAAATACATACAGTTAGACCTAAACTCGCACTACCATCACATTTCTACATTATCCATTGCAAAGTGCATGCCATGAAGATACATTTTATAAAACAGAATTGGATAGAACTACTAATGTGTGGAAATAGAATGTAATGAAAGGACAGTGCTGCTAACATTTCTATCTTCGTTACTGGGAGCTGAACACTAAATATTCCTATAGGCGACTTACCTGCGCCCACAAAAACTACACATACAAAACTTTTCAATCCTTGCTTTTTTATAGAACCTTCCTAGCCCAACAAGTTAATGAGAAAAAAAATCCACATATTGATCTGCTCCCTTTCAAGTTACAGTCAACCATGTTTGTTACCGACTGGAAGTAAATAAAAACAACAGTTTTCAAGGAGGGGCAACCATATAAAATCAGGAATAATTTCTTTGCGCTTGCAGATATATTTATAAAACATGCATTATATTAGTCCCTTTCACCTGTCATTTTCTCACATTGAAATAAAACATGGAATACATATCCAGTGGAAACAGGTCAGGTATTTAGAACGCAACTAAACGCTCGGTCCAAAAGTATCATCCATTCTCGATCACCTACAGTAGGAAACCCTGGAAACCAGACGGTCAAAGACTCAGTCACCCTACTGTACGAAGTGGTTCAGGACCTTGTTGATATACCTGCCGCTGATGTCTTGACCCCAGTCAGAGCAATGACAAGAGCTACACACTCCAGGAAGTTCAGACAGTTTTAAACATCATCTGATTCTTTAGAATTTAGCTTTTTCCCTCGTACCGTACCTTTGTGGAATCCTGTACCAACTTCTGTAGCTGAGGCTCCATCACTGGCATCATTTAGGATGAAGCTATCCACCCTCTCATTCTAAGCAACTTAAGGGGCCCAGTCACCTAGTAGCTCTGCAAGGGGAAGCTGTGCTGTCGGGGACGTATGGGCCCTGGTACCGCCACGGAAGGCAGAGAGGTCTTTACTTGTTGAGCCAAAAGTGCCTGGGATAACTTTCTTAGATATACTGGGATAACTGGGAGCTTAACACTAAATGTTTCAATATGTGGCCTACCTGCGCCGAAAAAAACTACACATACTAAAGTTTTAAAACCTTGCTTTTAATATATAACCATCCTGGCCAAAACAAAATAATGAGAGAAAAATCCACAGGTTGATCTACTCCTTTTCCAGTTACAGTCAACCATGTTTGTTTACAGACTAGAACGAAGTATATAAAAAAAACATTTGTCAAGGAGGGGTGACCATATAAATCAGCAATACTTTCGTTGAGCTTGCCGATATATTTATATATCATGCATCATTTAAGTCCCTTACACCTGTCATTTTCATTATTGAAATTAAACATGGGGTATGTATTCAGTGGAAGCAAGCCTGGTTTTTAGAACGCAACTAAATGCTCGGTCCAGAAGTGATAAATTCCGGCATCTCCCAGTATCAATAGCAATGCTACCAATACCGAACCCTTTTTTTTTGTTCTTTATGACGTAACAAAAATATTGCCAAATAGAAATTTAGATCATATATGATAATTTACTCAAGCATAATAAAAGTTCAGTTACAAAGAATATTTTAAGTTTGCGAAAAAGTTTTCGCTTCCAGATTCAACTATGAAAGCCGAGCAAACCATATGTTTTTGAAAAGTGCAAAGTTTACCTCTTTCATGAATGGAACCCAGACACAGGCTTCCATCAGTATTTCCTCTCCAATGCATTTTGAACAATTTTATTCTAAAATGCACAGAATTATGCTTAAATAGCAGCAATACTCATTTTATGGCTATTTTCTGTGGCAGTTTGGTTAATGCCTCCAACATACAGAACAATCGTCCGTTTAACCGGTATTATTTTGTGAATAAAATTGTTCAAATGCATTTTACAAAATTACATTTCTTTTTTATTACAAAATTCATTACTCGAGATCTATCCTTTAAAACCTTTCCTATCACAAGTTACTACTATGCTACATTTGTACGTGTATCCTCCTGCGGTGTTGGGCCGCACACTGGACGTAAGATAACCTCATCTGTGTCTAACATATATATTTCTACCGTGTATGTGTCACGTTTACATGCACCATTTCATATGCACATCATAGAATTAAAAATGCATTATATATTCGTTATTAGACTAGTAACTTGTCATTTCATGTGACTCCTGATTTACAAAATTGACCACTTATCACTTTTTGCAGTGTACGTTATCGTCTAACATTTTATTTCTTTAGTAGTTTATAACATAGAGCTCTTTCGGAAACGAAACACCTCAATACTATTTTTTATCACGATCGTGGAACTCATATTTTGCAAAGGATCTCCTGTTTTCCAAACCAGCCTTTTATTTAAACAAACGTTTTCGGCCTCCCGTGTCTGTAGGGAATAAATATACAGGTCACTTTTCTGCTGTTGTGAATGTTGATGAAATTCCCCGTTGAAACAGGAGCCACTTAATGCCATGAGAAATAGCTGAATATAGCTGTTCACAGCCTTTTGACATGAATACAATAATTAAAACATATTACGGATGAGAAAACTTATCGGGATATTGCAGCGGGCTGTTTAAGAGAGACAAATTTGAAGTTTTGCTTTGGTTTTAGACATTGTCCTACAGCCATGAAACCTTACTCTTATATTCCAGATGAAGGAGATTCTTTCTTGTATTTCTTGTGTTTCTGCAAATGCAATTACTGCACGTCTTCTTTCAAAACACATCAATAAAAATAATTTATATGGCTTTAAGGTACACCCCCTCCCAAGAACATAGATCAAAGGCAAAAACTTATCAAATACATACAGTTAGACCTAAACTCGTACTACCATCACATTTCTACATTATCCATTGCAAAGTGCATGCCATGAAGATACATTTTATAAAACAGAATTGGATTGAACTACAAATGTGTGGAAATAGTTTGTATTGACTGAAAACTTGACAGTGCTGCTGACATTTCTATCTTCGTTACTTGGAGCTTAACACTAAATATTTCAATAGGCGACTTACCTGCGCCCACAAAAACTACACATACAAAACTTTTCAATCCTTGCTTTTTATAGATACTTCCTAGCCCAACAAGTTAATTAGAAAAAAAAAATCCACATATTGAACTGCTCCTTTTCAAGTTACAGTCAACCATGTTTGTGTACCGACTAGAAGTAAATAAAAACAACATTTTTCAAGGAGGGGTGACCATATAAAATCAGGAATAATTTCTTTGAGCTTGCAGATATATTAATAAAACATGCATTATATTAGTCCCTTTTACCTGTCATTTTCTCACATTGAAATAAAACATGGCATACATATTCAGTGGAAACAAGTCTGGTATTTAGAACGCAACTAAACGCTCGGTCCAAAAGTATCATCCATGCTCGACCATCTACAGTAGGAACCCCTGGAAACCAGACGGTCAAAGACTCAGTCACCCTAGTGTACAAAGTGGTTCAGGACCTTGTTGATATACCTGCCGCTGATTACTTAACCCCAGTCACAGCAAGGATCAGAGCTACACACTCCAGGAAGTTTAGACAGTTTTCAACATCATCTGATTCTTTAAAGTTTAGCTTTTTCCCTCGTACCGTACCTTTGTGGAATTCTGTACCAGCTTCTGTAGCTGAGGCTCCATCACTGACATCATTTAGGATAGAGCTATCCACCCTCTCATTCTAAGCAAGTAAAGGGGCCCAGTCACCTAAAAACTCTGCAAGGGGGAGCTGTGCTGTCGGGGGCGTATGGGCCCTGGTACCGCCACGGAATGCAGAGAGGCCTTTACTTGTTGAGCCAAAAGAGGCTGGGATAACTTTCTTAGATATACTGGGATAACTGGGAACTTAACACTAAATTTTTCAATAGGCGACTTACCTGCGCCCACAAAAACTACACATACAAAACTTTTCAATCCTTGCTTTTTATAGATACTTCCTAGCCCAACAAGTTAATTAGAAAAAAAATCAAAATGTTGAGTACTCCTTTTCAAGTTACAGTCAACCATGTTTGTTTACAGACTAGAACGAAGTAAATAAAAAAAATATTTGTCAAGGAGGGGTGACCATATAAAATCAGCAATACTTTCATTGAGCTTGCAGATATATTTATATATCATGCATCATTTAAGTCCCTTACACCTGTCATTTTCATTATTGAAATTAAACATGGGGTATGTATGCAGCAAGCCTGGTATTTAGAACGCAACTAAACGCTCGGTCCAGAAGTGATAAATTCCAGCATCTCCCAGTATTAAGAGCAATGCTACCAATACCGAACCCTTTTTTTTCTTTATGACGTAACAAAATTATTGCCAAATAGAAATTTAGATCATATATGATAATTTACTCAAGCATAATAAAATTTCAGTTACAAAGAATATTTTAAGTTTGCGAAAAAGTTTTCGCTTCCAGATTCAACTATGAAAGCCGAGCAAACCATATGTTTTTGAAAAGTGCAAAGTTTACCTCTTTCATGAATGGAAACCAGACACAGGCTTCCATCAGTATTTCCTCTCTAATGCATTTTGAACAATTTTATTCTAAAATGCACAGAAATATGCTTAAATAGCAGCAATACTCATTTTATGGCTATTTTCTGTGGCAGTTGGGTAAATGCCTCCAACATAAGGAACAATCGTCCGTTTAACCGGTATCATTTTGTGAATAAAATTGTAGCTGAGGCTCCATCACTGGCATCATTTAGGACGGAGCTATCCACCCTCTCATTCTAAGCAACTTAAGGGGCCCAGTCACCTAGAAACTCTGCAAGGGGGAGCTGTGCTGTCGGGGACGTATGGGCCCTGGTACCGCCACGGAAGGCAGAGAGGTCTTTACTTGTTGAGCCAAAAGTGGCTGGGATAACTTTATTTGATATACTGGGATAACTGGGAGCTTAACACTAAATTTTTCAATAGGTGGCCTACCTGCGCCGAAAAAAACTACACATACAAAAGTTTTCATATAGCAGCAATACTCATTTTATGGCTATTTTCTGTGGCGGTTGGGTAAATGCCTCCAACATACAGAACAATCGTCCGTTTAACCGGTATTATTTTGTGAATAAAATTGTAGCTGAGGCTCCATTACTGGCATCATTTAGGATGGAGCTATCCACCCTCTCATTCTAAGCAACTTAAGGGGCCCAGTCACCTAGTAACTCTGCAAGGGGGAGCTGTGTTGTCGGGGACGTATGGGCCCTGGTACCGCCACGGAAGGCAGAGAGGTCTTTACTTGTTGAGCCAAAAGTGGCTGGGATAACTTTCTTTGATATACTGGGATAACTGGTAGCTTAACAATAAATTTTTCAATAGGTGGCCTACCTGCGCCGAAAAAAACTACACGTACAAAAGTTTTCAAACCTTGCTTTTATTATACAACCATACTAGCCAAAACAAGATAATGAGAAAAAATCCACATGTTGAACTACTACTTTTCAAGTTACAGTCAACCATGTTTTGTTTACAGACTAGAACGAAGTAAATAAAAACACATTTGTCAAGGAGGGGTGACCATATAAAATCAGCAATACTTTCGTTGAGCTTGCAGATATATTTATATATGATGCATTATTTAAGTCCCTTACACCTGTCATTTTCATTATTGAAATTAAACATGGGGTATGTATTCAGTGGAAGCAAGTCTGGTATTTAGAACGCAACTAAACGCTCGGTCCAGAAGTGATAAATTCCGGCATCTCCCAGTAGCAAGAGCAATGCTACCAATACCGAACCCTTTTACAATACCGAACCCTTTTATTTCTTTATGACGTAACAAAAATATTGCCAAATAGAAATTCAGGTCATATATGATAATTTACTCATGCATAATAAAAGTTCAGTCACAAAGAATATTTTAAGTTTGCGAAAAAGTTTTCGCTTCCAGATTCAACTATGAAAGCCGAGCAAACCATATGTTTTTGAAAAGTGCAAAGTTTACCTCTTTCATGAATGGAACCCAGACACAGGCTTCCATCAGTATTTCCTCTCCAATGCATTTTGAACGATTTTATTCTAAAATGCACAGTTTTATGCTTAAATAGCAGCAATACTCATTTTATGGCTATTTTCTGTGGCAGTTGGGTAAATGCCTCCAACATACAGAACAATCGTCCGTTTAACGGGTATTATAGTGTGAATAAATTTTTTCAAATGTTCATGTTGAGCTACTCCTTTTCAAGTTACAGTCAACCATGTTTGTTTACAGACTAGAACGAAGTAAATAAAAAAAAACATTTGTCAAGGAGGGGTGACCATATTAAATCAGCAACACTTTCATTGAGCTTGCAGACATATTTATTTATCATGCATCATTTAAGCCCCTTACACCTGTCATTTTCATTATTGAAATTAAACATGGGGTATGTATTCAGTGGAAGCAAGCCTGGTATTTAGAACGCAACTAAACGCTCGGTCCAGAAGTGATAAATTCCGGCATCTCCCAGTATCAAGAGCAATGCTACCAATACCGAACCCTTTTTTTTTCTTTATGACGTAACAAAAATATTGCCAAATAGAAATTTAGATCATATATGATATTTACTCATGCATAATAAAAGTTCAGTCACAAAGAATATTTTAAGTTTGCGAAAAAGTTTTCGCTTCCAGATTCAACTATGAAAGCCGAGCAAACCATACGTTTTTGAAAAGTGCAAAGTTTACCTCTTTCATGAATGGAACCCAGACACAGGCTTCCATCAGTATTTCCTCTCCAATGCATTTTGAACAATTTTATTCTAAACTGCACAGAATTATGCTTAAATAGCAGCAATACTCATTTTATGGCTATTTTCTGTGGCAGTTGGGTAAATGCCTCCAACATACCGAACAATCGTCCGTTTAACCGGTATTATTTTTAGAATAAAATTGTAGCTGAGGCTCCATCACTGGCAACATTGAGGACGGAGCTATCCACCCTCTCATTCTAAGCAACTTAAGGGGCCCAGTCACCTAGTAACTCTGCAAGGGGGAGCTGTGCTGTCGGGGACATATGGGCCCTGGTACCGCCACGGAAGGCAGAGAGGTCTTTACTTGTTGAGCCAAAAGTGGCTGGGATAACTTTCTTTGATATACTGGGATAACTGGGAGCTTAACACTAAATTTTTCAATAGGTGGCCTACCTGCGCCGAAAAAAAACTACACATACAAAAGTTTTCAAACCTTGCTTTTATTATGGACCATCCTAGCCAAAAGAAGATAATGAGAAAAAAATCCACATGTTGAACTACTGCTTTTCAAGTTACAATCAACCATGTTTGTTTACAGACTAGAACGAAGTAAATAAAAAACAAAACATTTGTCAAGGAGGGGTGACCATATAAAATCAGCAATACTTTCGTTGAGCTTGCAGATATATTTATATATGATGCTTTATTTAAGTCCCTTACACCTGTCATTTTCATTATGGAAATTAAGCATGGGGTATGTACTCAGTGGAAGCAAGCCTGGTATTTAGAACGCAACTAAACGCTCGGTCCAGAAGTGATAAATTCCGGCATCTCCCAGTATCAAGAGCTATGCTACCAATACCGAACCCTCTTTTTTTTCTTTATGACGTTACAAAAATATTGCCAAATAGAAATTTAGGTCATATATGATAATTTACTCATGCATAATAAAAGTTCAGTCACAAAGAATATTTTTAGTTTGCGAAAAAGTTTTCGCTTCCAGATTCAACTGTGAAAGCCGGGCAAACCATATGTTTTTGAAAAGTGCAAAGTTAACCTCTTTCATGAATGGAACCCAGACACAGGCTTCCATCAGTATTTCCTCTCCAATGCATTTTGAACGATTTTATTCTAAAATGCACATAATTATGCTTAAATAGCAGCAATACTCATTGTATGGCTATTTTCTGTGGCAGTTGGGTAAATGCCTCCAACATAAGGAACAATCGTCCGTTTAACGGGTATTATAGTGTGAATAAAATTGTTCAAATGTTCATGTTGATATTCTCCTCTTCAAGTTACAGTCAACCATGTTTGTTTACAGACTAGAACGAAGTAAATAAAAAAACATTTGTTAAGGAAGGGTGACCATATAAAATCAGCAATACTTTTCATTGAGCTTGCAGATAAATTTATATATCATGCATCATTTAAGTCCCTTACACCTGTCATTTTCAGTATTGAAATTAAACATGGGGTATGTATTCAGTGGAAGCAAGCCTGGTACTTAGAACACAACTAAAAGCTCGGTCCAGAAGTGATAAATTCCGGCATCTCCCAGTATCAAGAGCAATGCTACCAATACCGAACCCTTTTTTTCTTTATGACGTAACAAAAATATTGCCAAATAGAAATTTAGATCATATATGATAATTTACTCATGCATAATAAAAGTTCAGTCACAAAGAATATTTTAAGTTTGCGAAAAAGTTTTCGCTTCCAGATTCAACTATGAAAGCCGAGCAAACCATATTTTTTTGAAAAGTGCACAGTTTACCTCTTTCATGAATGGAACCCAGACACAGGCTTCCATCAGTATTTCCTCTCCAATGCATTTTGAACAATTTTATTCTAAAATGCACAGAATTATGCTTAAATAGCAGCAATACTCATTTTATGGCTATTTTCTGTGGCAGTTGGGTAAATGCCTCCAACATACAGAACAATCGTCCGTTTAACCGGTATTATTTTGTGAATAAAATTGTAGCTGAGGCTCCATTACTGGCATCATTTAGGATGGAGTTATCCACCCATTTCATTCTAAGCAACTTAAGGGACCCAGTCACCTAGTAACTCTGCAAGGGGGAGCTGTGCTGTCGGGGACGTATGGGCCCTGGTACCGCCACGGAAGGCAGAGAGGTCTTTACTTGCTGAGCCAAAAGTGGCTGGGATAACTTTCTTTGATATACTGGGATAACTGGGAGTTCAACACTAAATTTTTCAATAGGTGGCCTACCTGCGCCGAAAAAAACTACACATACAAAAGTTTTCAAACCTTGCATTTATTATACAACCATCCTAACCAAAACAAGATAATGAGAAAAAAATTCACATGTTGATCTACTCCTTTTCAAGTTACAGTCAATCATGTTTGTTTACAGACTAGAACGAAGTAAATAAAAACACATTTGTCAAGGAGGGGTGACCATATTAAATCAGCAATACTTTCGTTGAGCTTGCAGATAAGTTTATATATGATGCATAATTTAAGTCCCTTACACCTGTCATTTACATTATTGAAATTAAACATGGGGTATGTATTCAGTGGAAGCAAGTCTGGTATTTAGAACCATAATAAAAGTTCAGTCACAAAGAATATTTTAAGTTTGCGAAAAAGTTTTCGCTTCCAGATTCAACTATGAAAGCCGAGCAAACCATATGTTTTTGAAAAGTGCAAAGTTTACCTCTTTCATGAATGGAAACCAGACACAGGCTTCCATCAGTATTTCCTCTCCAATGCATTTTGAACGATTATATTCTAAAATGCACAGAGTTATGCTTAAATAGCAGCAATACTCATTTTATGACTATTTTCTGTGGCAGTTGAGTAAATGCCTCCAACATGCAGAACAATCGTCCGTTTAACGGGTATTGTAGTGTGAATAAAATTGTTCAAATGCACATGTTGTTCCACTCCTTTTCAAGTTACAGTCAACCATGTTTGTTTACAGACTAGAACGAAGTAAATAAAAAAAACATTTGTCAAGGAGGGGTGACCATATAAAATCAGCAATACTTTCATTGAGCTTGCAGATATATTTATATATCATGCATCATTTAAGTCCCTTACACCTGTCATTTTCATTATTGAAATTAAACATGGGGTATGTATTCAGTGGAAGCAAGCCTGGTATTTAGAACGCAACTAAACGCTCGGTCCAGAAGTGATAAATTCCGGCATCTCCCAGTATCAAGAGCAATGCTACCAATACCGAACCCTTTTTTCTTTATGACGTAACAAAAATATTGCCAAATAGAAATTTAGATCATATATGATAATTTACTCATGCATAATAAAAGTTCAGTCACAAAGAATATTTTGAGTTTGCGAAAAAGTTTTCGCTTCAAAATTCAACTATGAAAGCCGAGCAAACCATATGTTTTTGAAAAATGCAAAGTTTACCTCTTTCATGAATGGAACCAGACACAGGCTTCCATCAGTATTTCCTCTCCAATGCATTTTGAACAATTTTATTCTAAAATGCACATAATTATGCTTAAATAGCAGCAATACTCATTGTATGGCTATTTTCTGTGGCAGTTGGGTAAATGCCTCCAACATACCGAACAATCGTCCGTTTAACCGGTATTATTTTGTGAATAAAATTGTAGCTGAGGCTCCATCACTGGCATCATTTAGGACGGAGCTATCCACCCTCTCATTCTAAGCAACTTAAGGGGCCCAGTCACCTAGTAACTCTGCAAGGGGGAGCTGTGCTGTCGGGGACGTATGGGCCCTGGTACCGCCACGGAAGGCAGAGAGGTCTTAACTTGTTGAGCCAAAAGTGGCTGGGATAACTTTCTTTGATATACTGGGATATCTGGGAGCTTAACACTAAATTTTTCAATAGGTGGCCTACCTGCGCCGAAAAAACTACACATACAAAAGTTTTCAAACCTTGCTTTTATTATAGAACCATCCTAACCAAAACAAGATAATGAGAAAAAAATCCACATGTTGACCTACTCCTATTCAAGTTACAATCAACCATGTTTGTTTACAGACTAGAACGAAGTAAATAAAAAAAAACACATTTCTCAAGGAAGGGTGACCATATAAAATCAGCAATACTTTCGTTGAGCTTGCAGATATATTTATATATGATGCATTAGTTAAGTCCCTTACACCTGTCATTTTCATTATGGAAATTAAACATGGGGTATGTATTCAGTGGAAGCAAGTCTGGTATTTAGAACGCAACTAAACGCTCTGTCCAAAAGTGATAAATTCCGGCATCTCCCAGTAGCAAGAGCAATGCTACCAATACCGAACCTTTTTTTTATTTATGACGTAACAAAAATATTGCCAAATAGAAATTTAGGTCATATATGATAATTTACTCATGCATAATAAAAGTTCAGTCACAAAGAATATTTTAAGTTTGCGAAAAAGTTTTCGCTTCCAGATTCAACTATGAAAGCCGAGCAAACCGTATGTTTTTGAATAGTGCAAAGAATAAAATTGTTCAAATGCATTTTCCAAAATTGCATTTCTTTTTTATTACAAAATTCATTACTCGAGAGCAATCCTTTAAAACCTTTCCTATCACAAGCTACTACCATGCTTCATTTGTACATGTATTATCCTGCGCTGTTGGGCCGCACACTGGACGTTAGATAACCTCATCTGTGATTAACATATATATTTGTACCGTGTATGTGTCACGTTTTCATGCTCCAACACTCTGCACATCAAAAAATGAGAGTGCATTATATATACGTTATTAGACTAGTAACTTGTCATTTCATGTGACTCCAGAGTTTACAGAATTGACCACTTATCACTTTTTGAAGTGTACGTTTTCGTTTAACAGTTTATTTCTCTAGTAGTTTATAAAATCTTGTTCTTTCGGAAACGAATCACCTCAATACTTTTTTTTAATCACGATCATGGATCTTATATTTTGCAAAGGGTCTCCTGTTTTCCAAACCAGCCTTTTATTTAAACAAACGTTTTCGGCCTCCCGTGTCTGTAGGCAATAAATGTACAGGTCACTTTCCTGATGCAGTGAATGGGGATAAAATTCCCTGTTGAAACAGGAGCCACTTAATGCCATGAGAAATAGCTGAATATATCTGTTCACAGCCTTTTGACATGAATACAATAATTAAAACATATGACGGATGAGAAAAATTATCGGGATAGTGCAGCGGGCTGTTTCGGAGAGACAGGTTTGAAGTTTTGCTTTGGTTTGCGATATTGTCCAAGTGCCATGAAACCTTACTCTTATATTCCAGATGAAGTAGATTCTTTCTTGTATTTCTTGTGTTTCTGAAAATGCAATTACTGCCCGTCTTCTTTCTAAACTCATCAATAAAAAATACTTAACATGGCTTTAGATACACCCCCCTCCCAAGAACGTAGATCAAAGGCAAAAACTCGCACTACCATCACATTTCTACATTATCCATTGCAAAATGCATGCCATGAAGATACATTTCATAAAACAGAATTAAATAGAACTACAAATTTGTGGAAATAGTATGTAATGACTGAAAAAGGACAGTGCTGCTGACATTTCTATCTTCGTTACGGGGCGCTTAACACTAAATATTTCCATAGGCGACTTACCTGCGCCCACAAAAACTAAAATGCAAAACTTTTCAAACCTTGTTTTTTTAGAACCTTCCAAGCCCAACAAGTTAATGAGAAAAAAGTCCACATATTGATCTGCTCCTTTTCAAGTTACAGTCAACCATGTTTGTTTACCGACTAGAAGTAAATAAAAACAACATTTTTCAAGGAGGGGTGACCATATAAAATCAGAAATAATTTCTTTGAGCTTGCAGATATATTTATAAAACATGCATTATATTAGTCCCTTTCACCTGTCATTTTCTCACATTGAAATAAAACATGGAATATATATCCAGTGGAAACAAGTCTGGTATTTAGAACGCAACTAAACGCTCGGTCAAAACGTATCATCCATTGCCGATCTACGATTGCTATTTTCTGTGGCAGTTGGGTAAATGCCTCCAACATACAGAACAATCGTCCTTTCAACCGGTATTCTTTTGTGAATACATTTGTTCAAATGCATTTTACAAAATTACATTTCTTTTTTATTACAAAATTTCATTACTCGAGATCTATCCTTTAACACCTTTCCTATCACAAGTTACTACTATGCTACATTTGTACGTGTATCATCCTGCGGTGTTGGGCCGCACACTGGACGTAAGATAACCTCATCTGTGTCTAACATATATATTTGTACCGTGTATGTGTCACGTTTTCATGCTCCATCACTCTGCACATCAAAGAATGAAAGATGCATTATATATACGTTATTAGACTAGGAACTTGTCATTTCATGGGACTCAAGAGTTTACAGAATTGACCACTTATCACTTTTTGAAGTGTACGTTATCGTCTGACAGTTTATTTCTTTAGTAGTGTATAAAATAGATTTTTTTCGGAAACGAATCACCTCAATACTTTTTTTTAATCACGATCGTAGATCTCATATTTTACAAAGGATCTCCTGTTTTCCAAACCAGCCTTTTATTTAAACAAACGTTTTCGGCCTCCCTTGTATGTAGGGAATAAATATACAGGTCAATTTCCTGCTGTTACGAATGTGGATAAAATTCCCTGTTGAAACAGGAGCCACTTAATGCCATGAGAAATAGCTGAATATACCTGTTCACAGCCTTTTGACATTAATACAATAATTAAAACATATTACGGATGAGAAAACTTATCGGGATATTGCAGCGGGCTGTTTCGGAGAGACAAATTTGAAGTTTTGCTTTGGTTTGAGACAGTGTCCTAGAGCCATGAAACCTTACTCTTATATTCCAGATGAAGTTGATTCTTTCTTGTATTTCTAGTGTTTCTGCAAATGCAATTACTACCATCTTCTTTCTAAACATATCAATAAAAATAATTTACATGGCTTTAAGGTACACCCCCCTCCCAAGAACATAGATCAAAGGCAAAAACTTATCAAATACACCCAGTTAGACCTAAACTCGCACTACCATCACATTTCTACATTATCCATTGCAAAGTGCATGCCATGAAGATACATTTTATAAAACAGAATTGGATAGAACTACAAATGTGTGGAAATAGAATGTAATGACTGAAGAAGGACAGTGCTGCTAACATTTCTATCTTCGTTACGGGGAGCTGAACACTAAATATTCCTATAGGCGACTTACCTTCGCCCACAAAAACTATACATACAAAACTTTTCAATCCTTGCTTTTTTATAGAACCTTCCTAGCCCAACAAGTTAATGAGAAAAAAATCCTTATATTGATCTGCTCCCTTTCAAGTTACAGTCAACCATGTTTGTTACCGACTAGAAGTAAATAAAAACAACAGTTTTCAAGGAGGGGTAACCATATAAAATCAGGAATAATTTCTTTGCGCTTGCAGATATATTTATAAAACATGCATTATATTAGTCCCTTTCACCTGTCATTTTCTCACATTGAAATAAAACATGGAATACATATCCAGTGGAAACAGGTCAGGTATTTAGAACGCAACTAAACGCTCGGTCCAAAAGTATCATCCATGCTCGATCACCTACAGTAGGAACCCCTGGAAACCAGACGGTCAAAGACTCAGCTCACCCTACTTTACAAAGTGGTTCAGGACCTTATTGATATACCTGCCGCTGATTACTTGACCCCAGTCACAGTAAGGACCAGAGATACACACTCCAGGAAGTTCAGACAGTTTTCAACATCATCTGATTCTTTTAAGTTTAGCTTTTACCCTCGTAACGTACCTTTGTGGAATTCTGTACTAGCTTCTGTAGCTGATGCTATATCACTGGCATCATTCAGAATGGAGCTATCTACCCTCTCATTCTAAGCAAGTTAAGGGGCACAGTCACCTAGTAACTCTGCAAGGGGGAGCTGTGCTGTCGGGGACGTATGGGCCCTGGTACCGCCACGGAAGGCAGAGAGGTCTTTACTTGTTGAGCCAAAAGTGGCTGGGATAACTTTTTTTCCTTCTCTCTTATTTACGTTGTACCTCTGTGCTTATATATTATATTATTTTTTAGTCCTATTTTCTTGTTAATTTTACGCTAATTTAAGACTAAATACTACTTCTTGCGGACTTTATTCTCTTGCTATTAATCTTTCTAGCGCTAACCATAATGAAGTTATATCCGTTGAGTAATTGTCAAGATTAACGGACCATCGTAGAGATGTAGATGTAGATATAGAATAAAAATTAATTTACATGGCTTTAAGATACACCCCCTCCCACAAACAAAGATCAGAGGCAAAAACTCATAGAATTCACCCAGTTAGACCTAAATTCGCACTACTATCACATTTCTACATTATCCATTGCAAATGCATGCCACGAAGATACATTTTATAAAACAGAATTGGATAGAACTACAAATGTGTGGAAATAGTATGTAATGACTGAAAAAAGGAAGTGCTGCTGACATTTCAATCTTTGTTACTGGGAGCTTAACACTAAACTTTTCAATAAGTGACCTACCCGCGCCCACAAAAACTACACATACAGAAGTTTTCAAACCTTGCTTTTATTATAGAACCATCCTAGCCAAACAAGTTAATGAGAAAAAAATCCACATGTTGGTCTACTCCTTTTTTAGTTACAGTCAACCATGTTTGTTTACAGACTAGAACGAAGTAAATAAAAAAACATTTTTCAAGGAGGGGTGACCATACAAAATCAGCAATACTTTCGTTGAGCTTGCAGATATATTTATATATCATGCATCTTTTAAGTCCCTTACACCTGTCATTTTCATTATTGAAATTAAACATGGGGTATGTATTCAGTGGAAGCAAGCCTGGTACTTAGAGTGAGTTTTAGTTTTACGTCCCACCAACAGCTAAGGTCATACGGAGACGGGACCTCGGTTTAAAGACTCATCCGAAAGTCTGGAGAAGCCCGGGATCGATCCTGCGATCCCTGGTTTACAAGATGAGTAGCGTAAACACTGCACCACGGAGGCTTCTAAAAATCATTCGACACGTGGGTTTCGAACGAGCCACTTCTTGGTCTGTAGAACAACCACTCTACTCTCTCGGCTACGAAATCCACCCTGGTATTTATAGGGCAACTAAACGCTCGGTCCAGAAGTGATAAATTCCGGCATCTAAAAATTTTCTAAGTTTGCGAAAAAGTTTTCGCTTCCAGATTCAACTATGAAAGCCGAGCAAACCATATGTTTTTGAAAAGTGCAAAGTTTACCTCTTTCTTGAATGGAACCCAGACACAGGCTTCCATCACTGTTTCCTATCCAATGCATTTTGAACATTTTTTATTCTAAAATGCACAGAATTATGTTTAAATAGCAGCAAAGTAGAAGTAAAACAAAGATCAGGAATTGATACAATTAACTTACTCCATCCATAAAAGACACCAAAGGGAAAGAAATACAAACATTAAGCGAGCAGACAATAATGGAAACCTAAACAAAGGAAGGCCATAGGGACAGTTACTTTCCCACAAAATGGCCATATGGCCATCCAAAATTAAAAGACACAAGTGATACACACAGTAAGTAACAAACAACAACATAAATAAATCGCCACAGAAGAGCCGCCTTTTAATACTCATTTTATGGCTATTTTCTGTGGCATTTGGGTAAATGCCTCCAACATACAGAACAATCGTCCTTTCAACCGGTATTATTTTGTGAATACATTTTTCAAATGCATTTTACAAAATTACAGTTCTTTTTTATTACAAAATTCATTACTAGAGATCTATCCTTTAAAACCTTTCCTTTCACAAGTTACAACCATGCTACATTTGTACGTGTATCATCCTGCGGTGTTGGGCCGCACACTGGACGTAAGATAACCTCATCTGTGTCTAACATATATATTTGTACCGTGTATGTGTCACGTTTTCATGCTCCATCACTCTGCACATCAAAGAATGAAAGATGCATTATATATACGTTATTAGACTAGTAACTTGTCATTTCATGTGACTCCAGAGTTAACAGAATATACCACATTTAACTTTTGAAGTGTACGTTATCGTCTAACAGTTTATTTTTTTAGTAGTTTATAAAATATTGTTCTTTCGGAAACGAATCACCTCAATACTATTTTTTATCACGATCCTGGATCTCATATGTTGCAAAGGATCTCCTGTTTTCCAAACAAGCCTTTTATTTAAACAAACGTTTTCGGCCTCCCGTGTCCGTAGGGAATAAATATACATGTCAATTTCCTGCTGTAGTGAATGGGGATGAAATTCCCTGTTGAAACAGGAGCCACTAAATGCCATGAGAAATAGCTGAATATATCTGTTCACAGCCTTTCGACATGAATACAATAATTAAAACATATTACGGATGAGAAAACTTATCGGAATATTGCAGCGGGCTGTTTCGGAGAGACAAATTTGAAGTTTTGCTTTGCTTTCAGACATTGTCCTACAGCCATGAAACCTTACTCTTATATTCCAGATAAAGGAGATTCTTTCTTGTATTTCTTGTGTTTATGCAAATGCAATTACTGCACGTCTTCTTTCTAAACACATCAATAAAAACAGTTTATATGGCTTTAAGGTACACCCCCTCCCAAGAACATAGATCAAAGGCAAAAACCTATCAAATACACCCAGTTAGACTTAAACTCGCACTACCATCACATGTCTACATTATCCCTTGCAAAGTGCATGCCATGAAGATACATTTTATAAAACAGAATTGGATATAACTACAAATGTGTGAAAATAGTATGTACTGACTGAAAAATGGACACTGCTGCTGACATTTCTATCTTCGTTACTGGGAGCTTTACACTAAATATTTCCATAGACGACTTACCTGCGCCCACAAAAACTACACTTACAAAACTTTTCAAACCATGCTTTTTTTATAGAACCCTCCTAGCCCAACAAGTAAATGAGAAAAATATCCACATATTGATCTGCTCCTTTTCAAGTTACAGTCAACCATGTTTGTTTACCGACTAGAAGTAAATAAAAACAACATTTTTCAAGGAGGGTGACCATATAAAATTAGAAATAATTTCTTTGAGCTTGCAGATATATTTATAAAACATGCATTATATTAGTCCCTTTCACCTGTCATTTTCTCATATTGAAATAAAACATGGAATACATATCCAGTGGAAACAAGTCTGGTATTTAGAACGCAACTAAACGCTCGGTCCAAACGTATCATCCATGCTCGATCACCTACAGTAGGAACACCTGGAAACCAGACGGTCAAAGACTCAGCTCACCCTACTGTACAAAGTGTTTCAGGGCCTTGTTGATATACCTGCCGCTGATTACTTGACCCCAGTCACAGCAATGACCAGAGCTACACACTCCAGGAAGTTCAGACAGTTTGTAACATCATCTGATTCTTTAGGGTTTAGCTTTTTCCCTCGTACCGTACCTTTGTGGAATTCTGTACCAGCTTCTGTAGCTGAGGCTCCATCACTGGCATCATTTAGGATGGAGCTATCCACCCTCTCATTCTAAGCAAGTTAAGGGGCCGAGTCACCTAGTAATTCTGCAAGGGGGATCTGTGCTGTCGGGGACGTATGGGCCCTGGTACCGCCACGGAAGGCAGAGAGGTCTTTACTTGTTGAGCCAAAAGTGGCTGGTATAACTTTCTTTGATATACTGGGATAACTGGGAGCTTAACACTAAATTTTTCAATAGGTGGCCTACCTGCGCCGGAAAAAACTAGACATACAAAAGTTTTCAAACCTTGCTTTTATTATAGAACCATCCTAGCCAAAACAAGATGAGAAAAAAAACCCACATGTAATCTACTTCTTTTCAAGTTACAGTCAACCATGTTTGTTTACAGACTAGAACGAAGTAAATAAAAAAAAACATTTGTCAAGGAGGGGTGACCAGATAAAAACAGCCATACTTTCGTTGAGCTTGCAGATATATTTATATATCATGCATCATTTAAGTCCCTTACACCTGTCATTTTCATTATTGAAATTAAACATGGGATATGTATTCAGTGGAAGCAAGCCTGGTATTTAGAACGCAACTAAACGCTCGGTCCAGAAGTGATAAATTCCGGCATCTCCCAGTATCAAGTGCACTGCTACCAATACCGAACCTTTTTTTTTCTTTATGACGTAACAAAAATATTGCCAAATAGAAATTTAGGTCATATATGATAATTTACTCATGCTTAATAAAAGTTCAGTCACAAAGAATATTTTAAGTTTGCGAAAATGTTTTCGCTTCCAGATTCAACTATGAAAGCCGGGCAAACCATATGTTTTTGAAAAGTGCAAAGTTTACCTCTTTCATGAATGGAACCCAGACACAGGCTTCCATCAGTATTTCCTCTCCAATGCATTTTGAACAATTTTATTCTAAAATGCACAGAATTATGCTTAAATAGCAGCAATACTCATTTTATGGCTATATTCTGTGGCAGTTGGGTAAATGCCTCCAACATACAGAACAATCGTCCGTTTAACCGGTATTATTTTGTGAATAAAATTGTAGCTCAGGCTCCATCACTGGCATCATTTAGGATGGAGCTATCCACCCTCTCATTCTAAGCAAGTTAAGGGGCCCAGTCACATAGTAACTATGCAAGGGGGAGCTGTGCTGTCGGGGACGTATGGGCCCTGGTACCGCCACGGAAGGCAAAGAGGTCTTTACTTGTTGAGCTAAAAGTGGCTGGGATAACTTTCTTTGACATACTGGGATAACTGGGAGCTTAACACTAAATTTTTCAATAGGTGGCCTACCTGCGCCGAAAAAAAACTACACTTACAAAAGTTTTCAAACCTTGCTTTTATTATAGAACCATCCTAGCCAAAACAAATAATGAGAAAAAAATCCACATGTTGATCTACACCTTTTCAAGTTATAGTCAACCATGTTTGTTTACAGACAAGAACGAAGTAAATAAAAAAAACATTTGTCAAGGAGGGGTGACCATATAAAATCGGCACTACTTTCGTTGAGCTTGCAGATATATTTATATATCATGCATCATTTAAGTCCCTTACACCTGTCATTTTCATTATTGAAATTAAACATGGGGTATGTATTCAGTGGAAGCAAGCCCGGTAAACGCAACTAATCGCTCGGTCCAGAAGTGATAAATTTCGGCATCTCCCTGTATCAAGTGCAATACTACCAATACCGAACCCTTTTTTGTTCTTTATGACGTAACAACAATATTGCCAAATAGAAATTTAGGTCATATATGATAATTTACTCATGCATAATAAAAGTTCAGCCACAAAGAATATTTTAAGTTTGCGAAAAAGTTTTCGCTTCCAGATTCAACTATGAAAGCTGAGCAAACCATATGTTTTTGAAAAGTGCAAAGTTTATCTCTTTCATTAATGGAACCCAGACGTATGCTTTCATCACTGTTTCCTCTCCAATGCATTGTGAACAATTTTATTCTAAAATGCACAGAATTATGCTTAAATAGCAGCAATACTCATTTTATGGCTATTTTCTGTGGCAGTTGGGTAAATGCCTCCAACATACAGAACAATCGTCCTTTCAACCGGTATTCTTTTGTGAATACATTTGTTCAAATGCAAAATTACATTTCTTTTTTATTACAAAATTCATTACTCGAGATCTATCCTTTAAAGTAGAAGTAAAACAAAGATCAGGAATTGATACAATTAACTTACTCCATCCATAAAAGACACCAAAGGGAAAGAAATACAAACATTAAGCGACCAGACCATAATGGAAACCTAAACAAAGGAAGGCCATATGGACAGTTACTTTCCCACAAAATGGCCATATGGCCATCCAAAATTAAAAGACACAAGTGATACACACAGTAAGTAACAAACAACAACATAAATAAATCGCCACGGAAGAGCCGCCTTGGAACGGTCAGTGGAAGATTTCCACTGGGGGGCTTAAATCGATTTTACGTGGCCACAATCCTCGCCCTTACTTCCGCCGCGATTTAGACAAATAATTTGTTCAGTCCGCATGAAGGCCTCCTATCACAAGTTACTACTATGCTACATTTGTACGTGTATCATCCTGCGCTGTTGGGCCGTACACAGGACGTAAGATAACCTCATCTGTGTCTAACATATATATTTGTACCGTGTATGTGTCACGTTTTCATGCGCCATCACTCTGCACATCAAAGAATGAAAGATGCATTATATATACGTTATTAGACTAGTAACTTGTCATTTCATGTGACTGCACGTCTTCTTTCTAAACACATCAATAAAAATAATTTATATGGCTTTAAGGTACACCCCCTCCCAAGAACATAGATCAAAGGCAAAAACTTATCAAATACACCCAGTTAGACCTAAACTCGCACTACCATCAAATTCCTACATTATCCATTACAAAGTGCATACCATGAAGTTACCTTATATAAAACAGAATTGGATAGAACTACAAATGTGTGGAAATAGAATGTAATGACTGAAAAAAGGAAGTGCTGCTGACATTTCTATCTTCGTTACTGGGAGCTTAACACTAAATGTTTCCATAGGCGACTTACCTGCGCCCACAAAAACTACAGATACAAAACTTTTCAATCCTTGCTTTTTATAGAACCTTCCTAGCCCAACAAGTTAATGAGAAAAAAGTCCACATATTGATCAGCTCCTTTTCAAGTTACAGTCAACCATGTTTCTTTACCGACTAGAAGTAAATAAAAACCACATTTTTTCAAGGAGTGGTGACCTTATAACATCAGGAATTTTTTTCTTTGAGGTTGCAGATATATTTATAAAACATGCATTATATTAGTCCCTTTCACCTGTCATTTTCTCACATTGAAATAAAATATGGAATACATATCCAATGGAAACAAGTCTGGTATTTAGAAGGCAACTAAAGGCTCCGTCCAAAAGTATCATCCATGCTCGATCACCTACAGTATAAACCCCTGGAAACCAGACGGTCAAAGACTCAGTCACCCTACTGTACAAAGTGGTTCAGGACCTTGTTGATATACCTGCCGCTGATTACTTGACCCCAGTCACAGCAATGACCAGAGCTACACACTCAAGGAAGTTCAGACAGTTTTCAACATCATCTGATTCTTTAGAATTTAGCTTTTACCCTCGTACCGTACCTTTGTGGAATCCTGTACCAACTTATGTAGCTGAGGCTCCATCACTGGCATCATTTAGGATGGAGCTATCCACCCTCTCATTCTAAGCAACTTAAGGGGCCCAGTCACCTAGTAACTCTGCAAGGTTAAGCTGTGCTGTCGGGGACGTATGGGCCCTGGTACCGCCACGGAAGGCAGAGAGGTCTTTACTTGTTGAGCCAAAAGTGTCTGGGATAACTTTCTTAGATATACTGGGATAACTGGGAGCTTAACACTAAATGTTTCAATATGTGGCCTACCTGCGCCGAAAAAAACTACACATACAAAAGTTTTAAAACCTTGCTTTTAATATAGAACCATCCTAGCCAAAACAAAATAATGAGAGAAAAATCCACATGTTAATCTACTCCTTTTCAAGTTACAGTCAACCATGTTTGTTTACAGACTAGAACGAAGTATATAAAAAACATTTGTCAAGGAGGGTTGACCATATAAATCAGCAATACTTTCGTTGAGCTTGCAGATATATTTATATATCAAGCATCATTTAAGTCCCTTACACCTGTCATTTTCATTATTGAAATTAAACATGGGGTATGTATTCAGTGGAAGCAAGCCTGGTTTTTAGAACGCAACCAAATGCTCGGTCCAGAAGTGATAAATTCCGGCATCTCCCAGTATCAATAGCAATGCTACCAATACCGAACCCTTTTTTTTTCTTTATGACGTATCAAAAATATTGCCAAATAGAAATTTAGGTCATATATGATAATTTACTCATGCATAATAAAAATTCAGTCACAAACAATATTTTATGTTTGCGAAAAAGTTTTCGCTTCCAGATTCAACTATGAAAGCCGAGCAAACCGTATGTTTTTGAAAAGTGCAAAGTTTACCTCTTTCATGAATGGAACCCAGACACAGGCTTCCATCAGTATTTCCTCTCCAATGCATTTTGAACAATTTTATTCTAAAATGCACAGAATTATGCTTAAATAGCAGCAATACTCATTTTATGGCTATTTTCTGTGGCAGTTTGGTTAATGCCTCCAACATACAGAACAATCGTCCGTTTAACCGGTATTATTTTGTGAATAAAATTGTTCAAATGCATTTTACAAAATTACATCTCTTTTTTATTACAAAATTCATTACTCGAGATCAATCCTTTAAAACCATTCATATCACAGCTACTACCATGCTTCATTAGTACGTGTATCATCCTGCGCTGTTGGGCCGCACACTGGACGTAAGATAACCTCATCTGTGTCTAACATATATATTTGTACCGTGTATGTGTCACGTTTTCATGCTCCATCACCCTGCACATCAAAGAATGAAAGATGCATTATATATACGTTATTAGACTAGTAACTTGTCATTTCATGTGACTCCAGAGTTTACAGAATTGACCACTTATCCCTTTTTGAAGTGTACGTTTTCGTCTAACAGATTATTTGTTTAATAGTTTGTAAAATCTTGTTCTTTCGGAAACGAATCACCTCAATTCTATTTTTTATCATGATCGTGGATCTCATATTTTGCAAAGGGTCTCCTGTTTTCCAAACCAGCCTTTTATTTAAACAAACTTTTTCGGCCTCTCGTGTCTGTAGGCAATAAATATACAGGTCAACAGGTCACTTTCCTGCTGCAGTGAATGGGGATGAAATTCCCTGTTGAAACAGGAGCCACTTAATGCCATGAGAAATAGCTGAATATATCTGTTCACAGCCTTTTGACATGAATACAATAATTAAAACATATTACGGATGAGAAAACTTATCGGGATAGTGCAGCGGGCTGTTTCGGAGAGACAGGTTTGAAGTTTTGCTTTGGTTTGCGATATTGTCCTAGTGCCAGGAAACCTTACTCTTATATTCCAGATGAAGTAGATTCTTTCTTGTATTTCTTGTGTTTCTGCAAATGCAATTACTGCCCGTCTCCTTTGTAAACACATCAATAAAAATAATTGACATGGCTTTAGATACACCCCCCTCCCAAGAACATAGATCAAAGGCAAAAACTTATCAAATACAACCAGTTAAACCTAAACTCGCACTACCATCACATTTCTACATTATCCATTGCAAAATGCATGCCATGAAGATACATTTTATAAAACAGAATTGGATAGAACTACAAATTTGTGGAAATAGTATGTAATGACTGAAAAAAGGACAGTGTTGCTGACATTTCTATCTTCGTGTCTGGGCGCTTAACACTAAATATTTCCATAGGCGACTTACCTGCGCCCACAAAAACTACAAATGCAAAATTTCCAAACCTTGTTTTTTTTTTAGAACCTTCCTAGCCCAACAAGTTAATCAGAAAAAAAGTCCACAAATTGATCAGCTCCTTTTCAAGTTACAGTCAACCATGTTTGTTTACCGACTAGAAGTAAATACAAACAACATTTTTCAAGGAGGGGTGACCATATAAAATCACAAAATAATTTCTTTGAGGTTGCAGATATATTTATAAAACATGCATTATATTAGTCCTTTTCACCTGTCATTTTCTCACATTGAAATAAAACATGGAATACATATCAAGTGGAAACAAGTCTGGTATTTAGAACGCAACAAACGGTCGGTCAAAAAGTATCATCCATGCTCGATAACCTACAGTAGGAACACCTGGAAACCAGACGGTCAAAGACTCAGCTCACCCTACTTTACAAAGTGGTTCAGGATTTGTTGATATACCTGCCGCTGATTATTTGACCCCAGTCACAGCAATGACCAGAGCTACACACTCCAGGAAGTTCAGACAGTTTTCAACATCATCTGATTCTTTAAAGTTTAGCTTTTTCCCTCGTACCGTACCTTTGTGGAATTCTGTACCAGCTTCTATAGCTGAGGCTCCATCACTGGCATCATTTAGGATGGGGCTATCCACCCTCTCATTCTAAGCAAGTTAAGGGGCCCAGTCACCTAGTCACTCTGCAAGGGGGAGCTGTGCTGTCGGGGACGAATGGGCCCTGGTACCGCCACGGAAGGCAGAGAGGTCTTTACTTGTTGAGCCAAAAGTAGCTGGGATAACTTTCTTAGAAATACTGGGATAACTGGGAGCTTAACACTAAATGTTTCAATAGGTGACCTACCTGCGCCGAAAAAAAACTACACATACAAAAGTTTTCAAACCTTGCTTTTATTAAAGAACCATCCTAGCCAAAACAAGATAATGAGAAAAAATCCACATGTTGATCTACTCCTTTTCAAGTTACAGTCAACCTTGTTTGTTTACAGACTAGAACCAAGTAAATAAAAAAACATTTTTCAAGGAGGGGTGACCATATAAAATCAGCAATACTTTCGTTGAGCTTGCAGATATATTTATATATCATGCATCATTTAAGTCCCTTACACCTGTCATTTTCATTATTGAAATTAAACATGGGGTATGTATTCAGTGGAAGCAAATAAAAATCAAAAATGAGTTCCTTTAAGCGCAATGAAAACATTCATAAGAAAGAAGATGGGTCATACTACGTAGTTTCGGCTAATAAAGCCTCATCAGTGACTCTGTAATGATCCGGCAAAGAAAGCCAGAGGAAACATACTGCAATTTTACGAATTTCGAATAGGCAGTCGATACAAAGACTGATATAAATCAAAATGGGGTCCAAATGATTAAAACCTGTCTAGAATATGAGTCTAAACCAATAATTTATTTCTGATTTCTCAGAATATTAACGCTGATCTCAAAGGACCAAAAGTAAAATATAAACTGCACTATGGTTGATGTACGGGGAGCAAGCCTGGTAAACGCAACTAAACGCTCGGTCCAGAAGTGATAAATTTCGGCATCTCCCAGTATCAAGTGCAATGCTACCAATACCGAACCTTTTTTTTTTCTTTATGACGTAACAAAAATATTGCCAAATAGAAATTTAGGCCATATATGATTATTTACTCATGCATAATAAAAGTTCAGTCACAAAGAATATTTTAAGTTTGTGAAAAATGTTTTCGCTTCCAGATTCAACTATGAAAGCCGAGCAAACCATATGTTTTTGAAAAGGGCAAAGTTTACCTCTTTCATGAATGGAACCCAGACACATGCTTCCATCACTGTTTCCTCTCCAATGCATTTTGAACAATTTTATTCTAAAATGCACAGAATTATGCTTAAATAGCAGCAATATTCATTTCATGGCTATTTTCTGTGGCAGTTGGGTAAATGCCTCCCAACATACAGAACAATCGTCCTTTCAACCGGTATTATTTTGTGAATACATTTGTTCAAATGCATTTTAAAAAATTACATTTCTTGTTTATTACAAAATTCATTTCTCGAGATCTATCCTTTAAAACCTTTCCTATCACAAGTTACTACTATGCTAAATTTGTACGTGTATCAGTCTGCGATGCTGGGCCGCACACTGGACGTAAGATAACCTCATCTGTGTCTAACATATATATTTTTACCGTGTATGTGTCACGTTTTCATGCTCCATCACTCTGCACATCAAAGAATGAAAGATGCATTATATATACGTTATCAGACTAGTAACTTGTCATTTCATGTGACTCCAGAGTTTACAGAATTGACCACTTATCACTTTTTGAACTGTACGTTATCGTCTAACAGTTTATTTCTTAAGTAGTTTATAAAATAGTGTTCTTTCGTAACGCATCACCTCAATACTATTTTTATCACGATCTTGGATCTCAAATTTTGCAAAGGATCTCCTGTTTTCCAAACCAGCCTTTTATTTAAACAAACATTTTCGGCCTCCCGTGTCTGTAGGGAATAAAAGCACAGGTCGCTTTCCTGCTGTAGTGAATGGGGATGAAATTCCCTGTTGAAACAGGAGCCACTTAATGCCATGAGATATAGCTGAATATATCTATTCACAGTCTTTTGACATGGATACAATAATTAAAACATATTACGGATGAGAAAACTTATCGGGATATTGCAGCGGGCTGTTTAGGAGAGACAAATTTGAAGTTTTTCTTTGGTTTTAGACATTGTCCCACAGCAATGAAACCTTACTCTTATAATCCAGATGAAGTAGATTCTTTCTTGTATTGTGTTTCTGCAAATGCAATTACTGCACGTCTTCTTTCTAAACACATCAATAAAAATAATTTATATGGCTATAAGGTACACCCCCTCCCAAGAACATAGATCAAAGGCAAAAACTTATCAAATACACCCAGTTAGACCTCAACTCTCACTACCATCACATTTCTACATTATCCATTACAAAGTGCATACCATGAAGATACATTTTATAAACAGAATTGGATAGAACTACAAATGTGTGGAAATTGAATGTAATGACTGAAAAAAGGACAGTGCTGCTGACATTTCTATCTTCAAGATCTATCCTTTTAAACCTTTCCTATCTCATGTTACTACCATGCTACATTTGTACATGTATCATCCTGCGCTGGTGGGCCGCACACTGGACGGAAGATAATCTCATCTGTGTCTTACATATGTGTTTGTACCGTGTATGTGTCACTTTTTCATGTTCCGTCACTCTGCACATCAAAGAATGAAAGATGCATTACATATACGTAATTAGATTAGTAACTTGTCATTTCATGTGACTCCAGAGTTTACAGAATTGGACACTTAACACTTAGTTTTGAAGTGTACGTTATCATCTAACAGTTAATTTCTTTAGTCGTTTATAAAATCTTGTTGTTTCGGAAACGAATCACCTGGATACTAATTGTTTAATCACAATCGTGTATCTCATATTTTGAAAATAATCTCCTGTTTTCCAACCCATCCGTTTATTTAAACAAACGTTTTCGGCCACCCTTGTCTGTAGGGAATAATATATACAGGTCACCTTCTTTCTGTAGTGAATGAGGATGGAATTCCCAGTGGAAACACGAGCCACTTAATGCCATGAGATATAGCTGAATATATATATGTCCACATCCTTCTAACATGAATACAGTAAGTAGAACGTATAACGGATGAGAAAACTTATCGGGATATTGCAGCGGGCTGTTTCGGAGAGACAATTTTTTAAGATTTGCTTTGGTTTGTGACATAGTCCTAGTGCCATGAAACCTTACTCTTATATTCCAGATAAAGTAGATTCTTTCTTGTGTTTCTGCAAATAGAATTACTGCAATTCTTCTTTCTGAACATATCAATAAAAATATTAAATGGCTTTAACGTACACCCCCTCCAAAGAACTTAGATCGGAGGCAAAATCCCATAAAATACACCCAGTTAGACCTAAATTCGCACTACCATCACATTTTTGCATTATCCATGGCAAAATACATGTCTTGAAGATACATTGTATGAAAAAGATTTGGATAGAACTACAATTGTGTGGAAATAGTATGTAATGACTGAAAACAGGACGCTGTTGTTGACATTTCTACCTTTGCTATTGGGAGCTTAACCATAAATATTTCCATAGGCGACTTACCTGCGCCCACAAAATCTACACAAACAAAACTTTCCAAACTGCGCTTGTTTATAGAACCATCCTAGCCCAAGAAGATAATGAGAAAAAAATCCACCTGTTCATTTGCTTCTTTTCAGCCATGTTTGTTTACCGACTAGAACGGAGTAAATACAAACCAACATTTTAAAGGCGCGTGACCATATAAAAACAGCAACAATTTCTATGGGCTTGCAGATATATTTTAAAACATGCATCGTTTTAGTCCCTTACACCTGCCATTTTCTTACATTGGAATAAAAGATGAGATATATAGTGAGTGGAAGCAGGTCTGGTATTTAGAACGCAACTAAAACCTTGGTCCAAAAGTGATAAAACCCGGCACCTCCCAGTATCTGGGCAATGCTGCCAATACCAAACCCTTATTTTCTTTATGACGTATGAAAAGAATTGCCAAATAGAAAGTTAAGTCATATCTGATAATTTACTGATGCATAATATAAGTTCAGTCACAAAGAATCTTTTAAGTTTGCGAAAAAGTTATCACTTTCAGATTCAACTATGAATGCCGAGCAAACCATATGTTTTCGAAAAGTGCAAAGTTTACCTCTTTTTGGAATGGAACCCAGACACTGGCTTGGATCAGTAATTCCATTCCAATGTCTTTGGAACAATTCCATCCTAAAATGCACAGAATTGTGCCTTAATAGCACCAATACTCATTCTTATGGCTATTTTCTGTTGCAGTTGGGTAAAAGCTTCCAACATACAGAACAATCGTCCGTTCATCCGGTATTAGTTTGTTCAAATGTATCTTAAAAAATTAATTACTTTTTCATTCCTAAATTCATTACGCGAGATCTATCCTTTTAAACCTTTCCTATCCCATGTTACTACCATGCTACATTTGCACATGTATCATCCTGAGCTGGTGGGCCGCACACTGGACAGAAGATAACCTCATCTGTGTCTAACATATGTGTTTGTACTGTGTATGTGTCACTTTTTCATGCTCCATCACTCATCACATCAAAGAATGAAAGATGCATTTTATATACGTTATTAGATTAGTAACTTGTCATTTCATGTGACTGTAGAGTTTACAGAATTTGACACTTATCACTAAGTTTTGAAGTGTATGTTATCGCCTAACTGTTTATTTCTGCTCCTTTTCCCGTTACAGTCAACTATATTTGTTTACCGACTAGAACGGAGTAAATACAAACCAACATTTTTAAAGGAGGGGTGATCATATAAAATCAGCAACAATTTCTATGGGCTTGCAGATATATTTATAAAACATGCATCATTTTGGTCCCTTACGTCTGTCATTTTCTCATAATGAAATAAAACATGGGATATATTTCCAATGGAAGCAGGTCTGGTATTTAGAACGCAACTAAAAGCTCGGTCCGAAAGTGATTAAAACCCGACACCTCCCAGTATCTTGTGCAATGCTACCAATACCGAACCCTTATTTTCTTTATGACGTATCAAAAGAATTGCAAATAGAATTTAGGTCATACCTGATAATTAACCCATGCATAATAAATGCTTAGTAACAAAGAATCTTTTAAGTTTGCGAAAAGGTTATCAGTTTCAGATTCAACTATGAATGCCGAGCAAACCATAAGTTTTCGAAAAGGGCAAAACTTACCTCTTTCTGAAATGGAGCCCAGACACCGGCTTGCATCAGCATTTCCTCTCCAATGCATTTGGAACAATTTCATCCTAAAATGCACAGAATTATACCTAAATAGCACCAATACTCATTTTTATGGCTATTTTCTTTGGCAGTTGGGTAAAAGCCTCCAACATACAGAACAATCGTCCGTTCAACCGGTTTTATTTTGTGAATAAATTTGTTCAGATGCATCATACAAAATTACATTTCTTTTTCATTACAAAATTTATTAAGCGAGATCTATCCTTTTAAACATTTTCTATCTCATGTTACTACCATGCTACATTTGTTCGCGTATCATCCTGCGCTGGTGGGCCGCACACTGGACGAAAGATAACCTGTTCTGTGTCTAACATATATATTTGTATTGTGTATGTGTCACTTTTTTATGTTCCATCACTCTGCACATCAAATAATGAAAGATGCATTTTATATACGTTATTTGGTTTGTAACTTGCCGTTAACAGGCCATCACAAGATTCTTTTTCTGTTTCGTTTCGTTTTTTCATTGTGTCATCGAAAAAGTTGTAGGCAGAGGCTTGTGCTTCTTTTGTTTTATAAAGGTGAGTGTAAAATTCCTCGGTAGCTTTTAAAATTTCTGTTTGATCTGTTGTTATCTGATTTTTTACCGCTAGTCTTGTTATAAGTTTTGATTCGGACCGTTTCTTTTCTAAACTAGCAAAATACTTACTGTTTCGTTCATTTTGCTCGATTATGTTTGCTTTTGCTCTAAGAATAGACCCATTGATTTTATTTTCCATTATTGATTCTAGTTCGCTAATTTTTTCGTTCAAATTATTTTTTATAATTTCAATTCTGTTAGTGTCTGAAGCTTCTATCATATCTTGTCTAAGTTTTTTAATATCGTTGGTCAGCTGTTTTTCTTGCTTGTCATTTTCTTTTTTCCTTTTCGCAGCATATCTTATTGTTTCATTCCTTATAGTTCCTTTAACTAGTTCCCAAAGAGTATTTGGATTGGCTTCAGCATTTATAGTTGTGATTACTTTTATACTTTCCTTTATTATTTCCTGATAGTCTGTGTCCAAAAGTAAACTGTTGTTTATCTTAAAATAACCCGGACCTCGGGAATGTTGTAAAAGATCAAGCGTTATAGTTACAGGACAGTGATCTGATTTATAACTGATTTTGTGTTTACATGAGATAATAGAATTTCTGACGTTTTCTGAGACAAGAAAATAATCTAATCTACAAAAAATTGGTGGCCTATGTGATGAATGCCAAGTGTATTCCCTAATGTCAATATGTTTTTCTCGCCATATGTCTATCAAATTATATGTGTCAATTATATGATTAATTTTGTTTCTACAATGTTTGTGCGTGTCAGATTTGCCATTATGTTTATCAAGTTTTACGTCCAGCACTGTATTAAAATCTCCGCCTAATATGAAGCTTTTGTCGTCATTTTCGTTTATGTAATCATCAAACTTGCTGAAAATTCTGACGTCATCATTGTTTGGACCATATATATTGATTATGGTTAAATCTTTTCCATTTATTATTATTTCAAGGGCTTGCATTCTACCGCTTATTATTTCGGTATAATTCTGTACCGTACATGACATTTTTGAGCTAATTAATATCCCTATACCCTCGCTGTTGTTGTTTTGTCCGCTAAAAAAGGCTAGAAATTAGAAATAAATTATTGGTTTAGACTCATATTCTAGACAGGTTTTTAATTATTTGGACCCCATTTTGATTTATATCAGTCTTTGAATCGACTGCCTATTCGAAATTCGCAAATTTGCAGTATGTTTCCTCTGGCTTTCTTTGCCGGATCAATACAGGGTCACTGATGAGGCTTTATTAGCCGAAACTACGTAGTATGACCCATCTTCTTTCTTATGAATGTTTTCATTGCTCTTAAAGGAACTCATTTTTGATTTTTTATTCGTTGCCCCATTCCCGTCGCCATACGTCATGAGTTCCTTCCCCTGAATGAGTTTCTTGAAGTAAGCATATATCAAAGTTATTCTTATTAATCCATGCGAATATTTGCTCGCGTTTAATTTTTAAGTTATGCTTTGGTTTGAGACATAGTCCTAGACTCATGAAACCTTACGCTTACATTCCAGATGAAGTACATGTAGATTCTTTCTTGTGTTTCTTGTGTTTCTGCAAATGCAATTACTGCAAAGTAGAAGTAAAACAAAGATAAGGAATTGATACAATTAACTTACTCCACCCATAAAAGACACCAAAGGGAAAGAAATACAAACATTAAGCGACCAGACCATAATGGAAACCTAAACAAAGGAAGGCCATAAGGACAGTTACTTTCCCACAAAATGGCCATATGGCCATCCAAAACCAAAAGACACAAGTGATACATACAGTAAGTAACAAACAACAACATAAATAAATCGCCACAGAAGAGCCGCCTTGGAACGGTCAGTGGAAGATTTCCACTGGGGGGCTTAAATCGATTTTACGTGGCCACAATCCTCGCCCTTACTTCTGTCGCGATTTAGACAAATAATTTGTTCAGTCCGCATGAAGGCCTCCTAACTCATCAGTGCAACATCTCCGTGAACACAAAAATCAAAGAACCACAGAGGTGAGACAACGGTGAGGACTCGACAGCAAGAAACCACTGAAATGCTGGAGCAAAAGAAAACCAACAGTTAGACTCCGATGAGCCCGACCAGAGACAGAGCATCAGGCACCAACCAACATTATCTCTCTAATTTTCAATAAGCCTTTACGTTGGAGCCGTCATAGAATCTGAGGCCTGACCCACCGGGTGCAATTAAAGAGGGAAGCAAAGTTGCCAACCGTGATTGGGTTAACTACCATGCATGCAGTCTGTCGTATAATATCCATGTTGTACCCAATCTTTTTATATCTAAGAATGATTTTACGAAATTGGGTGCTGAAGTCATTGCGGTTATATATTTTTCTGAATTTATACACTAAGTCACCATAAAATTCGGGTTCCGATAGACCTTGTTGCAGAAGAGATATAAGTCCAATTTTGAATTTTGAAATTAAATCAGAATGGCGTCTATAAAATTTTGAAAAGGCTTTGCGTAGTTTATGGTACCGATAACCCTGATTAAGGCGTTTAGCCGTTAATAATTTATTACGAGTGTTGAAGTCAGTTACATGACTACACACTCTAGCAAATCGAATTAATTACAAAATATAAACGCCATAGGATGGCGCACGAGGAACATCACCATCCAAAAAAGGAAAATTTACAATCTCAAAATCAAAGTCATCGCGTTTATCATAAATTTTGCACGAAACAAATCCATCTACAATAGATAGATGTAAATCCAAAAACGGGGCCTCGGTATCAGAAGAATTTGCTTTATTTAACTGAAGTTCTTGGGGGTAAATCTGACTGATCAAACCATCAAAATAGGTATTATCAATATTTAATAAATCATCTAAATATCTAGAAGTAGAGCTAAAAGCTTCAATCATTTCAGATTGGTTATCAATGGAAAGCGACAAAATGAAGTCTCTTTCATAACAATACAAGAACAGATCAGCCACAAGAGGTGCGCAATTAGTACCCATCGGAATACCCGCAATTTGTCTAAATAACTTAGTACCGAATCTAATATAAATATTGTCAAGTAGAAAGGTGAGGGCATCACACACTTTCTGACATGACCAAAGTGTATAATTCTTATGCTCTTTAGAAGTAAAAAATGCATTTCTGACATTACATGCAAGATAGAGAGAATCTTCTCTGTGAAAAGCCAATTTAATTAAATCATTAAGCTTTCCTTTTATAAGATTATGAGGAAGTGTAGTGTAAAGAGTGGAAAAATCGTAGGTAGACAGACTAGAAGCACGAAAATATCTAGATTTCAATTTATTTAAAACCTCATTCGAATTTTTTATAGACCAAAACAGATTTTTTCCTGATCCTTCAAAGACTTTATCACAATATTTAATTACATGCGTCTTAATAGCAGTAAGACAGGAAGTTAATAATTTAGAAAGTTCAGTGGTAGTGCAAGAGCTAGAATTTGCAATAAACCGTGCTTTGTAAGGTTTTTTATGAAGTTTTGGTAACCAGTATAGCGTAGGAAGCTTGTCTTGGCCTTCGTTAACACACACAGCAAACTTGGTGGCTGAAAGACAAACATGTTTATCTACTATAGCTCTCTCTTCAGCTAAAGGCTGGAGTTCATAGGCCTTAGTACCACCAAGCTCCTGCTTAAGCGTGTTAACATAGTGGAGCCGTCACACAACGACGACGTTGTTAGCGGCCTTGTCTGCAGGGGCCAAAACAAACTTCTTATGAAATTCTTGAATACCTAGTTTAAGATGACGTAAAGACGTCTTGGGCTTAGGAGGTAATAAGTTAGTATTTTGAGAATAGAAAGAAATGCGTTTATTCACTAGTTTTAAAATGCTAAGTTTCCAGTCCTCAAGGGCTTTATGCTCAACATACTCTCGCTTACACCATCGATTACCGAATTCATTCAAGGAAGCAGCGATTTCATCTCTACATTTACTGAAATTAATTTTAGAAGGAAACCGATATTTCGGTCCTTTAGAAATTATATTCCTTATCCTAGAATCAGGAATAATTTTCAAATTGCCAGTAATTACATGACCAGCAGCAGGATAGCAATACTTTGAGTTTTTACAATCACATGAATCAGGAGTATTAGTATCAATATCAAGATCTGAAACAAGTTTATTGAAATTAAAAATGATAGATCTAACAGGTTTGTTATATTTATAGCAAATTATAGGTGTTTCAGTATTTTGAAAATAAGCAGGAATGGAAGAAAGCACCGATCTCTCACGGAAGATACTGGGCAAATCTATAAAATCCATACCCTTATTAATGAAGGATATTTTGAAGAAATGGCATTTATGATCAATTTCAGAATCAATGTAAGGACGGAGAGCATGCTGAGTATAGCCTCTTGTTAAGAGAGCCGCATCATATAACTGATGAGAACTATCGTAGAATTTATTCGCCTCGGTGTCCAGAAGACGTACAACAGAAACGGGTAATGAACTTAAAAATGAAAGCATAGAGTGGCGTCCATGATTTAATGATATAATTGACAGTCACTTCAGTCTAGTATTGTTTCGTTTAAACGCACGTGATTTACGTTTAAAGTTACCATTTTTCCTGGTGCCGTGAGATCTAGTTCTGCGTTTTCGACATTCCAGGAGTGAGAAAATATCAAAGTCCAAGTCTTCTTTCTAAACACTTCCATAAAATTAATTTACATGGCTTTAAGGTACACCCCATCCCAAAAATATAGATCAGAGACTAAAACTCATCAAATACAACCAGTTAGACCTAAATTCACACTACCATCACATTTTTACATTATCCGTGGTAAAATGCATGCCATGAGGATACATTTTATGAAACAGAATTGGAAAATTACTACAAATGTGTGGAAATAGTATGTAATGACTGAAAACAGGAAAGTGCTGCTGACATTTCTATCTTTGCTATTGGAAGCCTAACACTAAATATTTCCAAAAGTGACTTTACATGCGCCCACAAAACTGCACATGCCAAACTGTTCAAGCCTTGCTTGTTTATAGAACCGTTATAGCTCAACAAGTTAAAGAGAAAAACTCCACATGTTGATCTGCTCCTTTTCAAGTTACAGTTAAACATGTTTGTTTACCTACTAGAACGGAGTAAATACAAAACATTTTTAAACAAGGGGTGACCATATCAAATCAGCAAATATTTCTTTGAGCTTGCAGATATATTTATAAAACGTGCATCATTTTAGACCCTTATACCTGTCCTTTTCTCACATTGAAACAAAACATTGGATATACATCCAATGGAAGCAAGTCTGGTATTTAGAACGCAACTAAAAGCTCGGTCGAAAAGTGATAAAACCGGCACCTCCCAGTATCTAGTGCAATATTACCAATACCGAACCGTATTTCTTTATGATGCATCAAAAGAATTGCCAAATAGAAATCTAGGTCATATCTAATAATTAACTCATAACAGTTCAGTCACAAAGAATATTTCAAGTTCGCGAAAAAGTTATCGCTTTCAGATTCAACTATGAAAGCCGAACAAACCATATGTTTTTGAAAAGTGCAAAGTTTATCTCTTTCTAGAAAGAACCCAAAAACCGGCTCGCATCAGTGTTTATTCTCCAATGTCTTTGGGGCAATTCTTCCCTAAAATGCACAGAAGTATGCCTAAATAGCACCATAACTCATTTTTATGGCTATTTTTACACCTAAACCCCCTGTTTAAAAAAAAGACATTTTTGAGGATATTTTGAAAACAAAACTGCCAAGAAAACATTTATAAATGCCTTAATGCCATGGGAAAAAGCTGAATATATCTGTTCACATCCTTCTGACATGATGAATACAATAAATTAGATCATATAACGGATGAGAAAACTTATCCGGATATTGCAGCGGGCTATTCTGGAGAGACATGGTGAATACAATAAAATAGATCTTATAACGGATGAGAAAACTTATCGGGATATTGCAGCGGGCTGTTTTGGAGAGACAATTTTTAGTTTTGCATTGGTTTGAGACATAGTCCTAGTGCCATGAAACCTTACACTTATATTCCAGATGAAGTTGATTCTTTCTTGTGTTTCTACAAATACAATTACTGCAAGCCTTCTTTCTAAAATCATCAATAAAATTCATTTACATGGCTTTAAAGTACACGCCCCCCCCCCCTCACAAGAACATAGTTCCGAGGCAAAATCCCATCACATACACACAGGTAGACCTAAATTAGCAATATCATTACAATTTTTACATTATCCATGGCAAAATACATGCCATGAAGATACATTTAATAAATCAGAATTGGATAGAACTACAAATGTGTGGAAATAGTATGTAATGACTGAAAAAAAGGACAGTTCTATTGACATTTCTACCTTTGCTATTCGGAGCTTAACACTAAATATTTCCATAGGCGATTTACCTACGCCCTCAAAAACTACATATACAAAACTTTTCAAACCTTGCTTGCTTAAAGAACCATCCTAGCCCAACAAGGTAATGAGAAAAAAATCCTCATGTTGATCTGCTCCTTTTCAAATTACCGTCAACCATAATTGTTTACCGACTCGAACGGAGGAAATACAAACCAACATTATTAAAGGAGGGGTGACCATATAAAATCAGCAACAATTTCGCTGATCTTGCAGATATATTAATAAATATGCATCATTTTAGTCCCTTCCACCTGTCATTTTCACACATTTAAATAAAACATAGGATATATATCCAGTGGAAGCCGGTCTGGTATTTAGAACGCAACTAAAAGCTCGGTCCGAAAGTGATAAAACCCAGCTTCCCCAAGTATCTAGTGCAATGCTACCAATACCGAATCCTTATTTTCTTTATGCCGTACCAAAAGAATTACCAAATAAAATTTAGGTCATAGCTGATAATTTACTCATGCATAATAAAAGTTCAGTCACAAAGAATCTTTTAAGTTTGCGAAAACCTTATCGCTTCCAGATTCAACTATGTGTATCATCCTGCGCTGGTGGGCCGCACACTGGACGGAAGATAACCTCATTTGTATCTAACATATGTGTTTTACTGTGTGTGTGACACCTTTTCATTCTCCATCACTCTGCACGTCAAAGAATGAAAGATGCATTTTATATACGTTATAAGATTAGTAACTTTTCATTTTATGTGACTCCAAAGTTCACAGAATCGGACACTTATCACTTAGTTTTGAAATGTACGTTCTCATCTAACAGTTTATTTCTTTAGTAGCTTATAAAATCTTGTTCTTTCCGAACCGAACCACCTCAATACTAATTTTTATCACAATCGTGGATCTCATATATTGCAAATGATCTCCTGCTATTCAAACCAACCTTTCGTTTAAACAAGCGTTTTCGGCCTCCCTTGTCTGTAGGGAATAAAATATACAGGTCACCTTCCTTCTGTAGTGAATGGGGATGAAATTCCCTGTTGAAACAGGAGCCAGTTAATGCCATGAGAAATAGCTGAATATATCTGTTCACATCCCTCTGACATGAATACAATAAATTTGAACATATAACGGATGAGAAAACTTATCGGGATATTGCAGCGGGCTGTTTCGGAGAGGCAATTTTCAAGATTTGCTTTAATTTTGAAACATAGTCCTAGTTTTAATGTAAGAAAATGATATTTTTGAGGATATTTTGAAGAAATAAATGCCAAGGAAATGTTTATAAATGCCTTAATACCACGATTATTAGCCGAATATATCTGTTCACGTCCTTTTGACATGAATAAAACAAATTAGAACATATGGCGGATGAGAAAACGTATCGGGATATTGCAGTAGGCTGTTTAAGTTTTGCTTTCGTTTGAGACATAGTCCTAGTGCCATGAAACCTTACTCTTATATTCCAGATGAAGTAGATTCTTTCCTGTGTTTCTGCATTAACAATTACTGCACGTCTTCTTTCTAAACACACCAATAAAGTAGAAGTACAACAAAGATCAGGAATTGATACAATTAACTTACTCCACCCATAAAAGACACCAAAGGGAAAGAAATACAAACATTAAGCGACCAGACCATAATGGAAACCTAAACAAAGGAAGGCCATAAGGACAGTTACTTTCCCACAAATTGGCCATATGGCCATCCAAACTTAAAAGACACAAGTGATACACACAGTAAGTAACAAACAATAACATAAATAAATCGCCACAGAAGAGCCGCCTTGGAACGGTCAGTGGAAGATTTCCACTGGTGGGGGGCTTAAATCGATTTTACGTGGCCACAATCCTCGCCCTTACTTCCGTCGCGATTTAGACAAATAATTTGTTCAGTCCGCATGAAGGCCTCCTAACTCATCAGTGCAACATCTCCGTGAACACAAAAATCAAAGAACCACAGAGGTGAGACAACGGTGAGGACTCGACAGCAAGAAACCACTGAAATGCTGGAGCAAAAGAAAACCAACAGTTAGACTCCGATGAGCCCGACCACAGACAGCGCATCTGATTTACATGCCTTTAAAATACACCCCCTACCCAGATCAGAGGCAAAAACTCATTAAATACACCCAGTTAGACCTAAATTATGCCTAACATCACACTTTTACATTATCCATGGCAAAATACATGCAATGGAGATACATTTTATGAAACAGAATTGGATAGAACTAAAAATATGTGGAAGTAGTATGTAATGACTGAAAACAAGACAATGCTGCGGACATTTCTACCTTTGCTATTGGGAGCTTACCACTAAATATTTCCATAGGCGACTTACCTGCACCCACAAAAAGTACAAATACAATTTTTTTATGGCTATTTTCACACCTACACCCCCTATTTAAAAGAAAATTAAATTTTTGAGGATATTTTGAAGACAAAACTGCCAAGATATTGTTTAAAAATGCCTTAATGCCATGAAAAATATCTGACTACATCTGTTCGAATCCTTTTGACATGAATACAATAAATTAGAACATATAACGGATGAGAAAACTTATCGGGATATTGCAGCGGGCTGTTTCGGAGAGACAATTTTTAAGTTTTGCTTTGGTTTGAGACATAATCCTAGTACCATGAAACCTTACTCTTATATTCCAGATGAAGTAGATTATTTCTTGTGTTTCTGCAAATGCAATTACTGCAAGTCTTCTTTCCAAACACATCAAAATATTTTAGCGGGCTGTTTCGGAGAGAGAATTTTTCATTCGTAAATATTCTGAGGAATCAGAAATAAATTATTGGTTTAGACTCATATTCTAGACAGGTTTTTAATTATTTGGACCTCATTTTGATTTATATCAGTCTTTGAATTGACTGCATATCCGAAATTCGCCAAATTGCAGTAGGTTTCCTCTGGCTTTCGTTGCCGGATCATTACAGGGTCACTGATGAGGCTTTATTAGCCGAAACTACGTAGCATGACCCATCTTCTTTCTTATGAATGTTTTCATTGCTCTTAAAGGAACTCATTTTTGATTTTTATTTCATTCCAAACACATCAATAAAGTAGAAGTAAAACAAAGATCAGGGATTGATACAATTAACCTACTCCACCCATAAAAGACACCAAAGGGAAAGAAATACAAAGATTAAGCGACCAGACCATAATGGAAACCTAAACAAAGGAAGGCCATAAGGACAGTTACTTTCCCACAAAATGGCCATATGGCCATCCAAAATTAAAAGACACAAGTGATACACACAGTAAGTAACAAACAACAACATAAATAAATCGCCACAGAAGAGCCGCCTTGGAACGGTCAGTGGAAGATTTCCACTGGGGTGCTTAAATCGATTTTACGTGGCCACAATCCTCGCCCTTACTTCTGTCGCGATTTAGACAAATAACTGTTCAGTCCGCATGAAGGCCTCCTAACTCATCAGTGCAACATCTCCGTGAACACAAAAATCAATGAACCACAGAGGTGAGACAATGGTGAGGACTCGACAGCAAGAAACCACTGAAATGCTGGAGCAAAAAAAAACAACAGTTAGACTCCGATGAGCCCGACCAGAGACAGAGCATCAGGCACCAACCAGCATTATCTCTCTATTTCTCAATAAACCTTTACGTTGGAGCCGTCATAGAATCTGAGGCCTGACCCACCGATTAACATGCCTTTTAAGTAAACCCCTCCCAAGAACAAAGATCAGAGGCAAAACACGTCAAAAACACACAGTTAGACCTTAATTAGTACTACCACCACAGCTTGACATTATCCAGGGCAAAATACATGCCATGAAGATACATTTTATGAAACAGAAATGGATAGAACTACAAATGTGTGGAAATAGTATGTAATGACTGAAAACAGGACAGTGATGCTGACATTTCTACCTTTGCTATTGGGAGCTTACCACTAAATATTTCTAAAGGCGACTTACCTGCGCCCACAAAAACTACACATACAAAATGAGAAAAAAAATCCGCATGTTGATATGCTCCTTCTCAATTTACAGTCAACCATGTTTGTTTACCTTCTACAACGGAGTAAATACAAACCAACATTTTTAAAGTAGGGGTGACCATAAAAAATCAGCAACAATTTATTTGAGCTTGCAGATATATTTATAAAACATGCATCATTTTAGTCCCTTTAACCTGTCATTTTCTTACATTGTAATAAAACATGGTATATATATCAGATAGAAGCAAGTCTGGTGATTAGAACGCAACTAAAAGCTCTGTCCAAAAGTGATAAAACCCGGCACCGCCCACTATCCAGTGCAATGCTACCAATACCGAACCCTTATTTTCTTTATGATGCATCAAAAGAATTGAAAAATGGAAATTTAGGGCATATCTAATAATTTACTCATGCATAATAAATGTTCAGTCACATAGAATCTTTCAAGTTTGGGATTCAGATTCAACTATGAAAGCCGAGCAAACCATATGTTTTTTGAAAAGTGCAAAGTTTACCTCTTTCTTGAATGGAACCCAGGTACCGGCTTGCATCAGTGTTTCTTCTCCAATGTCATTGGAATAATTATATCCTAAAATGCACAGAACTATGCCTAAATAGCACCAATACTCATTTTTATTGCTATTTTCACACCTACACCCCTATATAAAGTAACGCAATACATTTTTGAGGAAAGTTTAAAGACAAAACTGCCAAGAAAAAGTTTATAAATGGCTAAATACCACGAGAAATAGCTGAACATATCTGTTCACAACCTTTTGACATGAATTCAATAAATCAGAACATATAACAGATGAGAAAACTTATCGGGATATTGCAGCGGGCTTGTTTATAGAACCATCCTAGCCCAACAAGTTAATCCACATGTTGATCCGTTCCTTTTCAAGTTACAGTCAACCACTTTCCCTTATTTTCTTGACGATGCATCAAAAGCATTGCCAAATAGAAATTTAGGTCATATCTAATAATTTACTCATGCATAATAAAAGTTCAGTCACAAAGAATCTTTCAAGTATGCAAAAAATATCACTTTCGGATTCAACTATTAAAGCCGAGCAACCCATATGTTTTTGAAAAGTGCAAAGTTTACCTCTTTCTGGAATGGAACCTAGACGCCAGCTTGTATCAGTGTTTCTTCTCCAATGTCTTTGGAACAACTGATATCCTAAAATGCACAGAATTATGTCTAAATAGCTGCCTAAATAGCACTCTTATAATTTACTCATGATAATAAAACGTTCAGTCACAAAGTATCTTTCAAGTTTGCGAAAAAGTTATCGCTTTCAGATTCAACTATGAAAGCTGAGCAAACCATATCTTTTTGAAAAGTGCAAAGTTTACCTCTTTCTGGAATTGAACCTAGACACTGGCTTTGTGGAATTTTGAAAATACTTGACGGTCACTGCTGAGGCCTAAATGGCCGAAACTTGCTAGTATGGCCCAGAAAACATGTATACTCCATATTTTCCGGTTCTGTGGTGTATTCCTTGCTTCAAAAGGATAACCCGTTCTAGAACTTATTTGACGTCACTACAGCTGTTATCTGGGAATGTGTGGCGGCCGTAAAAAGTCTCCCTGCCCTACATCACAGTGTAGTTTATATTTTATTGTCCTTTTGGATCATTGATTCCATTGTGGAATTTCGAAAATACTTGAGGGTCACTGATGAGGCCTAAATGGCCGAAACTTGCTAGTCTGGCCCAGAAAACATGTACACTCCATATTTTCCGGTTCTGAGGTGTATTCATTGCTTCCAAAGGATAATCCTTTCTAGAACTTATTCCATCAGTGTTTCTTCTCCAATGTCTTTGGAACAATTCTATACTAAAATGCACAGAACTATGCCTAAATAGCGCCAATACTCATTTTTATGGCTATTTTCACAACTACACCCCATATTTAAAGTAAAAATGGCATTTTTGATGCAATTTTGAAGACAAAACTGCCAAGAAAATGTTCATAAATGCCTTAGTAGCATGAGAAAAATCTGAATATATCTGTTTGAATCATTTTGACATGAATACAATAAATTAGAACGTATAACGGATGAGAAAACTTATCGGGATATTGCAGCGGGCTGTTTCGGAAAGACAATTTCTAGGTTTTGCTTTGGATTGATACATAGTCCTAGTACCGGCCCCGATAGCTCCGTTGGTAGATTGTCCGCTCCGGGGAACGAGAGGTCACGGGTTCGATCCCGGGCCGCGACATACCAAAGTCGTTAAAAAACGGTACTAGCTGTTCCTCGCTTGGCACTCAGATTTACGGGGTGGAGCTAGGACTGGTCGACCCAGTGTCAGGATAATGTGACTGGGTGTGGTATCATGTAATGTGTCTTGGACATAATACTTCATTGAGGCAGCAATATAAAAGTGAGCATTGAGCTCCCTGTCGCAACCAGACACCGTCGTGATATGACTGAAAAATTGTTGAAAGCGACGTTTAACCCGAATTCACACACACACACACAAACACACACACACACATACACACACACAGTCCTAGTGCAATGAAACCTTTGTCTTATATTACAACAATTTAGAATTTTCCATTTCTGATTTTCACTCTAATGATAAAAAACAATTTTGGAAAGTTGTACGCCACTTTGTTAAAAACAATTCCAGCTCTGCTTCAATTCCACCTCTAAATTCATTCCCAGTTACTGGGCATAATGACTTTTGTTTTTCATCAGAAGATAAAGCAGAACTATTAACCGAATATTTTACATCTATCTCCGCAGTCAATGATTAAAACGTCGAATTTTTAATATAAATGCCAGATCCGGTTATCAAGCATTGCACCACAAGAGGTCGAATCTTTGATTGAACTTTTAAATTCGAACAAGGCTCCAGGGCCAGATGGTATTAGTAGCAAAATGCTAAAATCTGTAGCAAAAGAAGTATCTGTGCCTCTAGTTACACGCTTTAGTAGATATTTCAGAGCAGGCAAGTTTGCAGAGATCTATAAATATTCAAATGTTATACCTTTTACCCAAAAAGGGAGATAATTATGATCCTTCGACATTTCGACCTGTTTCTCTATTAAGCAACGTTGGCAAACTACCAGAAATAATAGCTTTTAAACACATCTATAACTTTTTAAATGAAAATGATTTGCTTTATAAATACCAATCTGGTTTTTTACCCAACCATTCAACAACCTTTAAACTTATAGACATCTATCATCACATCTGCCAAACTTTTGATAATAACCAATTTTCTTGTATGGTTTTCTTAGACGTTTCTAAAAGTTTCGACAGAGTGTGGCATAAGGGTCTTGTTTTTAAATTAAAACAAACTGGCATAGATGGTGAATTATTGGAGTGGATTACTGACTACCTCAGTGCTAGGAAGCAAAAAGTCGTTATAAGAAACAGTTCTTCAACCTTTAGGAGTGTAAATGCCGGCGTTCATCAAGGGTCTGTTCTAGGCCCCCTTTTATTTTTAGTCTACGTCGTAATGATATATCTGATTCTATGCTTAGCCTTACTAGGTTATTTGCCGACGATAGCTCTCTATTCTGCGCTGCAGCTACTCTAAATGGCATTGCAGGTATCATTAACCGTGATTTGCGAATGTTAGTAAATTGGGCATCTCAGTTGTTGATAAAACTTAACCCATATAAAACAGAAGCAATGATTTTTCACTTTAAAACCTATTGAATCACTTCCTAATATAATATTTGATGGAACTCCCGTAAAATATGTTTCAAATCATAAACATTTAGGTCTTACCTTCAGTAGTACCGGTAAATGGCATTCCCATATTGAGAATATTAAAACAGTGCATCAAAAGTTATTGGCATAATAACGAAACTGAAATATACATTTAGTCGTGTTGCACTAAACCAAATTTATTTATCGTACTTGTTGCCGTGTTGTATGGGATGGCTGTACTGTAGAGCAAACACTTCAGAATGAAGCTGCCCGCATAGTTACAGGCTTAACCAGATCAGTTTCTCTGGGCAATCTGGACAGAGAATGTGGCTGGGTGTCACTTTTGGAACGTCGACGAAAGCAAAAGCTTGTATTTATGTATAAAGTAATGAACGGGTTCGTTCCTGCATATATATCCGATCTGTTCCTCATTTAGTGGGAAAAGCAAATGCTTACAATCTCCGAAAGCAAGCAGATATTACCGCTCCTTTCTGCAGGACTGAAATCTCTCGCAAATCTTGTATTCCATCCTCAATTTTAGCATGAAATTCTCTTGACGTAGAATTACATAATTTACCGCCTTATTTACGTTTTAATTATCAATTGAAAAGGCATCAAAATAACTCGAAAGTCCCATTACACTATAGGATTGGTAACAGATATGTGTCTGCTTTACACGTAAGAATTAGAAATAATCGTAGTAATTTACGTCTTGACTTATATATAAATCACTTAACACCTAGTTTCACTTGTAGTTGCTCTGACGAAGTTGAAGATGCTGCTCATTATTTTTTTCGCTGTTCACATTACACTAACGAAAGAGTAATACTTTTTCAATCAACCAGAGCTTTGCATCCACGGAATATTAATATTCTTTTATTTGGTGATGTTAGTCTGTCGATAGAAGATAACACTCTCATCTTTACAGCCGTACAAACAATTATTAAGGATACTAAACGTTTCGCCAACTAGGCTGCTGTTCACTTAGGCCAGCATGACATTTCATTCCATTTTCAGTTCAATATTTTTATCACACTGTTTTTCTTTTAATTAATTCTTCATTATCATACAGCTTATACATTATTTTTCTCATCTTTTTTTCTCATCATTTTTTTTCTCATCATTTTTTTTCTCATCATCTTTGGAAAATGTGATATATGCTTATTTGTTATATCACTCATTATGAAGTATTCCAAATGTCTCTGTATTTGCCATTTTGATGTGCATGTATATTGCTGTAATACTGTATGCGTAACTAATGTCCGCAGAACTTGTGGCCCGACCCTATTGCTTGATTTATGATGCAATAAACTATGTTTATACAAAAAATATTCCAGATGAAGTAGATTCTCTGTTGTGTTTCTGCAAATGCAATTACTGCAAGTCTTCTTTCCATCACATCAAGAAAAACTGACTTACATGGCTTAAAAGTTAAGTCACAAAGAATTATGCATCAAAAGAGTGCGCACTTTTTGGTGATGCAAACTACTTCCCCATTTCTTCACCGATTGAGCTGAAACTTTGCACATGCATTCCTGGTGAACTGGTGGGATGCCTAACACACTTTTCACGTTGGTCCCCACATTGACATCGGGGTTATGGCCCTTTTTTTCTAAAAAATGCGTTAAAAAATCGTGTGATGCGAACTTCTTCCACATTTCTGCCCCGATTGAGCTGAAACTTTGCATATGCATTCCTTGTGAAGTTCCGGGAAGCCTAACAATTTTCACGTTGGTCCGCTCATTTACATGTGATTTATGGCCCCTTATTTGCTAAAAATGCGCTAAAAACATTGTGATGCGAACTTCTTCCACATTTCTTCTCGATTGAACTGAAACTTTGCACATGCATTCCTTATGAGGTGCAGGGGTGCCCAACACAATTTTCACATTGGTCCTATCATTTACGGCGGAGTTAAGGCCCTTTATTTTCTAAAAAATGCAATGCGCTAAAACACCTTGTGATGCAAACTTCTTCCACATTTCTTCACAGATTGAGCTGAAACTTTGCACATGCATTCCGTGTGAGGTGCAGGGGTGCCTTACACAATTTTCACATTGGTCCTTTCATTTACGTCGGAGTTACGGCCCTTTATTTTCTAAAATATGCGCTAAAAGCTTGTGATGCAAACTTCTTCCACATTTCTTCACCGATCGAGTTGAAACGTTGCACATGCATTCTTTTTGAAGTGCCGGGGTGCCTAACAACATTTTCACGTTGGTCCTATCATTAATGTCGGAGTTATGGCCCTTTAGTTTCTAAAAATGCGCTAAAAATCCTTGTTTTTTTAACTTTAACATTGGCCATAGCTTTCGATTGATATGTGATAGGGGTTTCATATTTCACATGTGCATTCCTTGTCACAAGACCTTTCTAGTGCTAACCTAATTTTTGACCCCGTGACCTTGATTTTTACATTTGACCTACTTTTTAAAAACTTTAACATTGGGCTTTCATATTTCACATGTGCATTCCTTGTCTTAAGACCTTTTTAATGGTACCATTAATTTTTACCTTGTGACCTTGTCCTTTGACCAAGTTTCTAAAAACTTTAACATATTCCATAACTTTCTACTGGTAAGTGAGAAGCCTCCGTTGTGCAGTGGTTACGCTACTCGCCTTGTAAACCAGGGATCGCAGGGTCGATCCCGGGCTACTCCAGACTTTCGGATGAGTCTTTAAACCGAGGTCCCGTCTCCGTATGACCATAGCTGTTGGTGGGACGTAAAACTAAAACTCACTCACTCACTCTACTGGTAAGTGATAGGGCTTTTATATTTCACATGTGCATGCTTTTTACAAGACATGCCTAGTGGTACCATAATTTTTGACCTCGAGACCTTGACTTTTGACCTCCTTTTTGACAACTTTTACTTTGGCCAAAACTTTTTATTCGTAAGTGGAATGGCTTTCACATTTCACAGGTGTATTCCTTGTCAAAAGACCTTTCTAGAGGTACCATAATTTTTGACGTCCTGACCTTGACCTTGACATTTAAACTACTTTTTAAAAACTTTAGCATTAGCCATAACTTTCGATTGGTAAGTGATATGGCTTTCATATTTCACATGTGTATTTTGTGTCACATGGCCTTTCCAACGATCCCATATATTTTTAACTTGTGACCTTGTCCTACTTTTTTAAGGCTTGAACGTTGGCCATACCTTTCGATTGCTTAGTGACACTGCTTTCATATTTAACATGCGCTGTCCGGGGGCATCAGTGTTTCACAAACACATCTTGTTGAAAAGTGCAAAGTTTATCTCTTTCTGGAATGGAATCTAGACACTGGCTTGCATCAGTGTTTTTCTTCTCCAATGTCTTTGGAATAATTTTATCCTAAAACGCACAGAATGTACCTAAAGAGCACCAATACTCATTTGTATGGCTATTTTCATACATACACCCCACATTTAAAGTAAAAAAAAAAATACATTTTTGAGGACATTATGAAGACAAAACTGCCAAGAAAATGTTTATAAAAGTCTTACTACTACGAGAACTAGAGCTGTGAGTGAAACTGACTAGGGCCCCGGCAGCGCTATCAGAGGAGTAGGAAAAAAATTGTGGACGGACAGACGGACAGACAGACGGACGGACAGAGTGATTACTATGGGGCACCCACACTTTCAGTGCGGGGCCCTAAATAGCTGAATAATTCTATTCGCAACCTTTTGACATAAATACAATAAATTAGAACATATAACGGATGAGAAAACTTATCAGGATATTTCAGCGGGCTGTTTCGGAGAGATAATTTCTAAGTTTTGCTTTTGTTTGAGACATAGTCCTAGTGCCATGAAACCTTACTCTTATATTGCAGATGAAGTAGATTCTTCCTTGTGTCTCTGCAAATACAATTACTGTAAGTCTTCTTTCCAAACACATCAACAAAAACTGATTTACACGCCTTTAAAGTACACCCCCTCCCCAGAACATAGATCAGAGGCAAAAACTCGTCAAATACACCCAGTGAGACCGAAATTAGCACTACCATCACATTTTTACATTATCCATGGCAAAATACATGCCACGAAAACATTTTATGAAACAGAATTGGATAGAACTACAAATGTGTGGAAATAGTATGTAATGACTGAAAACAATACAGTGCTGCTGACATTTCTACCTTTGTTGATATTGGGAGCTTACCACTAAATATTTCCATAGGCGACTTACCTGCACCAACAAAAACTACACATTCACATTTTTATGGTTATTTTCACACCTACACCCCTTTTTTTCAAGTAAAAAAATATATTTTTGAGGATATGTTGAAGACAAACCTGCCAGGAAAATGTTTATAAATGCCTTAATGCCATAAGAAATATCTGAATATATATGTTCGTATCCTTTTGACATGAACACAATAAATTAATATATATAACGGGTGAGAAAACTTATCGGGATATTGCGGCGGGCTGTTTCTGAGCGACGATTTTTAAGTTTTCTTTTTATGGTTTGCAAAATGCCGGCAAATATGAGTATTTTCCATGCCGGTGGCATTTACCGGTAAATACTGGAAAATGCCGGCAAATACCAGAAAATGGCATTTTCCACCCTGGAATTAAAACAGAACCATATACTCAGCAGTGATGTATGGGCATTTTCAATAATAGAGGTTACATTATACTTAACTCTGGTATCTGTTTATTTGTTACTATCAAAATTAATTATAAAAATGTAATTAATAAAAAGGCTTAATATTTTGAACGTGCCACAGTACTCGTCTGTTTACTGTCACCTTGACTAATCGTTTAAAGTCATATAAAACATGACATCCTTAAGTCCATCCTTGCCGCTGGCTATCCTGTGCTCACTTGATTAAACTTGTGCTCTCTTGAATAAACAAGGTCTTGAGAGTTGTTGTGTCAGTAATTTAGTCAGTTTCCGGGACATTTGCCCCCAGGACGTTTGCCAACCCCTCCCCCCCTCCCCATGTAAAAATGTATTTACGGACTTCTCCCCCCCCCCCTCCCCATGAAAAAATGTATTAACGGACTTTTTTTCGCTCCAAAGTTGAAAATACCGGCAAATACTGGACAATGCCGACAAATACCAGAAAATGGCATTTTCCACCCTGGAATTAAAACAGAACCATATACTCAGCAGTGATATATGGGCATTTTCAATAATACAGGTTATATTATACTTAACTATGGTACCTGTTTATTTGTTGCTATCTAAATTAATTATAAAAATGTAATTAATAAAAAGGCCTATTTTGAACCTGCCACAGTACTCATCTGTTTACTGTCACCTTGGCTAATCGTTTAAAGTCATTTAAAACATGACATCCTTTAGTCCATCCTTGTCCCTGGCTATCCTGTGCTCACTTGAATAAACTTGTGCTCTCTTGAATAAACAAGGTTTTGAGAGTTGTTGTGTTAGTAATTTAGTCAGTTTCCAGGACATTTGCCCCCCCCCCCAGGACATTTGCCACCCCCCATGAAAAAATGTATTAACGGACCTCTTTCGCTCCCCCAGTTGAAAATACCGGCATACCGGATATTCCCCCCACTGCTTATTTTTGGTATGGACATTTGCCCACACCCCAGTGCTTTTTTCGGAAAGGGACAATTGCAACCCCCCAGATTCAAACTGGCCATAAACCAAGAAGAAAAATCAGTTAATTCATTTATACTTATTGAAAAAAATGTAATCAGCAGTTCTTTTGACTCCAGCTATGTATATTATAAAGTACAAGTACAAGGAAGAGAAGATGCAAAATGCTAGTGCCACAGTTTTTAGAGGTGCCATTATAGCACACAGATGTGTTGTCGCAATGGATGCAATAGAGTTTTCAATGTTTATTATTTTCTTTTTTTTTGCACAAAATATACATGTAGGTTGTGGTTACTCCTGGAGGTAGTTCTAATGATGTTTGCGAGCGAAAATATGGAAAATATAGAAAATAAATTCACCTACATTACCATGATTACTGTCAGTGCTTACGCTAGTCAGTATATACATTTCTAATGTCATAAGCACGTTTTTGTGAAGTAGATAAAATTCAAGAGACTTAGTGAAGCCTACAAAGATTTTTTATTAAACAGGTACATGAATAATTGATTTCTAACAATTACGTCTGTTTAAATGGAATTCAATCAAAGTAGAAGTAAAATAAAGATCAGCAATCGATACAATTAACTTACTCAGTCAAGTCACAAAAATATTAAATGTCCATTGCCCTCAGCCCGATTGACAGTGCTGCTGACATTTCTACCTTTGCTATTGGGAGTTTATCACTAAATATTTCCACAGGCGACTTAACTGCACCCACAAAAACTACACATACAATTGTTTTTGGCATTTTTCACACTACATCCCAATTTAAAGTAAAAAATACATTTTTTAGGGCATTTTGAAAACAAAACTGCCAAGAAAATGTTTATAAATGCCTTGAGAAATATCTGATAATATTCAATCTATTCGAATCATTTTGACATGAATACAATAAATTAGAACATATAACGGATGGGAAAACCTATCCGGATAATGCAGCGTGCTGTTTCGGAGAGACAATTTTTAAGTTTTGCTTTGGTTTGAGACATAGTCCTAGTGCCATGAAAACTTACTCTTACATTCCAGATTCTGTCTTGTGTTTCTGCAAATGCATTTTCCGCAAGTCTTCTTTTCAAACACATTAATAAAAACTTATTTACATGCCTTTAAAGTACACCCCCTCCCAAGAACAAAGATCAGAGGCAAAAACTCATCAATTACACCCAGTTAGACCTAAATTAGCACTATCATCGTATTTGTACATTATTCATGGCAAAATACATGCCATGTAGATACATTATATGAAACAGAATTAGTTAGAACTACAAATATGTGGCGACTTACCTGCACCCACAAAAACTAATATAAAAATGTTTATGGCTATTTTCGCACCTACACCCCCTATTTAAAGTAAAAACTTACACATTTTGGGATTTTTGAAGACAAAACTGCCAAGAAAATGTTACAAATGCCTTAATGCCATGAGAAATATCTGAATATATCTGATCGAATCCTTTTGTCATGAATACAATAAATTAGAACATATAACAGATGAGAAAACTTATCGGGATATTTCAGCGGGCTGTATCGGAGAGACAATTGTGAAGTTTTGCTTTGGTTTGAGACATAGTCCTAGTGCCATGAAACCTTACTCTTATATACCAGATGAATAGATTCTTTCTTGTGTTTGTGCAAATGCAATTACTGCAAGTCTTCTTTTCAAACACATCAAGAAAATCTGATTTACATGGCTTTAAATTTCAGTCACAAAGAAAGATGCATCAAAAGAATTGACAAATAGAAATTTAGGTTAAATCTAATAATTTACTTATCATAATAAAAGTTCAGTCAAAAAGAATCTTTCAAGTTTGCGAAAACGTTATTGCTTTCTTATTCAACTATGGAAGCCGAGCAAACCAAATGTTTTTGAGAAGTGCTAAGTTAACCTCTTTCTGGAATGTAACCTAGACACCGGCTTGAACTAGTGTTTAATCTACAATGTCTTTGGAACACTTCTATCCTAAAATGCACAGAATTGTGCCTAAATAGCACCAATACTCATTTTTATGGATATTTTCACACCTACACCCCCTATTTAAACTAAAACAAAAGTTAAGGATATTTTGAAGACAAAACTGCCAAGAAAATGATTATTAATGCCTTAATGCCATGATTAATAGCTGCATTCATCTGTTCACAACCTTTTGGCATGAGTACAATAAATAAGATCATATAACGGACGAGAAAAATTAACGGGATATTGCAGCGGGCTGTTTAGGAGAGACGATTTTTAAGTTTCGATTTGGTTTAAGACATAGTCCTAGTGCCCTGAAACCTTACTCTTATATTCGAGATGAAGTAGATACTTTCTTGTGATTCTGCAAATGCAATTACTGCAAGTCTTCTTACCAAACACACATGTAAGTATCGACCGAAACAGGACAGCGCTGCTGACATTTCTACCTTTGCTATTAGAAGCCTCCGTGGTGCAGTGGTTACGCTACTCGCCTTGTAAACCAGGGATCGCAGGATCGATCCCGGGCTTCTCCAGACTTTCGGATGAGTCTTTAAACCGAGGTCCCGACCACGTATGACCTTAGCTGTTGGTGGGACGTAAAACTAAAACTCACTCACTACCTTTGCTATTGGGAGCTTACCACTAAATATTTCCATAGACGACTTACCTGCGCTCACAAAAACTACTTATACAAAACTTTTCAAAGCTTGCTTCTTTATAGAACCATCCTAGCCGAACAAAGTAATGAGAAAAATCAACATTTTGTACTGCTCCTTTTCAAGTTACAGTCAACCATGTTTTTTACCTACTGGAACGGAGTAAATACAAAAAAAAAAACATTTTTAAAGGAGGGTTGACCATATAAAAAGTAGAAGTAAAACAAAGATCAGGAATTGATACAATTAACTTACTCCACCCATAAAAGACACCAAAGGGAAAGAAATACAAACATTAAGCGACCAGACCATAATGGAAACCCAAACAAAGGAAGGCCATAAGGACAGTTACTTTCCCACAAAATGGCCATATGGTCATCCAAAACCAAAAGACACAAGTGATACACACAGTAAGTAACAAACAACAACATAAATAAATCGCCACAGAAGAGCCGCCTTGGAACGGTCAGTGGAAGATTTCCACTGGGGGGCTTAAATCGATTTTACGTGGCCACAATCCTCGCCCTTACTTCCGTCGCGATTTAAACAAATAATTTGTTCAGTCCGCATGAAGGCCTCCTAACTCATCAGTGCAACATCTCCGTGAACACAAAAAATCAAAGAACCACAGAGGTGAGACAACTGTGAGGACTCGACAGTAAGAATCCACTGAAATGCTGGAGCAAAAGAAAACCAACAGTTAGACTCCGATGGGCCCGACCAGAGACAGAGCATCAGTCACCAACCAACATTACCTTGAATTAGATTTCTCTAATTCTCAATAAGCCTTTACGTTGGAGCCGTCATAGAATCTGAGGTCTGACCCACCGGCGTGCAATTAAAGAGGGAAGCAAAGTTGCCAACCGTGATTGGGTTAACTACCATGCATGCAGTCTGTCGTATAACATCCATGTTGTATCCAAAGTAGAAGTAAAACAAAGATCAGGAATTGATACAATTAACTTACTCCACCCATAAAAGACACCAAAGGGAAAGAAATACAAACATTAAGCGACCAGACCATAATGGAAACCTAAACAAAGGAAGGCCATAAGGACAGTTACTTTCCCACAAAATGGCCATATGGTCATCCGAAACTAAAAGACACAATTGATACACACAGTAAGTAACAAACAACAACATAAAATAAATCGCCACAGAAGAGCCGCCTTGGAACGGTCAGTGGAAGATTTCCACTGGGGGGCTTAAATCGATTTTACGTGGCCACAATCCTCGCCCTTACTTCCGTCGCGATTTAGACAAATAATTTGTTCAGTCCGCATGAAGGCCTCCTAACTCATCAGTGCAACATCTCCGTGAACACAAAAATCAAAGAACCACAGAGGTGAGACAACGGTGAGGACTCGACAGCAAGAAACCACTGAAATGCTGGAGCAAAAGAAAACCAACAGTTAGACTCCGATGAGCCCGACCAGAGACAGAGCATCAGGCACCAACCAACATTACCTTGAATTAGATCTCTCTAATTCTCAATAAGCCTTTACGTTGGAGCCGTCATAGAATCTGAGGCCTGACCCACCGGCGTGCAATTAAAGAGGGAAGCAAAGTTGCCAACCGTGATTGGGTTAACTACCATGCATGCAGTCTGTCGTATAATATCCATGTTGTACCCAATCTTTTTATATCGAAGAATGATTTTACGAAATTGGGTGCTGAAGTCATTGCGGTTATATATTTTTCTGAATTTATATGCTAAGTCACCATAAAATTCGGGTTCCGATAGACCTTGTTGCAGAAGAGATTTAAGTCCAATATTGAATTTTGAAATTAAATCAGAATGGCGTCTATAAAATTTTGAAAAGGCTTTGCGTAGTTTATGGTACCGATAACCCTGATTAAGGAGTTTAGCCGTTAATAATTTATTACGAGTGTTGAAGTCAGTTACATGACTACACACTCTAGCAAATCGAATTAATTGCGAAATATAAACGCCATAGGATGGCGCACGAGGAACATCACCATCCAAAAAAGGAAAATTTACAATCTCAAAATCAAAGTCATCGCGTTTATCATAAATTTTGCACGAAACAAATCCATCTACAATAGACAGATGTAAATCCAAAAACGGGGCCTCGGTATCAGAAGAATTTGCTTTATTTAACTGAAGTTCAAGGGGGTAAATCTGACTGATCAAACCATCAAAATAGGTATTATCAATATTTAATAAATCATCTAAATATCTAGAAGTAGAGCTAAAAGCTTCAATAATTTCAGATTGGTTATCAATGGAAAGCGACAAAATGAAGTCTCTTTCATAACAATACAAGAACAGATCAGCCACAAGAGGTGCGCAATTAGTACCCATCGGAATACCCACACTTTGTCTAAATAACTTAGTACCGAATCTAATATAAATATTGTCAAGTAGAAAGGTGAGGGCATCACACACTTTCTGACATGACCAAAGTGTATAATTCTTATGCTCTTTAGAAGTGAAAAATGCATTTCTGACATTACATGCAAGATAGAGAGAATCTTCTCTGTGAAAAGTCCATTCAATTAAATCATTAAGCTTTTCTTTTATAAGATTATGAGGAAGTGTAGTGTAAAGAGTGGAAAAATCGTAGGTAGACAGACTAGAAGCACGAAAATGTCTAGATTTCAATTTATTTAAAACCTCATTCGAATTTTTTATAGACCAAAACAGATTTCTTCCTGATCTTTCAAAGACTTTATCACAATATTTAATTACATGCGTTTTAATAGCAGTAAGACAGGAAGTTAATAATTTAGAAAGTTCAGTGGTAGTGCAAGAGCTAGAATTTGCAATAAACCGTGCTTTGTAAGGTTTTTTATGAAGTTTTGGTAACCAGTATAGCGTAGGAAGCTTGTCTTGGCCTTCGTTAACACACACAGCAAACTTGGTGGCTGAAAGACAAACATGTTTATCTACTATAGCTCTCTCTTCAGCTAAAGGCTGAAGTTCATAGGCCATAGTACCACCAAGCTCCTGCTTAAGCGTGTTAACATAGTGGAGCCGTCACACAACGACGACGTTGTTGGCGGCCTTGTCTGCAGGGGCCAAAACAAACTTCTTATGAAATTCTTGAATACCTAGTTTAAGATGACGTAAAGACGTCTTGGGCTTAGGAGGTAATAAGTTAGTATTTTGAGAATAGAAAGAAATGCGTTTATTTACTAGTTTTAAAATGCTAAGTTTCCAGTCCTTAAGGGCTTTATGCTCAACATACTCTCGCTTACACCATCGATTACCGAATTCATTCAAGGAAGCAGCGATTTCATCTCTACATTTACTGAAATCAATTTTAGAAGGAAACCGATATTTCGGTCCTTTAGAAATTATATTCCTTATCCTAGAATCAGGAATAATTTTCAAATTGCCAGTAATTACATGACCAGCAGCAGGATAGCAATACTTTGAGTTTTTACAATCACATGAATCAGGAGTATTAGTATCAATATCAAGATCTGAAACAAGTTTATTGAAACTAAAAATGATAGATCTAACAGGTTTGTTATATTTATAGCAAATTATAGGTGTTTCAGTATTTTGAAAATAAGCAGGAATGGAAGAAAGCACCGATCTCTCACGGAAGATACTGGGCAAATCTATAAAATCCATACCCTTATTAATGAAGGATATTTTGAAGAAATGGCGTTTATGATTAATTTCAGAATCAATGTAAGGACGGAGAGTATGCTGAGTATAGCCTCTAGTTAAGAGAGCCGCATCATATAACTGATGAGAACTATCGTAGAATTTATTCGCCTCGGTGTCCAGAAGACGTAAAACAGAAACGGGTAATGAACTTAAAAATGAAAGCATAGAGTGGCGTCCATGATTTAATAATATAATTGACAGTCACTTCAGTCTAGTATTGTTTCGTTTAAACGCACGTGTTTTACGTTTAAAGTTACCATTTTTCCTGGTGCCGTGAGATCTAGTTCTGCGTTTTCGACATTCCAGGAGTGAGAAAATATCAAAGTCCGGCATTCTGGAAATATTACCCTCATGATAAATGTTGTCATTAAATCCCAGTGGAAAAGGGGTCTGTAAAAATTTAATCCATTTCAGTTCAGCTTCATGTCTTTTGATTATTTTGAATCTAGTTGTAGAATTTGCATCGTAATAAAGTAATCAGCAAACATTTCTTTGAACTTGCAGATATATTTATAATACATGCCTCATTTTAGTCCCTTATACTTGCCACTTTCTCACATTGAAATAAAACATGGGATCCAATGGAAGCAAATAAAAATCAAAAATGAGTTCCTTTAAGAGCAATGAAAACATTCATAAGAAATAAGATAGGTCATACTACGTAGTTTCGGCTTATAAAGCCTCATCAGTGACCCTGTAATGATCCGGCAAAGAAAGCCAGAGGAAACATACTTCAATTTTGCGAATTTCGAATAGGCAGTCGATTCAAAGACTGATATAAATCAAAATGGGGTTCAAATAAATAAAAACCTGTCTAGAATATGAGTCTAAACCAATAATTTATTTCCGATTTCTCAGAACATTCACGCTGATCTCAAAGGACCAAAAGTAAAATATAAACTGCACTATGGTTGATGTACGGGGAGACGTTTTACGGCCGCCACACGGCACAACACCAGCTGCAGTGAAGGCAAATAAAAATCAAAAATGAGTTCCTTTAAGAGCAATGAAAACATTCATAAGAAAGAAGATAGGTCATACTACGTAGTTTCGGCTTATAAAGCCTCATCAGTGACCCTGTAATGATCCGGCAAAGAAAGCCAGAGGAAACATACTTCAATTTTGCGAATTTCGAATAGGCAGTCGATTCAAAGACTGATATAAATCAAAATGGGGTCCAAATAAATAAAAACCTGTCTAGAATATGAGTCTAAACCAATAATTTATTTCCGATTTCTCAGAATATTCACGCTGATCTCAAAGGACCAAAAGTGAAATATAAACTGCACTATAGTTGATGTACGGGGAGACGTTTTACGGCCGCCACACGGCACAACACCAGCTGCAGTGAAGGCAAATAAAAATCAAAAATGAGTTCCTTTAAGAGCAATGAAAACATTCATAAGAAAGAAGATAGGTCATACTACGTAGTTTCGGCTTATAAAGCCTCATCAGTGACCCTGTAATGATCCGGCAAAGAAAGCCAGAGGAAACATACTTCAATTTTGCGAATTTCGAATAGGCAGTTGATTCAAAGACTGATATAAATCAAAATGGGGTCCAAATAAATAAAAACCTGTCTAGAATATGAGTCTAAACCAATAATTTATTTCCGATTTTTCAGAATATTCACGCTGATCTCAAAGGACCAAAAGTAAAATATAAACTGCACTATGGTTGATGTACGGGGAGACGTTTTACGGCCGCCACACGGCACAACACCAGCTGCAGTGAAGGCAAATAAAAACCAAAAATGAGTTCCTTTAAGAGCAATGAAAACATTCATAAGAAAGAAGATAGGTCATACTACGTAGTTTCGGCTTATAAAGCCTCATCAGTGACCCTGTAATGATCCGGCAAAGAAAGCCAGAGGAAACATACCTTAATTTTGCGAATTTCGAATAGGCAGTCGATTCAAAGACTGATATAAATCAAAATGGGGTCCAAATAAATAAAAACCTGTCTAGAATATGAGTCTAAACCAATAATTTATTTCCGATTTCTCAGAATATTCACGCTGATCTCAAAGGATCAAAAAGTAAAATATAAACTGCACTATGGTTGATGTACTGGTATTTAGAACGCAGCTAAAAGCTCGGTCCAAAAGTGATAGAACTCGGCACCTCCCAGTATCTAGTGCAATGCTACCAATAACAAACCCTTATTTTTTATTATGATGCATCAATAGAACTGCCAAATATAAATTTAGGTTATATCTAATAAATTTACTCACACATAATAAAAGTTCAGTCACAAAGATACGAAAAAGTTATCGTTTTCAGATTCAACTATGAAAGCCGAGTTAACCATAGGTTTTTGAAAAGTGCAAAGTTTACCTCTTTCTGGAATGGAACCTAGACACTGGCTAGCATCAGTGTTTCTTCTCCAACGTCTTTGGAATAATTCTATCGTAAAATGCACAGATTTATGCCTAAATAGGACCAATACTCATTTTCATGGCTATTTTCACACCTACAAGCCACATTTAATATAAAAGGTGATATTTGTGAGGATATGTTGAAGACAAAACTGCCAAGAAAATGTTTATAAATGCCTTAATGCCACGAGAAACAGATGAATTTATTTGTTCATATCATTTTGATATGAATACAATAAATTAGAACATAAACCGGATGAGAAAACTTATTGGGATATTGCAGCGGGCTGTTTAGGAGAGACGAGTTTTAAGTTTTGCTTTGGTAGGAGACATAGTCCTAGTGCCATGAAACCTTACTCTAATATTCCAGATGAAGTAGATTTTTTCTTGTGTTTCTGCAAATGCAGTTACTGCAAGTCTTCTTTCCAAACACATCGATAAAACTGATTTACATGGCTTTAAAGTACACCCCGCTCCCAAGAACTAAGATCAGAGGCAAAAAATCATCAAATACCCCCAGTTAGACCTAAATTAGCACTACCATCACATTTTTACATTATCCTTGGCAAAATAGCGAACATTAATGACAGATATGGTTTTTTGAAAACGGTCTTAATACTGAATAGCGGGTCCGTCTCTTTTATCGAAATACATAGCAATGAGTTATATAGTATATAATTTGGGAATGTTAAAACCGGTCTTAATAGTGGAGTGGTCCTAATATAGGGGTGGTCTTTAAGCGGAATTCTACTGTAGCATGTAATGACCGAAAACAGGACAGTGCTGCTAACATTTCTACCTTTGCTATAGACCACTAAATATTTTCCATAGGCGACAATAGTAACCTTTTACCTGCTGCCACAAAAACAACACACTCAAAACTTTTCAAACCTTACTTGTTAATAGAGCCATCCAAGCCCAACCAGTTAATGAGACAAAAACATGTTGATCTGTTTACCTACTAGAACGGAGAATCAGAATTGTTTACCAGTGGATGGATAGGTGGGGTTGGATGGGTGGGGTAGGTTGGGGAAAGGTAAATACAAACCAACATTTTTAAAGGAGGGGTGATCATATAAAATCACCAACGATTTCTTTGAGCTTGCAGATATATTTATAAAAACATGCATCATGTAAGTCCCTTATACCTATCATTTTCTCACATTGAAATAAAACATGGGATTTATATCCAATGGAAGCAAGTCTGGTATTTAGAAGGCAACTAAAAGCTCGGTCAAAAATGATAAATTAGAAGTAGAGGCAATGATCAGGAATCGATACAATCAACCCATAGCTACCATCAGAGACACCAAAGGGAAAGAAACACAAACATGCGACAACAGACCTAATGGAAACACCAACATCGGAAAGCCAAAAGGAGAGTACCTTCCCACAAAAAGGCCAATAGGCTATCCAAAATAAAATTACACAAGCGACACAAACACCGAAAGACAAACCATAACAAAAATAAATCGCGTCAGAAGAACCGCTTTAGAACGGTCAGCGGCAACGAATTCCACGTGTGTGTGTGTGTGTGTGGGGGGCTTATATCGATTTTACGTGGCCACAATCCTCGCCCTTATTTCCATCGCGATTTAGACAAACAATTTGTTCAGTCCACATGAAGGTCTCCTAACTCATCAGTGCAACATCTCCGTGAACACAAATAATCAAACAACCACAGAGCTGAACCAACGGTGAGGACTCGACAGCTAGGAAACCACTGAAATGCTGGAGCAAAAGAAAACCAAGTTAGACTCCGATGGGCCCGACCAGAGATAGAGCATCAGGCATTAGCCAACATTACCTTGAATTAGATCTCTCTAATTCTCAATAAGCCTTTACACAGAAACCATCATAGAAGCTGAGACCTGATCCACCGGCGTGCAATTAAAGAGGGAAGCAAAGTTGTCAACCGTGATTGGGTTAACTACCATGCATGCAGTCTGTCGTATAACATTTATGTTGTACCCAATCATTTTATATCGAAGAATGATTTTATGAAATAGGGTGCTGAAGTCATTGCGATTATATATTTTTCTGAATTTGTATACTAAGTCACCATAAAATTCGGGTTCCGATAGACCTTGTTGCAGAATGACGTCTATCAAATTTTGAAAAGGATTTGCGTAGTTTATGGTACCGATAACCCTGGTTAAGAAGTTTAGGCGTTAACAATTTATTACGTGTGTTGAACTCGGTTACATGACTACACACTCTGGCAAATCGAATTAATTGCGAAATATAAACGCCATAGGATGGCGCACGAGGATCGTCACCATCCAAAAAAAGAAAAATTTACAATCTCAAAATCAAAATCATCGCGTTTGTCATAAATTTTGCACGAAACAAACCCATCTACAATAGATAGATGTAAATCCAAAAACCGGGGCCTCGGTATCGGAAGAATTGAACTGAAGTTCTTGGGGGTGTAAATTTGACTGATCAAACCATCGAAATAGGTATTATCAATATTTAATAAATCATCCAAGTATCTAGAAGTGGAGCTAAACGCTTCAATGATTTCAAACTCGTTTTCAGCAGAAAGGGACATCATGAAGTCTCTCACATAACAAAACAAAAAGAAATCAGCCACGAGTGGTGCGCAATCCATCGGAATACCCACAATTTGTTCTGATAACTTAGTACCAAATCTTATGTAAATATTGTCAAGTAGAAAAGTGAGGGCTTCACACAAATTCTGACATGACCATAAAATATGATTTTTATGCTCTTCAGAAGTGAAACAAGCATTTCTTACATTACATGCAAGATAGAGGGATCTTCCCTATGAAATGTCCATTCAATTAAATCATTAAGCTTTTCTATTACAAGATTATGAGGAAGTGTATTGTAAGGGGTAGAAAAATCATAAGTAGACAGACTTGAAGCAAGAAACCGCCCGGATTTCAATTTATTTAAAACTTCATTAGAATTTTTATAGACCAAAACTTTTTGATGGCAGCCAAACATGAAGTTAATCATTTGGAGAGTTCAGTGGTGGTACAAGCGCTTGAATTTGCTAGTAACCGTGCTTTGTATGGTCTTTTATTAAGTTTATGAACCCGGCACCTTCCAATATTTACTGCAATGCTACCTATACCAAACTCTTATTTTCTATATGATGCAGCAAGAGAAGTGCATAATAGAAATTTAGGACATATCTTGCAGCGAACTGTTTCGGAGAGACAATTTTTAAGTTTTGCTTTGGCTTAAGACACGGTCTTAGTGCCATGAAGAGTTACTCTGATATTTCTGATGAAGTGTTTGTGAAAATATAATTACTGCAAGTCTCCTTTCCAAACAGATCGATAAAAACTGTTTTACATGAGTTTAACGTACCCCCACCAACACACACTCCTCCCAGGAACATAGATCAGAGGCAAAAAGTAATCAAATACACCCAGTTAGACCTACATTATTGAATTTCGCCGGTCAAATTAACTTCAAATCTGGACCCCCAAAATGTTAAAGATTACAAATATTTGTAATAATCCTTAAGAATGAAGCTTAAAGTTTTATTATGCCCCCGGAATCTAAGAGATTCGGGGGCATATAGTTTTTGGTTTGTCTGTCTGTTTGTCTGCCTACAAAAACCTTAACATTGGGCACAACTTTTGAATGGTAATAGATAGAGCTTTCATATTTCACATGTGTATACCTTATCACAAGACCTTTCCAGTGGTACCATAATTTTTGATCTCGTGACCTTGAACTTGACCTTTGACCTATTTTTTTTCAAATTTTTTCCGTTTGTCTGTTTGTCTGTCTACAAAAAACCTTAACATTGGGCATAACTTTTGAATGGTAATAGATAGAGCTTTCATATTTCACATGTGTATACCTTATTACAAGACCTTTCCAGTGGTACCATAATTTTTGATCTCGTGACCTTGAACTTGACCTTTGACCTATTTTTTTAATTTTTTAAAAAACATTAACATTGGCCATAACTTTCGATTGGTAAGTGATAGTGCTTTCATATTTCATATGTGCATTCATTGTCACAAGACCTTTCTAGTGGTACCATAACTTTTGACCTTGTGACCTTGACTTTGATGTTTGACCTACTTTTTAAAAACTTTAACATTGGCCATAACTTTCGAATGGTAAGTGGTAGGGCTTTCATATTTCACATGTGCACTCCTTGTCACAAGACCTTTCTAATGGTACCATAATTTTTGACCTCGTGACCTTGAACTTGGCCTTTGACCTACTTTTATAAACTTTAACATTGGCCATAACTTTCGATTGGTAAGTAGTAGGGCTTTCATATTTCACACGTGCACTCCTTGTCACAAGACCTTTCTAGTGGTACCATAATTTTTGTCCATCCAGACACCCCCCCCCCCTCAAGGTCAAGGTCACTGTGGCTATTTTTAGAAAAACTTTGTCATCGTTCTAGCGCAAACATTTCTTTACTGATTTCAATATAACTTCACACAAATGTTCCTTATGACAATATCTCGAGCGAGTTCGACTTTCAAGGTCATGACCTCAAGGTCAAGGTCACTGTGGCTATTTTTAGAAAAACTTTGTCATCACTCTAGCGCCTACATTTCTTGGCCATACCTTTTGATTGCTTAGTGATACTGCTTTCATATTTAACATGCGCTGTCCGAGGGCATTAGTGTTTCACAAACACATCTTGTTTGATACTAATCTTAGTAGATTCTGATCACCCAAAATTGAGATATTAGGGATAACACCACAACCCCCAACATTCAGGACACAATCAGGGAATTTTCCGGACAAGTAACTTCAAAAAATGTATTTTAATATGTTTTAGATCGGAGCTTAAAATTTTATTTGATTCTAATTTCATTAATTTCTGACCATCAGAAGTGGTGATATTAGGGAAAACGCACCGCTACCCCACATTTCCCGGACTTTTCCCGGACAATTTTTGGACATTTCCATGATAATTCCCGGACATTCAGTGTACACCCCCAGTTAGACCTAAATAACCACTACCATCACAATTTTACAGTATCTTTGGCAAAATACATGCCATGAATATACATTTATGGAACAGAATTGGATGGAACCTACAAATGTGTGAAAATAGTATGTAATGATTGAAAAGAGGACAGTGCTGATGACATTACTACTTTTGCTACACCAAAACTTTTATTTCTTTGTGATGCATCAAAATAATTGCCAAATAGAAATTTAGGACATATCTAATAATTTATTCATGCATAATAAAAGTTCTTTCACAAAGAATCTGTCAAATTTGCGAAAAAGTTATCGCTTTCAGTTTCAACAATAAAAACCATGTTTTTGAAAAGCGCAGTTTTCCTATTTCTGGAATCCGATACAAAAATGATCCTTTGCAGTCCATTCGCAGAGTATATTTGGAATATGTTCCAGTGAAATAACCGGTTGCATACCCTTTGCAAGTGCTTTGCAACAGATTGGTGCAAACATTTTGCAAGCATATCTGTGCCACTACAAAGAGATTGCAAATACAAAATGCTTTTAGCACATTGAATGTTTCGCAACCAGTATATCTGACATTTTTCATACTGCAAAGCTTTGCAAAGACAGTGACTAAAACTCATTTGGTTGGATTAATTAACAGGCTTACCTCAATAGCAGTCTGCAAACAGTTTGCAAACATCAACTCTGATTGTTATTCGGGTGCTAAGCTTTAGCAATTAGTTATTTTGAAAGTATTTCTTGCAAGTGTAATGGCAAATGTTTTGCTGTCATTTGAAAAGTATATATTTCATAAGTTCTGTGGAATTAAATGCAAAACATATTTTCATAAGTTCTGTGGAATTAGATGCAAAACAGGGATTCAAAAGTTGATCTTTGTGGGACTTTTACCCGATATTGAGATGAAATAACTTGTCAAGCCCTGTCGCCTAATGAAACCAATAGGGTTTATAAGCGTGGACGGACCGACTCGCACCGCTTTGCCTGGGCAGGCTTAGATCCTCTATGCGGTTTACCAGTACTCGTGTGCAGGTCAGTTTCAGCTCTGCATGGAATCATCATGCAGCCCATCTGTATCTTCATCTGCACATCGGGCATTACAATACAACATTTATAACGATAAAATGTAAAACAAATTTAATAACCTCACATTTTATATCCAGAATGATATTTTTATTTTTATGTTGTTTTTCAATCTATGCAAAGAACAACTCAGGGTAATCAATTGAGAAAATTATGTAGTTCTTAACCAATAAATGCTGCATGCCATGGTTTGATGACTTCAGAAGTTATTTTAAACATTTTTGAAAGCTGATTTTTAAAATTAAGTTTCTTTGTCAACATATTTCTACTTCCGGTACTGGACCGCGTTACTCCACTTCCACTCTTCGTTCGCTGCATAAAATAGTCCAAAATGAATACTGGAAAATTAATTTTGCAGGCATGGAACGTCTTTCAAAATATTTCAGTTTTCGGGACTTTATACGGATTGAATATAAATTGGCACAAAAAACAAATTCTGAAAAGAAAACAGTATTCTGGGACTATTTTCGTACGCACTTTCCGATGATATTTATGTTTTACTCTTTCATCCCTGAGTTTCTAAAAAGGACTCTTCTCGCTTTAAAGATATTCTTATAGAAAGGGATTTCTGATTAGTTCACTGACATGATGACAAACAGTGTACATATAGATTATGCCGAGACGTTCTAGCTACGTGACGTCTTATCAGGATCTACAAGGTTTGAATAGATACAGTGTATTTCTACCTCGGCATCTGCACCGGTCAACAGGGTTAAAAGGGTTAAAATGGTTAGCTTATCAGTTACCAACTAAATAACCCTTTACTGACCTACAATTCGCCTGCTTTCGAGAGCTCTAATTACAAAACACATGTTGTAAGCTGTGAGTTTTAAATCAAGTTCCGTACTTTAGCTAATAGTTAAGACACCGATCAGACGCAACATTCTGTTGCCTCTAATCTATCTTAACTGTTTCAGAATGTCCCTGAATTGAAACAATTAATTGGCATTTATGGGTTAATGCTTTTAGGATCCCGTACAGGTTTGAATAAACGTATTTTAATTCGGCTTAGGTAAACGCGGCGTCTGATCAGGTTTCTAAATCAAATGGTTTTAAATTGTTCTGTTTTGTCAAGTTATTCTCCTTCTTATGTCCCGACGCCAGAAGGAACATAGTTCCAAGCGGCTGCAAAACGTATGTGCATTATCGTAAAAATGCGACGTTGCTAATATATCATGTGCCGGCTAGGAGAACTTCTCTGTAAGATTATTAGCAGATATGTACTGAGCTAATTTAGAAATTTATGGTTTGACCATGAAGAAATTGGCAGACACGTTTATCTTTCTTTCTTCCGTTTTTTCTTCGGGGGTAGTTGAGTGAGGCAATGGCGATGTGTATCTCGTGTCCCTGGGAAGTCCAGCTGGTATCGACCTACAATTGGGCAACACCTGCTGTCCTTGCAGCAGGTTACGGTAGAGTGGGGGAGTATTGTTATTTCTTCTGTTTCTACACTTCCATTCATTTTCCTCTTTCTCCTCTGTCCCTCACTTTCATCTCTACAACGGCCCCGCCCTTCGGGCCTTGAAGAAATATATGGGCTGCATGATGCTTCCACGCAGAGCTGAAACCGACCCGCACTCGAGTACTGCTAAACTGCTTATAGGATCAAAGCCTGTCCAGGCAAAGCGGTGCGATTCGGCTCGTCCATGCTTATAAACCTTATTGGTTTCATAGGGCGGCAGGGCTTGAGATGTCATTTCTTCTTAATGTCGGGTAAAAGTCCCACAAAATTGGAAGCAAAGTATCCAAAATGACCTTCAGTGTCGACGGGGACGTTAAACCTCAAATCAAACAAACAAACAAACAAATCATCTCCTCTGTCTCTTCTATCTCTTTCCCCCCTTTCTCTTAGAGAAGACAAAAATGATCCACTAGGGTTGACCTGTCGTTAAACTCGAAACAATCGATGAATTTTTTTTTACTTTGTCGAATTTTTAACCCTCTTCAGGTTACTGGTGACACGTCAAATGACATTCGTACACCAGGACCTGTGGTATGGGAAGTTTGTCTCTAGATGTTTTTCAACAAAATATCTAGATAACTGCTTGCTTGACCTACGACTAACATTGTTATATAGTAATTATTCCTCATAAATCAACTTTCCTCAGTACTTTCAGTACTTTGATTATCATCTACTAGCATATAGGTGACCTAGACCATCTGAATACAATTGTTGTGACTGGGGTTGGATGGGGTGGAGGTGTTGTGGTGAGGGTAGCTTGGGGTGGGCTGGAGTAGGGTACGGTAGGGTAGGTGGGTGGGGTGGGTGGGATGGGGTAGGGTAGGGGTAGGTGGGGGTTGGGGTGGGCATGTAGGGTAGGGTGGGGTTGGAATTGGTAGGGTAGGCAAGTTGGGGTTGGGATGGTTAGGGTAAGGTTCTGTAAAGAAGAGTAGCTAGGAAGATATTGGGGCAGGTTGGGGATGGGTAGGATGGGTGCATTGGTGTGGAGTGAGGTAGGATAGGTTGGGTGGGGAGGGGTTTGTGTAGTTAGAGTACGGTAGCTAGGTGGGTGGGGTTTGGGTAGGTGGGTGTATAGGTTAGGGATGGATGGGTGGGGTAGGATAAGGTAGGGTATGTAGGGTTGAATTGGGTTATGGTGGGTGCGTTTCGGGATTGGGTGGGGTAGGGTAGATGGGTGTAAAGTAGATAAGGTGTGGTTGGGGTAGGTGGGTTGGATATGGCAGGGTAGGTAGGCTGGGGTCGGGTGGGGATGGGGGAGGGTGGGTAGGTGAGGTTGGTAGGGTAGGGAAAGTAGGGTGGGATTGGGGCAGGTAGGGATAGGTAGGGTACATTTTTAGTAGGCAGGGTATGGTAAGTAGGTTGGTGTTAGGATAAGTGGGGCGGATAGGGTAGAGTAGGTAGTTGACGTTGAGTGGGGTGGGTGGTGTAAGGAAGGGTTTGGTAGTCGGGGTGATTTGTGGTTGGTTGGTTAGGGTAGGTAGGTTGGGGTTGGGTGGGATGGGGTTGCTTTAGTAGGGTAGGTAGAATGGAATAGGGGAAAGGTCGGTGCGTCGGGGTGGGGTAGGGTATGGCAGATGGGATAGGGTAGGTAGGTTAGGGTAAGTGGAGGCGGGGATGGGGTAGGGTGGGTAGGGTAGGTAGGGTGGGATTGTGGTAGGTAAGGGTAGGTATTGTGCATTCAAGAATGCAGGGTGTGGTAAGTAGGGTGGTGTTTGGTTTTTTTTTTTTTTTTTGTTATTTTTTTCTTTTTTGTTTGATTTGAGGTTTAACGTCCCCGTCAACAATGTAAAGGTCATTTTGGAGACGTTGCTTCAAATTTTGTGGGACTTTTACCCGTTATTGAGATGAAATGACATCTCAAACCCTGCCGCCCAATGAAACCAATATGGTTTATAAGCACTGGATGGGCCGACTCGCACCGCTTTGCCTAGGCAGGCTAAGATCCTCTAAGCTGTTTACCAGTACTCGTGTGCGGGTCGGTTTCAGCTCTGCGTGGAAGCGTGATGCATCCCATCTAGTTGGGGTAAGTGTGGTTAATAGGGTAGGGTAGGTGAGTGAGAGTTTGAGTTTTACGTCCCACCAAGAGCAAAGGTGATACGGAGACGGTTGGGTGGGGTAGGTGGATGGTGTTTGGTGGGTGGGTGGTGTTAGTAAGGGTAGGGTAGGTTGGAGTGATTTGTGGTTGGTGGGGTAGGTTACGTAGGTTGGGGGTGGGTGGGGTGCAGTTGTGAAAGTAGGGTTTGTAGAGTGGAATAGGGGCAGGTAGGGATGGGGAGGATTGATTCGTTTGTGTGGGGAAGGGTAGGGTAAATAGGATAGGATAGGTAGGTTTGGGTAAGTGGAGGTGGGTAGGGTAGGACAGTTAGTTTGGTTGGGTTGTGTGGGCAGTGGTAGAGTTAAGGTTAGATAGGTTAATGTAGGTAGGGTGAGATTTGGGTAGGTTTGGATGGACGGGATGGGTGCATTGGCATGGGCTGGATAGGTTTTGTGGGAGTGGTGGTAAGTAGGGAAGGTAGTTGGGGTTAAGTGGGCATGAGTGATTAACCCATTCTGGACCAAATGGAATCTTCCAATTGTTTTCATCACGAGTCATTTCAAAATTTTAGAAGCCTCTGTGGTATAGTGGTTATGATACTCACCTGATAAATCAGGGATCGCAGTATCAGTCAAGGGCTTCGCCAGACTTTCATCAAATCGCGACGGAAGTAAGGGCGAGGATTGTGGCCACGTAAAATCGATTTAAGCCCCCCAGTGAAAATCTTCCACTGACCGTTCCAAGGCGGTTCTTCTGTGGCGATTTATTTATGTTGTTGTTTGTTACTTACTGTGTGTATCACTTGTGTTTTTTACTTTGGATGGTCATATGGCCATTTTGTGGGAAAGTAACTGTCCTTATGGTCTTCCTTTGTTTAGGTTTCCATTATGGTCTGGCCGCTTAATGTTTGTTTTTTTCTTTCCCTTTGGTGTCTTTTATGGGTGGAGTAAGTTAATTGTATCAATTCCTGATCTTTGTTTTACTTCTACTTTTCAGATGGCTTCAAACCAAGTACTCATCCCCACTGAAAGTGACACCAGAATTCCGGTGGAATTCCACTGGAATTATGATGGTTTCCAGTGAAATGTTTAATTCGCTGAAATTCCATTGGAATTCTGGTGAGCAAAAACAAGTCCACTTGAATTCCACTGAAGAATCAGAGGAAAAGTATTCATATGAAACAATAAATATTTTGAGGTGCTTAAATTACACTTAAGATTATACAAAAGTGTAATTTGTGCAAATTTTATGAGTTTTGGCATCATTTCATAGGGATGCAAGGGTTTTTGTTATACCTACATTCGTATTACATAACGTAGTGGAAGCATTATAACTGAAGTGCCAACCAAATTGCTGATGTAACAAGTGACATCATCATCATGTGCTTATGTGGGAACCAGCCGTGGAGCAGCTTCCTTTTTTCCTGCTGTTTGCCAGTTACCCTTTTAGGGGTTTCAGGTACACGATGGGTATAGAGTATATACATTAAGGTCTGAGCTTCCACATTTTAACTCATCTGTCACGCAGTTACATGATGAGCTTTTGTGACTGATCAATGTCCATCGTGCGTCATGAGTCTGTCAGCAATTAATTTGGCACCCGCATGTAGGGGCTGGAAGAAACAGATGGGCTGCATGATGCTTCCACGAAGAGCTGAAACCGACCGCACAACAGTACTGGTAAACCGCTTAGAGCATCTAGGCCTGCCCAGGTAAAGCGGTGCGAGTCGGACCGTCCATGTTTATAAGCCATACTGGTTTCATTGGGCGACAGGGCTTGAGATGTCATCTCAATTGCGGGTAAAAGTCCACAAAATTGGAAGCGATGTCTCCAAAATGACCTAAACAGTGTTGACGGGGACATTACACCTCAAATCAACATTGCCTCTTGGAATAATAATGGTTAACCCTTACAACGCTAAATCCCGGTAGAGATACTTATGCATACCGCGGCATCTGATCTGGGTCTTCACTGTTTGCCAAACCCACAACATATCCAGTCTAGATTTCACAGATACCTCTCTTACATGAATGCAAGACTCTGATCTCTTAGAGGAACAAATAATAAGGCAATAATTCGGTCGATAGTTTGGCATTCTTCCCAAAGTTACTAAGCAGAAAAGCGCTTCAGTACAAAGGCCATGTGGCTATATCACCGACTTTTCGTCGGAATTACTTTAAGCTCACCAGACCAAAGGCTCCCAGGGAGCTTATAGGACAGGCAGTTGTCGGTCGTCGTCCGTCGTATGTCGTCTGCGTCAACACTTTCAAACGACATCTCCTATTAAACCACTGGGTCGATTGGGCCCAAATTTAATCTGCAGTATCCTTGGGCTGGGGGATTGAAAGCTTGTGTGGTTTTTTTTATGAAATCTGTTCTTTAGTTTGGTTGCTATGGCAACTTATAATGGGGAAAATTGAAAAATGGCATTTACTGCCAAGTCACTGCAGCTATTTTAACAAAACTTTTATAGAAATGGTCCTCGAGTAAACTTCTCTCAGCAATATGCTTTAACGCCAACAGGGGGTCCCCCAGGTTGTGCTGGGGCCATGTCTTACACCCTCTATATCATATTCTTGTTCCTTATGATAAGATACATTCAGTGACGCCTACCTGGGGTCCCCCCCGGGATGTGCCGGGGTCATGCCCCTCCACCCACCATTTCATAAAAGGCCCAATACCTCGGAACCCTTTCAGATCCCCACCCCTAAACCATACATATTCTTGTTCCTTATGACAAGACACACTTATTTGCACCAACCTGGTTGTTTCCTGGGTTGAGCCGGGGCCTTGCCCCAGCCCTCCACTTCACAAAAGGCCATATATCTCAGAAACAATTCAGATCTTTACCCCTCAACCATATAGATACTTGTTCCTCATGGTAAGGCACATTCGGTGACAACCTAGGGTACATCAACCATAGTGACAACCTAGGGTACATCAACCATAGGGTACATCCCGTACATCAACCACAGTGCAGTTTATATTTTACTTTTGGTCCTTTGAGATCAGCGTAAATATTCTGAGAAATCAGAAATAAATTATTGGTTTAGACTCATATTCTAGACAGGTTTTTATTTATTTGGACCCCATTTTGATTTATATCAGTCTTTAAATCGACTGCCTATTCGAATTCGCAAAATTGCAGTATGTTTCCTCTGGCTTTCGTTGCCGGATAATTTCAGGGTCACTGATGAGGCTTTATTAGCCGAAACTACGTAGTATGACCCATCTTCTTTTTTATGAATGTTTTCATTGCTCTTAAAGGAACTCATTTTTGATTTTTATTCTCCCGGGTCATGCCGGGGCCTTACCTCAACCCTCCCCTTCACAAAAGGCCTTATATCTCAGAAACTGATCAATGCCCCACACTTAAAAGCCTCCATGGTGCAGTGGTACGGTAATCGCCTTGTTTACCAGGGATCGCAGGATCGATCCCGGGCTTCTTTCAGATGAGTCTTTAAACCGAGGCTCCGTTTCCGTATGACCTTAGCTGTTGGTGGGACGTAAAACTCAAAACACTCACTCACTCAAAGCCCCACACCTAAACCATAAGTATTCATCTTCCTTAAGATAAGACGCATTCAATGGCACCAGTTAGGGAGTCCCCGGGGTGTCCGGGCCATGCCCAAAGCTTTACTTCATTAAAAGCCATACACAGTGTATCTCAGATATCCTTAAGATCCCCAACCCTAAACCATACATGTTCTTGATCCTTATGATAAGACTCATTCAGTCACACCAACCTGGGGTGTCTCTTTGTGCTGTGGCAATGTGCCCTGCCCCTCCATGTCATAAAAAGGCCATATATTTCAGAAACTATTCAGATCCCCACCCCATAATCATATATGTTCTTGCTCCTTATCATTAGCACACCAACTTGGAGGTGGGCCGGTCACAGGGGCCATTAATCTCCATTCCACTTCATAAAATGGCCTCATATCTCAGAAACCGTTCAGATTCCCATTCCTAACCATATATATCCTTGGTCCTTATGATAAGATACATTTAGGAACGTCCTATTATGTTATGGGGTTGGCGTCTATCTGTCCGTCCGTCCATTCGTAAACTTTTTCATTTCCGGATACCTCCTGCTACAGTTTTCATCCGATTAACCTGAAACTTTAAAGTTAGTAAGACTATGAGGTGGACATGTGCGTTAAGTTTCAAGGTTAAACATACACCAAATATTAATAGAGTTATGCTTCTTTGAAAATTGCGGTAAACATGTTCGTTTCCGGATAACTCCTCCTACAGTTTCCATCCGATTAACCTGAAACTTTGTAGATACCAAGACTATATATGATGTGGAGATATCGGTAAAGTTTTAAGGTTAACCGTACACCAAATGCTCCTTTGAAAATTTTGGTAAACATTTTCATTTCCGTACAACTCCTCCTATTATTTCATCCAATTAACCTGAAACTTTGTAAATAGTATGACTACAAGGTGGAGATGTGCGTCAAGTTTCGAGGTTAATCGTACACCAAATATTTATAGAGTTATGCCCCTTTGAAAATTTCGGTATACATTTTCATTTCCGGATAACTCCTACAGTTTTCAATCTGAAACTTTGTAGATAGCAAGACTATGATGTGGAGATATGCGTAAAGTTTCAAGTTTAACTGTACACCACATATTTATAGACGTATGACCAGCTTGTGATCTGCGTATCTCCAATATCCTTAGAGACATGATGGTACTTTGTCCAGAAATACATGTGCTTAGGCAGGTGTAGTGTTTATGTTTAATTGTTCGGACCCATAAAGGGACGGTATGATAGAACTTACCCAAAAGGGATTTGTTTATATATTTTATTTACTACTTAACTACTAGACGCATCGAGTAAGACTACTACCAGAATATCTCATTCATACATACACTAGCATACAATCTGATTCTATTGGTAGAGCTGCTAGGAGGCGGAGCTATACCGCTACTAGGTAATTAATATGCACAGTCTTTGGATGGCCACTACAGCAGGTATGTCATGCACAAGAACCGCAGTTCTGAGTGCCCTGGGTTTTTAATTATCTCCCCTGACAGTATAATCTAACTGCAATAATTTTGTGATATATTGCTGGTTTAATGCCGGTGCACTTTCTATTGGTGAACAATCTTCTGCAGGCCATATTGGCTTCTGGCTGGGGGATTTGCCGTCTCTTCCGATGACTATTTTTGTACCAGAAACCCCAAAATGGGTAGTTGGCACACAGTGTAGGCCCAGATCACACGCCGCAGAATGCGGCGTCTGATCTGGGCGTGCACTGTTTGTAAAACTTTCAGCCAGTATCCAAATAAATTTTGAAGAATACACTTAATTTTGAAATGGAGTCCTGCTATATATAAGGAGCATGATTGCATTTGGTACTGAAAGGGTTAATCAAGGTTATGGTCCACCAACTAATAATAGAGTTATGCCCCTTTGAAAAATTCTGTAAACATTTTGTTTTCCGGATAACTCCTCCGACATTTAAGATCTGATTATGTTGAAACTTTACATACACTAAGCCCATGATATGGAACAGTGCATATCATTTTGAGGTTATGTACAGTCTGCCAAAATTACCAGAGTTATTCCCCTTTAACAGATCTTTCTAAACATTACATTTCCGGATAACTCATCTTACATTTTACATCTGATGAAGTTGAAACTTTACATATAGTAAGACAATGATGTGGAACAGTGCGTATTTTTAGGTTAGAGTCCGCCAGATATTACCAGAGTTACTCCCCTTTCTAGATATTACCAAAGTTATTCCCCTTTCACAGATTTTTTTCTAAAAATATTTTGTTTCTGGATAATGCCTCCCACATTTTAGATCTGATGAAGCTGAAACTTTATGAATAGTCAGACTATGATGTGGAGCAGCGCATATTTTTTCAAGGTTACAGTCCACCATTTATTGCCAGAGTTATGCTTTTAGAATTTTGAGGTTATGGTCCATCAAATATTACCGACCATAAAAAGTTGTTGGAGACAGGTATTTTGAGCCATTGAGAGTTATTAATAGTGCCAGGTAAGAATATATGGAGCCTTATTGTTCCTTGGTTACATTCCACAAACCCAAACTTGTTCAACAGTCAGTATATGCATGCTCCATCTTACTAATTGCCACGGGCGTATTATGCCCCGCTTGCGGAGCTCTTGTTTGATAATGCCATTATGTAGAAGTCGTTGACAAGTGGCTAGTATGATGCAGTATGAATCTCAGTAAAACTATATCTGCAAATGTAAAATCCCAACTGAAGGCGACTTACCTAAAACACGGACTAGTCCAAAATTTAAAAGTGCAGTCACATCTGACTGCGTTTTGAAAGACTTTAAAATTCCGTGTGGTGGTTTCCAGTACATATTTGTTCGGTTTTACGGTCCTCTCAAGATCGTTTTACTTATCTCCAGCCTGTGCGCGAAAACGGAGTACCCGGAGAAAAACTACCTGTCCTCTACATCTCACATATGGCCCTAGCAAGGCTTGAACCACAGCGTTGAGAGGCTTAGTGAGTCAGCGCTCTTACCAAATGTGCCACGAAGGCTTGGACATTTAATTTTTTTTTCACATCTACAGAAATGATCCCAAGATTTCGCTGGCCCCCGCCAATCGGGGCTTTAGGAAATAGATGGGCTGCATGATGCTTCCACGCAGAGCTGAACCCGACCACACAAGGGTACTGGTAAACCACTTAGAAGATATAAGCCTGCCTAGGTAAAGCGGTGCGAGTCGGTCCGGTCCGTCCATGCTTATAAATCCTATTGGTTTCATTGGGTGGTAGTGCTTGAGATGTCATTTAATCTAAATGTCGGGTAAAAGTCCCACAAAATTGGAAGCACCGTCTCCAAAATGACCTATACAGATTAGACTGCTTCTTTTCAGTCTTAGATTGCCATTTTACCTGCATCTTTGGTCTTTAATCTTAATGTCAGATCTGCACATGGAAAAAAAAAACAGTGTATATTTCTTTCTAAAAGATGGATGCTGGGTAAGTCATTTTGAAATATTCTTATGTTTCACCCAGAAAATAGGATTCAGCGTTGATAATAATAAAAGTAATAAAAACGGCAATAATAATGCAATTAATTATCCAAAAACTTTGATTTACAGCCGTAAACAGTCACAATGTATGAATTAATTGACCTGTGCGTATTCATCACGTTAACACTGTTCTATACTCTGTCAAAAAAGTAACTATACCCACTTCCGGATAAATTCCAGCAATTATACGGCAGCCATTCAGCTAAATATGGCCGTAAGCATGCAAATCGGACGTTTAGCTACAAAATGCATTGATTTGCGTTTGCCCATCCATAAAATTCTGCACAAGAGTTGTCTTGCAGTGTGTGCCTAGAAAGGTTTTGCAAAGAATTCGGAATTGCGCATACGCAGTTGATTATTTTGAGTCTCAAATGAAAGACCATTCCCATTGAACATCGAAACACACCACCTTTACAATATTTCATGATTTGCACTACAACCAAGGCTTTAATTTGTGAAATTCTCAGAGTATCTCCCTTTCAATTAAAATATAGCAATTTTCAAACGGTTGTTATTTCTATACCTGTCATTCATTTTTTACAATTTCTTTAAAAAGCACTTTGTTGCCACCATTGCTGTTAATCATGATGGAAAATAATGCAGAAAATTCATGTAGCATGTAGCACTATGAATTTTGACTTTCTATGGAGATTCCATGAAATGTAATTTAAATTGTGTTAAATCTAGGCTTTTGTAATGCTTTATTCTGCGAAATTGTCACAGTGACGCCGCTGGTGTTTAAAACAATAGCACAGACTGGCGAGCTTACATAAACAGAAACTGTTAGGGTTTTTGCACAGAAAAATAAATCCTCTAACAAAAACAAAACAATTTTTGTGTATTTTTCATTTGTAGTAACTATGGTAACTGAAGCAATTTTATGTATAGGTACTTTTTTGACTGAGTATATAAAACACCAAGAACTTAACCTTTTGTTTGTTTTGATTTGAGGTTTAACGTCCCCGTCAACACTGTAAAGGTCATTTTGGAGACGTTGCTTCCAATTTTGTGTGACCTTTACCTGACCTTTGGATCAAATGACTTCACAAGCCCTGCCGCCCAATGCAACCAATAGCATTTATGAGCATGGACGGGCCGACTCGCACCGCTTTTCCTGGGCAGGCTTAGATTTTCTGAGTTTACCAGTACCCGTGTGGGGTTGGTTTCATCTCTGTGTGCAAGCATCATGCAGCAACTCTATTTGCTGGACCCCTGATTGGCGGGGACCGAGAACTTGATCTGTAAGATGCCAGTCACGACAATTGTCGTCTGTCGATATTTCAAAACTCATTTTTTTTTTTTTTGCAAACATTGTGGACCCAGATTGGTCTGCTCCTCTATGCTCATGGGTCCACAATGTTTTCCTGGATTAAAAAAAGGTATTTTTTAAAAAGTTTGCAAGAAGATTCGGCAGACGACATAAGGAAGCATACGACATTTTCAGATATAGTTTTTTCTCGGCATTTTGCGGATCAAAAGTATGGTGTGTACAGTATTCTGGGCCAGACTAGCTAGTTTCGGCCAATTAGGCCTCATCAGTGACCCTCAAATATTTGCGCGAATTAAGTCGGTGAAATGAAACCTCCATAAACCACACTTTATATAGACAAAACCATGCAGGGTTTAGGCTATAGGGGTATTCAAATATTTTTCTTATTCCGGTTGTGAATACTCGTTAGGGCCGCAGGTGTAACGTAATAAAAGTGGACCGTGAAAAAAGGAGACATTTCCGCAACTGCGCATGCGCGTTGCTAAGTGGGCGTTAACCGATTGTTTAAGGCGGGGCTTACACGATAAACAAATCAATAGTCACATTTTCAATCCTCCTTGGATGAACTATTGCCCAGCCGCCAAAAAAATCGGACCAACGTCGGGTCGACAGCGATACGACGTATCAACGTCGTTTCGCTTTCAGCCCCATATTGGCCGGCTATTGCGTAATAGCTGGGAAGTATACGATATACCATGCAATGAAAGTTTCACCTCTGTGACTGTAACTGACATTTTGCTCTTGAACAGCAGTTGTCAATTTCCGGCGTAAGATGATGCAGTGTGCTGGTTAACTGCTAACGTATAAACCTGTCAAGAAAATGTGTGGATAGGTAAACTGACCGGCTCAAAATAACCTGAATGGTGTTGACTGGGCCGTTAAACTCCACTTCAAACAAAGAAAAATGATCTTTTTTTTATTAAAAATCTATCTCTCCCTCTGTTTAGTTTGGTATAACACTTCTCTGAGTACTTCTCTAATCCATCTGGGAGAGGAATTATAATTTTCTTACCTCGAAAATAGACGTTTCCGAGCTGTCAATCAAGAGCGCTGTTTCATCCAATCGAAAAAATCGATTTAATTTAGTGCCGCTGTGTTGGTCACTAACGGCCATTTTCTCCCACAAACAAAGAAACGCGGAAGTGGGGAATGGCATTTCAGGGTAATGGGGTTGTGTGGGAAGTTTATTATATTAGGACTGTCAAACAATTGTCATGTTGCAGAAATTAGATAAATATGTACATGTATATATGATGGCCCCCGCCAATCGGGGCTTGAAGAAATAGATGGGCTGCATGATGCTTCCACGCAGAGCTGAAACCGACTCGCACACGACTACTGGTAAACCGCTTAGAAGATCAAAGCCTTCCCAGGAAAAGCGGTGCGAGTCGGCCCGTCAATGCTAATTAACCCTGTTGGTTTCATTGGGTGGCAGGGCTTGAGGTGTCATTTCATCTCAATGTCGGGTAAAAGTCCCACAAAATTGGAAACATCATCTCCAAAATTACCTTTACAGTGTTGACGGGGACGTTAAACCTCAAACCAAACCAACATGTATATGTGTATATACATGTACATATAGAGTGCATTATAAGTGGCCGGTCTAACTGCTCCGGGCCGTTTGGCCTGATCGTTGTGTCACTCGCTTTGTAACCCCAGGTCGTTGGTTCAGTTCCCGGTCGGGGCACTCGTCTGGATTTTTCTTAACAGATTTTTTCCTCCTCCTACCACAATGGTGCCTGGTGCCACGATGATAACCGTTTGAGCCCAGGGGCGGGGCAGATGCAGCGGAGTCAAAAGGAGCTGGAAATGTGATCTTATTACTTTAGTATCTCCTAAACATTTGAAACAAATGTCTCTGTAGTACGGAGGAATGTTTTGTTTTTTTATTTGAGGTTTAACGTCCCCGTCAACACTGTAAAGGTCATTTTGGAGACGTTGCTTCCAGTTTTGTGGGGCTTTTACCCGACGTTGAGATGAAATGTCATCTCAAGCCCTGTCGCCCAATGAAACCAATAGGGTTTATTAGCATGGACGGTCCGCCTCGCACCGCGGTTCCTTGACAGGCTTAGATCCTCTAAGCGGTTTTCCAGTACTAGTGTGCGGGCCGGATTCAGCTCTGCGTGGAAGCATCGTGCAGCCCATATATTTCTTCAAGCCCCTATGGGCGGGGGCTTACGGATAATGTAGTAGTACGACCATAATAAATATCCATATAGAGTGCATAACTGACAGGTCTGGTTGGTCAAGGCCTGGTGGTTGTGTCGCTCGCTTTGTAACCCGAGTTTCGTGGGTTCAATCCCCGGTCGGGGCACTCGACTGGATTTTTATTTTTATTTACAGATTTTTTCTCCTCGGACTGCATTGCAGTCACAAATATTGTATGGTTGGTGTGCTGCGGGGCCAGCGTTGGGGCTTATGCGGGCAACAAGGACTGGGATCAGCCTGCGCATTTGCGCAGTCTGACTGGGTCCCTCGCAGATTGCAACTGCCCTTCTATAGTCTGCTGGCTTTTCAAAGAGAGATGCGCGAAATCTCGTGTCTTAGTGAGTAATTAAGCAGACTGATGGGTGTGTTGGCTCATGTAGTTTATGCTCATAGCATGATCTCTGGTCTAGAGGTTGATGAGTGGGCTGCTGGTCTACATTTGGCTGTCTGATTAGGGATCAGTAAATATAGTGTTAATGCGGATTGCATGAAAGGGTTAGTGTATATGATTAACACCACTCTCGGTTGCATTATACTGTACCCTCGGTGTGGAATTATTGTATAATGAAATGAGGAGCATATGCTTTATAATTAAGTTTTGTTTGTTTGTTTGTTTGACACTGTAAAGGTCATTTTGGAGACGTTGCTTCAAATTTTGTGGGACTTTTACCCGACATTGAGATGAAATGACATCTCAAGCCCTGCCGCCCAATGAACCCAATAAGGTTTATAAGCATGGACGGGCCGACTCGCACCGCATTGGTTATAATTAAGTAAACAAGTGTTTAATGTGCATAGGTATGTGTGTGTGTGTTGTAGGATGTGTGCTTGTACAGTGAAGCTCCTATATTGGGACCACCTTATGGACTGCCCAGAAGTGGTCTTAAGACTACTTGTGAATGGTCCCTTAGGTGGTCTTTTACTAGAGCATACAGGATGTATAGGGGGTGCAAAAAATACATGTACCTGGAACCTGCTTTTGAAAGCATGATGTTTCATGGGTCTAGGTGGTCTTAATAGCGGAGCTTCGCTGCATTTGGTTTTGAATACATGTGTGGGGGGTGCGTGCGTGCGTGCGTGTGTATGTGTGTGTGTGTGTGTGTGTGTGTGTGTGTGTGTGTGTGTTTTCGTTTTCCGCACCAAACGCCAACACTTCGCTGTAACTTGGAGATAGTTTTCCAGTCTGAATATTTTGAAATTATGCACATAATTATTTTATAATTCCTTAGCCCTTTGGTTAGGCTGTTTTTATTTTTTTTTTTTTTTATTTTTTTTTTTTTTTTTTTTTTGGGGGGGGGGGTCAAAGTTTTATGTCTCGGTAAGTAAGAAACGCCAATATTGTCCGGAATACTTGATAAATCTCCTCCGAGATTTACACAGACACTTGCTTTGTTTTCGCCATATTGGCTGCAAAGCTTGTGGGACGTAGCAACAGTAACCAAGAAGGCGGAGCATAAGATTATGTTCTCGGAAACGTCTATTGTGTACAAGTGCCCCCTCCCCCCCCCCCCAAAAAAAAAAAGTATCGATGCATTTTAAAAGTAAAATTAACAACGAGAAGATCCTGCATATGCTGTAGTATAACGAAACATCCTCACCCTGAATAATGTAGACGAGCTATTGATCAGTACGCATGAGAAACTCTAAATTTCCAACCTGTGTGGAAAAGGAGATAGACGTATAAAAAGTAGATAAGGCATCAATCAGTGAAAAAAGGGGCAGGCGTGAAAAAGTAGACATAAAGAAATACAAAGAAAAGGAATGAAAAAGATATGCTTGAAAAGGGTTGAAAAGGTACCAGTCCGTGAAAGAAGATGTGCGTGAAAAGGATAATTACGAAGAAAACTGTACACTGAAGTGATAGAAAAATAGATAAGGCACCAAACAGTGAAAAAAGTGGACAGGCGTGAAAAAAGTAGACATAAAGAAATACAAAGAAAAGGAATGAAAAAAAGAAGATTGCGTGAAAAGGGTTGAAAATGTACCAGTCCGAGAAAGAAGAAGATGTGCGTGAAATGGATAATCACGAAGAAAAATTTACACTAACGTGAAAGAAAAATAGAAAAGGCTCTAATCCGTGAAAAAAGTGGACAGGCGTGAAAAAAGTAGACATAAAGAAATACAAAGAAAAGGAATGAAAAAAGAAGATGTGCGTGAAAAGGGTTGAAAAGGTAACAGCCCGTGAAAGCAGATGTGCGTGAAAAGGATAATCACGAAGAAAAATGTACACTGACGTGAAAGAAAAACAGATAAGGCAACAAACAGTGAAAAAAGTGGACCTCCGTGAAAAAAGTGGACATAAAGAAATGCAAAATAAAGGAATGAAAAAAGATGGATGTGCGTGAAAAGGGTGGAAAAGGTACCAGTCCGAGAAAGAAGAAGATGCTCGTGAAAAGGATAATCCCGAAAAAATTGTAGACTGACGTGAAAGAAAAATAGATAAGGCACCAATCGTGAAAAAACTGGACAGGCGTGAAAAAAGTAGATATAAAGAAATACAAAAAAAAGGAATGAAAAAAGATGTTCGTGAAAAGGGTTGAACAGGTACCAGTCCGTTAAAGATGATGTGCGTGAAAAGGATAATCACGAAGAAAAATGTACACTGGCGTGAAAGAAAAAAAGATAAGGCAACAATCCATGAAAATAGTGGACATGCGTGAAAAAGTGGACATAAAGAAATACAAAAAAGGAATGAAAAAAGATGTGCGTGAAAAGGGTTGAAAAGGTACCAGTCCGTGAAAGAACAAGATGTGCGTGAAAAGAATAATCACGAAGAAAATGGACACTGACGTGAAAGAAAAATAGATAAGCCAACAATCTGTGAAAAAAATGGACATGCCTGAAAAAAGTTGACATAAAGTAATATAAAGAAAAGAAATGAAAAAAAGAAGATGTGCGTGAAAAGGGTTGAAAAGGTACCTGTCCGAGAATGAAGAAGATGTGCGTGATAAGGCTGGTCACGAAGCTAAATATACACTGACGTGAAAGAAAAATAGATAAGGCAACAATCCGTGAAAAAAGTGGACATCCGTGAAAAAAGTGGACATACAGAAATAAAAAAGGAAAAGAATTAAAAAGAAGATGTGCATAAAAAGGGTTGAAAAGGTACCAGTCCGTGAAAGCAGACGATGTGCGTGAAAACGATAATCACGAAGAAAAGTATACACTGACATGAAAGAAAAATAGATAAGGCAACAATCCGTTAAAAAGTGGACATCCGTGAAAAAAGTGGACATAAAGAAATAAAAAGAAAAAGAATGAAAAAAGATGTGCGTAAAAAGTTTTGAAAAGGTACCCGTCCGTGAAAGAAGAAGATGTGCGTGATAAGGATAATCACGAAGATAAATGTACACTGACGTGAAAGAAAAATAGATAAGGTGACAATCCGTGAAAAAAATGGACATCCGTGAAAAAAGTGGACATAAAGAAACAAAAAGGAAAGGAATGAAAAACTGATGTGCGTGAAAAGGGTTGAAAAGGTACTAGTCCGGACATAAAGAAATACAGGCGTGAAAAAAGTAGACCTAAAGAAATACAAAGAAAAGGAATGAAAAAAGAAGATGTGCGTGAAAAGGATTGAAAAGGTACCTGTCCGAGAATGAAGAAGATGGGCGTGATAAGGATAGTTTCGAAGCTAAATGTACACTGACGTGAAAGAAAAAACGATAAGGAAACAAACCGTGAAAAAAAATGGACCACCGTGAAAAAATTGGACATAAACAAATAAAAAAGGAAAAGAATGAAAAAAGAAGATGTGCGTGAAAAGGGATGAAAAGGTACCAGTCCGTGAAAGCAGACGATGTGCGTGAAAAGGATAATCACGAAGAAAAATGTACACTGACATGAAAGAAAAATAGATAAGGCAACGATCCGTTGAAAAGTGGACATGCGTGAAAAAAGTGGACATAAAGAAATACAAAGAAAAGGAATGACAAAGATGTGCGTGAAAAGTGTTGAAAAGGTACACGTCCGTGAAAGAAGAAGATGTGCTTGATTAGGATAATAACGAAGATAAATGTACACTGACGTGAAAGAAAAATAGATAAGGCGACAATCCGTGAAAAAAGTGGACATCCGTGAAAAAAGTGGACATAAAGAAACAAAAAGGAAAGGAATGAAAAAGAATATGTGCGTGAAAAGGGTTGAAAAGGTACTAGTCCGGACATAAAGAAATATAGGCGTGAAAAAGTAGACATAAAGAAATACAAAGAAAAGGAATGAAAAAAGAAGATGTGCATGAAAAGGGTTGAAAAGGTACCAGTCCGTGAAAGAAGAAGATGTGCGTGAAAAGGATTATCACGAAGATAAATGTACACTGACGTGAAAGAAAAATAGATAAGAAAACAATCCGTGAAAAAATGGACATGCGTGAAAAAAGTGGACATAAAGAAATACAAAGAAAAGGTATGAAAAAAGATGTGCGTGAAAGGTACCTGTCCGTGAAAGAAGAAGATGTGCGTGATACGGATAATCACGAAGGAAAATGTACACTGCCGTGAAAGAAAAATAGATAAGGCAACACTCCGTGAAAAAAGTAGACAATCGTGAAAAAAGCGGACATAAAAAAAACAGAGGAAAGGAATGAAAAAAGGAGATGTACGTGAAAAATGTTGAAAAGGTGCCAGTCCGTGAAAGCAAAAGATGTGCGTGAAAAGGATAATCACGAATAAAAATGTACACTGACGTGTATGAAAAATAGATAAGACACCAATCCGTGAAAAAAATGGACAGCCGTGAAAAAAAGAGGACTGAAAGAAATACAAAATAAAGGAATGAAAAAAGAAAGGATGTGCGTGAAAAGGGTTGAAAAGGTACCAGTCGGAGAAAGAAGATGTGCGTGAAAAGGATAATCCCGAAGATATGTACACTGACGTGAAAGAAAAAACGATAAAGCATCAATCCGGGAAAAAAGTGGACAGGCGTGAAAAAAGTAGGCATAAAGAAATACAAAGAAAAGGAATGAAAAAAGAAGATGTGCGTAAAAAGGGTTGAAAAGTTACCAGTTCGTGAAAGAAGATGTGCGTGAAAAGGATAATCACGAAGAAAAATGTACACTGACGATAAAGAAAAATAGATAAGGCAACAATCCGTGAAAAAAGTGGACATGCGTGGAAAAAGTGGACATAAAGAAATACAAAATAAAGGACATAAAAAAACAACAAAGGAAATGAATGAAAAAAGAAGATGTGCGTGAAAAATGTTGAAAAGGTGCCAATCCTTGAAAGCAAATGATGTGCGTGAAAGGGATAATCAGGAATAAAAATGTACACTGACGTGAAAGAAAAATAGATAAGGCACCAATCCGTGAAAAAATTGGACATCCGTGAAAAAAGAGGACATAAATAAAGGAATGAAAATAAAAGATGTGCGTGAAAAGGGTTGAAAGGTACCAGTCCGAGAAAGAAGAAGATGTGCGTGAAAAGGATAATCCCGAAGATATGTACACTGACAGGAAAGAAAAAAAGATAAGGCATCAATCCGGGAAATTAGTGGACAGGCAAGAAAAATGTAGACATAAAGAAATACAAAGAAAAGGAATGAAAAAGATGTACGTGCGTAAAAAGGGTTGAAAATGTTCCAGTCCGTGAAAGCAGAAGATGTGCGTGAAAAGGATAATCACGAAGAAAAATGTACACTTACGTGAATGAAAAACAGATAGGGCAACAATCCGTGAAAGAGTGGATATGCGTGAAAAAAGAGGACATAAAAATACAAAATAATGAATGAAAAAGATGGATGTGCGCGAAAAGGGTTGAAAAGGTACCAGTCCGAGAAAGAAGAAGGTAGACTGGCGTGAAAGAAAAATAGATAAGGCACAAATCCTTGAAAAAAGTGGACAGGCGTTAAAAAAGTGGACATAAAAAATACAAAGGAAAGGAATGAAAAAAGAAAAGTTTTGAAAAGGTACCAGTCCGTGAAAGCAGAAGATGTGCGTGCAAAGAATAATCCCGAAGATAAATGTACACTGACGTGAAAGAAAAATAGATAAGGCACCAATCCGTGAAAAAGAGGACATCCGTGAAAAACGTGGACATAAAAAAATACAAAAGATGTGCGTGAAAAAGGATAATCCCGAAGATAAATGTACACTGACGTGAAAGAAAAACAGATAAGGCACCAATCCGTGAAAAAGTGGACATCCGTGAAAAACGTGGTCATAAATAAATACAAAATTAAGAAATGAAAAAAGATGGCTGTGCTTGAAAAGGGTTGAAAAGGTACCAGTCCGAGAAAGAAGAAGATGTGCGTGAAAAGGACAGTCCCGAAGATAAATGTACCTTGACGTGAAAGAAAAATAGATAAGGCACCAATCCGTAAAAAGTGGACATCCGTGAAAAAAGTGGACATAAAGAAATCCAAAATAAAGGAATAAAAAAGATGGATGTGCGTGAAAAGGGTTGAAAAGGTACCAGTCCGAGAAAGAAAAAGATGCGAGTGAAAAGGATAATGCCGAAGAATAATGTAGTCTGACGATGAAGAAAAATAGATAAGGCACCCATCCGTGAAAAAAGTGGACATCAGTGAAAAAAAGTGGACATAAAGAAAAACAAAGGAAAGGAATGAAAAAAGATGTTCGTGAAAAGGATAATCACGAAGGAAATATACACTGACATGAAAGAAAAAATAGATAAGGCACCAATCCGTGAAAAAAGTGGACATCAGTGAAAAAAGTGGACATAAAGAAATACAAAGAAAAGGAATGAAAAAAAGATGTGCGTGAAAAGTGTTGAAAAGGTACCTGTTCGTGAAATAAGATGTGCGTGATAAGGATAATCACGAAGATAAAAGTACACTGACGTGAAAGAATATAGATAAGGTAACAACCCGTGAAAAAAGTGGACCTCCGTGAAAAAAGTGGACATAAAGAAACAAAAAGGAAAGGAATGAAAAAAGATGTGCGTGAAAAGGGTTGAAAAGGTACCAGTCCGTGAAAGCAGAAGATGTGCGTGAAAAGGATAATCACGAAGAAAATTGTACACTGACGTGAAAGAAAAACCGATAAGACAACAATCCGTGAAAAAAGTGGACATGCTTGAAAAAAGTAGACATAAAGAAATGCAAAATAAAGGAATGAAAAAGATGTCTGTGCGTGAAAAGATTTGTAAAGGTACCAGTCAGAGAAAGAAGAAGATGCACGTGAAAAGGATAATCCCGAAGGGAAATGTAGGCTGACGTGAAAGAAAAATAGATAAGGCACCAAAGTAGAAGTAAAACAAAGATCAGGAATCGATACAATTAACTTACTCCAGCCATCAAAGACACCAAAGGGAAAGAAACACAAACATTAAGCGACCAGACCATAATGGAAACTTAAATAAAGGAAGGCCATAAGGACAGTTACTTTCCCACAAAATGGCCATATGGCCATCCAAAATAAAAAGACACAAGTGATACACACAGTAAGTAACAAACAACAACTTATATAAATCGCCACAGAAGAGCCGCCTTGGAACGGTCAGTGGAAAGATTTCCACTGGGGGGTCCAAATCGATTTTACGTGGCCACAATCCTCGCCCTTACTTCCGTCGCGATTTAGACAAATAATTAGTTCAGTCCGCATGAAGGCCTCTTAACTCATCAGTGCAACATCTCCGTGAACGCAAATAATCAAAGAACCACAGAGGTGAGACAACGGTGAGGACTCGACAGCAAGAAACTACTGAAATGCTGGAGCAAAAGAAAACCAACAGTAAGATTCCGATCGGCCCGACCAGAGACAGATGAAAAACCGTGAAAAAAGTGGACATGCGTGAAAAAGTGGACATAAAGAAATACAAAGAAAAGGAATGAAAAAAGAAGATGTGCGTGAAAAGGGTTGAAAAGGTACCTGTCCCTGAAAGAAGATGTGCGTGATAAGGATAACCACGAAGAAAAATGTTCACTGACGTGAAAGAAAAATAGATAAGGCACAATCCATGAAAAAAGTGGACATCCGTGAAAAAAGTGGATATAAAACAATACAAAGGAAAGGAATGAAAAAAGAAGATGTGCGTGAAAAATGTTGAAAAGGTGCCAGTCCGTGAAAGCAGAAGATGTGCATGAAAAGGATTATCACGAATAAACATGTACACTGACATGAAAGAAAAATAGATAAGGCACCAATCGGTGAAAAAAGTGGACATCCGTGAAAAGCGTGGACATAAAGAAATACAAAATAAAGGAATGAAAAAAAAATGGATGTGCGTGAAAAGGGTTGAAAAGGTACCAGTCCGAGAAAGAAGAAATTGTGCGTGAAAAGGATAATCCCGAAGACAAATGTACACTGACGTGAAAAAAAAGATAAGGCACCAATCCGTGAAAAAAAGCGGACAGGCGAGAAAAAGGTAGGCATAAAGAAATACAAAGAAAAGGAATGAAGAAAAAAGATGTGCGTAAAAAGGGTTGAAAAGGTACCAGTCCGTGAAAGAAAAAGATGTGCGTGAAAAGGATAATCACGACGAAAAATGTACACTGACGTGAAAGAGAAATAGATAAGGCAACAATCCATGAAAAAGTGGACATGCGTGAAAAAAGTGGACATAAAGAAATACAAAGAAAATGAATGAAAAACGATGTGCGTGAAACGAGTGGAAAAGGTACCTGTCCGTGAAAGAAGAAGATGTGCGTGATAAGGATAATCACGAAGCAAAATCTACACTGACGTGAAAGTAAAATAGATAAGGCAACAATACGTGAAAAAAGTGGACATTCGTGAAAAATGTGGACATCAAGAAATACAAAGGAAAGGAATAAAAAAAGATGTGCGTGAAAAGGGTTAAAATGTACCAGACCCTGAAAGAAGAAGATGTGCGTGAAAAGGATAAGCACGAAAAAAATTTTACACTGACGTGAAAGAAAAACAGATAAGGCAACAATCCGTGAAAAAAGTGGACATGCGTGAAGAAAGTGGACATAAACAATACAAAATAAAGGAATGAAAAAGATGGATGTGCGTGAAAAGCGTTGAAAAGATTCCAGTGCGAGAAAGAAAATGGTAGGCTGACGCGAAAGAAAAATAGATAAGGCACCAATCCGTGAAAAAAGTTGACAGGCGTAAAAAAGTGGACATAACGAAATACAAAGAAAAGGAATGAAAAAGGAGATGTGCGTGAAAAGGATTGAAAAGGTACCAGTCATTGGAAGAAGAAGACGTACGTGAAAAGGATAGTCACGAAGATGAATGTACACTGACGTGAAAGACAAATAGATAAGGCAACAATCCGTGAAAAAAAAGTGGACATGCGTGAAGAAAATAGACATAAAGAAATACTAAGAAAAGGAATGAAAAAAGAAGATGTGCGTGAAAAGGATTGAAAAAGTACCAGTCCGTGAAAGAAGAAGATGTGCGCAAAAAAGATAATCACGAAGAAAAATGAACACTGACGTGAAACAAAAAAGAGATAAGGCACTTATCCGTGAAAAAAGTGGACATCGGGGAAAATGTCAAATTAAGCAATACAAAGGAAAGGAATGAAAAAAGAAGATGCGCGTGAAAAGGGTTGAAAAGGTACCATTATGTGAAAGCAGAAGATGTGCGTGGAAAGGTTGATCACGAAGAAAAATGTACACTGACGTGAAAGAAAAACAGATAAGGCAACAATCCGTGAAAAAAGTGGAGATGCGTGAAAAAAGTGAACATAAAGAAATGCAAAATAAAGGAATGAAAAAAGATGGATGTGCGTGAAAAGGGTTGAAAGGGTACCTGTCCGTGAAGGAAGAAGATGCGCGTGAAAAGAATAATCCCGAAGAAAAATGTAGACTGACGTGCAAGAATAATAGATAAGGCACCAATCCGTGACAAAAGTGGACAGGCGTGAAAATAGTAGTCATAAAGTAATATAAAGAAAAGGAATGAAAAAAGAAGATGTGCGTGAAAAGAGTTGAAAATGTACCAGCCCGTGAAAGAAGAAGCTGTGCGTGAAAAGGATAATCAAGAAGAAAAATGCACACTGAGGTGAAAGAAAAATAGATAAGGCAACAATCCGTATAAAAAAGTGGACATGTGTGAAAAAAGTGGACATAAAGAAATACAGAGAAAAGGAATGAAAAAAGAAGATGTGCGTGTAAAGGGTTGAGAAGGTACCTGTTCGTGAAGAAGAAGATGTGCGTGATAAGGATAATCACGAAGGAAATGTACAATGACGTGAAAGAAAAATAGATAAGGCAACAATCCGTGAAAAAAGTGGACATGCGTGAAAAAAGTGGACATAAAGAAATACAAAGAAAAGGAATGGAAAAAGAAGATGTGCTTGAAAAGGTTTGTAAAGGTACCAGTCCGTGAAATCAGAAGATATGCGTGAAAAGGATTTTCAAGAACAAAACTGTACACTGACGTGGAAGAAAATCAGATTAGGCAACAATCCGTGAAAAAAGTGGACATGCGTGTGAAAAGTGGACATAAAGAAATGCAAAAAAAGGAAGGAAAAAGATGGATGTGCGTGAAAAGTGTTAAAAAGGTAACAGTCCGAGAAAGAAGAAGATGTGCGTGAAAAGGATTATCCCGAAGATAAATGTACACTGACGTGACAGAAAAACAGGTATGGTAACAATCCGTGAAAAAAGTGGACCGCCGTGAAAAAAGTGGACATCAAGAAATGCAAAATAAAGGAATAAAAAAAGATGGATGTGCGTGAAATAGGGTTGAGAAGGTACCTGTCCGAGAAAGAAGAAGATGCGCGTGAAAGGGATAATCACGAAGAAAAAAGTACACTGACGTGAAAGAAAAATAGATAAGGCACCAATCCGTGAAAAAAGGGGACATGCGTGAAAAAAGTAGACATAAAGAAATACAAAGAAAAGGAATGCAAAAAGATGTGCGTGAAAAGGGTTGAAAAGGTACCTGTCCGTGAAAGAAGATGTGCGTGAAAAGGATAATCACGAAGAAAAATGTACACTGACGTGAAAGAAAAATAGATAAGGCAACAATCCGTAAAAAAGTGGACATCCGTGAAAAAGTGGACATAAAGAAATGCAAAGGAAAGGAATGAAACAAGAAGATGTGCGTGAAAAGGGTTGAAAAGGTACCAGTCCGTGAAAGCAGAAGATGTGCGAGAAAAGGACACTCACGAAGAAAAATGTACACTGACGTGAAAGGAAAACATATAAGGCAACAATCCCTGAAAAAGTGGACATGCGTGAAAGAAGTGGACATAATGAAATGCAAAATGAAGGAATAAAAAAGGTGGATGTGCGTGTAAAGCGTTGAGTGGGAGAATTCGGGTTTAACGTCGCTTTCAACAATTTTTCAGTCATATCACGACGGTATTTGGTTGCGACTGGGAGCTAAATGCTCACTTTTATGGCGCTGTCTCACTGAAGTATCATGTCCCAGACACATTACATGATACCACACCCAGTCACATTATCCTGACACTGGGTCGACCAGTTCTAGCTCTACACCGTAAATCGGAGTGCCAAGCGAGGAGCAGCTAGTGCCATTCTTAAAGACTTTATTATGTCGCGGCCCGGGATCGAACCCGTGACCTCCCGTTCCCCGGAGCGGACACTCTACCAACTGAGCTATCGGGACCGGTTAAAAGGGTTGAAATGGTACCAGTCCGAGATAGAAGAAGATGTGCGTGATAAGGATAATCCCAAAGAAAAATAAAGACTGACGTGAAAGAAAAATAGATTAGGCACCAATCCGTGAAAAAAGTGGACATGCGTGAAAAAAGTAGACATAAAGAAATAAAAAGAAAAGGAATGAAAAAAGAAGATGTGCGTGAAAAGGGATGAAAGGTACCAGTCCGTGAAAGAAGAAGTTGTGCGTGAAAAGGATAATCACGAAGAAAAATATACACTGACGTGAAAGAAAAATAGATAAGGCAACACTCCGTGAAAAAAGTGGACATGCCTGAAAAAAGTGGACATAAAGAATTACATAGAAAAGGAATTAAAAAAGAAGATGTGCGTGAAAAGGGTTGTAAAGGTATATGTCCGTGAAAGAAGAAGATGTACGTGATAAGGATAATCACGAACAAAAATGTACACTTACGTGAAAGAAACATACATGTAGATACGACAACAATCCGTGAAAAAAGTGGACATCCGTGAAAAAAGTGGACATATAGAAATACAAAGGAAAGGAATGATAAAAAGAAGATGTGCGTGAAAAGGGTTGAAAAGGTACCAGTACGTGAAAGCAGAAGATGTGCGTGAAAAAGATAATCACGAAGAAAAATGTTCACTGACCTGAGAGAAAACAGATAAGGCAACAATCCGTGAAAAAAGTGGACATGCGTGAAAATGTGGACATTAATAAATTAAAAATAAAGTAATAAAAAAGATGGATGTGGGTGAAGAGGTTGAAATGGTACCAGTCTGAGAAAGAAGAAGGTGCGCGTGAAAAGGATAATCCCGAAGAAAAATGTAGACTGACGTGAATGAAAAATAGGTAAGGCAACAATCTGTGAAAAAAGTGGAGATGCGTGAAAAAAGTAGACATCTATAAATGCAAAATAAAGGAATGAAAAAAGATGGATGTGCGTGAAAAGTGTTGAAAAGGTACCTGCCCGAGAAAGAAGAAGATGCGCGTGAAAAGAATAATCCCGAAGAAAAATGTAGACCGACGTGAAAGAATAATATATAAGGCAACAATCTGTGACAAAAGTGGACAGGCATGAAAATAGTAGTCATTAAGAAATATAAAGAAAAGGAAGGAAAAAAGAAGATGTGCGTGAAAAGGGTTGAAAATGTACCAGCCCGTGAAAGAAGAAGCTGTGCTTGAAAAGGATACGCAAGAAGAAAAATGTACACTGACGTGAAAGAAAAATAGATAAGGCAACAATCCAAGGTTGGGCGGTCAAAACCAGGGGCGGTGGGGGTAGAGAGGTGAGTGGGTCAATCTGGTACAACAACTTCAAAATCCATGATAAATTCAGCTTATTCATATTCCTGTAAATCAAAATATAAAGGAAAAAAGAATAATTATAAAGATTGTTTGATTGAAAAGTGCAGGGTTGTCTACAGTTCAGTGAGTCAATCCAACCTCTTCATATGACCAGCAATAATGTCTTGTGACTTTTGATCAAATAAAAATACCTCAAATAATTATTGTTAAATTAATAAAATCTATTTTGTCTTGTTCAGTGATGAAAATATAGTCTAACATAATTTACATGATGTTGGGGGAAAGCTTTTAAGACCAGTTTAGCAACAGGACAGAGGCATATACTCCAGTGATTTAATCGACCACCAATCGACCAGTATTGACCAGTAAAGACCGGTTAAAACCGGTTTAAACCACTGGCCCGGTCAATACTCATATTGACCGGCTTTTTGCCAACCTTGCAACAATCCGTGAAAAACGTGGACATGCGTGCAAAAAGTGGACATAAAGAAATACAAAGAAAAGGAATGAAAAAGAAGATGTGCGAGTAAAGGGTTGAGAAGGTATCTGTCCGTGAAAGAAGAAGACGCGCGTGAAAAGGATAATCACGAAGAAAAATATACACTGACGTGAAAGAAAAATATATAAGGCACCAATCCGTGACAAAAGTGGACAGGCGTGAAAAAAGTAGTCATAAAGAAATATCATGAAAAGGAATGACCAAAGAAGATGTGCGTGAAACGGGTTGAAAAGGTACCAGTCCGTGAAAGAAGAAGATGTGCGTGAAAAGGATAACCACGAAGAAAAATGTACACTGACGTGAAAGAAAACTATATAAGGCAACACTCCGTGAAAAAAAGTGGACATGCGTGTAAAAAGTGGACATAAAGAATTACAAAGAAAAGGAATGAATAGATGTGCGTGAAAAGGGGTGAAAAGATACCGGTACGTGAAAGCAGAAGATGTGCGTGAAAAGGATAATCAAGATGAAAAATGTTCACTGACGTGAGAGAAAACAGATAAGGCAACAATCCGTGATAAAAGTGGACATGCGTGAAAAAAGTGGACATAAAGAAATACACAATAAAGGAATGAAAAAGATGGATGTGGGTGAAAAGTGTTGAAAAGGTACCAGTCCGAGAAAGAAGAAGATGTGCGTGAAAAGGATAATCCCGAAGAAAAATGTAGACTGACGTGAAAGAAAAAAGGTAAGGCAACAATCCGTGAAAAAAGTGGAGATGCGTGAAAAAAGTGGACATAAAGAAATGCAAAATAAAGGAATGAAAAAAGATGGATGTGCGTGAAAAGGGGTGAAAAGGTACCTGTCCGAGAAAGAAGATGCGCCTGAAAAGAATAATCCCGAAGAAAAATGTAGACTGACGTGAAAGAATAATAAGGCACCAATCCGTGACAAAAGTGGACAGGCGTGAAAAAAGTAGTCATAAAGAAATATAAAGAAAAGGAATGAAAAAGATGTGCGTGAAAAGGGTTGAAAATGTACCAGCCTGAGAAAGAAGCTGTGCGTGAAAAGGATAATCAAGAAGAAAAATGTACACTGACGTGAAAGAAAAATAGATAATGCAACAATCCGTGAAAATGTGGACATGCGTGAAAAAAGTGGACATAAAGAAATACAAAGAAAAGGAATGAAAACAGAACATGTGCGCGTAAAGGGTTGTAAAGGTACCAGTCTGTGAAACAGAAGATGTGCATGATAAGGATTATCAAGAAGAAAATTGTACACTGACTTAGAAGAAAATCAGATAAGGCAACAAACCGTGAAAAAAGGGGACATGCGTGAAAAAAGTGGACATAAGGAAATGCAAAGTAAAAAAAGGGAAAAGATGGATGTGCGTGAAAAGTGTAAAAAAGGTAACAGTCCGAGAAAGAATATGTGCGTGAAAAGGATAATCCCGAAGATAAATGTACACTGACGTGAAAGAAAAACAGATATGGTAACAATCCGTGAAAAAAGTGGACATCCGTGAAAAAAAAGTGGACATCAAGAAATGCAAAATGAAGGAATGAAAAAAGATGGATGTGCGTGAAAAAGGATTGAAAAGGTACCTGTCCGAGAAAGAAGAAGATGCGCGTGAAAAGGATAATCACGAAGAAAAATGTACACTGAAGTGAAAGAAAAATATACAAGGCAACTATCCATGAAAAAAGTGGACATCCGTGAAAAAAGTGGACATAAAGAAATACAAAGAAAAGGAGTGAAAAAAGAAGATGTGCGTGAAAAGGGTTGTAAAGGTACCAGTCCGTGAAAGCAGAAGATGTGCGTGAAAAGGATTATCAAGAAGAAAATTGTAAACTGACTTTGAAGAAAATCAGATAAGGCAACAATCCATGCAAAACGTGGACATGCGTGAAAAAAGTGGACATAAAGAAATGCAAAGTTAAGGAAGGAAAAAGATGGATGTGCGTGAAAAGTGTTAAAAAAGTAACAGTCCGAGAAAGAAGATGTGCGTGAAAAGGATAATCCCGAAGATAAATGTACACTGACGTGAAAGAAAAACAGATATGGTAACGATCCGTGAAAAAAGTGGACATCCGTGAAAAAAGTGAACATCAAGAAATGCAAAATGAAGGAATAAAAAAAGATGGATGTGCGTGAAAAAGTGTTGAAAAGGTACCTGTCCGAGAAAGAAGAAAATGCGCGTGAAAAGGATAATCACGAAGAAAAATGTACACTGACGTGAAAGAAAAATAGATAAGGCACCAATCCGTGAAAAAAGTGGACAGTCGTGAAAAGTGTAGACACAAAGAAATACAAAGCAAAGAAATGAAAAAGAAGATGTGCGTGAAAAGGGTTGAAAAGGTACCAGTCCGTGAAATAACATGTGCGTGATAAGGATAATCACGAACAAAAATGTACACTGACGTGAAAGAAAAATAGATAAGGCAACAATCCGTGAAAAAAGTGGACATCTGTGAAAAAGTGGACATAAAGAAATACAAAGGAAACGAATGAAGATGTGCGTGAAAAGGGTTGAAAAGGTTCCAGTCCGTGAAAACAGAAGATGTGCGAGAAAAGGACACTCACGAAGAAAAATGTACACTGACGTGATAGGAAAACAGATAAGGCAACAATCCCTAAAAAAGTGGACATGCGTGAAAGAAGTGGACATAATGAAATGCAAAATAAAGGAATGACAAAGATGGATGTGCGTGTAAAGGGTTGAGTGTGTGAATTCGGGTTTAAGATGGATGTGCGTGAGCAGCAGTGAGGGTGAATGCACTTTTTGTTTCAGCTATGAAAACCCCATTTAACCCATTAGGCTTCCCACCCCATTTCGACCCAAATATATTCTTTTTTTTTTTGGTAAATTAAGCCTCCCAACCCAAACATCAATATTTTCCATTTGGCAAATTAAGCCTCCCAACTCTTAAAAAATTCCACCCCAACTGGCTGCGATATACTTAGGGCACTCGGCGAGTGTCTCGTATAGGCAGAGCCCCAGGGGGCGGCCCACCACCCTCGCCGGCCTTTGGTCCGGGATAAGGAAGTAACCTATTTAGACAAGTAGTTGCAAAAGATATACAGGTAAATTAGGCACAAACTGAAGGCGTCGAAGCCGTGCACTTAACGATGGCCCATCTCTGCCCCAGCGGCGCCCGCTTCCCTGGGCGGCCCACCGTGCCCTTCTCACCCCTGACGATGTTCACGTGCACCTTCGAAGCCCTGATCAGCAACATCGGCCGCCCCCACAATGAGCTCACGGACATCCTCGGCTCTCGGATTGCCGCGGGTCTGGGAGGGGCCGTCAAGGCCTTAAACAGCAACTATGGCCACTTCTGCGCCCCCGGCTTCGAGCAGTTCTTGAAGGCCCCGGCCCAGGCTGGCAGCGGCCGCCAACGGAAACCCCAGGGCGACGCGACCTGCTTCAACTCCGCCCTAGAGCCGACGATCGTACCCGGCCTCGAGGATGCGTCCCCCCCCCCGCCCTGGTCAGAACCCTCCTCGAAGAGATTCCCGGAATGTATTACGCCGTCAAATCTTTCCCAACGACACGTACAAGTCCCAGGGGTCGTTTGCTCCGACTTCTCAGACGGCGTTTTTGTTGTGACCCTGTGGGCTCGCTTCTTGACGGAGGCAGGGGTGGGGACAGATCCTGCCAGCCCGGTCGCCGTGGTCGGGTCGCGACCGATCATGGTGAACTTCAAGTTCCATCTGAACTGCCAGAGCGAGCGAGTCGTCCTCAACCTGGCGCGCATCGTCGAACACCTTGGGCGCGCCAAAGAAGAAGGCAGTGGACCGTACCCGATCCGTGAAATCAAGCCCCCCCCCCCCCCCCACGGTCAGAACCTTTCGTTCAAGTGCGTGTGCCCAACCTGGGAGGCCAAAACGAAAAAGGTCCGGGTCAACATCTTTTACCGTGGGAAGGTCAATATTCTGGGAGCTCGAGATTTCGAAGCCCCCCGGGTTATCCGCAAATATCTTTCGGTCCTGGTCAACTCCCGGTGGACCAAGCTGGTTGGTCTCAAGCCCCTTCCGGACGCCCAGCGCGCAGGGCTCGATGCGATCCTGTGGCTGGCGGAGGAGTTTGGGGCCGAGTTCGGCTTCGGCCTCCGGGATAATGAATTAACCTATTTAGACAAATAGTTGCAAAAGACATACCGGTTTTAACTTTCATTCTTAATCATGCCTAAGGGACCAAACAATTGTAAGTGGCTGACTTTGGGCTCGGTTGAGTCCTCGGGTAAGAGTTGTATGGAAGAGTACTGTAAAACCGACGCATGCATCTCCGCAAGGGTTCATGCACGCAGCCATGCGAGGTTTGTGGGGTTGGGGTTACAAACAAACACCGACTTTGTTGGTCGCATGGGTATGCAAGTGTGTGGAGCCGTGCAACCATAGCGATGAAGAAGGAATTTAAACGTTTGTCTGATATCGATGTTTCCTATTAGAGAATAATTTGATAACTGGTATACCAATTCGCAACTATGGAAGAACTGATCAATCAAATCCTTGCAGAGCCCGATCCAGTCCCAGGCAACCATAGCGGTGCAGAAGGAATTTAAGCGTCTAGCCGCCATCGACATTTCCACTAGAGAATAGTGATTATCCCAATACCCAATTTAGAGAATAATTATTTTTAATTAGAGAATAATTTGATAACTAGTATACCTATCCGCAACTATGGTTGAACTGATCGATGAGATTCTTGCAGAAATATCCGACCCAGTCCCACAGGGTCAACAATTTACCGACCTGGATGGTCAGGTCCCTCACTCGGTGGGGCTTCCAGCCGACCAGTGGGTCGAGATTCTTAACGACGCCAAAGAAGAGTTCGAAGTTGATGGTGCGGCTGCGGTCTTCGCTACATTGAGGGTGGAAGAAGAAACCCCATTTGACGTCGGTGATATCGAGTGGGTCGACGGTATGCATGCCAGAGCGGGTCGGATGGCTGTGGAAGCCAGTATGACAGACGAGAGAACGGCAAGGCTGCTTGGTAGCCTTCCGGAAGGTGGCTTTCTTCTGAAACTCAAATTTCTCCGTAAGCTACAGGATGGCGACTGGGTCGTTGAAGATAAATTCGACCCAGTCCGTGCGGAGAGAAGGAAGGGAAAGGCTGTCGTCGACATCTCACGGGACACAAAACCTGGTGTGTTGACTGGAATCGATAAAATCTTCTACCAGAACGCCTACCCCGTCACTGCAGTTGCCTACGGCCTCTACCCAATCAGAGACCCAGATCCGGCCAACCTTGCCCCACTAAGAGATGTCGACCTCAACTGTATGACCCAGAGAGTTGTGGAGCACTTTGAGGGTGCTTTGAGAGGCCAGGGTTTAACACCAACAAGGCGCCAGAAAATACAGGAGTGGGAAGAGAGAGTCCATGAGACTGGAGCCTCGGTTGAAGATGTGGCCAACCTAGAAAAAATTCTTAAGCGGGCAACTGTCTTGCGAGACATCGCTGGTGATGACATATATAACAGCGGAAAGTACCAGAGTGGTGGCAATGGAATCAGAGGTAAAGTAGAATTCATCTGCCACAACGGCCACACTTGGTCCAAAGACCTCCACTTCCCCCAGAGAGGTCCACATCTACGAGGGCGACGTCTGGCAGGCTATTCGGGAAGCAACCCGTGGGGAGCCGATTGCGGTCTGGCTCCTGGGCGGCCAAGACAGACGGCTCTCAGCTGACCAGTTCGTGCAACAGGACGGCCGCACCTACAGGACGCGAGAGGCCCAAGAGCGACTCTCGAGAAATCTGCGCCAAACTTGGCAACCCTGAACTCGCTGAAAGAGCCTTCGGCGAAAATCGTGCGGCGATTAAAAGTTGAATAACAAAAAAAAAAAAAAAAAAAGAGAAAATCGTGCGGCCAGTATTGTGGCAAAGGAAAGGAACGGTTGGAAGCCAACCCAAGCCAACCTCCTTCCAGACGTCGAGAAGGCCTGTGTGGAGCACGGTCACGGCGGTCTCTGGAACTCTATGAATTATGACACGAGGGAAGTCGTCAGCATCGACATGAAGGCCTGCTATCCGGCATCCTTCCAGGGCATGGGTGAAGCCAAGCCCTATTTCGAGCGGTTCGGACACCCAACCCACCGGATTGTCCGTGTAGCCATCAATGGCGCTCTCCCCAAAGACATAGGCACAGGCTTCGCCGAGATTCAAGAATGGGAGTTTGATGCAACCTGCCATCCTGTCATCCCTGCCTGGTTCGGGAAGCATTTCGCCTCCGAAAGTGGTGGATGGGCCCCAACACAGCTCCTTACCTTCCCCACAGAGTCTGGCTTGCTGAAGAGCCTCAAGGTTCGGGAAGCCTTTAGCAACTTTAAGAAGCAAACCGATGTGTGGCTCCCAGAAGACCTTGACCAAGGCTGCAGTGTTATCGGCAAGTTCACCCAGGGCGCCAAAGGTGCCAATGGAGCTACCAACGGAGTTGGTGGTAAAAGGCTGACACGAAGGCTTGTGACTGACCAGGGAGAACTCGACTTTCTCGTGCGAGACACCCGCCAAAACGGTACCCTGGTCGGAGCTCCCGAAAGGTGTCCTCTAGGCTATATTCTCACGTATTATGATGGCTCCCAACCACAGTACGCTCACCTGAGGGCGAGCATGCTGGCCTACGCCCACATCAATCTGATCGCCATGCTTTCAAGGTTTGAACCCAATGAGATTGTCCGAGTGGCTACCGATTCTATCTATGTCCGGAAAGCGGCACTCTATAAACTAGAGGGAGTTGAGGCTTTCAAACCTTATGAAATGCACCCAAAAGGAAAATGTCGCAACTGAAACACACCCGCCACGTGGAGGAGACACCGATGCCACCACGAGACGTGATTACCCAGCTCAGTGGCGTAACAAGGGTGAATAACTCTACATGCCATTATGGCACGCGGTCTACGCCCCCAACCCTGAATATATAGCAAACATCAAAGGCCTGCCCGATTCGTCCGCGTCACTTTAGGACGATCCCCTGACCCGACACCAGCTGAGTTACCTAAACGGTGGTGGAGGTAGCGGCAAGACCACCCGAGCGATCGAGCTCTTCTGTGGCAAGAATCCCCTCGTCTTCACATCGACCCATCGCCTGGCCAAAGAGATGCGGGCCAGGGGCGTCCAGGCCCAGACCTATCACAGCTTCTTCCGCTGGAGTGGCCAGACAGACTGGACACCCAAAAAGATGGGACAGAAGTTCATTCCCGCGTGATAATCTGGGACGAGATCTGCACAGTGCCCCGCCCCACTCTGGAAACCTTCCTCGACTGGCTCGATGGTCGGGATGTCCAGGTTATCTGTTGTGGCGACCAGGGGCAGCCGCCCCCAATCGCCGGAGAAATGCCACACAACTGGTTGCAGCGGAGAGCCGATTACTATGAAGAGGTCCAGGGCAAAAGAACCGGCTCTGAAAGCTCATAAAAAGGAGATCCGTCTCCAACCAGACCGATTACAGTGTCGGGCTATGAGACAAGCGCTACCGGCCTGCCTTGGATGGGACAGATTCGTGGATGCTTGGAAGCCGGGGGACTTGAACTACGACCCATCTTTCTTATGAATGTTTTCATTGCTCTTAAAGGAACTCATTTTTGATTTTTATTTGCCTTCACTGCAGCTGGTGTTGTGCCGTGTGGCGGCCGTAAAACGTCTCCCCGTACATCAACCATAGTGCAGTTTATATTTTACTTTTGGTCCTTTGAGATCAGCGTGAATGATCTGAGAAATCAGAAATAAATTATTGGTTTAGACTCATATTCTGGACAGGTTTTTAATTATTTGGTCCCCATTTTAATTAATATCAGTCTTTGAATCGACTGCCTATTCGAAATTCGCAAAATTGCAGTATGTTTCCTCTGGCTTTCTTTGCCGGATCATTACAGGGTCACTGATGAGGCTTTATTAGCCGAAACTACGTAGTATGACCCATCTTTCTTATGAATGTTTTCATTGCTCTTAAAGGAACTCATTTTTGATTTTTATTTGATCCTGACCTCGAGGCAGAAGGTTCGTGACCGGGCCCAGATGCGGCTGTTCGAGAGCCACGAGAAGCATTTCCCAAACCTCCCCGTTCCTCTGTTATATCGTCCCAAGGATACTCGGCAGCAAAACGTAATGGTCACCATCCCTGGGTCCTTGTTGCTGGATGGAGAGCGAGACCGGCAGGAACTCGTTCTGAACGACGTTGTCGATGTTTTCTTGCAAACCGCCCGTGAGGTACTAGACGGCATATGGGACCAGGACTGGGCTCTTGGCTATACCATTACAGTCCACTCAAGCCAAGGTCTCACCACCGCAGACCCCCAAAAAGTCTGGATTGTTGATGACTTCCTGCAGTGGTCCAATCTCGCATTTTTGGCAGTGTCAATGGTGGAGTACATGCACCAGCTCGAAAGGGTAGTCTGTCCCCCCAGAGGAGGGTTCTGAGGGGCCATCCATACTCACCGAGCAGCAGCTCCGCAAGATTATTGCGAAGAAGCTTGTGGCCCACAAGCGACAGGACCAAGCCAATGGGCTCCTGTTTAACCTGAAGGTTGGTCAAATCCTAGAACTCAAGGAGGCACAGAACAATCACTGTGCCGCGTGTGATATTGAGCTCCTATGGGCTTACCAACCAAAGGACACGCAGCAGTTCAGCGTTGACCGGTTAGACAACTCTGTGGGCCACGTCCGCAACAACATCAGGTTGACCTGTCTCGAGTGCAACCGAAAAAGAGGAGCGGCTGCGCTCAGCGCTTGAGAACCCCATCCGGAGGAAGCTGAGTGTCCGGTGGCACAACAAGGAGTTCCTCGCGCCCAAATCCGCGCTGAGGTCCATCCTGCAAGTAATACAACACAGGCTCATCGGACTTGGTCACCGAGCGACCCAGCCTGAACACATCAAGAGACCATATAGGATCAGTCGCTCGCCGGCGCCCCCTTCAAGCTCGCCAGGCTGGTACAAATAGCGAACGCCGACACCGGAGGGGATTTTTGTCTCCTCGAGACCAACAGGACGACCAGGAACTACAGAGGAGGGCTTTTGTGCCACCGATCGCGCCCTTATGGCATCTGAGGGTTTTTTGCCAGTCAACCTTGTCACTTCACCGTTCAGAGCTGCTACGACGCCAGGCAGCCGAGCCACCCACTCAGTCGACCTTTGACCTGAAGGGATGCGCATCTCTTGAGCGTATTGGTGTCCGAAGAGCCGCTCTGCGAGGGTCCGGTTCCAGCGATCTACGATCCCTTGGTCCCAATGGATGTCATCCCGACCGCGCCGATCCCGGACAGAGTGCTTTGCCAACAGCTGGCTGACAGAGCCCATGAACTCACGACCGTGGTCGACCTGGAGCAATTTGGGCGACCTCAACGGGCCTCGCCTATAGATGCGAGACAAAGCTTCAGCAACCTCTCTGGCTTCTTTAGTGGCTAGAGGCTCAGCTTCTTTGAAGCGTGAGGCTACACCAACCACGGTAAGGGCGTATTTGTACGTGCGCTTGCGAACACGGTCGTGTGGCAGAAAGAGCAGGTCAGCTTGATGGACCTCGTTCGGCTTGGTGATGTCGAATTTGGGTCGTGTAACGTGCTGCGGGGCGGCGAGGTAGATCTGCCAGATGGCCTGCTTCTTCAACCAAGCTCGGGCCACATCTTCTGAGGTCTTAGCCGCAGAAGCCTGCTTCTTTATGGCCTCAAGACCCCTCCTGTAACCCTTAGGGCTGTAATAAATATCCGCAAGGCGCCGATCCATATATTTATTGTAAGCATTAAGTCTCTTACGGAAACAACTGCTTGTCTAGGCAGCCTGCACTCTTTTAAGCTCGCCAACAAGAAATATTCAAATGCTACTCGCCGTAGGTTGATTGAGTTCTTCTAACAGCTTCTTACGGGCCGTCATTAACGCCTCGTCTTTCGCACGTGGAAACAACTCCTTTGTTTCGTCTTCTGATAAACTAAGACCCTGTTGTGGCGTCCACGAATTTCTTCTTTCATCTGATCGAACTTGTCGATTTCACACAAAATCAGGCGAAATTCTGTTTCAGATATATCATCGTCTTCAGCGCGACAGAAATGCGGTCGGCGATTGAGTTCAGCCAAGATACGAATCTCGTGTTTTTGGCTTTTGTTTGGAGTTTTCGTCCAATACATTTCCCGCCAACACCCAGCAACCCACGCACAATCGCCCCAGCTCCAAGGCCAATGGCGACAGGCGTCGCCATGATAGTTGACAAGAGGCCGACGCCAGAAGCAGCCAGCCCTACGCTAGTCGCAGTAAGCGCGGTATCAATCCCATCAACAACATTAACCCCGCGACTGTATTTCTTGTATTTCGTAAAATCATTCTTCGATATAAAAAGATTGGGTACAACATGGATATTATACGACAGACTGCATGCATGGTAGTTAACCCAATCACGGTTGGCAACTTTGCTTCACTCTTTAATTGCACGCCGGTGGGTCAGGCCTCGGATTCTATGACGGCTCCAACGTAAAGGCTTATTGAGAATTAGAGAGATCTAATTCAAGGTAATGTTGGTTGGTGCCTGATGCTCTGTCTCTGGTTGGGCCCATCGGAGTCTAACTGTTGGTTTTCTTTTGCTCCAGCATTTCAGTAGTTTCTTGCTGTCGAGTCCTCACCGTTGTCTCACCTCTGTGGTTCTTTGATTTTTGTGTTCACGGAGATGTTGCACTGATGAGTTAGGAGGCCTTCATGTGGACTGAACAAATTATTTGTCTAAATCGCGACGGAAGTAAGGGCGAGGATTGTGGCCACGTAAAATCGATTTAAGCCCCCCAGTGGAAATCTTCCACTGACCGTTCCAAGGCGGATCTTCTGTGGCGATTTATTTATGTTGTTGTTTGTTACTTAGTGTGTGTATCACTTGTGTCTTTTAATTTTGGATGGCCATATGGACATTTTGTGGGAAAGTAACTGTCCTTATGGCCTTCTTTTGTTTAGGTTTCCATTATGGTCTGGTCGCTTAATGTTTGTATTTCTTTCCCTTTGGTGTCTTTTATGGGTGGAGTAAGTTAATTGTATCAATTCCTGATCTTTGTTTTACTTCTACTCTGAAGTCTCGTTCTTTTTTGAGACGGAATTTGACCTCGGATACGTACTGAAGGCGGTGTTTGTCTCCGGTTTCAAGTCCTGGGTAGAGGCCCATCGTGTACTACCCCTCGAGCTGGGTGGGTTTAAATAGACTTACTGGCTAATAACGACTATAGCTTGGTCTCTTGTGAGCGCACCGGGCGTAAATCGCAGCCTTTTGAGAGACGCTGGGCCTATAAAAATATTATGTATATCTAAATAACGGTATTCAGCTTGGTGTTGGATTCCTTCAAGAGTGAACTGCACTTCAGGAGCAGCCCCACTTTTTGTGACTATGTGAACCCCAACCTCCTTATTAGCATGCGTTGGTGGCCATTTGAGCTTGAAGCCGTGTAACACATCAACAAAGCCGTCGGGTGTATCTCCGAGAAGTAGATCAAGGATGATCGATGATGTAGGCAAGTGAATACAAATAAGCCCCGCTGGGGGAAATTCGAAGACTAGTTTCAGGATTCCCTGCTGGTTGTTGCTTGTCTTTAGCACGTTATCTTAGGAAACGACAATGTTCTTCGTCCCGGGGATATACGAGCACAGTAGAGTGCCACTATTCACAACCTTCCTAACTCTGTGCTCCTTTCCAGTCACAGCGTACGGAGATGAGATTTTTATGTCAATAAGCCGCCCCGTTTGTTGGATGGGGTCTGCAAAAGCAACCCATTTGTTCCCAGTGCAGGTCAGCTTATGAACCCGCTTTGGAATGGCATGTGAGGTATCTACGTCGCTGATATCACCGAATTTCAATGACCCCGCTTGGTCGACCTCTTTTCTTTTATAGACTCCCTCAGAGAGCTGGAAGGCATACAATCGATCTTCCTTCCCGTTCTTATCGAACCCCTCAGTGTTACCAAAATCAGCCAAAGCCACCCCAGTGCATTTTCTGACCCCACCGGGGCCGGTTGCGTCAACCATTCCTTATAGTTAGGGTTGCACTCATATACTCGAATGGTAACATCTCCCCGTTGGTATCTCTAAGTGAGATAGTTTGCTGTGAAACAGGCCCTGACGACAACCTTTTGTACTGTAAGACGGGAAATAATTCAGTTCTACCAGCTCCACACTTTTCGTTCTCGACGGGGACAGATCTAAGCAGTGTAGAGGGGCGACCGTTTTGCAGATTGTCTGAAGTACTTAATTCAGCAAGGTGAAAGTAGACCTCACGATGGACGGCCAGCTTGTGTGGCTTCTTTGCAGTGAACGTCTTGGTGCGGTCTCCTTCCAAGTGATAGCCATTGTTATTGATCAGCGCCACGGGAGGGGGTTTGAAAGTATTGTCGGAAAAGCCTAAGATATTAGCTAATTCGCGATCCATTGTTATAACTTCTCCGGGCTTTACCGTTAGTTGCAGTAGACCAGAGGGTTCATCCAGAGCGAGTTCGGCGCCCAACCGCTGAAACGTCTTTTCGTTCAACTCACAGACGTTATAATACCCGTCAGGTATTGTTTTTTCAGTCTTGTTATTTGAGACCTTATAATTCCTTTTTTCGCCGTGCATATGTTGTACCACCAGTGATAATACGTCAACTCGCAGAGAGCAATCTCTCGCTCACCCGCAGACAAGGTCCTGCCAAGATTGATTTGAACATCATTTTGAACGTCAGTGAGTGTGATGTACATGATAATCACCAAAATGGGTATGGATACAAAGGCGTTTACGTTTAATAGCTCGACAAAATATCAGGCAGGCGGCTATTTCAAATATAAAGAGCCAGCAGCAGGGGAGCCCAACCTAGTCATAATGGTCGATGATAAGGGAAGTCACTTCCTTGCCAAGTACCCGAACATCATCGATTATCAAAATCATCCGCTTACACGCAAACAAAAGCTTAACGCGATGTGGGAAAACACCTGGCAGCATTATCAAAACCCTCCGCTTACCGGGGACGTCACTAAGCCAAACAAGGCATGGAACAGCTGGCAGCACGCCCCCTTCAACTGGTGGCAGTGCCAGCTGTCATTTGCGGTTTGGTGCGCAACCGCCGGATGTGGTGTTTCATTCAAGGACCATCTCCAAGCGGAGGAGTCCCTTCTTGCAAGCCTGTATTGCTTTCATGTTTATTATACGACGAGGCGTCTGCTTGAGGAGCTAAAAGTCGCCCTCCCTGGGGACGAGTCCTATTCATGGTACGATAACCAATATGACTCCAGGGCCTACAAGCGGCTTTGCGAGGAGTTCGCCGATTCGCCTTCTACAGATTGGAGGCAAAAGCTGGACTACGGGTGTCAAGGCCTCGGATCTTTTAGTACATTCATGACCCCTTCGGGGAAATACCGCAGTGATCACAGCTCCGATGGTCCCTTCTTTCACCCGAAGGATGCCATACGCCATAATGCGGATATTTCAAAGGCGTGGACGATTTTCATTCTCGATAAATCAGATGGCTTCACGCAAGCGGGTGTCGTGCGTCTCAACGACTCGATTCGGACTTACGTTTGGGCAATACTGGGAGCGCTAGCTCAAACCCGTTCCAACATTCTCAAAGTCAGGACGGGGTTCGACGCCCAAAAGCAGTTTACGGCGAATCTCGAAGACGCCATCGCCTCACCGACATCCCCAGCAGCATCGACATCCCCAGCAGCATCGATCGCTATCAAAAGACGTTGCAATATGCATCCACACTCCTGGATTACGTCTGCGGGAGAGCGCTCTACTTGATGCCGAGCGACATGGCACACCATCCAGGCAATGTCCAAGGTTATAATAACCAAATCCAAATAGCGGGGTCAGACGCTGCCATCGGCCAACACCCAGGAATAAACAAGGCGGCACTGATTCAACCTGCCTCTAAAGTCGATAGGACATTCCAGGGGAATACTACTGCACCAGCCGGTACCGATCCGCGAGTAATCGCAGGGCCACCGCCCGAAGGGTCGCCTACGACGTTGCTCCGGACCGGAAATCCGGTCTCGATCATGAAGAAGAAAAAAACAGCTCTCATAGTCGCAGGGATTGGGTTGGCTTAGTGGTGCTTTGGTTGGTCGCGCGCTAGCCAGTCCCGTGCAGCCACGAGAAGAAGGGCCCCCACGCCGATGACCAAGGCCCACAAATTATCTGCGAGGCATGAAGCGGCCTTCCCTAGCGTGCTCAAGAGCCAAGAGACGATTGACCCGATGATTCCGGGCAAGGCAACCGCGGCCTTGCCGGCCAAATTGGCTATGGCACGCCCAAGGGACTGTAGGTGCATTTTTACCGGCTCCTTGACCCCGCCCTTGACGGGTGGCGTGGGAGCCTGTACACTCCCCCGCCGCCTGTTAGCGCAAACACTAGGGTCGAGATTGCCATCCCAATCGCTGTAAGGATGCTCACGGTGGTAATTCCCGGCTCGCGGAAGAGTGTCCGTATTCACTCAGCCAGCGTCTTGTTTTAATGAAGGAGCCGCCTGAACGTCTCACGGATTCGGGAGATCTGGGACCGGAGAGCTTCTCTGTTCGTAGAGAGGGATTCGAGCCTCGACTGTCTTTCGATTTCGATGTCAGAGAGCTCGCCCTCCAGTTTTCTGATTCGGTCTCGAATCGCCTGCTGCATCTCGGGGTCGCCCGTTTCCGTCAGTTTATGCCGCTCCCTGGTCAAGTGTTTTTCAACTTGGGATTTTCCCTCGTCGACATTTGACAGTTTCGCCAGGTTGTTCGCCAACTCATCTCGGGTTCGAGTCATGGCATTTTCAAGCCCAGCGAGCTCTCTTTTGGCCTGGGTGACCCACGCGGTGTCGATAGGCTGATTATCAATTGTCTTCAATACGGTCTCAACGTCTTCTGCGCTGCGGCGCGCGCTCTCGGCTATGCCGGGGTGGTCCTGAAGTTCGATATTTTCAAGATTCACACCGCTCGGTAGAGCTTTCACAGCGGAGCTACTTAGACGCTGCGTATTCTATGTGAATTCAGGGAACCCCAGTGAACTTTGCAGTGCATGTATGCCGCCTCCTCCGTATCTTGTGACCAGTGTTGATAGGGCCAGAAACCGGAATTGTCCCCTCGTCGCAGTGATAGGGATCTTTTTGTCGCCTGGGGTCCAGTAGAGTGTTTTGCCGTCGACATCAATCCCAAACTGGCTACAGTCGATCCTGCCGTCGGGACGCAACCCAAAGGCACGGTTCACTTCTTTGTAGAAAGTGTCAACCAGGCGCTTTTTCTGAGCCTCAAGTTCTGCCTGTTTCAACTCGCCCTGCAGATTCTGCAAATTGTCCCCGGATGTGTTTAGATCTTGCTGGACGGGCAGTGATGGCTCCATGGGGGGGGGGGGGGGTCGGGGAGGTCGAAATCATAATCATCGTCTATTCCAGGCCCGTCTGGGTCAAACGTTGGGTTTTCGAAATCATAGTCATCCATATTTATATAACAAGTATGTGCATTTGAAGGTTGTCGCGCATCTTTAAAACAGACGACTTTGTCGAGTGTCAACGAAGCTGACACCATGTCATCAAGTAAGTACGGACGAAAGCTTGACCCGTACCGGTGCCTCCGCGAACCCCTCAAAAGGGGTGAGGCAATCGGTGTCGATAACTCACAAACCCAGCACGATCGGCCCGAACCAGCAGCTTCTGGTTCGATTCCCCAACCTCGGCAACATGATGTCATCGTCCCCGGGACCGCGAGGTTGGCCTTAACGACAACGCTGCACAGCGAAGATGCCATTCGGACCTTGGTTCAGAACCTAGGCCGCGCCCTCGTGAAAAAGACCGTCATTAAAATTTCGGGAAATGAGGTCCTCAGCATCGACGATATTGATGTGTACCACTGCTACCGCGATCTCTGGAGGACGGCTTCAGAGAGGAAAAATGGCCAGTACCAAGGCATTGATACGTCGGAAAACCAAAATACGACGAGGATCCGAGTCAATGCTGGGAACGAAGATGAGTCCGTTCTAGCGGACAAAGCCGTCTCCGATGCTTTCGGCAATCGGATCTACATCCCACTGGACTTCGAGCTACTCGAGAGCCACATGTCATTCTACCAGAGCGCGCTTGGCGACCGACTCGAGTATGAGCTCACGTTCAACGACTACAACCGTGTGATCCAGGCCACAGGCAGATGTGCCTCTTTCGACATTGGAAACATCTGTCTTGAGTATGACATGGTCACCCTGCCGGAGCTGGCCCAAATGATCAACAACCAGTACAGAAGCCGCATTTCGATCCTGTACGACAGGGTATTGCGGCACCGCAACATCGGTAAAGACAAGAGCGACACCCTCTGGAATAGCTATCTCAACGTGCCCGCACGCAGCATGAAGGGCATCCTGCTGCTCTTTGAGGATGAAGCCGCGCAACAGCCCTTCGCTCGCGACACAGAGGCCTTCTATAACCCGAAAATCGCCAAGGTCAAGGTCACCATCGAGGGGTCCCCAACCAACGCTTCAGCCAAGGGATGCGCTCTGACCATATATTTGATGAAGCGAGGAAGTTCTTCGCAGCCGGTAGCAGGTGACACCCGGAAGTGAAAAAGTCGAAAAAAGACCTTGCCCTAGCCGACGTCAGCCTTGCGGAATACCTCACCAGCAAGTACGCGCTGTGGCTTGACCTCAGGGCAAGCGACGACGACCGGCTCCACGGCTCCGGCAGGCGGATAGAGAATGCCAGCGAAGGTATGACCATCCAGATAACGAAAAGAGCCGAGGCTGCTGGCGCATTGAACAATTACCTCTGCGTCATCATGGATGCACAGCTAAACATCGAAAATGGCCGGTACGTCTCAGCGGTCTATTAGTGTTCCTGAGGAACGATTAATAAATCTCCTACCGCGTACGGCCCATTCGGCGACAATATGCTGGATGCGGAAAAACCGTTTTTATCCTAGATCTGCTCGAAGGCCCCTACCGGGAGTTCTTTCGGCATATCGTGGTCCTCCGCCCCACCATAAAGTATAATAAAAGCGCCCCTGGATCTGGACCGATCCTAAGGTATACGTTCTAGACCCTGGCGAGCGCCTTAACGATTACCTGCGAGCGTTTTACCAGGTGTTTATGTGCGAGCCTACCTTATATATCATCGATGACTGCTCGGCCACGAAGGCTTTGACGAAAAAGAAAGACATGCTGTCAGAGCTAGTGTTCTCGGGCCGCCACGCCGACCAGAGCGTCTGTGTCCTCACCCAAAAGTACAACTCCGTCTTGAAGGACTTGCGCGAGCAGACGCGCTGGGTCTGTTTGTTTCACTGCAGGGATCATGATTCATTCGAAGACTGCTTGAGTGAGAATGATGTGATCTCCACACGAGAACAGCGGGCGTCGGTGAGGCAGCAGTTAGCCGAGACAAAGCATGCTAAGCTTTTATTAAAGACAGACCAACCAGCTGCTTATACGGTGTTAAGTAATGTACCAAGTAACTGAAGGACTGCTAATCACAGTGCTTGGCGCGCAGCTGGTACTGCTGTTCTTTAATGCTAGGCAGTATGTTTCCATTACTCGGATGTGTGTTAACACACACGCACGCTTCTGCCAGCGCTTTCGACACTATATTAGACTGGTCCACCAACTCGCAATGAATCGCAAAGCAATAGATATGGACTGTGACGAACTGATCGATGAGCTGATAGGAACGACAGAGCAAAGGCAGAACGCTGAAGCCCCAACTGCGGTAGGAACGGCAGCGACGTCAGGCGGCCATGAGGAGCCGCTCCTCGAAGACCGGGTGCAAACTACCGTGAAAGGCTCGCCGCATTGGTAGTGGGAGGCCAAGCCAAGCAGTATTGACTAGTTGTGCATGGGAAGGTTCTCACCGCAGAACAGATCGAGGCTCTTGACAAAAGCGAAATCGAAAAGCTTTACGCCCTCTATGAAACAAGGCTTGGGGCAGCGATGACGAAGACGCTGGGGTCTACAGCGCTACAGCTTTATGCGGGGCTGGCATCTATGTTTCTCCCGATACCGGCCGAAAACCAACCTGGTCTTATTGCTGACCTCGAGGGCGACCCGTTTGTTGGGCACGCACTTAGCATTGCTACCTGCCAACTCTACCATCGCTATGACATGTACTTGGCGCCACTAACTGCCGCGCTTACTACAGTGAAGCACTGTCGATTTGGACATCAATGCCCTATTACCATCTATGATATAAACGATGTCGGAGAACGAACATATTGTTGCGGAGCAACAGGAGAATCGAGAGCCAGCACAGAGTCCGGCAGACAGAGTTACGACCCCAAAGCCTTTGCGAAGCAACACGGTTAAGGATCCGAAAAAAAGTGGCGGCCGGGCGTGCTGGAGCTGCTGCCAGAAAGGCCAAACAGGATTGTCTGCTCGAACAGCTTCGGACGGCCAAAGACTTATTTCGTCCACCAATCAGCGCAGCTGATGTCAGTAGTCCTCCAAAGGAAGCGGTCTCAAAGGAACCGTAACGCAGTGGTTTAGCTTACATCCATGGACTAACCGTGGATTATTGGGGCTTGTCTTCCGGGCGGTGCACTCATGTTTCTTCTGCGCTTGCGCGCCACACAGGTTGTACAAACGCCACAAGTGGCACCCCCCGTTGACTCATCGACAGCGTCGATGCCCAAGCGGCTTGTTGTTTCGCAGCAACCACAATTAAAGACAAGCCCAGACCCATTCTATATGGAGTGAAAGCCCGTGGCGTAGCAATAATGACAACCCCGGCAGCTGATGCTAAAATGCGATGTCGTCTGTGGCAACGCTGTGGGATACGCCCGGCTTGGTAAGATGGCGATTGGGGATAGCCCCCGAGACTAGACTTCATACCCCGCGATGTGGGCATGGCCATAGTTGACGTCGCTCTCGCCATGCCAACCAAAGACATGCTAATTAAACAGGAGCTGATACCTGCTGATATCATGAAGTAATGGCGAGTATTGCTATGCTCGTTGGCTATGCCCTGGTGAACGCTCTGGCGTTCTCGGGATCGAACTACTTGTTCTCCATGTTGAAAAAATCTGGCGTTGACGAAGAACGCAAGCGTCACGATAAAGCCGTCGAAGAAATTACAGACTGCACAGGCAGAATGGTCTCGAAAACGGACCGAGTGTATTGATTTCATAACTGAGGAACTCCGCCGCCAGGGGCATGCCGTATAAACCTTCAAAGACGTCGATGACGCGATGCGCCTGTATGCGCAGGTCACCGGGAAAAATGTCAGCCTTGTTCTCAGACTTTTACCAACCGAGTGACGACCAGAAAGACCGCGAGATTGCCTTCATTATCCTGGGAATGGGTGTGACAGCCTTTGTGGCCTATAAACTCTCATAGAGAACTGCGCAGACCAAACGAGTAGCAGTCTGATCTGGGTTCACAGTCCACAATAATGTTTTCTGCATACAATGTCCTCTGGTCAGATACCACCTTTGGGACTGTTCAAAAGTGGTCTTAAATTTAAGACGTGGGGTTATAGTCACTGTTTCCGAATAAAAAAGTCGTGTCTCCGGAGATTCGAACTCAAAAACAGCAAACCACCCCTTCGGAAGCCTGGTATTGTTCGTTTTTTGATTATCCTTTTCATGCACATCTTCTGCTTTCACGGATGGCACCTTTTCAACCCTTTTCATGCACATCTTCTTTTTCATTCCTTTTCTTTGTATTTCTTTATATCCACTTTTTTCACGGATGTCCACTTTTTTTCACGGATTGTTGCCTTATCTATTTGTCTTTCACGTAAGTGATATTTTTGTTCGTGATTATCCTTATCACGCACATCTTCTTTCTCGGACAGGTACCTTTTCTACCCTTTTCACGCACATCTTTTTTCATTCCTTTTCTTTGTATTTCTTTATGTCCACTTTTTTCACGCCTGTCCCTTTTTTCACGGAGTGTTGCCTTCTCTATTTTTCTTTCACGTCAGTGCACATTTTTCTTCATCATTATCCTTTTCACGCACATCTTCTTCTTTCACGGACTGGTACCTTTTCAACCCTTTTCACGCACATCTTCTGTTTTTATTCATTCTTCTTTGTATTTCCTTATGTCTCCTTTTTTCACGCCTGTCCACTTTTTTCACGGAATGGTGCCTTATCTGTTTTTATTTCACGTCACTCTACATTTTTCTGCGGGATTATTCTTATCACGCACATCTTCTTCTTCCTGGGACTGGTACCATTTCAATCCTTTCCACCGGGCCCGATAGCTCAGTTGGTAGAGTGTCCACTCCGGGAAACGAGGTCACGGGTTCGATCCCGGGCCGCGACATACGAAAGTCGTTAAGAATGGTACTAGCGGCTCCTCGCTTGGCACTCAGATTAACGGGGTAGAGCTAGGACTGGTCGACCCAGTGTCAGGATAATGTGACTGGGTGTGGTATCATGTAATGTGTCTTGGACATGATACTTCAGTGAGGCAGCACTATTAAAGTGAGCATTGAGCTCCCTGTCGCAACCAGACAACATCGTGATATGACTGAAAAATTGTTGAAAGCGACGTTAACCTGAATTCACATACTCAACCCTTTTCACGCACATCCATCTTTTTTCATTCCTTTCCTTTGTATTTGTTTAAGTCCACGTTTTTCACGGATGCCCACTTTTTCCACGGATTGTTGCCTTATTTATTTTTCTTTCACGTCAGTGTACATTTTTCTTCGTGATTATCCTTATCACGCACATCTTCTTCTTTCAAGGACAGGTACCTTTTCAAACCTTTTTACGCACATCTTCTTATTTCATTCCTTTTCGTAGTATTTCTTTTTGTCCACTTTTTTTCACGTATGTCCACTTTTTTCACGGATTTTCTTTCACGTCAGTGAACATTTATCTTCGTGATTATCCTTTTCACGCGCATCTTCTTCTTTCACGGACTGATACCTTTTCAACCCTTGCACGCACATCTTCTTTTTTCATTCCTTTTCTTGTATTTCTTTATGTCTGCTTTTTCACGCCTGTCCACTTTTTCACGTATTGGGGCCTTATCTATTTTTCTGTGACGTCAGTGTACATTTTTCTTCGTTATTATCCTTTTCACGCGCATCTTCTTCTTTCTCGGACAGGTACCTTTTCAACCCTTTTCACGCACATCCATCTTTCTGTTCCTATTATTTGCATTTCTTTTTGTCCACTTTTTCCACGGATGTCCACTTTTTCACGGATTGTTGCCGTATCTGTTTTTCTTTCACGTCAGTGTACATTTATCTTCGGGATTATCCTTTTCACGCACATCTTCTTCTTTCTCGGACTGTTAACTTTTCAACACTTTTCACGCACATCCATCTTTTTTCATTCCTTTGTTTTGCATTTCTTTATGTAGACTTTTTCAAGGATGTCCACTCTTTTCACAGATTGGTGCCTTATCAATTTTTCTTTCACGTCAGTGTACATTTATCTTCGGGATTATCCTTTTCACGCACATCTTCTTATTTCTCGGACTGGTACCTTTTCAACCTTTGCACACCCATCCATCCTTTATCATTCCTATATTTTGCATTTCCTGAATGTCCACCTTTTTCACGGATGTCCACTTTTTTACGGATTGTTGCCTTATAGTTTTCTTTCACGTCAGTGAACATTTATCTTCGTGATTATCCTTTTTACGCACATCTTCTGCTTTCTCTGACTGGTACTTTTTAACCCTTTTCGCGCACATCTTCTTTTTCATTCCTTTCCTTTGATTTTCCTTATATCCACTTTTTCCACGGATGTCTACTTTTTTAACGGATTGGTGCCTTATGTTTTTTTTTTCCATTCATGTCAGTCCACATTTTTCTTCGGGATTATCCTTTTCACGCGCAACTTCTTCTTTCTCGGACAGGTACCTTTTCAAACCTTTTTACGCATCTCCATCTTTTTTCATACCTTCATTTTGCATTTCTTTATGTCCACTTTTTTCACAGATGTCCATTATATTCACGGATTGTTGCCTTATCTATTTTTCTTTCACGTCAGTGTACATTTATCTTCGGGATTATCCTTTCACGCACATCTTCTTCTTTCTCGGACTGGTACCTTTTCAACCCTTTTCACGCACATCCATCTTTTATCATTCCTTTCTTTTGCAATTGTTTATGTCCACTTTTTCACGCATGTCCACTTTTTCACGGGTTGTTGTCTTATCTGTTTTTCTTCCACGTCAGTGTACATTTTTCTTCCTGATAATCTTTTTCACGCACATCTTCTGCTTTCACTGACTGGTACCTTTACCACCCTTTTCACGCGCATCTTCTTTTATCATTCCCTTTCTTTGTATTTCTTTATGTCCACTTTTTTCACGGATGTCCACTTTTTCACGGACTGTTACCTTATCTATTTTTCTTTCACGTCAGTGTACATTTTTCTTCGTGATTATCCTTATCACGCACATCTTCTTCTATCACGGACAGGTACCTTTTCAACCCTTTTCACGCACATCTTCCTTTTTCATTCCGTTTCTTTGTATTTCTTTATGTCCACTTTTTTCACGCATGTCCACTTTTTTCACGGTTTGTTGCCTTATCTATTTTTCTGTCACGTCTGTATACATTTTTCTTCTTGATTATCCTTTTCACGCACATCTTCTTCTTTCACGGACTGGTACATTTTCAACCCTTTTCACGCACATCTTCTTTTTTCATTCCTTTTCTTTGTATGTCTTATGTCTACTTTTTTCACGCATGTCCTCTTTTTTCACGGATAGGTGCCTTATCTATTTTTCCTTCAGATCAGTCTACATTTTTCTTCGGGATTATTCTTTTTACGCGCATCTTCTTCTTTCTCGGGCCGGTACCTTTTCAATACTTTTCACGCACATCCTTCTTTTTTAATTCCTTTATTTTGCATTTCTTTTTCATTCCGTTTCTTTATCTATTTTTCTTTCACGTCAGTGTACATTTTTCTTCGTGATTATCCTTATCACGCACATCTTCTTCTTTCACGGACAGGTACCTTTTCAACCCTTTTCACGCACATCTTCTTATTTCATTCCGTTTCTTTGTATTTCTTTATGTCCACTTTTTTCACGCATGTCCACTTTTTTCACGGATGTCCACTTTTTCTTCGTGATTATCCTTTTCACGCACATCTTCTTTCTCGGACTGGTACCTTTTCAACCCTTTTTACGCACATCTTCTTTTTTCATTCCTTTATTTTGTATTTCTTAATGTTCATTTTTTTCACACATCTCCACTTTTTTCAAGGATTGTTGCCTTATCTGTTTTTCTTTCACGTCAGTGTACATTTTTCTTCGTGATTATCTTTTTCACGCGCATCTTCTTCTTTCTCGGACAGGTACCTTTTCAACCCTTTTCACGCGCATCCATCTTTTTTCATTCCTTTATTTTGCATTTCTTTATGTCAACTTTTTTCACGCATGTCCACTTTTTTCACGGATGTCCACTTTTTTCACGGATTGTGGCTGAACATTTTTCTTCGTGATTATCCTTTTCACGCACATCTTCTTCTTTCTCGGACTGGTACCTTTTCAACCCTTTTTACGCACATCTTCTTTTTTCATTCCTTTTCTTTGTATTTCTTTATGTCCACTTTATTCACGGATTGTTGCTTTATCTATTTTTCTTTTACGTCAGTGTATATTTATCTTCGTGACTATCCTTTTCACGCAAATCTTCTTCTTTCACGGACTGGCACCTTTTCAACCCTTTTCACATAGAAGCCTCCGTGGTGCAGTGGTTACGCTACTCGCCTTGTAAACCAGGGGTCGCAGGATCGATCCCGGGCTTCTCCAGACTTTCGGATGAGTCTTTAAACCGAGGTCCCGTCTCCGTATGACCTTAGTTGTTGGTGGGACGTAAAACTCAAAAACTCACTCACTCACTCAACCCTTTTCACGCACATCTTCTTGTTTCATTCCTTTCCTTTGTATTTCTTTATCTCTACTTTTTTCACGTCTGTCCTCTTTTTTCACGGATTGGTGCCTTATCCATTTTTCTTTCACGCCAGTCTACCTTCTTCTTTCTCGGACTGGAACCTTTTCAACCCTTTTCACGCACATCCATCTTTTTTCATTCCTTTATTTTGTATTTCTTTATGTCCACTTTTTTCACGCATGTCCACTTTTTTCACGGATTGTTGCCTTAACTGTTTTTCTTTCACGTCAGTGTACATTTTTCTTCGTGATTATCCTTTTCACGCACATCTTCTGCTGTCACCGACTGGTACCTTTTCCAGCATTTTCATGCACATCTTCTTTTTTCATTCCTTTCCTTTGTGTTTCTTTATGTTCACTTTTCTCACGGGTGTCTACTTTTTTAACGGATTGGGGCCTTATCTTTTTTCCTGTCATGTCAGTCTTCATTTTTCTTCGGGATTATCTTTTTCACGCGCATCTTCTTCTTTCTCGGACAGGTACCTTTTCAACCCTTTTCACGCACATCCATATTTTTTCATTCCTTTATTTTGCATTTCTTTATGTCCACTTTTTTCACAGATGTCCATTATTTTCACGGATTGTTGCCTTATCTGTTTTTCTATCACGTCAGTGTACATTTATCTTCGGGATTATCCTTTTCACGCACATCTTCTTAAAGTTTCTCGGACTGGTACCTTTTCCACCCTTTTCACGCACATCCATCTTTCCTCACTCCTTTATTTTGTATTTTTTTTTTTGTCCACTTTTTTCACGGATGTCCACTTTGGTGCCTTATCTATTTTTCTTTCACGTCAGTGTACATTTATCTTCGGGATTATCCTTTTCACGCACATCTTCTTCTTTCTTGGGCTGGTACCTTTTCAACCCTTTTCACGCACATCCATCTTTTTTCATTCCTATATTTTGCATTTCTTTATGCCCACTTTTTTCATGCAAATGCACTTTTTAGCTCACCTGACCGAAGGTCATGGTGAGCTTTTGTGACCGTAAGATGTCCGGCGTCGTCGTGCGTCGTCCGTCGTCCGTCGTCCGTCGTGCGTAAACTTTTTCTTGTGAACAAACTAGAGGCCACAGTTTTGGTCCAATCATCATCAAACTTGCTCAGAATGATCATCATGACAATATCTCGGTCAAGTTCGAATATGGGTCATGTCGGGTGAAAAAGTAGGTCAGTAGGTCAAATCATAGAAAAACCTTGTGAACACTCTAGAGGGCACAGTTTTGGTCCAATCATCATCAAACTTGCTCAGAATAATTATCATGACAATATCTCGGTCAGGTTCGAATATGGATCATGTAGGGTCAAAAAGTAGGTCAGTAGGTCAAACCATAGATAGTCCTTGTGAACACTCTAGAGGGCACAGTTATGGTTCAATTATCATCAAACTTGCTCAGAATGATCATTGTGACAATATCTCGGTCAAGTTTGAATATGGGTCATGTCGGGTCAAAAAGTAGGTCAGTAGGTCAATTCATAGAAAAACCTTGTGAACACTCTAGAGGGCACAGTTATGGTCCAATCATCATCAAACTTGCTCAGAATAATCATCCTGACAATATCTCAGTCAAGTTTGAATATGGGTCATGTTGGGTCAAAAAGTAGGTCAGTAGGTCAAATCATAGAAAAACCTTGTGAACACACTAGAGGGCACAGTTATGGTCCAATCATCATTAAACTTGCTCAGAATGATTGTCATGACAATATCTCGGTCAAATTTGAATATTGGTCATGTCGGGTCAAATGTAGGTCAGTAGGTCAAATCATGGAAAAACCTTGTGAACACTCTAAAGGCCACATTTTTGGTCCAATCATCATCAATCTTGCTCAGAATGATCATTGTGACAATATCTCAGTCAAGTGCGAATATGGGTCATGTGGTATCAAAAAGTAGGTCAGTAGGTCAAATCATAGAAAAACCTTGTGAACACTTTAGAGGCCACAGGTTTGATCCGATCATCATAAAATTTGCTAAGAATGATCATCATGACAATATCTCAGTCAAGTTTGAATATGACTCATGTCGGGTCCAAAAGTAGGTCAGTAGGTCAATCATTGAAAAACCTTGTGAACACTAGTTTTTGTTTTATCATAACTTTAGAACCGTTTGAGGTAGAGCCTTTATATTTGGCATGTTGGTTCTTTGTGACATTGCCTTTGTATTTATACAAAAAATTGACCTGTGACCTTGACCCCTAACATTATGACCTACTAATCATAACTTTTTAACCATTTGAGATAGAGCCTTCATATTTGGCAAGTAGGTTCCTTGTGATACTGCCTTACCACTCATACAAAAACTTACCTGTGACCTTTACCTGTGATCTTTGACCGACTTTTGTTGTAACTTTCTGTTTTAGATAGAGCCTTCATATTTGGCATGTAGATTCCTTGTGACATTGCCTCTCCTTGCATACAAAAAATTTTGACCTGTGACCTTGACCCTGAACCTTTTACCTACTTACCATAACTTTTTAGCTCACCTGACCGAAGGTCATGGTGAGCTTTTGTGACAGTAAGATGTCCGGCGTCGTCGTGCGTCGTGCGTCGTGCGTCGTCCGTCGTCCGTCGTGCGTCGTCCGTGCGTAAACTTTTTCTTGTGAACACACTAGAGGCCACAGTTTTGGTCCAATTATCATCAAACTTGCTCAGAATGATAATCATGACAATATCTCGGTCAAGTTCGAATTTGGGTCATGTCGGGTAAAAAAGTAGGTCAGTAGGTCAAATCATAGAAAAACCTTGTGAACAATCGAGAGGCCACAATTTTGGTCCAATCATCATCAAACTTGCTCAGAATGATCATTGTGACAATATTTTAGTGAAGTTTGAATATGGATCATGTCGGCTTAAAAAGTAGGTCAGCGGGTCAAATCATAGAAAAACCTTGTGAACACCCTAGAGGCCACAATTTTGGTCCAATCATAATCAAACTTGCTCAGAATGATCATCATGACAATATCTTGGTCAAGTTCGAATATGGGTCATGTCCGGTCAAAAAGTAGGTCAGTAGGTCAAATCATAGAAAAACCTTGTGAACACTCTGAAGGCCACTGTTTTGGTCCAATTATCATGAAACTTGCTCAGAATGACCATTGTGACAATATTTCAGTCCAGTTCGAATATGGGTCATATCGGGTTAAAAAGTAGGTCAGCGGGTCAAATCATATAAAAACCTTGTGAACACCCTAGGGGCCACAATTTTGGTCCAATCTTAATCAAACTTGCTCAGAATGATCATCATGACAATATCTCGGTCAAGTTTGAATATGGGTCAAATGGTTCCGGTCCGTTGCACATCTAGGTCACAGGAGCCAAAAACAGATTTTTTTCACCAAAAACTTAAAAAATCTTCTTCTCTGAAACCACAAGGCCCAGGTCTTTGTTATTTGGTATGAAGCTTCATCTAGTGGACCCCTACCAAGATTGTTCAAATTATAGTGCTGGGGCCAAAAATGCCCCCGCACGGGGGCCCTTTGGTTTTACATAGGCTTATATAGGGAAAATCTTTAAAAATCTTCTTCTCTGAAACCACAAGGCCCAGGACTTTGATATTTGGTATGAAGCTTCATCTAGTGGACCCCTACCAAGATTGTTCAAATTTGAGTGCTGGGACGAAAAATGCCCCCGCCACGGGGCCCTTTGGTTTTACATTGGCTTATATAGGGAAAATCTTTAAAAATCTTCTTCTCTGAAACCACAAGGCCCAGGTCTTTGATATTTGGTATGAAGCTTCATCTAGTGGACCCCTACCAAGATTGTTCAAATTATAGTGCTGGGGCCAAAAATGCCCCCGCCCCAGGGCCCTTTGGTTTTACATAGGCTTATATAGGGAAAATCTTCAAAAATCTTCTACTCTGAAACCACAAGGCCCAGGACTTTGATATTTGGTATGAAGCTTCATCTAGTGGACCCCTACCAAGATTGTTCAAATTATAGTGCTGGGACAAAAAATGCCCCCGCCACGGGGCCCTTTGGTTTTACATTGGCTTATATAGGGAAAATCTTTAAAAATCTTCTTCTCTGAAACCACAAGGCCCAGGTCTTTGATATTTGGTATGAAGCTTCATCTAGTTGACCCCTACCAAGATTGTTCAAATTACAGTGCTGGGGCCAAAAATGCCCCCGCCCCGGGGCCCTTTGGTTTTACATAGGCTTATATAGGGAAAATCTTAAAAAATCTTCTTCTCTGAAACCACAAGGCCCAGGTCTTTGATATTTGGTATGAAGCTTCATCTAGTGGACCCCTACCAAGATTGTTCAAATTTTAGTGCTGGGACAAAAAATGCCCCCGCCACGGGGCCCTTTGGTTTTACATGGGCTTATATAGGGAAAATCTTTAAAAATTTTCTTTTCTGAAACCACAAGGCCCAGGACTTTGATATTTGGTATGAAGCTTCATCTAGTGGACCCCTACCAAGATTGTTCAAATTTTAGTGCTGGGACAAAAATGCCCCCGCCACGGGGCCCTTTGCTTTTACATTGGCTTATATAGGGAAAATTTTTAAAAATCTTCTTCTCTGAAACCACAAGGCCCAGGTCTTATATATTTGGTATGAAGCTTCATCTAGTGGACCCCTACCAAGATTGTTCAAATTATAGTGCTGGGGCCAAAAATGCCCCCGCCACGGGGCCCTTTGGTTTTACATAGGCTTATATAGGGAAAATCTTTAAAAATTTTCTTCTCTAAAACCACAAGGCCCAGGACTTTGATATTTGGTATGAAGCTTCATCTAGTGGACCCCTACCAAGATTGTTCCAATTTTAGTGCTGGGGCCAAAAATGCCCCTGCCCCGGGGCCCTTTGGTTTTACATAGGCTTATATAGGGAAAATCTTTAAAAATCTTCTTCTCTGAAACCACAAGGCCCAGGACTTTGATATTTGGTATGAAGCTTCGTCTAGTGGACCCCTACCAAGATTGTTCAAATTATAGTGCTGGGACAAAAAATCCCCCCCTGCCACGGGGCCCTTTGGTTTTACATAGGCTTATATAGGGAAAATCTTTAAAAATCTTCTTCTCTGAAACCACAAGGCCCAGAACTTTGATATTTGGTATGAAGCTTCATCTAGTGGACCCCTACCAAGATTGTTCAAACTATAGTGCTGGGGCAAAAAATGCCCCTGTCCCGGGGCCCTTTGATTTTACATAGGCTTATATAGGCAAAATCTTTAAAAATCTTCTTCTCTGAAACCGCTAGGCCCAGGTCTTTGATATTTGATGTGTAGCTTCATCTAGTGGACCTTTGACAAGATTGTTCAAATTTTAGCCTTTGTTGATGTTTGGTATGAAGCTTCACCTTTAAGACCTCCCTCAACATTATGTACATTAAAGCCCTGGGGCCAATAATGGCCCTCTCTGGGGCCCACTTGTTACACTATGGATCAGGTGAGCGATCCAGGGCCATCATGGCCCTCTTGTTTCACGGATTGTTGCCTTATCTGTTTTCTTTCACGTCAGTGTACATTTTTATTGGTGATTATCCTTTTCACGCACATCTTCTGCTTTTACGGACTGGTACCTTTTCAACCTTTTTCACGTACGTCTTCTTTTTTCCGTCTTTTCCTTTGTATTTCTTTATGTCCACTTTTTCACGGATATTCACTTTTTTCACGGATTGTTGCCTTATCTATTTTTCTTTCACGTCAGTGTACATTTTTCTTCGTGATTATCCTTATCACGCACATCTTCTTTCACGGACACGTACCTTTTCAACCCTTTTACGCACATCTTCTTTTTTTAATTCCTTTTCTTTGTATTTCTTTATGTCCACTTTTTTCACGCATGTCCACTTTTTCACGGATTGTTGCCTTATCTATTTTTCTTTCACGTCAGTGTACATTTATCTTCGTGGTTATCTTTTTACGGACATATTCTTCTTTCACGGACTGGTACCTTTCAATCCTTCCCACGCACAGCTTTTTTTCATTCCTTTCTTTGTATTTCTTTATGCCTACTTTTTTCACACCTGTCCACTTTTTTCACGGATTGGTGCCTTGTCAATATTTCTTTCAGGTCAGTCTACATTTTTCTTCGGGATTATCCTTTTCACGCGCATCTTCTTCTTTCTCGGACTGGTACCTTTCCAACTCTTTTCACGCACATCCATCTTTTTTCATTTATCTTTCACGTCAGTGTACATTTATCTTCGTGACTATCCTTATCACGCACATCTTCTTCTTTCACGGACAGGTACCTTTTCAACCCTTTTCACGCACATCTCCTTTTTTAATTCCTTTCCTTTGTATTTCTTTATGTCCACTTTTTTCACGGATGTCCACTTTTTTCACGGATTGTTGCCTTATCTATTTTTCTTTCACGTCAGTGTACATATTTCTTCGTGATAATCCTTATCACGCACATCTTCTTTCACGGACACGTACCTTTTAAACCCTTTTCACGCACATCTTCTTTTTTTCTTTCCTTTTCTTTGTATTTCGTTATGTCTACTTTTTTACGCATGTCCACTTTTTCACGGATTGTTGCCTTATCTATTTTTCTTCCACGTCAGTGTATATTTATCTTCGTAATTATCCTTTTCACGCACATGTTCTTCTTTCACGCACTGGTACCTTTCAACCCTTTTCACGCACAGCTTTTTTTTTTTCATTCCTTTTCTTTGTATTTCTTTATGTCTACTTTTTGAACGCCTGTCCACTTTTTCACGGATTGGTGCCTTGTCTATTCTTCTTTCAGGTCAGTCTACATTTTTCTTCGGGATTATCCTTTTCACGCGCATCTTCTTCTTTCTCGGACACGTACCTTTTCAACCCTTTTCACGCACATCCATCTTTTTTCATTCCTTTATTTTGCATTTTTTACGTCCACTTTTTTCAGGCATGTCCACTTTTTTCACGGAATGATGCCTTATCTGTTTTTCTTTCACGTTAGTGTACATTTTTCTTCGTGATTATCCTTTTCACGCTCATCTTCTGCTTTCACGGACTGGCACCTTTTCAACCCTTTTCACATAGAAGCCTCCGTGGTGCAGTGGTTACGCTACTCGCCTTGTAAACCAGGGGTCGCAGGATCGATCTCGGGCTTCTCCAGACTTTCGGATGAGTCTTTAAACCGAGGTCCCGTCTCCGTATGACCTTAGTTGTTGGTGGGACGTGAAACTCAAAAACTCACTCACTCACTCAACCCTTTTCACGCACATCTTCTTGTTTCATTCCTTTCCTTTGTATTTCTCTATCTCTACTTTTTTCACGTCTGTCCTCTTTTTTCACGGATTGGTGCCTTATCCATTTTTCTTTCACACCAGTCTACCTTCTTCTTTCTCGGACTGGAACCTTTTCAACCCTTTTCACGCACATCCATCTTTTTTCATTCCTTTATTTTGTATTTCTTTATGTCCACCTTTTTCACGCATGTTCACTTTTTTCCCGGATTGTTGCCTTAACTGTTTTTCTTTCACGAAAGTGTACATTTTTCTTCGGGATTATCTTTTTCACGCGCATCTTCTTCTTTCTCGGACAGGTACCTTTTCAACCCTTTTCACGCACATCCATATTTTTTCATTCCTTTATTTTGCATTTTTTTATGTCCACTTTTTTCACAGATGTCCATTATTTTCACGGATTGTTGCCTTATCTGTTTTTCTATCACGTCAGTGTACATTTATCTTCGGGATTATCCTTTTCACGCACATCTTCTTAAAGTTTCTCGGACTGGTACCTTTTCCACCCTTTTCACGCACATCCATCTTTCCTCACTCCTTTATTTTGTATTTCTTTATTTTGTCCACTTTTTTCACGGATGTCCACTTTGGTGCCTTATCTATTTTTCTTTCACGTCAGTGTACATTTATCTTCGGGATTATCCTTTTCACGCACATCTTCTTCTTTCTTGGGCTGGTACCTTTTCAACCCTTTTCACGCACATCCATTTTTTTTTCATTCCTATATTTTGCATTTCTTTATGCCCACTTTTTTCATGCAAATGCACTTTTTTCACGGATTGTTGCCTTATCTGTTTTCTTTCACGTCAGTGTACATTTTTATTGGTGATTATCCTTTTCACGCACATCTGCTTTTACGGACTGGTACCTTTTCAACCTTTTTCACGTACGTCTTCTTTTTCCCGTCTTTTCCTTTGTATTTCTTTATGTCCACTTTTTCACGGATATTCACTTTTTTCACGGATTGTTGCCTTATCTATTTTTCTTTCACGTCAGTGTACATTTTTCTTCGTGATTATCCTTATCACGCACATCTTCTTTCACGGACACGTACCTTTTCAACCCTTTTACGCACATCTTCTTTTTTTAATTCCTTTTCTATGTATTTCTTTATGTCCACTTTTTTCACGCATGTCCACTTTTTCACGGTTTGTTGCCTTATCTATTTTTCTTTCACGTCAGTGTACATTTATCTTCGTGGTTATCTTTATCACGGACATATTCTTCTTTCACGGACTGGTACCTTTCAATCCTTTTCACGCACAGCATTTTTTTAATTCCTTTCCTTTGTATTTCTTTATGTCCACTTTTTTCACGGATGTCCACTTTTTTCACGGATAGTTGCCTTATCTATTTTTCTTTCACGTCAGTGTACATTTTTCTTCGTGATAATCCTTATCACGCACATCTTCTTTCACGGACACGTACCTTTTAAACCCTTTTCACGCACATCTTCTTTTTTCTTTCCTTTTCTTTGTATTTCGTTATGTCTATTTTTTTACGCATGTCCACTTTTTCACGGATTGTTGCCTTATCTATTTTTCTTCCACGTCAGTGTATATTTATCTTCGTAATTATCCTTTTCACGCACATGTTCTTCTTTCACGCACTGGTACCTTTCAACTCTTTTCACGCACAGCTTTTTTTTAATTCCTTTTCTTTGTATTTCTTTATGTCTACTTTTTGAACGCCTGTCCACTTTTTCACGGATTGGTGCCTTGTCTATTCTTCTTTCAGGTCAGTCTACATTTTTCTTCGGGATTATCCTTTTCACGCGCATCTTCTTCTTTCTCGGACACGTACCTTTTCAACCCTTTTCACGCATATCCATCTTTTTTCATTCCTTTATTTTGCATTTTTTGTGTCCACTTTTTTCAGGCATGTCCACTTTTTTCACGGAATGATGCCTTATCTGTTTTTCTTTCACGTTAGTGTACATTTTTCTTCGTGATTATCCTTTTCACGCTCATCTTCTGCTTTCACGGACTGGCACCTTTTCAACCCTTTTCACATAGAAGCCTCCGTGGTGCAGTGGTTACGCTACTCGCCTTGTAAACCAGGGATCGCAGGATCGATCCCGGGCTTCTCCAGACTTTCGGATGAGTCTTTAAACCGAGGTCCCGTCTCCGTATGACCTTAGTTGTTGGTGGGACGTGAAACTCAAAAACTCACTCACTCACTCAACCCTTTTCACGCACATCTTCTTGTTTCATTCCTTTCCTTTGTATTTCTCTATCTCTACTTTTTTCACGTCTGTCCTCTTTTTTCACGGATTAGTGCCTTATCCATTTTTCTTTCACGCCAGTCTACCTTCTTCTTTCTCGGACTGGAACCTTTTCAACCCTTTTCACGCACATCCATCTTTTTTCATTCCTTTATTTTGTATTTCTTTATGTCCACCTTTTTCACGCATGTCCACTTTTTTCACGGATTGTTGCCTTAACTGTTTTTCTTTCACGTCAGTGTACATTTTTCTTCGTGATTATCCTTTTCACGCACATCTTCTGCTGTCACGGACTAGTACCTTTTCCAGCATTTTCATGCACATCTTCTTTTTTCATTCCTTTCCTTTGTGTTTCTTTATGTTCACTTTTCTCACGGGTGTCTACTTTTTTAACGGATTGGGGCCTTATCTTTTTTCCTGTCATGTCAGTCTTCATTTTTCTTCGGGATTATCTTTTTCACGCGCATCTTCTTCTTTCTCGGACAGGTACCTTTTCAACCCTTTTCACGCACATCCATATTTTTTCATTCCTTTATTTTGCATTTCTTTATGTCCACTTTTTTCACAGATGTCCATTATTTTCACGGATTGTTGCCTTATCTGTTTTTCTATCACGTCAGTGTACATTTATCTTCGGGATTATCCTTTTCACGCACATCTTCTTAAAGTTTCTCGGACTGGTACCTTTTCCACCCTTTTCACGCACATCCATCTTTCCTCACTCCTTTATTTTGTATTTCTTTGTGTCCACTTTTTTCACGGATGTCCACTTTGGTGCCTTATCTATTTTTCTTTCACGTCAGTGTACATTTATCTTCGGGATTATCCTTTTCACGCACATCTTCTTCTTTCTTGGGCTGGTACCTTTTCAACCCTTTTTACGCACATCCATCTTTTTTCATTCCTATATTTTGCATTTCTTTATGCCCACTTTTTTCATGCAAATGCACTTTTTTCACGGATTGTTGCCTTATCTGTTTTCTTTCAAGTCAGTGTACATTTTTATTGGTGATTATCCTTTTCACGCACATCTTCTGCTTTTACGGACTGGTACCTTTTCAACCTTTTTCACATACGTCTTCTTTTTTCAGTCTTTTCCTTTGTATTTCTTTATGTCCACTTTTTCACGGATATTCACTTTTTTCACGGATTGTTGCCTTATCTATTTTTCTTTCACGTCAGTGTACATTTTTCTTCGTGATTATCCTTATCACGCACATATTCTTTCACGGACACGTACCTTTTCAACCCCTTTACGCACATCTTCTTTTTTTAATTCCTTTTCTTTGTATTTCTTTATGTCCACTTTTTTCACGCATGTCCACTTTTTCACGGTTTGTTGCCTTATCTATTTTTTCTTTCACGTCAGTGTACATTTATCTTCGTGGTTATCTTTTTCACGGACATATTCTTCTTTCACGGACTGGTACCTTTCAATCCTTTTCACGCACAGCTTTTTTTTTCATTTCTTTCTTTGTATTTCTTTATGCCTACTTTTTTTCACACCTGTCCACTTTTTTCACGGATGGGTGCCTTGTCAATATTTCTTTCAGGTCAGTCTACATTTATCTTCGTGACTATCCTTATCACGCAATCTTCTTCTTTCACGGACAGGTACCTGTTCAAACCTTTTCACGCACATCTCCTTTTTTAATTCCTTTCCTTTGTATTTCTTTATGTCCACTTTTTTCAAGGATGTCAACTTTTTTCACGGATAGTTGCCTTATCTATTTTTCTTTCACGTCAGTGTACATTTTTCTTCTTGATAATCCTTATCACGCACATCTTCTTTCACGGACACGTACCTTTTAAACCCTTTTCACGCACATCTTCTTTTTTCTTTCCTATTCTTTGTATTTCGTTATGTCTACTTTTTTACGCATGTCCACTTTTTCACGGATTGTTGCCTTATCTATTTTTCTTCCACGTCAGTGTATATTTATCTTCGTAATTATCCTTTTCACGCACATGTTCTTCATTCATGCACTGGTACCTTTCAACCCTTTTCACGCACAGCTTTTTTTTCATTCCTTTTCTTTGTATTTCTTTATGTCTACTTTTTGAACGCCTGTCCACTTTTTCACGGATTGGTGCCTTGTCTATTCTTCTTTCAGGTCAGTCTACATTTTTCTTCGGGATTATCCTTTTCACGCGCATCTTCTTCTTTCTCGGACACGTACCTTTTCAACCCTTTTCACGCACATCCAACTTTTTTCATTTCTTTATTTTGCATTTTTTATGTCCACTTTTTTCAGGCATGTCCTATTTTTTCACGGAATGATGCCTTATCTGTTTTTCTTTCACGTTAGTGTACATTTTTCTTCGTGATTATCCTTTTCACGCTCATCTTCTGCTTTCACGGACTGCTACCTTTTCAACCCTTTTCACGCACATCTTCTTTTTTCTCTCCTTTTCTTTGTATTTCTTTATGTCTACTTTTTGAACGCATGTCCAATTTTTTTCACGGATTGGTGCCTTGTCTATTTTCTTTTGAGGTCAGTATACATTTTTCTTCGGGATTATCCTTTTCACGCGCATCTTCTTCTCTCTCGGACTGGTACCTTTTCAACCCTTTTCACGCACTTCCGTCTGTTTTCATTCCTTTATGTTGCATTTCTTTATGTCCACTTTTTTCACGTATGTCCACTTTTTTCACGGATTGTTGCCTTATCTGTTTTCTTTCAGGTCAGTGTACATTTTCTTCGTGTTTATCCTTTTCACGCACATCTTCTGCTTCACGAACTGGTACCTTTCAACCCTTTTCACGCACATCCACCTTTTTTCTTATCTTTATTATGTATTTCTTTATGTCCCCTTTTTTCACGGATGTCCACTCTTTCACGGATTGGTGCCTTATCTATTTTTCTTTCACCTAAGTGTACATTTATCTTCGGGATTGTCCTTTTCACGCACATCTCCTTCTTTCTCAGACTTGTACGTTTTCAACCATTTTCACGCACATCCATCTTTTTCATTCCTTTATTTTGCATTTCTTTATGTCCACTTTTTCACGCATGTGATCTTTTTTCATGGATTGTTGCCTTACCTGTTCTCTTTCACGTGAGTGTACATTTTTCTTCGTGATTATCCTTTTCACGCACATCTTCTGCGTTTGCGTTCAAGGACTGGTACCTTTTCAACCCGTTTCACCCACATCTTCTTTTTTACTCCTTTTCTTTGTTTTTCTTTATGTCTACTTTTTTCTCGCCTGTCCACTTTTTTCACGCATTGGTGCCTTGTCTATTTTTCTTTCAGGTCAGTGTACATTTTTCTTCGGCATTACTTTTTCACGCGCATCTTCTTCTTTCTCGGACTGGTACCTTTTCAACCCTTTTCACGCATATCCATCTTTTTTCATTCTTTATTTGCTTTTCTTTATGTCCACTTTATTCACGGATATCCACTTTTTCACGGATTGGTGCCTTATCTATTTTTGTTTCACGTCGATGTACAAATTTCGGGATTATCCTTTTCCCACACATCTTCTTCTTTCTCGGACTGGTACCTTCTCAACCCTTTTCACGCACATCCATCTTTTTTCATTCCTTTATTTTGCGTTTCGTTATGTCCACTTTTTTCACGCATGTGCACTTTTATCACGGTTTGTTGCCTTATCTGTTTTCTTTCAGGTCAATGTACATTTTTCTTCGTGATTATCCTTTTCACGCACATCTTCTACTTTCACGGACTGGTACCTTTTCAACCCTTTTCACGCACATCTCGTTTTCCATTCCATTCCTATTTATTTTTTTATGTCCATTTTTTTCACGGATGTCCACTTTTTTCACACGGATGTCCACTTTTTTCACGGATTGTTGCATTATCTATTTTTCTTTCACGTCAGTGTACATTTATCTTCGTGACTATCCTTATCACGCACATCTTCTTCTTTCACGGACAGGTACCTTTTCAACCCTTTTCACGCATATCTTCTTTTTTAATTCCTTTTCTTTGTATTTTTTATGTCCACTTTTTTCACGCATGTCCACTTTTTCACGGATTGTTGCCTTATCTATTTTTCTTTCATGTCAGTGTACATTTTGCTTCGTGTTTATCATTTTCACGCACATCTTCTGCTTTCACGGACTTGTACCTTTTCAACCCTTTTCACGCACATTTTCTATAACATCCCTTTCCTTTTTATACATTTATGTCCACTTTTTTCACGCATGTCCACTTTTTTACGGATTGTTGCCTTATTTTTTTTTCTTTCACGTCAGTGTACATTTATCTTCGTGACTATCCTTATCACGCACAGCTTCTTCTGTCACGGTCAGGTACCTTTCAACCCTTTTCACGCACATTTTCTTTTTTCATTCCTTTTCTTTGTATTTCTTTATGTTCACTTTGTTCACGCATGTCCATTTTTTCACGGATTGGTACCTCATCTATTTTTTTTTTCACGTCAGACTACATTTTTCTTCGGGATTATCCTTTTCACGCGCATCTTCTTCTTTCTCGGACTGGTACTTTTTCAACCCTTTTCACGCACATCAAGAATTATAGAATCGGCATCAATCTGCTGTTTGCCAGTTGCCTATTCATATATACTGTCAAAAAACCCAATCAAATAGAATTGGTAGATGTCTGCTAGTTGCCTGTTGCGATTTCACTAGATGTCATATGCCAGTTGAATATTCAGTTGTTATACACTCAAACCATTTCAAATAGAATTGGCAGCTGGTTGACAGTTGCTGGTTGCCAATTAACTGGGATTTGCCAATCGGCATCTTGCCGCCGTTTGCCAGTTGCCAATTCAGATGTTATACTCTAAAACCCTCTCAAATCGAATTGACAGCTTGCTGCCAATTTCCAGTTGCCAATTTACTAGAATTTGAGAATCGGCATCTGGCTGCCGTTTGCCAGTTGCCTATTCAGTTGTAATGCTAAAAACCTTATCAAATCAAATTGTTGGCTGGGTGCAAGTTGCCAAGTCACTAGAATGTTCGAATCGGCATCTGGCGGCCGTTGTTATACACTTAAACTTCCCAAGTCGAAATTGCAACGCTACCTGTTGCCTGTTGCCAGTTGCCAAATCACTAGAATTTGCTAATCGGCATCTGGTTGCCGTTTGCCAGTTGCCTATTCAGCTGATATACCATAGAACCCTCTGAAATCGAAATGGCAGCTGGCTGCCAGTTGCCAGTTGCAAATTCATTAGAAGTTTCGAAATGGCATCAAGCTGTTGTTTGTCAGTTGCCTATTCAGTTGTACTATCGTAAAACCCACTCAAATAGAATTTGCAGCTGGCTGCCAGCTGCTAGTTGCAAATTCACTAGAATCTGCGAATAGGCATCTGGTTGCCGTATGCTAGTTGCCTACTCAGTTGTTATACACCAAAACCCTTTCAAATCGAATGGCCGCTGGCTCTCAGTTGCTGGTTGCCAATTCACTAGGGTTTGCCAATCGGCATCTGGCTGTCGTTTGCCAGTTGCCTATTCAGTTGTGTTGCTCTAAAAATATGATCAAATCGAATTGGCAGCTGGCTTCGAGTCGCCAGTTGCCAATTCACTAGAACTTGCGAATCGGTATCTGGCTGCCGTTTGCCAGTTGTATGTATTGATCTAAAACCCTCTCAAATTGAAATGACAGCTGGCTGCCATTTGCTAGTTGCAAATTTACTAGAATTCGCGAATTGGCATCTGGTTGCCGTTTGCAAGTTGCCTAATCTATTGTTATAGTCTAAAACCCTCTCTAATGGAATTGGCAGCTGGCTGCCATTTTACAGTTGCAAATTCACCAGAATGTTTGAATCGGCATCTGGCTGCCATTTGCCAGTTGCCATTTCAGCTGTAATGCTATAAAGCCCTCTCAAATCGAATTGGTAGCTGGCGGACGGTTGTAAATTTAATAGAATTGGCGAATCGGCATCTGGCTGCCGTTTGCAAGTTGTATATTCGGTTGTATTGCTCTAAAATACTATTATATCCAATTGACTGCTGGCTGCCAGTTGCCAATTCACTAGAATTTGAGATTCGGCATCAAGCTGCTGTTTGCCAGTTGCCTATTCAGTTTAATACCATAAAACCAACCCAAATAGAATTTGCAGCTGGCTGCTAGTTGCCATTTGCAAATTCACTAGAATTTGCAAATAGGTGAATTTGCAAATAGGCATCTGGTTGATATACTTAAAAGCCCATAAAAACGAATTGGCAGCTGGCTGCCAGTTGCAAGTTGCCAATTTACTAGAATTATCGAATCGGCATCAATCTGCTGTTTGCCAGTTGCCTATTCAGTTGTACTGCCATAAAACCCACTCAAATCGAACAATCAGCTGTCTGCCAGTTGCCTGTTGCGATTTCACTAGATGCCGTATGCCAGTTGCCTATTGAGTTGTTATACACTCAAACCATTTCAAATCGAATTGGCAGCTGGCTGTAAGTTGCTGGTTGCCAATTCACTAGGATTTGCCAATCGGCATCTGGCCGCCGTTTGCCAGTAGCCAATTCAGTTGTTATACTCTAAAACCCTCTCAAATCGAATTGGCAGCTGGCTGCCAGTTTCTAGTTGCCAATTTACTAGAATTTTGGAATCGGCATCTGGATGCCGTTTGCCAGTTGCCTATTCAGTTGCAATGCTAAAAACCTTCTCAAATCAAATTTGATTGGGTGCCAGTTGCCAATTCACTAGAATGTTCGAATCGGCATCTGGCGGCCGTCTGCTCTTTCGAAGTCAGTTGTTATACACTTAAACATCCTAAGTCGAAATTGCAACTGGCTACCTGTTGCCTGTTGCCAGTTGCCAATTCACTAGAATTTGCGAATCGGCATCTGGTTGCCGTTTGCCAGTTGCCTATTCAGCTGATATACCATAGAACCCTATGAAATCGAAATGGCAGCTGGCTGCCAGTTGCCAATTCACTGGAAGTTTCGAAACGGCATCAAGCTGCTGTTTGTTAGTTGCCTATTTAGTTGTACTATCGTAAAACCCACTCAAATAGAATTTGCAGCTGACTACCAGTTGCAAATTCGCTAGAATCTGCGAATAGGAATCTGGTTGCCGTTTGTCATTTGCCTATTCATTTGTTTTATTGAAGAACGCTCTCATATTGAATTGGCAGCCGGTTGCGAGTTGACAGTTGCCAATTCACTAGAATTTGCGAAAAGGCATCTGGCTGCCGTTTGCCAGCTGTCTGTTCAGTTGTTTTACTCTATAATTCTCTCAAATCGAATCGGCATCTATCTCACGACCTCATGCCAGGTGCCCGTTCACTTGCAATGCTCTAAAACCCTCTCAAATCGAATTGGCAACTGGCTGCCAGTTGCCAATTTGATAGAATTTGTGAATCTGCATCTGACGGCCGTTGTGCCTGTTCACGTGACATGCTCTAAAACCCTCTCAAATCGAATTGGCAGCTAGTTGCCAGTTGCCAATTTACTAGAATTTTCTAATCGGCTTCTGGTTGCGTTGTGCCAGTTGCCTTTTCAGTTGTTATACATTAAAACTCAAATTGAATTGGCAGCTGGATGCCAGTTACCAGTTGCCAATTCACTAGAATTTACGAATCGACGTATGGCTGCCGTTTGCCAGTTGCCTATCATTTGCATTGCTCTAAAACCCTCTAAGATAGAATTAGCAGCTGGCTACCAGTTGCCAATTGCAAATGTACTAGAACTTCGAAAGCAGCATGTGCTGTCAAATGCAAGTTGCCAATTCACTAGAATTTGCGAATTGGCATCTTGTTGCCGTTTATTGTTATCTTTTATTGTTGTCCATCTATTTCTTCAAGCTCCGATGGGCGGAGGCCGAATATACTCAGTTGTAATGCCCTAATACCCCCTCGAATCGAATTAGCAGCTGGCTGCCATTTGTATGCTGCCAATTCACTAGAATTGAGAATTGGCATCTGGTTGCCTTTTGCCAATTGCCTATTCATTGTTATACACTAAAACTCTCTCAAATCGAATTGACAGCTGGCTGCCACTTGCCAGTTGCAAATGCAATAGAATTTTGCGAATCGGCATCTGGCTGCAGTTTGCCAGTTGCCTCTGCAGGTGTAATGCTCTTAAACCCTTTAAAATCTAATTGGCAGCTGTCTACCAGTTGCCGGTTTACTAGAATTTGCGAATTGGCATCTGGTTGCCGTTTGCCAGTTGCCTACTCAATTGTTTAACTCTAAAACTTTCTAAAATCTACTATTTGTCAGCTGCCATTTTACTAGAATTTGCTAATTGGCATCTGGCTGCCATTTGCCAGTTGCCTATTTATTTATTTATTTATTCCAAATATCAGTCATCATACATATGTACCTAATACAGATATATATATATATAGCTCGGATTGAGCGTAGGCTTGGCCTATATTTGCTCTCTCCGTGGGTACCACAATTGACAGAGAGTAATGTAGAGTACATCAATACAGTACCGTGATAGATATATAGACATTATTCTTCCAGCTGCCTATTCAGTTGTTATACTCTAAAACCAACCCAAATCGAAATTGCAGTCGGCTGCCAATTGTCAATTAACTAGAATTTGCGAATCGGCATCCGTCTGCCAGTTGCCTATGCAGTTGTAATGCTCTAAAACCCTCAAATCGAATTGGCAGCTGGCTGCCAGTTGCCAGCTGCCATTTCACTAGAATTAGTGGACTGGCATCTGGTTGCCGTTTCCCAGTTGCTTATTCAGTTTTAATAATCCCAAAACCTTTCAAGTCCAATTTGGAGTTGGCCGCCAGTTGCCAGTTGCCAATTCCACAGAATTTGCGAATTGGCATCCAGAATGTGAAGTTAGATGCAATTTGCCAGTTGGCGATTGAATAGGCAACTGACAACTGGCAGCCAACTTCACGGACATCTCTTTCTCAACCAGCAATGGGAAGTCTAGCATTTGTACAGTGGAAATTTATATTCTTGTAGGACATAGCATGCATACCAGCAGATGTTCAGACCCTTAGCACAAAAAGAAAGAAAAACAAAAGCCTATCCTCCGTACGCAGCGCCCCGCACCGCACCATGGCACACGTTGTTCAACACGAAACCACACACCACGGAACAGGAACGGGGTGCTACGCAGAGGTGGATGTGTTTGTTGTGTTTCAGTCTTGTTGCTGATAGGCTTTGTCTTATTCAAGTGTCATGGCCCTTCAAGAATATAAATTTCCATTGTTTGTTTAATTTGAGGTTTAACGTCCCCGTCAACAATATAAAGGTCACTTTGGAGACGTTGCTTACAATTTTGACGGACTGTTACCCGACATTAAGATAAAATGACATCTCAAGCCCTGTCGGGCAATGAAACCAATAGGATTTAGTAGCATGGACTCGCACCAAATTTCCACTGTCCAAAATATTTGATGCATTAACAAGAACTAGCTACCCCCGAATACTTACAGAGCTCAGGCCTGTCTCATTATTGTCACTGTTCTCTTTCTTTCTCCTATTACTGCCACTCGCTCACATCTGAGCATTACGACAGGATTTCCTGGGTGGTAATCGGTACATTTTTTCTGGTGGTTTTGCTTTTATTCGTACTATCCGGTATTTTGGGTGCGTTATGTGGTAGTTTCTTCTGTTTGTGTTTCGTGAGGGGATAATGTTTGCTTTATTGGCTTTTTACGTTTTTTTTTTGTTTGTTTTGTTTTGTTTATTTCGGTTTTGATATTTATAGAAGAGGTTTCTTTTGTTGGACTTTTCCATTGGTTAATTGGTGTTTTGTTTGTTGGTTTATCAGGTGTTTATGTTGCTTGAGTTGGTCTTTTAGTAGGTCGTAGATGTGTGTGTTCTTGTGTTGATATTTCGGGCGTTTGTTTACGACAAGATCTTCATTGAGTTGATCTGCCATGAATATTTTTTTCTTTATTTTTTTTCATCAGCTGGTGTTAAATTGGCCTTATTTCGTTTGCCTTGTTGTTGTTGTTGTTTATGTTTTAACCAAAGCTGTTTCGTTTTGAAGTTTTCGTCTTACTGTGCATGTGTGTTTTTGCATCTGTTCAATTTGCCGGTAATTCAAATGAAAATTTTTATCATTTATATGTATTTATTGTATGCCATATATATGTATTTGTTTCGTCATTCATATATATTTTTGCATGTCGGTGTCCAGCTTTTCATTCATTTGTTCATGTTTGCATGTGTGTTTTTGCATCTGTCAAATTTGCCGGTAATTAAAATGAAAATTTTTATCATTTATATGTATTTATTGTATGCCATTTATATGTATTTGTTTCGTCATTCAGATATATATTTTTGCATGTCGGTGACCAGCTTTTCATTCATTTGTTCTTGTTTGCATGTGTTTTTGCATCTGTTCAATTGGCCGGTAATTAAAATGATTTTTTTATCATGTATATGTATTTATTGTATGCCATTTATATGTATTTGTTTCTTCATTCATTTATATATTTTTGCATGTCGGAGTCCAGCTTTTCATTCATTTGTTCATGTTTGCATGTGTGTTTTTGCATCTGTTCAATTTGCCGGTAATTAAAATGAAATTTTTTATCATTTATATGTATTTATTGTATGCCATTTATATGTATTTGTTTCGTCATTCATATATATATATTTTTGCATGTCGGAGTCCAGCTTTTTATTCATTTGTTCATGTTTGCATGTGCGTTTTTGCATCTGTTCAATTTGCCGGTAATTAAAATGAAATTTTTTATCATTTATATGTATTTATTGTATGCCATTTATATGTATTTGTTTCGTCATTCATATATATATATTTGCATGTCGGAGTCCAGCTTTTCATTCATTTATTCATGTTTGCATGTGTGTTTTTGCATCTCTTCAATTTGCCGGTAATTAAAATGAAAATTGTTATCATTTATGTGTATTTATTGTATGCCATTTATATGTATTTGTTTTGTCATTCATATATATGTATTGCGTGTCTCAGTCCAGCTTTTCAATCATTTGTTCATGTTTATTCATCCAGCCAACCTTATTGTTCAGCTTAATGTCGAATTGTATACAAGCGAGACATAGTCTTCGCTGGAATTATGCTTTGTTTTACGGGTTGTTACGTTTGAGCAAGCTCACGCCAAACCTACAATACGACATGTGCGCCCAGCGAAGACTCAGTTCAGCCTGCGCATCCGCACCGTCTGATCAGAGTCTTCATTGTGCACTCCAAGGACAGTTAAGGGCCCATTGCTCCTTCATCCAGCAAGAGAAGTCTCTGGTTAGACTATATGGATGCGCAGGCTGATCTGAGTCTTCGATTAGCGCACATGTCTTATTGTAGGTTTTGTCGTACTCTGGCTCATTTTCTTAATTCTGCGTTTGTTCGTTATGTTTTACTTTTGCTTAAAGTTTCGGTTGATCCTGTTTAACACTCCTGTATAATTTTGACCCATTAAAACCCCACTTTTAAACAATAAAACGTCTACAGGGACATTCCTTATTTTACATTCCTGCTCAAATGCATAGATTGTGGTTAGCCGTAAGAACCGCCTCGCCGAGGCGGTTCTAACTAGTCCAAACAAGCTATGTTTAGAGCAGATATATGAAACATATTGGAATATTTTATCGGAAAATTTTCTTTTAGGTGGCATAATTTTCAATATATTTTCGTAATGCATGTCGGGATATAGGTTTTCCACAGTTATTTCGTTCATCAAGCAATCAATAGCCGACGTCTGTAGCTCCATCGGATGCGCGTCTGACTAGTGATCAGGAGGACGTGAGTTCGATACCTGTCGGGGTGCGGCGACATTCTTTCTTGGAGATTGATAATGAAATCTTTTCTACGGTCATTGTCTCCCTTCCGCTATTTTAAGAAAAGCAGTTGTCAGTTTCTGAAGAAAGAATGTGCACTGTACTGGTTAACCGCTTGCGTAAAAATTCTGATATTTTTCGTATTTATGAAAACAATGTGGGTACTCGTTTAAACCGCCTCGACGAGACGGTATTAACGAGTACCCACAATCTGTTTTTAGCAGAAATCAGAGAAACATATACCCCTGTAAACACCAGTTTCACTATATAAGAGTGGCGTTTCAAGGGGTCAATATTATATCGCGTGTTTTCGTGATGGGAATTCTTGTTCTAACTAACACTTTAATACTTTACTTTTCAAGCTGCTATTTTTGCTTAATTCATCTTTGCATTTCAGGTCCTTTGTATTTTGCTTTGCTCTTTTTGTTGTATCTGCTTTTAAGCATGGCTCTATACTGGAGTGCAGTTTTTCTCCGTTCGTTCATCAAGCGGTTAGCATTTGCGACAACCCCTCGTCATAATGTTCAAGTCCATAAGGCACAACATAGTCATCTGCCGATTTCTTGTTTAACAGTATTTGGTTGCTTTGTAGCCATCGTGAAGTGAAGGAAGTGATCAGGAATCGATACATTTACCTCACTGCTCTCATCAAAGACACCAAATGGAAAGAAATACCAACATAAAATAGCTTCAACATAACGAAAACATCACAAGTGAAAAACCAAAAGGACAGTTACTTTAACACAACATCGCCAAATGGCTATCCAAAATTAAAATATATTAGCAATATAGACATGCATAGACGAACTATAACAATAATAAACCACAAAAGAATAGCCGCCTTGGTATGGTCAGTAAAAAGCTTTATTTATTTATTTTTTTATTTTACATGGCCACAACCCTCACCCTTGCTTCAGTCGTGGTTAAGACAATTTGTTCAGTCCGCATGAAGGATTTGTAACTCATCAGGAATATTAATTTAAACGAATACAGGGATGAAACAACGATCAGGAATCATAAACACTGGAACAAAAGAAAACCAATTGTTGGACTCCGGTGGGTCCCGACTACATTTATGTCTCCTTACCAGCCAGAGGCATTCTGGCTTTCTGCAGATGTGCATGTCTGCAAAGAGGCTGGGCACTGCACTTCCTTGCATGCGACTTCCTAATTACCTTTTTCGCCGAAGCTCGCAGTGAAGTTCTACTTGAGGTAATGCAGTAATTCCTGTGTCATAGTTACAAATGGGTTCTCTTTACTGATAACGGTTTTTCTTCACGCCAGGGTCTGAGGTCAGAACTGGAAAACGGAACACCATCAAGGAATATGTCTGTCCCCAGCGGGCACACAACATTGAAATGACGTATTGGCGTCGAAGTGATGTCATTTCATCGCATTGATGCTGATAGGACGTCATTTTAATGCTGAGTGCCTGCTGGGTCTTATGGCTAATACCAGTCTGTTTAGCCATTGCAACAGCCCTCTGTTGCCAATGCATCCGCCTGTCTGTTACCAGCCTGCATCCGGTCTGTGGGGACTACGAAAGCAGGGTCCTCGTCCCAGTCCCCGGGTACAATTGTTTTACGATGTTGTTATAAATTAAACTGGAAGTTCCTTTTCATCTTTTAAATCTTTTTTGTTTATATATTTTTCAGAAAATTATATATTTTAATAATAACATAAGAGCATCGTAAAACAATTGTAGCGAATGCTTTCATAATTGATACCTTAGACATGTTATCGACAGTAAATTTTGAAAGCCATATTTTTTTTTATTTATTTATTTTTTTTTTTTGGTTTGTTTTTAGGCATTTCAAGATTATTTCCTTCCTGATTTCGAGCTGGACAAAGACCGGAGTACCCAGAGAAAAACGATGTGACCTTTCGTCTCACATTTGACCCACAGTCAGAGCTCTTTACCACTAATAATCTTACCCATTAGGCAACTCTAGCTCAGTAACTGAGGATACTGAAGGACCGACGATTTCTGTCAGGTTTTTTTTTCGGCACTCGTATCACACATTTTCTTAACCGTTTTTGGCGATATGAATGGATGTACTTTGTCGAACGGATTTGTTATCATGATGCTGCATTTTAACAAGTTTAATGTTCTCGGTATTGTGGCGCTGAGTTAGAAATCCTTCATGCGGACTGAACGAGTTATTACGGCAGAACCAATGGCGAGGATTGTTGTTACGTCAAATCCATTTAGCCCCCATCACGAAAACACGCTTGTATGATTTTGACTCCCTTGAACCCCAATTTTATAAAGTAAAACTGGGGTCTGCAAGGTTTATTTTCCTTATTTCTGCTCTATATTTTGAGAGGAAATAATAAAAATAGAAGTTTTCAGCGATTGTTTGTTTGTTAGTTTTTTTTCGGCGGTGAAATTCGTAATGTATTTGAATGGGCGTGTATTCGTAATGCAGAGCATTTGTTTTACCTACCATTCCAAGGCGGTTCTTCTAGTGTGGTTTATTATTGTCATACCTCGTCTTTGCATTTATGTACTGCTTTCTTTTTATTTTGTGAGAAAGTATCTTTGCGCTTTCGGGTTTCTTGGATGGAAAGTGTGAGGTATGTTCGTGCGACATATGGCGGTTCTTACATGAGTGTTCATGTATTATTGAATTTATTAAACGTGTTGAGGAAAAAGGATAAAATGCGAGGCTCCGTCGAACATTTTATCCCTTTTCTTCAACGAGTTTAATATAATCAATAATACATGTGCACGAATGCAAGATTCTATTTATCATATGCTATTTAAAACGGATCTTATTCACTAATGTTCAAAAGGAAAGTTAATATTCCGCCATTCGTAAACGCGACGCCGTTAAGGAAGTCTAACATGTAACGTTACGGGACCAATTTGCAAATTTAATGCACCAGTGGATTATCGAACTTAGTACATGACATTATTACATTCTCAGACGGATGCCATAATATGATAAAGTGTATTATGTCATAAAGTCATCCAAAAAGAGTTAAGTTTTTGGATGAAGATTTGTTTTTATCTTTTTTTTTCTCATTTAAGATGTGCAATGTAGGTGCGCATTTGAGCCGCCTTATATAGGCGGTTCTAACCAACAACCTACGTATTTGACCATTGGTCAAAAATAACAAAAAGGATATGTAGCCAGGTAAACCCCAGCTACGTGGTGTTCTTTACATGGACTTATTCTGGTAATGTAACTTTTCGTCTTCGTTTTCTTATTCGGAGAATTTTCACATGTTAGTTCCTTGTTTAACTTACTAGCGGCTTTGGGTTTTCTTTTGTTTGTTTGAGGTTTAACGTCCTCGTCAACATTGTGTCATTCAGGAGACGTTGCTTCCAATTTTATGGGACTCTTACCCGACATTGAGATGTAATAACATCTCAATCCCTGCCGCTCAATGAAACCAATAGGATTTTTTTTTTTTTTTTTTTTTTTTTGCATGAACGTGCCGACTCGCACCATTTTGGGCTTTGGGTTTTAATGTCCTTGCAAGAATGCGGCTCTTTTATTCAGCCGATCGTTTATCGAGGGCGGGCGAATTCAGATTGCTCAGTGAAACACACACGCCTTGCGTCTTGCATCACCCCCATCCTCAGGGACGGAGCATTCTTTACGCTGATACGCACTCGCGTACAAATTACAAACGTAAAAAATTAGACAACGACGATGAAGAAACAAAGAAGGAAAAAGAAAATGAACAAGAAGAAGAAGAAGAAGAAGAAGATGAAGAAGAAGAAATAGGAAAATCTGTATGTATCTAGGATATACACAACACTAATTATTAGCTAATATTGTTTTCTTCCACACTTTCATGAAAGCAATTGCTCGCTAACAGGATAAGAGTGGTCCCATTTGGGAAGAGATATTAAGGGGCGGGATTATTATTTCTAGTATTTTCTTTGGTTTGCGTACATTTTCTTCTGCCATTTACACCCATGCCCACCCCAGTCCCCAAGGCTACGGGCATCACAGCAACACTGCAAACCACACAGTATCTCGTTTACCATGACTGTGTCGAACCTTTCAGCTCAGTCGACGCCGGAAGGGGTAATCAGCATTAACATGATGATGATGATGATGATGATGATGATACGAGCTCAAAGAAGATTAGTATGAGCGTGCAGACCCACTGTTGAAATATATACTGAAAGAAACTTTTAACGAAACAGAGCCAGTGTTCATGAAACACAATGCCCCCAACTGCTAGACCCTAACACTGCTTGACCCTAACACTGCTTGTCCCTAACAGTAATTGGGATATATTTTTTTATTTGGCTGCAATGCTGAAATTTTAGCAGGAACATAACACACGAAAAACAAGTATGTATATTGCTTACAAGCTTCAAACGCCCAAAATTTCAAAGGGGCTTAACTCCAGAAACAAAATTTGGATTTTTGTCAAAAAAATAATCAGTTCATCTTCTCATCATCCCCAACCATTCTGTAAAGTTTCAGGGCAATAGATCAAACTGTTTTTGAGTTATCTTGCTTACAAGCTTATAACACAAAAATATCAAAGGGCCATAACTGAAGAAAACAATTTTGGATTTTTGTCAAAATTTAATCAGTTCATCTACTCGTCATCCTGAACCAGCCTGTAAAGTTTTAGGGCTATAGCTCAAACAGTTTTGAGATATCTTGCTTACAAGCTTAAACGTGCCAAATTCCAAAGGGGCATAAGTGAATTGGATTTTTTGTCGAAAGTTAATCAGTTCATCTTCTCATCATCCCCAACCATTCTGTAAAGTTTCAGGGCAATAGCTCAAACAGTTTTTTGGTTATCTTGCTTATAAGCTTAAAACACACACACACAAAAAAAAAAATTCAAAGGGCAATAACTGAAGAAAAAAAGTTTGGAATTTTTTCAAAAGTTAATCAATTCATCTACTCATCATCCTGAATCAGCCTGTAAAGCTCAGGGCAATAGCTCTTACAGATTTTGAGATATCTTGCTTACAAGCTTCAAACGTGCAAAATTTCAAAGGGGCATAACTCAAGAAAAAAAATTGAATTTTTGCCAAAAGTTAACCAGTTCATCTTCTCATCATCCCCAACCATTCTGTAAAGTTTCAGGGCAATAGCTCAAACAGTTTTTAGTTATCTTGCTTACAAGCTTAAAACGCAAACGCAAACAATTTCAAAGGGCAATAACTCAATAAAAAAAATCGGATTTTTTTCGAAAGTTAATCAGTTCATCTACTCATCATCCCAAACCAGTCTGTAAAATATCATGGCAAAAGCTCGAACAGGTTTTGAGATATCTTGCTTACAAGATTTCAAAGTATTTTTGCAAAGGGGCATAACTCAAGAAAGGAGCATAATCCTGACAAGAAAAAAATGGATTTTTGTCGAAAGTTAATCAGCTCATCTTCTCATCATCCCCAACCATTCTGTAAAAGTTCAGGATAATAGCTCAAACAGTTTGCTTACAAGCTACAAACGTGCAGAATTTCAAAGGGGCATATCTCAAGAAAAAAATGGATTTTTGTCAAAAGTTAATCAGTTCATCTTCTCATCATCCCAAGCATTCTGTAAAGTTTCAGGGCAAGAGCTCAAACAGTTTTTTAGTTATCTTGCTTACAAGCTTAAAACACAAAAATTTCACAGGGCAATAACTGAAGAAAACATTTCGGATATTTTTCAAAAGTTAATCAGTTCATCCACTCATCATCCCAAACCAGTCTGTAAAGTTTCAGGACAGTTTTTTAGATATCTTGCTTAGCAGATTTCAAAGTATTTTTGCAACTCAAGACAGGGGCATAATCCTTCAGATTTTTGTCAAAAGTTAATCCGTTTATCTACTCATCACCCTGAACCAGCCTGTTAAGTTTCAGGGAAATAGCTCAAACTGGTTTTGAGATATCTTGCTTACAAGCTTAAAACGCAAAAAAAAAAAAAAAAAATCATAGGGGCATAACTCAAGAAAAAAATAAATCGATTTTTGTCAAAAGTATATCTGTTCATCTTCTAACCATCTCCTACCATTCTGTAAAGTTTCAGGGCAAAAGCTCAAACAATTTCAGTTATCTTGCTTACAAGCTTAAAACGCAAAAAAAAATTAAAGGGCCATAACTGAAGAAACAAATTTTGGATTTTTTTTAAAAGTTAATCAGTTCATCTGCTCATCATCCCAAACCAGTCTGTACAGTTTCAGGGCAAAAGCTCAAACAGTTTTGAGATATCTTGCTTACCAGATTTCAAGGTATTTTTTGCAACGGGGCATAACTCAAGAAAGGGGCATAATCCTGATGAAAAAATGGTAACGTTTCAGGGCAATAGCTCATACAGTTTTTGAGATATCTTGCTTACAAGCTTCAAACGGGCAAAATTTCAAAGAGGCATAACTCAAGGAAAAAATGGATTTTTGTCAAAGTTAATCAGTTCATCTTCTCATTATCCCCAACCAAATTGTAAAGTTTCAGGGCAATAGCTCAATTAGTTTTTTTAGTTAACTTGCTTACGAGCTTAAAACGCAAAAAATTTCAAAGGGACATGACTCAAGAAAAAAAAATCGGATTTTTCACAAAAGTTAATCAGTTCACCGACTCATCATCCCAAACAAGTCTAAAGTTTCAGGGCAAAAGCTCAAACAGTTTTTGAGATATCTTGCTTACAAGAGTTCAAAGTATTTTTTGCAAAGGGGCATAACTCAAGAAAGGGGCATAATCCTGACGAGAAAAAAACACGGTTAATTATTTTTTTCATAAGGAATCCATATATGAAATTCCAAAAACACAGCACCCATGGTTCTTAAGTTATTTTATGCAGTAAGAAAGTGGGACGGACGGAAGGACGGACGGACGAACAGGGCAAAACCAATATACCCCCACAACTTCTTCGAATTTGGGGGCATAAAAACAAAATCCGATGTTTTTATATTTCGCAAGGATTACAATCATAACACCACACATAACAATAAAAAATTATTAGAAGTCTCATATCGCATACATGCAGCACAAAGAAAGGGTCAATTTCAATAACACGTTCACACAATCTCAGTACAAAATATACACTATCTGGTTTGGCCGCTTGCAGCATTGATAACTGCTGCGCATTGACTACCCACTGACAGCGAAATGGCGAACGATTTTTTTTTTGGGTGTTTGTGGGGAGGTTTACGCCCTTTCAAGATTACTTCACTTATTTCGAGCCGATCGATAATCAGAGTGCGTGAAAACCGGACTACCTGGAGAAAACCACATAACCTCCCGTTGTTTGTTTGATTTGTGGTCTAACGTCCCCATCAACGCTGTATAGGTCATTTTGATGACATTGCTTCCAATTTTGATGGACTTCTACCCGACTTTGAGACGAAATGATATCTCAAGCTCTGTCGCCCAAATAAACCATTAGGGCTTATAAGCATGGAGGGTCCGACTCATACATCTTTGCCTGGGCAGGCTTAGATGCTCTAAGTGGTTTACCAGTTCCCGTGTGCGTTCCGTTTCAGCTCTGCTAGGGAGCATCGTGCAGCCCATCTATTTCTCCAAGCCCAAATGGGCGGGGACCGGACATTCCGTTGCAGAAATTTGTGTCTCACAACTGCAGATTGTTCCACTATTGGATGGATGCCTGCTCCAGTTGCGGTAACGTTTGAGGCTGAATTGGATGCTACAGTTTTGCGTTAGAAGTTTCCTTCAGTATAGTTTTCTCTGCCTCCCTGTCGAGCATCGCACAGCAAAGACTCACAACACGTTAACAAGCCCACGTAATGAACAACCTTCTAAATCCAACTTTATATAAAAAACTGGGGTTTACTTAAGAAATGAATTTTATTTTTCTGTTGTTCATGAAAGATTGAACGCAGTGGGTATGAAAGTAAAGGATGAACCCGGGGTTCATGTAAACTTTGCTAGCGACCCGCTGTCATTCATACTTCCATAAATAATTTATTTCCTAATTATAATAACATTCTTCGATCCTCATCATTGGGCGAAGACAAATGATTATAAGGCAAAGTTTTAAAGCTGAAAAAACAACAACAACAACAACTAAAAAAAACAACAAAAAAAAAAACATTTGCACGGTCTTTTTTTTTTTTTTTTTTTTTTGACGTCGCCAACGCCCAATCACATCGTATTGAAGCATGATTTAGACTGCCGTCACTTGAAGTCACTAAAATTCATGTCACTATGCGTTTATGGAAGTATGAATTACATTTTTACTAAATGGCCAAACGGAATTCATGCAGTTGTCCACGTTACCATCACTGATTTGGGAAAACCAATATTATGTCTTATTAATAGAACTTGAAACCTTGAGCTATTTTTATCAATGCAACAAGAACTATCTATAGAGTCGTGACAGGAATCGTGTGCTGGAAAATACCAAGATCAGACGCCGCGGAATGTGCCGTCTAATCAGCAGGTTGCACAGGAACTTCACTTTTTGCTTAAATAGTGGCATTTGAGGTTAAACGTAATAGTAGTTGCTCACGTAATGAAAGAAAAACAATATCTTAATCCAGGCCACGATGTCACGTGACGTCTTTCGGAACATTCTATTTATAAAACTGTTACACAAATGTATGCCAAGTCGAGTAAAAATATACTTTTCGCACTCCTGCTAAGAACTTAATTTAAGAACCCTGTAACGTTTAAGTGCAAAAATGAGTAGCCCAGACTTTGTAGGTGGTACCGTTATTAGACATAAAGCGTAGACCAAGATCGGTTATCGAGTACATTGCTTCTGATCAGGTCTGCACTGTTCGCCATTTGTATGCAACAACAGTTTAGAACATGATTTAGGGCCGAAAGGGGCGGGTTGAGGATGCGAAGTTTCAGGTATTTTGCAATGGGTGAGAAAATGTATGAATCTGAAATAATTTCCAAAATATGGGAGGGGCTGCGTTTGCACTCTCCCCACTCTGTTGAAAAAATCCAAGAACTACCCTAAGACGTCAGAGCGCAGCGTAAGAGGAAAATTCTGCACTGTGCTCGTTTGTTTGATTTAACGTTTAACGTCCCCGTCAACACTGAATAGGTCATTTGGAGTCGTTACTTCCAGTGTTACGGGACTTTCAGCCCTGTGTGGAAGCATCATGTAGCCCATCTATTTATTCAAGCCCCGATGGGCGGGGGTGGGGGGGGGCGGGTGGACTGTGCTCGTACACTTGGACATTGGCAAACAGAATCTACATAATCAGACACCACATAATGCGATGTCTGATCAGCTCTACTGTGCTTGCTTAAAGTTAAAGGAACAGTTCGATTCTCAGCTCAGCACTATTTTCCCAACCTACACTCAGAGACGATCGACCCACCAGTACTTTCAGTGCTTTGATTTCTTTAGGTTTTACATTAGGCTTTACCATGGAAATGTAAATATAGGGCTATATATCATTTTTCAAATTTCTTCCGCAAGACCGGTGTGGTGGCCAACTTGTGGGTACCCTTCAGAACCGCCTATTGGAGGCGCCTTTTGGACGCGGTTGTAACGACAAGCAAAAGCCTATGTTTACAGTTATAAGAAAAATGTAACAAATTTTCATCAAATAAAACAAAATAAAATAGAAATAATATTTAAAAAAAAACAACAAGAGGGCCCATAGGGCAGTGAATCGCTCACCCGAGGGCTATAATTTGAACACACTTGGTAGCTGTCCACTAGATGAAGCTTCATACCAAATATCTAAGACCTGGGTCCTCCGGTTTTAGACAAGAAGATTTTTAAAGGTTTTCCCTATATAAGCCAATGTAAAACCAGCGAGCCCTGGGGCGGGGAAATTTTCGGCGCCAGGGCTATAATTTTTACAATCCCGGTAGCGGTCCACTAGATGAAGCTTCACGCCAAATATAAAAGACCTGGGCCTTCTGGTTTCAGAAAAGAAGATTTTAAAGGTTTGTTTTCCTATATAAGCCTATGTAAAACTAGTGGGTCCCGGTCCGGGACATTTTCGGCCCCAAGGCAGTAATTTGAATAATCTTGGTAGAGGTCAATTAGATGAAGCTTCATACCAGTTATCAAAGACCTGGGCCTTCTGGTTTCAGACAAGAAGATTTTTAACGGTTATGTCTGTATACGCCTATGTAAAACTAGTGGGTCCCGGCGTGGGCACATTTTTTAACCGAAGGCTATAATTTGAACAATCTTGGTAGAGGTCCATTACATGACGCTTCATACCAAATATCAAAAACGTTTGTTCTGGATTCAAAAAAAAAGATTTTTAAAGGTTTTCCCTATGTAAGCCTATGTAAAACCAGTAGGCCCTGGCGCGGGGGGGGGGGGGGCATTTTTAGGAGCCAGGGCTATAATTTGAACAATCTCAGTAGAGGTACAGTAGATAAAGCTTCGCTAAATATCAAAGACCTGGGCATTCTGGTTTCAGACAAGAAGAGTTTTAAAGGTTTTTTCCTATATAAGACAATGTAAAACTAGTGGGTCCCAGCGCGGACACGTTTTTGTCCCGAAGGCTATTATTTGGCTAATCTTGGTAGAGGTCTATTAGAAGAAGCTTCGTACCAAATATCAAAGACCTGGGTCTTCTGTTTTAGCTAAGAAGATTGTTAAAGGTTATCCCTGTATACGCCTATGTAAACCGAGTGGGCCCGGGTGCGGGGCATTTTTGGCACCAGGGCTATGATTTGAACAATCTTGGTAGAGATCCACTAGATGAAGCTTCATGCTTTCTGGTTTCAGACAAGAAGATTTTTAAAGGTTATCCCTGAATACGCCTATGTGAAACCAGTGGGCCCCGGCACGGGGGCGTTTTTGGCCCGAGGACTTTATTTTGAACAATCTTGGTAGAGGTCAACTAGTTGAAGCTTCATACCAAATATCAAAGTCCTGGGTTTCTGGTTTCAGACAAGAAGATGTTTAAAGGTTATCCCTGTATAAGCCTATGTGAAACCAGTGGGCCCTGGCGCTGAGGCGTTTGTGGCCCCAGGGCTATAATTTGAACACTCTTGCTGGAAGTCCACTAGACGAAGCTTCATGCCAAATAACAAAGGCCTTCTGGTTTCAGACAAGAAGATGTTTAAAGCTTTTCCCTATAAACGCCTATATGAAACAAGTGGGCCCCGGCGCTGGGTGGGGGGGGGGGGCATTTTTGGCCCCAGGACTATATTTTGAACAATCTTGGTAGAGATCCACTAGATGAAGCTTCATACCAAATATCAAAGACCTGGGTCCTCTGGTTTCAGACAAGAAGATTTTAATGGTTTTCCATATATAAGTCCATGTGACACTGGTGGGCCCCGACGCGGGGGCCTTTTTGCTCCAGGGCTATATATTGAACAATATTGGTAGAGGTCTACTAGATGAAGCTTCATACCAAATATCAAAGACCTGGACCATGCGGTTTCAGAGAAGAAGATTTTTTAAGTTTTCAGATTTAAAAAAATCTATTTTTAGCTCCTGTGACCTAGATTTGCAAAGGACCGGAACCATTTGAACCATTTTGAAAGAGGACCACCTAAGGATTATTCCTGTGAAGTTTGGTCAAAATCCGATCAGTGGTTTAGGAAGGAAATGTTGTTTGAAGAATTTGTTGACGCACGGACGCACGCACGCACGCTCGACCGACGACGGTTAAAAAGCTCACCTCGTCACTACGTGACAGGTGAGCTAAAAACGTTTTGGAAATGTACAAGAATGCAGTATGTCACCCGGGTGTATTATCGTAATTAATCAGATCGCGCGGTAACTGTGGGCACATGACTTATGACAAAGTTTCGCTTGTCACGGCCAATACTATAACATATAGTGAAACTTCACTGACCCCAATCAGACTGCGGGGTTGCTGTGGTCACATGTCTTAAGACATATTTTCAATGTCACTTGTTTGATTTGAGGTTTAACGTCCCCGTCAACACTGTACAGGTCATGTTGGGGACGTTGCTTCCATTACCTGACATTGAGGTGAAATGACATCTCGAGCCATTTTCATTTGTCACGGTTCATAGTGTTATAACGAGCATAGCGGCGGCAGCCGTCGACGGCCGCCAAAGGCGGGCGTCGAGCGAGCTGATGATTAAATCGGGCAATCTACACGTAAGTGATCTTCAGGCTCAGGGGTGTGATTTTTTTCTATATATTGACCTAGCGAACTCGGCCCATGCATCAACTTGGGAAGTTCAAGCTCATTGTAGAGACATCTCGACCCCTTGTCCTTGACAAACAACAACAACAATATAAATTCTTGGTCTTTTCGCCCCGCCCATCAGGGAGCGTGTTGCTCCCATCAGGCGGAACTCAGAATCAGAATTGTTACTGGTAACACGTCAAATAACATTCATACACCAGAACTGAAACCGAGTGAACTGGAATACTGCCATAACTGGAGACCATTCCCAGGAAAAATGATTGGTAGGGCTTGAGATGTCATTTCATCTTAAGTTTATGTCTATCTATCTATTTATACTGCAGCAACCCCGTTAAGAGGACTATCGTGCAAGTAATTTTTTTGTTTGATTGCAGGTTTAACGTCCCGTCAACACTGTAAAGGTCATTTTGGAGACGTTGTTTCTAATTTTGTGGGACTTTTACCCGACATTGAGATGAAATGACATCTCAAGCCCTGTCGCCCAATGAAACCAAGAGGGCTATTAGCATGGACGGTCTGCCTCGCACCTTGGTCCCTTGACAGGCTTAGATCCTCTAAACAGTTTACCAGTACTAGTGTGCGGGCCGGATTCAGCCCTGCGTGGAAGCATCATGCAGCCCATATATTTCTTCAAGCCCCTTTTGTTTGCAATGGAGTTTAACGACCAAGTCAACACATTTTGTACCGAATGGAATCTTCCTCCTTATATATAGCACAAGTCTATTTCAAAGTTTAGGAGTAGCAGGTGTTTTCTTCAAAATCTATTAGGAACTGCCTGAATGTTTTGCAAACAGTGTAGGCCCTGACGAGTTTGTTTGTGTGATTTGAGGTTTAAAGTCCCCATCAACAATGTAAAGGTCATATTGGAGACATTGCTTCCAATTTTGTGGGACTTTTACCTGACATTGACATGATTATTTTATCCCCAGCCCTGCAGCCCAATGAAACCAATAGGGTTTATAAGCATGGACTCTCAACACTTTGCCTGGGCAGACTTAGATCCTCTAAGCGGTTTACCAGTACTCAGGGATACAGACTAAGCATTTTGCTTTAAGCGCCCAGACTGCCATAAATCCAAATTTTAAAAATTAAATTAATGGACACTTTTATTCAAAACTTAGTCGCCCAGGCAAAAATTTAGGTGCCTTGGGCGACTGGGCGCCAGTTAGTCTGTATCCCTGAGTACTTGTGTTCGGGTCGGTTTCAGTTCTACGTGGAAGCATCATACAGCCCATCTACTTCTTCAAGCCCAGATGGATGGGGCCCTGATGAGACGCTGTGTTCTGCGGCATCTGACCTGGGCCTGACAGTCTGTACTGTTTGCCAACTACCCGTTTTGGGGTTTCCGATACAATATGGGTTAAAAGACCAATTTTATGTTTTTAAGTTTTAACTATACTAACCTTCTCTTTTCACACTGTACTTGTAAACCTATTTCATCAACTCCTACACCCTTCAACACTTGGTTTGCCGGAACCCCTCTTATGTCCCTCTCGGAGGGGTTAAGACGTATTGGAAGAAAGAAAGCACTGACTGGCTCAAAAATGACCTAAATACAATACAACTGCTGCAATTTTTTTAACCCATGCAACCATGTGTGTGTGTGTGTGTGGGGGGGGGGGGGGGGGGGGGTGTAAATTAAGAAATGCAGTGGATCACGTAAATGAACCCCGAACTTTGCAAGCGACCCACTCTTGTTCATACGTTCATGAAAAGCAGAAAAATAAAGTTTATTTTGTATATTTACATTATTTTGCCCCTCATCACTGGGCGAAAAAATGCTTGTAGGGCAAACTTTTAAAGCTAAAAAACATTTATACGCTGTTTTTCTACAAAGAGCGAAGCAGCGTTGACATCATCAACACCTGTAGAGAACAATGGTTTAAAATGACTTCACTAAAAATCATGTGATTCGACGTGTCCATGGAAGTATGAACGCAATTTTTTTCTATAGGTCTACACTAGACTTTACAGTTGGAAATGTAAATATTCCTAAATGAACACACCAGGGCCCAGGATTACAATGCGTACTTAAATTTTAAGTACCTACTTAAATTAAGTATTTACTTAACTGGCGTATAAAGTGAACTACAAAGAAATTCGTTCGTTTAAGTCGATACTTAACCAAAGAAAATACTTAAATATTTAAGCTAGCCCAGGTAGGTACCTTAACTTTTAATATTTGACCTTGACACCTGAATGTATATATCAATAACGGCAAACCTTAGGGCTTTTATTTGTCCGAGATCACCAGTGATGCTCGGTAGGTCAAACGGTAGAGTGTTTTTTTTATATGCGAGAGGTCCTGGGTTCGAGTCCCGGTCGGGGCATTTTGTTCCTCCCTGTGGGGCAAGTCTACTTGCCATATAGGTACTGGGATGTATTTCTCCCTTGATATGTCAAAGTGTGCGACGAACAGAGCTGTGTAAAAACTTCCTTTTACATAATACTGTTTATCATATGACGTTATTGATAAGCAGTGGATAATGTCGTGTAATAAAAAGTGTATGACCACACGTGTAATAACACTTTGGCGGGATTACGTAACGTCATGACGACGTCCATGTCAACCATGCATTTTCTGTGAAGAAAAGTGACAAATTTGATGGCGATAAAATTTAATTTCCAGGGGCCATATGATAAACAGAATCTTACACTCGTGGTCACTTCATATGAATTTTATGAAACTCGCCAAAGGCTCGTTTAATAAATGTTTATATGAAATGACCACTCGTGTAAGACCCTCTATATAATACTGGTGACAGGGCAATAATTAATTGTTTGGTGCGGGACGGTTATTATACATGAGAGGGGAACCTAAATGACTTGGTTGTTTTTATCAGTGTGTGTGTGTGTGTGTGTGTGTGTGTGTGTGTGTGTGTGTGTGTGTGTGTGTGTGTGTGTGTGTGTGTGTGTGTGTGTGTGTGTGTGTGTGTGTGAATTCGGGTTTAACGTCGCTTTCAACAATTTTTCAGTCATATCACGACGGTGTCTGGTTGCGACAGGGAGCTCAATGCTCACTTTTATAGTGCTGCCTCACTGAAGTATCATGTCCCAGACACATTACATGATACGACACCCAGTCACATTATCCTGACACTGGGTCGACCAGTCCTAGCTCTACCCCGTAATCTGAGTGCCAAGCGAGGAGCAGCTAGTACCATTTTTAACGACTTTGGTATGTCGCGGCCCGGGATCGAACCCATGACCTCTCGTTCCCCGGAGCGGACACTCTACCAACTGAGCTATCGGGGCCGGTCCCATATGAAATTTGACTTCAATCGGCCCAAAGGTTTTCGAATAGAAGCAGTTCGAAAATTTTCACATTTTTCGCCTCGGCGAGGCTATATGAAATGGAATGTAATATTTCGCATGTTCATTGGTTAGATCTCATTGATATCTATCAGAATGCCACAAAATGTTTAAATATTCCAAGCGTTTAAGTCACTATCACCAATTTTCACAAACGGGTTACGGACGGACAGACTGGCAGAAGGACAGAATGACACGGTGATTTTAGGGCACTCTTAGAAAATCAACCGACTTCAGTCGGTCGCTTTTTCTGCGGGTCGTGCAATTTTTTATTTTTTGTGGTGGCAAAATTTCCAATATATTTGAATAGGCATGTTTTCTTATTGTTTTCCAAGGACTCCAAAACGAGTTCCATTTAGCCATGGTAAACGAAATATCCGGGTTCGTGTTGTCGATGTTTCACTGAATCATTCAGTGACATGTCGAACTTTAACGGACATCCAGGTGACTGCAGTCGGTTGAAGTTAATGCATAGATTTATACAGGAACTTGATAATTATTTCCCCAGAAAATGAAAACTAATAATAATATCTTTTCTGTGCCAGTGGCTCATCATTTTTCATTCTTTTTCGAATATCTACATGTATTTTTAATGAAATTTCATGAACAACTTTTCGGTCCTTTTTACATATATTTGGAAGCACCTCTAAATGTATAGAATATATAGTAAAACTACTGAATGAAGCGACAAAAATTCTTTTATTTTTTTTTTCGTAACTTTATTTTTTTGTAAATTGTTATTTCTTTTCTCTGCCAGCGGGAGTAAAATTGTAAATTTCCATATTATTTGTAAAATAGAAATGAAAATAATTTGGTCCTTTTTGAAAATGAAATACACTACCCCGCTTTTTAGCTCACCTGAACACGAAGTGCTCTAGTTGAGCTTTTGTGATCGGTCTTTGTCCGTCATCCGTCGTTCGTGCGTCCGTGCGTCCATCGTCAACTTTTGCATTAACGACTTCTTCTCCAAAACTGCTGGACAGATTTTGAAATAATTTCATCGGAATAATCCTTGAGTGACCCTCTGCCAAAATTGTTCAAACTGCTCCGCTTGGGTGAACAATATGGCCGCCAGAGCTAAAAACAGAAATACCTTAACACGACTTTTTCTCCTTAACCAGTGGATGGATTTTGAAATTATTTCACAGGAATGAGGTTTGAAATGTTTAGCTCTGGGGGCCGTCGTGCTCAGTTAAGCAATATATTTTGAGCAGTGTTGTAAGAGGGTCACCCATGGAACATTTCTGTAAAATTGCTTTCTTTTAGAGGCAGACATCTTTCGAAAGATTTGGCCCCCACCCATCAGGGCTTGGCTGCAAGGTGCTTCTACAGGAGTACTGGTAAACCACTTTGAAGGTCTTAGCCTGCCCAGGTAAAGTGGTGCGAGTGGAACCGTCTATGCATTTAAACCATATTGGTTCCATTGGGCGGCAGGGCTTGAGATGTCATTTCATCAAATGACTTTTACCTCTCAAAGTGACTTCTACTCCTAAACAGTCAGACAAATTTTGAATTTATTTCACAGAAATGTTTCTTGACTCCAACCAAAATTGCTCAAACCCTCCAGGCCTGAGCTAGGCGAATGATATTTAGTAAACTGTTCGGGTCTAAGGTGTAGATGACCTGATTAACTTTTGACGAAATTCCGAAAATATTTAACGGAGAAACGCCCCTTTTTTTGACTTACGCATTGCGGCTATGGGGAAACCTTGTGAACAAAGTATCTGAAGAACCGCTTGAGCTAGGCTCATGATATTTAGTGGAGGGTTTGGGTCTAATGTGTAGATGACCTGATTAACCTTTGATGAAATTCCGAAAATATTTAATGGAGTAACAGCCCTTCTCGGACGTATGCATTGTGGCAATGGGGAAACCTTGTGAGCAAAATATATGGAGAACTGCTTCAGCTAGGCTCATGATATTTAGGAGACAGTTTGGGTCTAAGGTATAGATGACCTGATTAACTTTTGATGAAATTCCGAAAGTATTTCATGGAGTTACGTTTTTTTTCGGACTTACGCATTGTGGCTATGGGGAAACCTTGTGAGCAAAATATCAGTCTGGAGAACCGCTCGAACAAGGCTCATGATATTTTGTAGACTATTTGAGTCTAAGGTGTAGATGACCTGATTAATTTTTGACGAAATTCCGAAAACATTTAATGGAGTTATGCCCCTTTTCGGACTAACGCATTGTGGCTATGGGGAAACCTTGTGAACAAAATATCTGGAGAACCACTCGAGCTTGGCTCACCTTATTTGGTATACAGTTTGAGTCTTAGTTGTAGATAACCTGATTAATATTTGACGAAATTCGTAAAATATTTTACAGTTATGCCCCTTTTTGGACTTATTCATTGTGGCTGTAGGGAAACATTGTGAACAAAATATCTGGAGAACCGCTTGAACTAGGCTCAAGATATTTGGCATACAGTTTGGGTCTAATTTGTAGATGACTGATTAAATTTTGACCGAATTCCGAAAAATTTCAAGGCGTTATGCGCCTTTTGCGACTTGAGCATTGTGGCTATGGGGAAACCTTGTGAAAAAATATCTGGAGAACGGCTTGAGCTAGGCTCATGAAATTTGGCATACAGTTTGGGTCTAATGTTTAAATGACCTGATTAACTTTTGACGAAATTCCGAAAATGTTTAATGTAGTTATGCCCCTTTTTGAACTTATGCATTTTGGCTATAGGGAGAACTTATGAACAAACTATCTGGAGAACCGCTTGAGCTAGGCTCATGATATTTGATATACAGTTGGGGTCTAATGTGTAGATGACATGGTTAACTGTTGACGAAATTCTGAAAATATTTAATGGAGTTATGTCCCTTTTTGGACTTATAGATTTTGGCTATAGGGAAACCTTGTGAACAAAAAAAAACTGGAGAACTACTTCAGCTAGGCTCATGATATTTGGCAGTCTGTTTGCTACTAAGGCATAGATGACCTGAAAAACTTTTGTTTAAAATCTGTTAATATTTGACAGGTTTATTTTTAACGCAAATGTTCATAGGGTACTGTTTACTGTCCCATTTAGGGACAAGCATATGGTTGGGGGCATAGAGTTTCACAAACACAATTTCTAGTTCTTATTTCTGCTTCAAGAAATAGGTTGTGGGTACTCGTTAGAACCGCCTCAATGAGGCGGTTCTAACGAGCACCCACAACCTATATTTGCAATATAAATAAGAAAAGTATTAAAGATTTTCTTCAGAAAATTTCCCATTTTGGAGTTGTGAAAATTCTGCACTTTGTCGCACGGGTGTGTAGTCGTAATGGGAAACAACCCTGAGATCAACATTTTTTATGTGAGCGTGTCATTGGCTAGAATAATAATTTTGAGGTGACAATACTTATACTATGAGAAAAAATGTTTATGGAATAATCCATGGTAATCTTTACTTAAAATGTCTTTAGAACAGCAAAACACCTGAAGAAAGTAGCAATCTCTGGTAATTCAAAGCAAACTGACACTAGTCATCCCCCCGGGCATGCAAGGAGTCTGACCAGTGAAAACACTACCAGAGAAAACAACCCATTTTTTATGTGACCGTCAATCATTTTTAAGTGACCGTGTCATTGGCTAGAATAATGATTATTGAGGTGACAGTACTTTGACTAGAAATAATAGTTAGTGGAATAATCCATGGTAATCTTTATTTGAAATGTTTTTAGAACAGCAAAACATCTGGCTCTGGTAATACAAAGCAAACGAACACTAGTCACCCTCCCATGCATGATCTGATCGAAATATAGATTGTGGGTACTCGTTAGAACCGCCTCATCGAGGCGGTTCTAATAAGTACCTTAAATCTATATTTTCGAGCAGAAATGAGAAAAATAAGTTTTAGCCCTGTAAACCCCAGTTTTACTGTATAAAAGTGGGGTTGAAGGGAGTCAAAATTATATAGGCCTGTTTTCGTGATGACTACCAGAGAAAACAACCCCGAGATCAACCATTTTTATGTGACCGTGTCATTGACTAGAACAATAGTTGGCGAGATGACAGTCCTTTGACTAGTGTACAATAGTTAGTGGAATAATCCATAATAATACTTTGCCATTCATTTTTAAGGCAATGTTCAGTATTCGGTCTAGCGGCCAGGTCTCTTGGCAAGTATAATTTTCTCAAATCCTCAAAATAAGTGCATTCTAACACATAACAGTATTCATCGCCAAGTCTATGAAGAGAGCATAATTCACAGATTCTATCATCTCTCTTTCTATTCCTATGAATCCACCCCGTTCAGTGGGCATTGTATGATTCAGAAATCTAAAATGAAAGAAAGGCAGCGCAAGATCCGCTGGTAAAACACAAATAATTTTCCTAATTGAAAAACTAACTAAAATACCCTGTAATTTATACATTTAGGAGAAGCAAAACCTTAACAATATTAACGCCTTTGTTGTATTCTAAGCCTCTGAATTCACATTACGATAACACACCCGTGCGTCATAGTGCAAATTTTTACATCTCCAAAACGGTCAATTTTCTGATGAAAATAATATGGAAATTTACAATTTTACTCATTGAGGCGGTTCTAACGAGTACCCACAACCTATGTCTAGGAGCAGAAATAAGGAAAATAATGTATACCCCGGTAAACCCCGGTTTTCTCTATATAAAGTGGGGTGTAAGGGGGTGTTCATTTCACGGACTTGTTATCGTGATGAGAATTGAACCCAGATTGTTTAATAAACATACAAAGCCTGTATTTGCGATTAGAATTGCTTTTCAACAATTTTATGTGTGATCATACCAGCAGCACCAGATGCTTTAAACAAAAATGATGAGCATTCTCAATACTATCATTGGTGATATCGTTTATGGATAGGGGAGCAAGTCTTACAAACAAATCAGATATATCATTTACATTTAAATAACCAAAACTTCACTTGCTCATGTTCCCATGTTGCTTCAGTAATCAATCAATCTTTATTACTGCCATTTGACTGCCATTTGACTGGTCAAACTTTGGACTTGTACATGTAAAAGAGAAATAAACGCCACTATGTGCATCACTTATGAAGTTTTCAAGGAATAAAATTTCAAAATCGTTAACAAAAATGAACAGTAAATGGGATAAAGTGACATAATCAATGACAGACCTGCCTTGGCAAGTTTTATTGCCAAGAAATCTGTCGCTGCCCAATTTACCATTGGCAATATGTACATTTTGTAACTTGAAAGATTTTCAAACATCGAATAAACGTTTTCCGTAGTTATTCATTTGTGTTTCAGACGTATGATGTCTTTCAGTCGGACAATCCAGATCTCCTGCAGTTGAGGAGAATGGGAACACCTTCAGGGGAGGCAACTCCTGCAAAAGTATTCTTGTCTCCCATGTCAATATGGGTTAACTCTTAAGTGAAAGAAGTGTCTCCTGAGGAGCAAATTCTTTCCTTTAAGAGTAGACCCCTTTTTCAGTGGGAGAGGGCTTATAGAACAGCGAATAGGAAGTCCCGAAAGTTGTCTCCCTTTGAAAAATGGCGGAAAAATCAGCCAGGTGTTCCCATTCTCCTTAACTCTCATAGTTCTTTATCTGGATTATCACCAAATAAAACTTGTTCAATGTGTTCATTATATGGCGCTTTAACACTGAGATTGGCAGTTCATGAGATAAAATCGCCGAATAAAATATTTGAAAATTCTTTTCTTGGCTGAGTTCAAGTAAGTCTGATTCTAAAATATCAGAAATGGCTATTTCACTATAACTGCTGCCCTCTAGCGGAATGTACAAAATACAAAATCTGAAAAAGTTTGATAGGGGGTCTACTCCTAAAGAAAAGAATTTGCTCCTCAGGAGCAAGTTCTTACCTTTAAGAGTTGAACTCTGTTGACATGGGAGACAAAAATACTTTTGCATGAGTTGTTTCCCCCGAAGGTGTTCCCATTCCCCTTAAGCACCAGTTCTTACCACTGTAGGAAATAATGAAAAAAATTTAAAACTGACTGTATCATAACCACCAAAGTTTGCTTCCAGGAGACAGATAATGTCAAACTTAGAAATAAAAGCCTCAGATTTAAAACAGTCTGTTTTCTTTTGCACACTAGAAGTGAAGGTAATGATCAGACTCGATACAATTAACCCACACCTCCCATCAGAGACACCAAAGTGAAAGGAACACAAACATGAAATAACTAGACCCTAATGGAAACATCGCTCGCGGAAAGCCAAAAGGACAGTTGCATTTCCACAAAATGGCCAATTGGCTATCCAAAACAAAAATATATAAGCGATACACACATTCAAAAACGAACTATAACAAAAATAATCCGCGACATCAGAACTACCTTGGAGTGTTTCACTGGGGGTGCGTTGGGGTGGGGGCTTAAATCGATTTTACACGATCGCAATCCTCGCCCTTACTTCCGTTGCGGTTTACATTGCGAGAACATGCCTATATAATTTTGACCCCCTCATACCTCACTTTTATATAGTAAAACTGGGGTTTAAGGGGGTATACATTATTTTTCTTATTTCTGCCCAAAAACATAGATTGTGGGTACTTGATAGAACCGCCTCGTCGAGGCGGTTCGATCGAGTCCCCGCAATCTATGTTTTGAGCAGAAATAAGAAATATATTGCAATTTTTCGTCTTAAAATTTTTGTATTTCCGGCGGTAAAATTTACCCTGTATTTTATAGGCATTTTTTTTTTGTAATGTAGACAAACACAACACGAAACAACGGAAATGAACCACCGACGTTTTGGGACAAAATTATTCAAATAAGGATCATGAGTATTAATCACTTTTTCTTCCCCAGAATATATTTCAGTATCATCTGACAAAAAATGACTGATTATTTCCATTTCACGACTGGGAATATGACAGATCAGATTTTTCAAACGTGCATGTATCATAACTTTCATCTTGTCTCTACGTGCATGTATTAGGGTAACCAAATTGTGCAATGACAATTGTATCAAAACTGATTTAGAAGAGATCATTCGAGGTTTCTACTGCAACACTCTTTCTTGCACCTTCACCATCCTTCAGTGAAACACGAATACAGCCCTCGCTGGTGATCGCCTTCTGGCAGTTGTAACAAGCCTTGATGATCTTCGGTGTTTTGGAGTGTGGTTGGGTGAGATCTTCTTTTCTTGCACACCAGACAAGGAAATCCGTGATTTTACCCTGGGATAGAAATTTTTGTTCTGGTCCTGGTGTTCCGACCCAAAATCGAATATAATAGCGTGTTTGATGAATGCACTATCTTCGGTAGTTTGGAGTGTGGTTGGTGAGATCTTCTTTTCTTGCACACCAGACAAGGAAATCCATGATTTTACCCTCTGATAGAATATGTTCTGACCCTGGTGTTCCGACCCAAAATCGAATATAATAGCGTGTTTGATGAATGGACCTCGTATGCGCCGTCGTTAAGGTTGACGTCACGGCACGTTATGTGACGTCACTTAACATTCCTGCAGAGTCAACACAATAAGGCGGACGTTGGTAACGGAAGTGACTGCAGCATTAAAAATCCGCGCTAAAAATGGAAGGTATGCAAGAAAAAGAATCCAATATGGGTGCGCGGGGTGGATAGAAAAATCCGTCCCTCGGGATCACTGTCCGGCATCACACGGCAAGCCTCGTGATGCCGGACAGTGTCCCTCGGGACGGATTTTTCCATCCACCCCACACACCCATATAAGATTCTTATATTCTTGCACACCAGACAAGGCAATCCGTGATTTTACCCTGGGATAGAAATTTGTGTTCTGACCCTGCTGTTCCGACCCAAAATCGAATATAATCGCGTGTTTGATAAATGCACTGGTTGATTACGACCTCGTGTGCGCCGTCGTTAAGGTTGACATAACAGCACGTTACGTGACGTCACCAAAAATGTCAGTGTCAACACTATGGCGGACGCTGGTAACCGAAGTGCCTGCTGCATTTTAAATCTGAACTGAGAAATGGAAGGTATGCAAGAAATTGAATCCAATATGAGTGTGAGGGGTCGATAGAAAAATCCGTCCCTCGGGATCATTGTCGTCAAGCCTCGTGATGCCGGATAGTGTCCCTCGGGACGGATTTTTCCATCCACCTCACACCCATATAAGATTCTTATAGTATGGACACCCTCTGTAGCGGCATTCAGGAGTATTCAGGACTACTTTCACGGCTTAGCATAAAGGAGATCATTTCGTACTTTACGATTGTTCAGGCCAACTATAACTGACACAGTCCTAGAAGGGCTACCACCTGGCAGTTTATGAATACTGCTGAAGTCCGTCCGACAACACTCAGCTCAATAAATTTGTCCCTAAGCATCATGTGAACAAATCCGTGAAATAAAGACCCCCCCCCCCCCCGCTAAACCCCACTTTATATAGAGGAAACTGGGGTTTACGGGGGTAAACATTATTTTCCTTATTTCTGCTCCAAAACATAGGTTGTGGGTACTCGTTAGAACCGCCTCAATGACGAGCACCCACAACCATATTTTTTTTAGTATAGATAAGAAAATGTTCGCAAGTTTACAACAGAAAACAAAAACACACACCTTTTTTGAGGTTTGAAAAAATGCACTTTATCATATGACGTCGCGTCTGAGAGTGTAATAATGTCATGTAAAATTTTCGATAATCCACTAGTGGATTAAATATGCAAATTAACTAGATACGTCCCGTAACGTTACATGTATGACGCCCTTAACGACGTCGCGTATACTAATGGCGGAATATTAACATTTTTGTAAAACAGTCGCCAATAAAATGCGTTTTAATTGTCATATGATAAATAGAATTTTGCATTCGTGCTCATGTATTATTGAATTTATTGAACTCGTTGAGGAAAAGGGATAAAATGCTCGGCATGACCTCGCATGTTATCCCTTTTCCTCAACTCGTTTAATAAATTCAATAATACATGAACACTCATGTAAGATCCTCTATATATCACACGGATACGTTATCGTAATGGCATTCAGGAAAATTGAATATAGAGAATACCAGGTTCGTGTCTTTCGATATCAAGTTTATCAGGCAAGGATTTGAGAACGCTTGTAGAATTGCGAGGCTTGCCGAGCAATTCTACATGCGTTCTCGAAGCCGAGCCTGATAAACTTGATATCAAATGATACGATTATAAGTTTATCCCCTTGTACATTCTTAAGTTAGCAATTTACGATCAGTTATTGATGGTCCTCAGTGCGTCCAAGCATTCTGGCGGTCGATATATTTAGTATCAGCTGACCATAATTTTCCTATGATATTTATTTTTCAAGTATTTGTTTTCCATTTTTCCCAGTAACAATAACATTTTTGTCATTTTGCCAGTAGTCCGGTTCATTCATAAAAAGCTGCTCACATATTTTCAGCAAAACAATTACCATATGATTAAAGTAACTAACAATTTTATTAGTTTGGACCAACTGGCCCCTACTTTATTTTCAATCACGTTTCTGTAAATCATAGTATGGTCATGGAATAGTTAGCTAGTATAAATATGCATGTGCATGTACGCATTTGTGTTGGATATCAAAACCATACATTTGATAAGACACCCAAGCTTTCTTTCATTCTCCAATGATCAAAAGTTCTGGAAATTTCCTTATCCCCCCCCCCCCCCCCCCCAACACACACACACACCCGAACATAGATTGCAGGTTTGAAACGCCTCATTAATGAGGTTTTAACGTGTACCAAAATGTTCAAGTAACTTTAAAACGTTTGCAGTTTGGTGCAGCATGTCGGATCTACTTTGAGAAACATGTACGAAGAAGGCCTCGCTATAATGATGCTGGTCACTGCGTCTCTCTCTCTCAAACTTCTATAGGCGACCTTGTGATAATCAGTGCCATGTCGTTAAATATCTCAGTTCTCAGTTCCCATACATGTAAGTAAATGTTTTGTTTGTTTGATTTGAGGTTTAACGTCACCGCCAACACTGTTTAGGCCGTTTACGAGGCGTTGCTTCCAATTTTGTGAGACTTTTACCCGACATTGATGTGAAATGACATCTCAAGCCCTGTCGCCCAGTTTCCCAGTACACGCGTGCGGTCAGTTTCAGCTCTGCGTGGAAGCATCATGCAGCCCATCTATTCTTCAAGCCCCGATGGGCGGGGGCAAGATACATGTACCTGTAGCGGAGGGCAGTTGTCTGTTTCTGGTAAAAGAATGTGCACTGTACTGGTTAACCGCTTACGTATAAGCTTGCCCAGGAAAAGTGTGGAATGGTAAACAGACCGGCTGCCCAAAAATGACCTAAAATAGTGTTGACTGGGCAAAACAAACTCCAAAACAAACAAACCAACAAACATGTAGCGGATAATAAAGCGTATTTGGACCGAGCCAGTCATTTGACCTTGCATGTCTAAATCCTTATCCCGCTGAATAATTGATTTAGCCACACTCGCTTCTGACTTTGAACAAATCAGATTACTCGATGTAATGTATTCCTGCAAATTCACAAACAATGTAGATTTCTTCAGAAACCAATTGATGTTTACAAATCTTGGTTAACCCATTCAGTACCGGAAACCCCAAAAGGGGTACTTTGCAAACAGCACAGGCCCAGATCAGACGCCGCAGAACGCGGCGTCTGATCAGGGCATACATTGTTGCCTTTTTCCAAATAAATTTGAAGAAAACACAGCCTGACATCCCTAGATTTTGAATTGAACTCCTGCTATATATATGGAGGAAGATTCCATTTGGTACAAAAAGGGTTAAACATAGGCGGTTCATTACGAATACACGCCTATACAAATATATTGTGACTTTAACGCCAAAACGACATTTTAAGATGTAAAATTGTGATATTTTTCTTATTTCAGCTCAAAACATACATTGTGGGTACTCGTTTGAACCGCCTCATCGAGGAGGTTCTAACGAGTACTCGATGAGGCGGTTCAAACGGGAACCCACAATGTATATATTGGAGCAAAAATAAGAAAAATAATGCTTACCCGTGTAAACCCCACTTTTACTAAATAAAAGTGGGGTTCAAGGGGGTTAAGTGATATAGGCGTGTTTTCGTAATTAACCAGTACAGTACATACATTGACAGTTGTACTTCTTGTTTGTTTGAATTGATGTTTAACGTCCCCGTCAACACTATAAAGGTCATTTTTGAGACGTCGCTTCCAACTTTGTGGTACTTTTACCCGACACATCTCAAGCCCTGTCGCCCAATGAAACCAAGTGGGTTTATAAGCATGGACACACTGCTTTGCCTGGGCAGGCTTAGATCCTCTAAGCTGTTTACCAGTACTCATTTGCGGTCGGATTCAGCTCTGCGTGGAAGCATCATGCAGCCCATTTATTTCTTCAAGCCCCGATGGGCGGGGGTCGAAAGTACTTCTTGACTCAGCGGAAGGGAGGGAATGGCCGCAGAAAAGAGTTCATGATCAATCTCCATGAAAGAATATTGCCGAGCTAGCATGTATCGAACCAGCCACCACCTGATCACCAGTCAGACGCGAATCCCCGACTGAGCTACGGAGACTGGCAATAATACATGCAGAGGACCCCCGTTATAACGACAGTATTCGTTCCCTTATACTTTACCGTTATAAAGAATTTGCCACTACAGTCGAACTTCAATGGTTCGAACACCTGTGGGACCTCGAAAATCTGTTTGAGACAGTGGTAGTTCGAGCCATTGAAGGCTACAGGTAGGAGGCATAACGAGATAATTTTGGGGACATCTTTACGGTGTTCTTTAATGAAAATGTATGCTGTGTGTACTCATTAGAATCGCCTCATCGAGGCGATTCTAATGAGTACACACAGCATACATTTGCAAGACAAAAGATGAAAATCTCCTAAACTATCACATACTATTCCTTATGTGGAGGATTTCCCTAGGGGCTCAAGAATGGGTTCGACTCAGCCATGGTAAACGAGCCATCGGTGTTCGAGCCATCGAAGTTCTACTGTATAAAGAATCTTCATAAGCAGTACAATAGGAATTAACCCTTCTCTTGCTGAAAATTCAGTTAAGCCACACCCATTTCTGACTTTGAACCAATCAGATTACTTGATGTAATTTTGTCCTAACATCACGTAAACAAGTCCGTGAAATGAAGACCCCACTAAACCCCACTTCATATAGAGAAAACTGGGGTTTACGGGGGTAAATATTATTTTCCTTATTTCTGCTCCAAGACATAGGTTGTGGGTACTTGTTAGAACCGCCTCAATGAGCCGGATCTAACGAGCACCCAAACCTATGTTTGGAGTATAAATAAGAAAAATATCACACATTTTCATCAGAAAAAGTACCTTTTTGTAGGTATGAAAAAATGCACTATATCACACGGATGTGTTATCGTAATGAAATTCATAAACTGAATGCCAAACATTGTAGATCCTGATCAGATGGCTTCTTCAGAAGCCATCTGATCTGGTTCTACACTGTTTCCAAAGTTAGGGGTTGTCGAGAGTTAAAAGGCAATTTCCCGAAGCAAATGCTGAGGACATTTGTTAGAATCGCCTCGCCGAGGCGACTCTAACAAATGTCCACATCAGTTGTTTTTGGTCTCCGTTAACCTCAAAGTAGAAGTGAAGGCAATGATCAGGAATCGATACAATTAACCCAAAGCTCCATTCAGAGACACCAAAGACATGAAACAATTAGACGCCAAGTATGTTTAGTCAAAGGGAAGTAACAATAAAATGTAGAATGTTTAAGGCGTCAATGGTTATTTTACCGAAAGTCGCCCAATAGACCTAAATGCCATGTACTTCCCAAATGAGCATGTGCGTCCTCGCAGTTAATTCAGAGTCTACGCTCTCTCTGAATTGTTAATTGAGCCGAGCATAGAAGAGCTTAAAAGCAACGCAAATCGGCCTGCGTGTCCCACAGTTTTTCAGAGTCTACGCTCTCTCTCAGTTGTTGACGTAGGGTCTATAGATTATTTCCCTGGATAGCGAAGACTCTGAGTCACACTATGCGGACTATGCAGGATCTTCAGACTGCTAGCAACGCGCACTTTACATCTAGGTTTTACTATGTCCCATATCAGATCGGCCCCCGTCCATCGGGGCTTGAAGAAATAAATAGGCTACACGATGCTTCCACGCAGAGCCGAAACCGACCGCACACGAGTACTGCCATGGTAAACCGTTTAGAAGATCTAAGCCTGCCCAGGCAAAGCAATGCGATACGGACCGTCTGTGCTAATAAATTCTATTGGTTTCATTGTGCGACAGGGCTTGAGATGTCATTTCATCTCGATGTCGGGTAAAAGTCCCACAAAATTGGAAGCAACGTCTCCAAATGACCTTTACAATGTTGACGGGGACATTAAACCTCACATCAAACAAACAAACAGTTGATGATGCAGGGTATATAGATTATTTCCTTGGATTGCGAAGACTCTGAGTCACACTATGCGGACTATGCAGGATCTTCAGACTGCTAGCAATGCGCACTTTACATCTAGTTTTACAATGCTCAATCTTGGATGTTAAACTTCCTTTTCTACATTTTGGGATCGACCCAAAAATACTAAGCATAAAATCTCTTCAGTGCTCAAGTCCACGTGACTATCCCTAACTTGTCGGAATAACGGTTATTTATAGAAAATAGCCGTTTTGAGTCAGAGTTTTGCGTAAGAGGATTAACTCTAAACTCTGGACTAGAATCATGCTTTACGCTTGACAAACAGTGTAGACCCAGATCAGACTCCGCAAAGCACGGCGTCTGATTAGGATGTGCACGTTTTGCCTAAAACACTGGGAGTTCAGGATAAACGAAACAGTTTAAGTCGCAACCCCGTACTACATGTATTTTCCCAGTCTACATGCACTTAGTAAAATCGGCCCACCAGTACTCTCACTGCTTTGATTATACAGGGCGTTGGAAATAGCGTCTACTCTAAGGAAACGATTTGCTCCGAATCTTTTACTCATAAAATGAATAGTCGTCCTTCTTCTGTAGTAGCGGGCCTCGGTATCTCAGTCGGATGCGCGTCTGACTGGTGATCAGGAGGTCGCAGAGTTTGATACCTGCTGGGGTGGGCAACATTATTTTATGGAGATTGAAGGACCCCGCCCATCGGGGCTTGAATAATTAGATTGGCTGCATGCTGCTTCCACGCAGAGCTAAAACCGACCACACACGAGTACGGGTAAACCGCTTAGAGGATCAAAACTTGCCCGGGCAAAGGGGTGCGAGTCGGACCGCCCATGCTTATAAACCCTTTTGGTTTCATTGGGCGACAGGGCTTGGGATGTCATTATATCTCAATGTCGGGTAAAAGTCCCACAGAACTGGAAGCAACGTCTCCAAAAATGACCTATATAGTGTTGACGGGGACGTTTAACCTCAAATCAAACAAACAAACATGGAGATTAATAATGGCTTCCGTAGGATTCTTTTCTACGGTCATTTTCTCCCTTTCGCTGATTCAAGAAAGGGCAGTTTTCAGTTAATGGCGACAGAATGATCACCATGCTGATTATAGAGGAACTTACATAAATGTTCATGTATTACTGAATTTGTTAAACGGGTTGAGGAAAAGGGATAAAATGTGAGGCTTTGCCGAGCATTTTATCCCTTTTCCTCGACGAGTTTAATAAACGATTGATTTAGAGGATCTTACCTGAGTATTATTGAATTTATTAAACGAGTTGAGGAAAAGGGATAAAATGCGAGGCTGTTCCGAGCATTTTATCCCTTTTCATTAACGAGTTTAATATATTCAGTAATACATGAATACAAATGCAAGATTCTATTTATAGTATGACATTTAAAACGCATATAAGTACGATTTTTTGTACACAATTGCCAATTTATACCGCAACCAGGCATTCTTGTAACCTAATAAAGGGGGGTCGAATAACTGCACGCTATAAACGGTAGTGACCTATAATACATTCCACTGACCTATAATTCGTCTAGGGTCCGTTTATAGACCGGACCTACTTTTCAGGTCCCTAATGTGCAAATGTAAACAATAACACTATGATGCAGCTTTTATACACTAAAAACACCAAAAAGCAAGTTATAATCTTTGCAATATTTATTTAAACAAGTTTTGGGCTTTCCTGGTTTGAATGGTCCGTGAGAATAATTGCGCACTGCTACTGCGGTTGAGTCTCAACCTTCAAAATAATTTCTAAAGCTAAACTAAACTATTTATTTGCAGACTTTCATACAGAATGTAAAGCGCTGGGAAACTTTTATTCGAACGTCAATGTTGTTTCTAACGTCTGTGTGGTGCGGTGACGTCAGACACACAGCACTATTTGACGTCACGTTATACAACGTGTGCGCGCTATGGCACTGGGTGTCGTTTAACATTGCTTAAATTTGCTTAATTGTTGCGAAATCCCTTGATTGTTTTGAGTTGCGGTATAAACTAAATACATGATTAGTGTCTTTAATAATAAAATATAATCGGTTGGCCGCGACAATTTCATAGGGGCTCGCTGAAGCTCGCCCCTATAAAATTGTCTACGGCTCACCGATAATATTTTATTATTAAAGACACTAGCCATGTATTTACTATAGTTCGTCATTAGTAAAAGCTACGTCGTTAAAGACGTGGTACATGTACATGTATCGTTACGAGGCGTATCTAACCAATTTGCATATTTGATACATTCAATCCACTAGTGGATTACTGAATTTATTACATAGAGGATCTTACACGAGTGTTCATGTTTTATTGAATTTATTAAACGAGTTGAGGAAAAGGGATAAAATGCGAGGCTTTCCCTAGCATTTTATCCCTTTTCCTCAACGAGTTTAATAAATTCAATAATACATGAGCAAAAGCCTCGCATTTTATCCCCTTTCCTCAACTCGTTTAATAAATTCAATAATACATGAGCACGAATGCAAGATTCTATTTATCATATGACATTTAAAACTTATTTTATTCACGATTGTTTACAAAAATGTCAATATTCCGCCATTAGTAAACGCGCCGTGGGACGTCGAACATGTAACGTTACGGAACGTATCTAGCTAATTTGCATATTTAATCCACTAGTGGATTATCGAAAATAATAAATGGCGTGATTACACTCCCAGACGCGACGTCATATGATAAATGATGTTATTACATTCTCTGACGTGACGCTATATGATAAAACCGTTTATGTATAGCCTGCGCAGCAAGAGTGTTGGCTCGATATAACCCAAATAGTGTTTACCGGCCAAAATATCAATAGGTTACAAGTAACAAACACGTGTCTCAAAGAGCATTTTCATATTTCCAAAACTGATTTTTTTAATTAGTGAACATTGACTACCTCTCTAAACCCTACTTTAAAGTGAAAGGTCAAAGATTACAAGTGGAAGACAAGTTCACCTAACTTGGGAGCATACTGTCAATAGCCGTGTTTACCCCTGTAAGCCCCGTTTTAACTAAACAAAAGTTGGGTTAACATATTTATAAAGGCGTGTTTTCGCGAGCATGTGGTTTTCGTTATATTATGGTATGCTATGTACAACAATAATTGTAGATACGCGCACCTGCAATGTTTGTTTGTTTTGTTTGATTTGGGGTTTGACGTTCCCATCAACACTGTATAGGTCATTTTGGAGACGTTGCTTCCAGTTGTGACTTTAACCCGACATTGAGACTGAATGACATCTCAAGCCCTGCCGCCCAATGAAACCAATACATATAGTTTGTTTGTTTGACTTTAGGTTTAGCGTCCCCGTCAACACTGTATAGGTCATTTATAGGTCCAGTGCTGTGGGACTTTTACCCGACATTGAAATGAAATGACATCTCAAGTCCTGTCGCCCAATGAAACCAATAGGGTTTAAAAGCATGGACGGTCCGACTCGCACCGCTTTACCTGGGCAGACTTAGATTCTCTCAGCGGTTTACCAGTACTCGTGTGGGGTAGGTTTCAGCGCTGTGTGGAAGCAGCATACAGCCCATTTATTTCTTCAAGCCCCAATGGGTGGGGGCCAGACACCAATAGTATGTATGTGCATGGACTGTCCGACTCGCACCGTGGCCGCTTTTCCTGGACAGGCTTTGAAACTCCAAGTGGTTTACCAGTACTGAAGTGCTGTCGGTTTCAACTCTGCGTGGAAGCATCATTCAACCCAAGATATTTCTTCAAGCTCCGACGGGCGGGGGCCGCGCACCTACAATGATAAAAGAAATTCATTACGGTAACATCATGTCTCCAAAACGGGTATTTTCCAACACGAATTGTTTTTCATAGAGGATCTTACATGAGTGCTCATGTACATGTATTATTGAATTTATTAAACGAATTGAGGAAATGGGATAAAATGCGAGGCTTGCCGAACATTTTGTGCCTTTTCCTCAACGAGTTTAATAAATTCAATAATACATGAGCACGAATGCAAGATTCTATTTATCATATGACATTTAAAACACATTTTATTCACGATTGTTTACAAAATTATAAATATTCCGTCATTAATAAACGCGACGCCGTCAAGGACGCCGTACATGTAACGTTACGGGACGTATCTAGCGAATTTGCATATTTAATCCACTAGTGGATTATCGAAAATATTACATGGCTTTATTACAATCTCAAACGCGACGTCATATGATAAATATAAATACTCCATCAATAAGTTGTGGGTGCACATTAGAACCGCCTCATTGAGTACCCATAAACTATGTCTTGGAGCAGAAATAGGACAAATAATGTATACCCATATAAACCCCATTTATATGTGTTTATATGGGTTTTCGGTGGTTAACGTGATGAAGTAATAAGCATTACGATAACACACCCGTGCGACATACGTAGTGCACTTTTCCCATCTCCAAAATGGCCTTCTTTTCTGATGAAAATTCGTGATGTTTTTCTTATTAAAACTCCAAATACAGGTTGTTGGTGCTCATTAGAACCGCCTCATTGAGGCGGTTCTAACGAGTACCCACAACCTATGTCTTGGAGCAGAAATAAAAAATAATAATGTATACCTACATAAATAAGTTCTGAAGTTAGATCCTTTGGAAGCAAGGAATACACCAAATAAACAAAAATAGCAGACTCGGTTTTATTGAGTCTGTTCATGACCAGTACTGAAATGTGCAACACCGGCCACGCCCTCTAGTACCGGCTTAAGCAGAACTCTATTTTCAAAATGATACGAAATGAACTCCGTGATCTCAAAAGACCAGAAAACCCGTTTTCAGGCCTCATACTGACCAGACTTTTCCATGGCTGAAAAACAGCCTTAAACCCTTATCTGCTGATCACGACAACCCCTACCTTTGCCAATAGTGTAGATCCTGATCAGATGAAGAAGCCATCTGATCAGGATCCACACTGTTTGCAAAGGTAAACAATGTAGATCCTGACCAGATTGCTTCTGAAGAAGCCATCTGATCAGGATCTACACTATTTGTAATGCAGTTTGTGAACTGAAGAAATACATTTTATCAACATGATAAGGGTAAAATAGTCATTTTAAACAGAATATAGGAAGAAAAAATCAAAATCTAAAAGTCAGCCTCGATAGCGCAGTGGTTAGCGCGTTCGACTCATAATCGAGAGGTTGTGCGTTCGAATCCGCCACCGGTATCGAGGTGTGTCCTTGGGTAAGACACGTAATGACACTGCCCCACTCCACCCAGGTGTAAATGGGTAGCAGTGGTCTAAAAGCCACTGCCTCTCTCTCGCGCGCGCGTGAAAACACCCGGAATGAGTGTTCGAGAGCGATTCAATAAGCTTAAAGCTTTCATCGCAATCGAACTAAAATAAATTAGTATAATCTAAAAGCATGCAATCAAGAAAAAATCAAGCTCTCAAAGCCTGAAATCCTGCAAATGCCTGAAAAATATGAGGCCTGCGTTTTCTCTATATAACGTGGCGTTTAGATGGGCATTCATTACACGGACCTGTTAACATGATGAGGAAATAATCGCGCGTTTCTCTTTTCTACGGTCATTCTCTCCCTTTGAAGGGCAGTTGTCAGTTTCTGCCGAAAGAATGTGCACTGTACTGGTACGTATAAGCCTGCCCAGGAAAAGTGTGGATAGGTAAACTGACCGGCTCAAAAAGGACATAAAATAGTGTTGACTTGTTGTGAGAACTTTCTTTTCTGGTGGTTAAATTTTCAATATATTTGAACAGGCGTGTTTTCGCATACGGAACAGATTGAATCGTTAACTCCAATACAAACAAACTACAAACACTCACGGTGGACTTGAAAGCATGTCGATTTTACGAGAAACGGGATAGCAAATGAACTGCATGAGCGTTTGTGGAGGGTCAGAAAGATGCATAAATATTTAGACCTCTTGTCTGGAACTATTTAGAAACACATGTTGATGTCTTAGCACTGTTTATTTTTGTATAAGGCGTTGCAAACGAGATTTCAGATAGTTTACTTACAATGCCTGGACAGACATGGACCACATGTTAACTTTTACCTCGTATTTTGCAGTGCTCACTGATTCTGGATGAAATGTGCAAATCAGGAAAAAAATAAAAATAAAATAAAAATTAAAAAAAAAACGCCGAAAGGAAACGACGACAAACATGTAACTTAGCAAAAGCGTTATCATTTGCATCACGAAAACATGACCATATAATTTTGATTAGATGTCATTTTCATCTCATTGTCGGGTAAAACCCCCACAAAATCGGTAACAACGTCTCCAAAATGGCCTTAATAGTGTTGACAGGGACGTAAAACCTCAACTCAAACAAACAAAAATATAATTTTGACCCCCCTAAACTCCCACTTTTATATGTTAAAATTGGAGTTTAGAGGATTACACATCAAAATCCTTATTTCTGCTCAAAACATTTGATGGTTACACGACTTACGTCACAGCACGTAACGTGACGTCACTAAACTTTCGTGTAGTGCCATAACAATATGGCGGACGTCGGTAACCGAAGTGACTGAAACAATGAAATCCGCGCTAAGAAATGGAAGGTATGCAAAAAAAAAAAAAAAAAAAAAAAAAGATTCTTAAATGGATGTGAGGGGTAAATAGAAAAATCCGTCCCTGTGGATCACTGTCCAGAACCACTCGGCAAGCCTCGTGATGCCAGACACTGACCCTCGGGACGGATTTTTCTATCCATCCCTCACCCCCAAGTTAAGATTCTTAAATTCTTGCACACCAAGTAAGGAAATCCTGGACTTAACCCTGGGATAGAAATTCTTATCCAACCTAGACAATAAGGATAGGATAAATTACGATAACACACCCGTGCGACATAGTGCATTTTTTCACATCTCCAAAATGACAATTTTCCTGATGAAAATCCCTGAATTATTTCTTATAAATACTGAAAACAAAAGTTGTGGATGATCGTTAGAACTGCCTCATTGAGGCGGTTCTAACGAGTATCCACAACATATGTCTTGGAGCAAAAATAAAACAAGAATATCGATGAAACAGATGGATGCTACCCGAAGGTGCAATAGTCGGAACAGAAAACATTAACCTAGTTAAAGAGCGGTATACTGTGTATCCTCACTGTACTTCAAAATGGAGTATAACAAAACCTGTCGGGGTTTGTTTAGTCATGTCCACATTTTCAAACAAAATGTGTGAAGTTATAATATTAAAATCCATCAGCAAATGCAAACGCTAGAGCGGTGACAAAGTTTTTCTAAAAAAAAAACAAAAACGCAGTTACCTTGACCTTAAGCCCAGGACCCTGAAAGTCAATCTTGCTCGAGATATTTTCATACCCAATATTTGTGTGACGTTGTATTAAAATCCATCGGCAAATGACGACGCTAGAGCGATGACAAAGTTGTTGTTTTTTTTCTAGAAATAGCCGCAGTGACCTTGCCTTGATCCCAGGACCCTGAAAGTCGAAATTGCTCGAGATATTATCATACCCAACATTTGTGTGAAATTATTTTAAAATCCATCAATAAATGTAGGCACTAGAGCGATGACCAAGTTTTCTCTAAAAATAGCCACATTGACCTTTACCTTGAGCCCAGGACCCTGAATGCCAAACTTGCTCGAGATATTATCATACCCAACATTTGTGTGAAGTTGTATTAAAATCCATCAGCAAATGAAGACTCTAGAGCGATGACAAAGTTTTTTTTTCTAAAAATAGCCTCAGTGACCTTGACCTTGAGCCCAGGACCCTGAAAGTCAAACTTGCTCAAGATATTATCATACCAAACATTTGTGTGAAATTATATTAAAATCCATCAATAAATGTAGGCACTAGAGCGATGATAATGTTTTTCTAAAATAACCACAGTGACCTTGACCATGACCCCAGGATCCTGAATGTTGAACTTGCTCGAGATATCGTTATACCCAACATTTGTGTGAAGTTATATTAAAATCCATCAGCGAAAGACGACGCTAGACCGATGACAAAGTTTTTTTTTCTAAAAATAGCCACAGTGACCTTGACCTTGAGCCAAGGACCCTGAAAGTTGAACTTGCTCGAGATAGTATCATACTCAACATTTGTGTGAAATTATATTAAATCCATCAATAAATATAGGCACTAGAGCGAATAAAAGTTTTTCTAAAAATAGCCACTGTGACCTTGACCTTTAGCCCAGGACCCTGAAAGTCAAACATGCTCAAGATATTATCATACCCATGTGTGAAGTTATATTAAAATCCATCAATAAATGTAGGCACCAGGGTGATGACAAAGTTTTTTTTTTAAAATGACCACAGTGACCTTACACTGTAGCTTTAATCAAAGTATCATAACTCTGTGACAAATCATCAAACCAGATAGCACGGATAATATGCGCATCCCCTATTGCTGCTTAAGATTTCAATGAAGTTTCGTTGAATTTCTGCGAGTAGTTTCTGAGAATTCGCGTGGACACGAACAGTACCCTATATATTCATGCACAATTCAACAAAGGGCCATAACTGTTGGAAAAAACACCAAACCAAAAACAGGCAGGTGATATGCGCATCCACCTTCGATACTTAATATTCCCATGAAGTTTCATTGAAATCCGACCGGTAGTTTCTGGGAATTCGCGTGGACAAGAGACTGACGGACGCAAGGACGCACGATGTAGAATTCATCAAAGGGCCATAACTGTTGGAAAAATCATTGAACCAAAACACGCAGGTGATATGCGCATTCACATTCGATACGTAATATTCCCATGAAGTTTCATTGAAATCCGATCAGTAGTTTCTGAGAATTCGCGTCACAAGAGCGGGACGGACGCACAGACAAGGCGGCGACTATATGCTCCCCCGACATTCTTCGGGGAGCCTAAAAAATATGTATACCCCCGTAAACCCCAGTTTTCTCTATATAAAGTGGGGTATGCATTGGGTCTTTACGTCACGGACTCGTTTAATTTCATGTGTTTGTTGTGTGTTTGTTGAATATGACGTCACGTACGCCAGTGTAAGGTTTGACATCACTGCACGGACAGTGACGTCAAAAATGCTACATCTGAGTACGGCGGGCGTCGACAATGGAAGGGACTGCATTATAAAATACGCACTTCCAGAAATAAAAGATATACAAGAAAAGGGATCTAACATGATATCACGGATCACTGTCCGGCATCACTCGGCAAGCCTCGCCAGACTGTGATCCTCCGGACGGATTTTTCTATCCACCTCTTACATCAATGTGACATTGTAATGCTTTTACCCATAAGACAGAGTATGTTCTGTTTCAGTAGTGCAGGGAAACGTCTTGTCTTTGGGTTGAGACAGCTTGCACGAGACGTTATGAATGACGTCAGAATTATTGACGTGACTTATGCACCTGAATAATTTTCTGAGAAGATCGCGATGCAATACGTAAAATCAAAGAAAACAAAAGGGACAGTAATTGATCAAATGCCTTTTTATTAATTGGTTAAGAAAAATAATCGAACACCCATACTACTATCGTCACTTCTAATCAATTTATATTCTCTGTTCATATATGAACCAGCGCACGACAAAATCTGCAGAAGACATGTGCGCCCAACGAAGACTCAGATCAGCTTGCGCATCAATATAGTCTAAACAGAGACTTCTCGTGCTGCATGAAGGAGCATTGAGACCTTAGCTATCCTTAGAGCGCAGGCTGATCTGAGTCTTCGTTTGGCGCACATGTCTTATTGTAGGTTTTGTCATGCGCTGGCTCAGTTATACATATATAATATACAATCCATCTAGCTCAAAGCGTTGAAACGGTTAGGAACCTGTACTGAAAATTGTAATTTGACGGCATAAATCGACGGTTTTACGGGCGGAAACTGTTTTCTACGGAGACGCCTAGACCGACGATTTACTTCCCTAAAAGACAATTTTCAGTACAGTATTAGGGGATAACTGTACTGGAAATTGCCATTTGGGGAGGTAAATCGGAGGTTTTACGGTCGGGAATTCCGTTTTACGGCGACGCGTTAGCGGAGCCATAAAACATAATAATTATTTCCGACCTTAAAACCGACGATTTACAGCCCCAAATGACAATTTTCAATACAGTTATCCCCATTCTAATGCAATTATTCGTGTGTTTTGTTAAAAATTGCACCATTTTGCACAAAGCTGCAAGTGCTGTGAGCTGCGTAAAACCAAATGCCATGGCAATGGAAAGCGACGTTACGTGATGACGTCGGGTTTCCGACAGTATATCGCAGAATATACTTTCGCAAAATTTTGACGTTATCCAATCAGATGTCGCGTTTCATACGCAAGTGCATCAGAATCTCCATTATGATGCCCGTATTTATGCTCAGTTACAAATTGTCATATTTGCACAAAACACTGCAAGTCAGCTGCAAGAAACCTGTTGGCATCCAATGTATACCGACACGTTGCATAATGGTGTCAGGTTTCCGACAGTATATCGTAGCATATCAACTTTGTGAAGTAATCCGATGAGAAATCGCGTTACATTCACAAGCCGAGCAAAAGAGTATACTTGGGGATCAACTATGGTTTTTCACGCATTAACATTTGCCGGGCCCCGAGGAAGTCGTTGCACACGAGACTGCTAGGCCGATGATGCCATCCCCCACCCACACACACACCAAGACGTAACTTGTGAGTACTTCGTTCTCACGAGTACATACAACATAAGCTTGCTGTATAAATAAGAAAAATATCACGGATTTTCAAAAGCAAAATTAGCCATTATGGAGATGTGAAAAAATGCTATACGCCGCGCGCATATGTTATCGTAATATAAACAAGTAGACTTGCCCAAGTCCCTACATTTACATTTTTTATTTTTAAATGAAAGCCCCATTAAACAAAAAATATGTAAAAGTCTCTTTAGTCTTCATCTGTGAATGTAGGGACTTGTATACTCTGCAAAAGTTCCGACCAGCACAAAGCTGGCATGAAGCACTATCACCCACTTGTTGATAAGAGCATTAGCCTCTGCAGTCAATGTTTACTTAATAAATAACACCCACCTGCGTCTGTCAGTGAAAGAGGAAAATTCTAGTATTTTGGAGATTTTTGTTTGTTTTGTTTGATTCGAGGTTTAATGCCCCTGTCAACACTGCATTGGTCATTTTGGCGATGTTGCTTCCTTTGTGTTGGGACCTAAAACTTGTTCGAGACAGTGGTAGTTCCTGCCATCGAGGGTTGAATCTACTGAGGATAATTTCGGCATTACTTTCAGTCCTTTATTTGATTAATATATTTTGTGTGTGCTCATTAGAATCAACTCGTGAGTACACACAATATAATTTTTCCAGATAAAAAACGCCAAATACCCATAACTATCCCTAAATATTTGTCGTATGGATACATGTATGTGTGAAGAATTTCTCAGGTACTCAAGAGCGAGTTCGAAAACAGTCATAGAAAACGAGCTATTGGTGTTCGACCCATTGAGGTATCATTATACAGTCAAACCGGTCATAGTGGCCACCTCTATTAAGCAAGCAAGCAATCATTCAAATCCCGAAAAAGGCGAATGCATTTATATCCACCTGTATTAAGCAAGCACCTGTCTTAAGCAAGCACATTTTGATCATTCCTGAGGTGCTTGTTTAACAGAGGTTGGACTGTAATTGTTTTTGCACTGGTTTTTATAGAAAAAAGGGCAAGCAGGCAGCATAATATCATTATCCTGGCATAATTACTAAGTTAATAAGATGTGTAATTGCAGAATCTTTTCAACATTATCTTAACAGGAGAAACCATTGAGAAAAGTGGCGTTTACAAGGGGTTACATAATGTTCTCATTTCTGCTCAGTAGTATAGATTCTGGGTACTCTTTAGAGCCGCCTCTTACAAGCAACCGAAGCAGAAATAAAGAAAAACGATACGAGGGCTACCCAAAATCTATGTTTTAGCGCAGAAATTACAAAATGACTAGCCTGGTAATTTGGTAAACCCTGCTTTACTCTATATAAAGTGGGGTTAACAAGGGTTTTCATTGTATGGACATGTTTAGGGGATGATCATGGTAATTGTGAATACTAGTGTCGTATGTCCATTAGAATCGCCTCATTGAGGCGGTTTCACATAGATTGTGGGTACTCATTAGAACTGCCTCATTGAATCGGTTGTAACGAGTTCCCACAATCTATGTTTTGAGCAGAAATAAGAAAAATTCTGATTAACGTCATTGTTGGAGCCTTCTAATATAGCATAGGCATGTATGTTATCGTAATGGTTTAAGAATAAAAGATTAAAATTGAAACTTCTTTTTTTTTTAAACCCTTTGCCTTCATGTGTTTTTCCGCCATTAATGTAAATAAATCATGGTAACAAGCTCTGGAGCCTGTCAGTGAAAAGTTATCTAAATAAACTTCTCACCCATATCTGACAATCATCTACAGGAAAGGTGAATGAGTTCTTTCAATATTTACAAGTCTGTTAATTTCACAATTTTCATAAAAGACGGTATTGCTATTTCATTTACAATGTATTTATTTTTTATTTTTGTAAACAATTATTTTTACAATGGACACATAATTAACAGACTTGGGCAAGTCTATATAAACAAGATGCAGTCAACGTGTTCCACGGCACGGTGGATAGCCATTACACAAACGCTGCTATACAAATACATTGCCACCTTTATCGCCGAAAAAAAAGAAAATGATGAAAAAGTGTGATATTTTTCTTATTTCTGGTCCAAATATAGATTGTGGGCACTCGTATGAACCGCCTCATCGAGGCGGTTCTAAAGAGTACCCACAATCTATATTTTAGACCAGAAATAAGAAAAATAAGGTATACCTCCGGAAACCCCAGTTTTACTATATAAAAGTGGGGTTCAAGAGGGTCAAATTTATAAAGGCGTGTTTTCGTGATGGCAGCGCTGACTATTTAATTGTTATGTCTCTCACCGCTGTAGTTCGAGCTCGGGAAACGTGTGTGACGCCAAGCTCTGCAAATGAATTCAGGTGGTTTTCTACGGGAACCCCCGTTTTCGCCAATCTCTGATTAACGATTTGCTCGATATAAGTGAAGTAATTTTGAAAGGGCCGTGTAACCAGAACCCCCCCCCCCCCCAAAAAAAAAAAAATACAGTCAAATATTAAAATATTTGAAACACTGTCATCACTTTGTTTTAGCAGATTTGTCCGTATCACAAGTTAACCCTTATCTTGCTGAATATTCATTTAAGACACACCCATTTCTGTCTATCAACCAATCAAATTACTTCATGTAATTTATTGCTACAAATTCATAAACTGAATGCCAAACAGTGTAGATCCTGATCAGATACCATCTGATCAGGATCTACACTGTTTGCATAGACAGGGGTTGTCGTGAACAACAAGATAAGGGTTAAAGACAAATTCAACGCCATGCTTGTCACCCCAACATTCAATATTCTACTTAATTATTGCATATGATTCTGGTTTAGGAAACTATTCGTTCTTTTAATAAGATTCTGGTTTAGCAGATACCATAATTTATTTATTTATTTATTTATTTATTTATTTATTTATTTTTCGGTCCCGCCCGTCGGGGCTTAAAGAAATATATGGGTTGTTTGATGCTTCCATACACAGCTGAAACCGACCCGCACACGATTACTGGTAAACTGCCCAGGCAAAGCAATGCGAGTCGGCCCGTCCATGCTTATAAACCCTATTGGTTTGACTGGGCGGCAGGGCTTGAGATGTCATTTCATCTCAATGTCGGGTAAAAGTCCCACAAAATTGGAAGCAACGTCTCCAAAATGACCTTTACAGTGTTGACGGGGACGTTAAACTTCAAATCAAACAAACAAAAAAACAAATTTATTTATTTTAAATAGTCATTTTATGAAGATATCATAAATGACCAACGCTTTGTTAATTCAAATGTGGTCATGGAGTTTCGAAAGTGATAATCTATTTATAAAGGTGTTTAGTGATATTTGAAATAGTTGAATTATCGATAATTAGTTTTAACCCTTTTTGTACCAAATGGAATCTTCCTCCTTATATTTAGCAGGAGTTCATTTCAAAATTTAGGGGTGTCAGGTTTTTTTTTTCTTCAAAATTTATTTAGAAAACGGCTTAACTTTTCGCAAACAGTGTAGGCCCTGATCAGACGCCGAGTCCTGCGGCGTCTGATTTGGGCCTGCAATGTTTCCCAGGTTACCTGTTTTGGAGTTTCTGGTACTAAATGGGTTAAAGGTGTTTATTCCATTAGTCTGTGAGTTGACTGAACGTACGCGTGTCAATTAAACGAGTGACGCGTTAGGTTTCGATATGAACGGTGTTCTACATGTATAAAACAGATGTGAAATCCTTTGTTAAGTGTATCAAAATACCAAACTGGTATCAACACTTAAGAAGTTCTATGGGAGGCATCATAATCTTGTTGACCCGTACAATGTGGCCATTTCCAGAATTATAGCTGATGTGTTTGCCAATGGACAGCCACAGAGAGGTTTCCAAAATCTTGGACATACCCTTCTCGGCATTTACTCATTTTCTTCGTTCAGGTCGATAGGCATGGAAGGCGAAGCTTGCTTTCTATCCGCGGACGCCTGGATACACTCTTCTGGAGCCCATGTATGTTGGTCTGAACATTTATATTTGCCATTTCTCTATGGATTAATGATTTTGGATTAACGCTTTGGTACTACGACCTAAAGTACTTGAGCAGCTTTCTGTCATAATTGTAAAATTATGCGAAACTTATCCTTTTTTTCTACGAGCACCAACATCCTTGTTCTGGGGTATGAATAAACACACACACACAGAGAGAGAGAGAGAGAGAGAGAGAGAGAGAGAGAGAGAGAGAGAGAGAGAGAGAGAGAGAGAGAAGGAAATGTTCATAAAAATAATAGTTTTGGTTTGAGTTGCGATTTTACGTCCCCGTCAATGCCATTTTAGTCATTTTTGAAGGCGTTACTCCGATTTTGTGAAACTTTTATGAAACGACATATCTAGACATTACGAAAACACGCCTATATAATTCTGACCCCCCTATGCCCAACTTTTATATAGTAAAACTGGGCTTTCCGGGGATATACCTTATTTTTCTTATTTCTGCTCGAAAATATAGATTGTGGGTACTCGTTAGAACCGCCTCGATGAGGCGGTTCTAACGAGTGCCCACAATCTATATTTTGAGCAGAAATAAGAAAAATATCACAATTTTTCATCATAAACTTTCCTTTTTTTCGGCGATAAAAGTGGCAATGTATTTGTATAGGCGTGTTTGCGTAATGCCTACCACCAAAAGAAACTGCTAGGGTTAACGGGGTGGCCCGACTCGCACCGCGTTTCCTGTGCAGGCATAGACCTTAACGGTTTACCAACACTCAAGTTCGGTCGGCATCCCCATTTCGAAAACACGCCTATACAAATACATTGTCACCTTTATCGACGAAAAAATGAAGATTTTAAATCGAAACATTACGATATTTTTCTTATTTCTGCTCAAAATATAGATTGTTGGTATTCGTTAGAACCGCCTCAACGAGGCGTTCTAACGAGTACCCACAATCTATATTTTAGAGCAGAAATAAGAAAAATATGGTTTACCCCTGTAAATCCCAGTTTTGCTATATAAAAGTGGGGTTCAAGGGGATCAAAATTATATAGGCGTGTTTTCGTGATGCGTAAACAAGTCCGTGAAAGTCCCCCCACTTAAACGAGAAAACTGGGGTAAACATTTTTTTCCTTATTTCTGCTCCAAGACATAGGTTGTGGGTTAGAATAGCATCAATGAGGCAGTTCTAACGAGCACCCACAACCTATGTTTGGAGATAAATAAGAAAAATATCACAGGGTTTCATCAGAAAAAATGCATTTATTTTAGGTTTGAAAAATTCACTATATCACACGGATGTGTTATCGTAATGGGTTTCAGCTCGTAATAATGTGTCATTTAAGCAAGATGCGGCGACTCATCCGGTTCTTCATTTTTTAGCTCACCTGTCACGTAGTGACAAGGTGAGCTTTTGTAGTCACTTTTTCTCCGTCGTCCGTCGAGCGTCCGTGCGCCCGTCCGTCCGTGTGTGCGTCCGTGCGTCCGTAAACAATTTCAAATAAGTATATCCCTAATACCCCGTGGTCAATCTTGATCAAATTTCATGAGAAGAATCACCAGGTGGGGGAAAGGCTGCATAAGGTTTTTGGGCTGATCAGATTGGAATTCTGGTTGCTATGGCAACACACAGCTCCCATAGACTTACAATGGGAAAAAATTAAAATATCTTCTTCTCTGAAACCACAGGGTCCAGAGCTAAGATATTTAGCATGTAGCAACGGCCAGTGGTCACCTACATAATTCCTGCCAATCATGCCCCTGGGGTTCACATTGGCCACGCCCCAGGGCCCCTTCGCTCCCATAGACTCACAATGGAACAAAAAGCTTCAAAAATCTTCTTCTCTGAAACCACAGGACCCAGAGCTTAGATATTTAGCATATAGCAAGGGCAAGTGGTAACCTACATAATTTGGTGCCAATCATGCCCCTGGGTTCCAAACGGGCCACGCCCCGGGGCCCTTTAGCTCCTATAGACTCATAATGGAAAAAAGCTTCAAAAATCTTCTTCTCTGAGACCACAGGGCCCAGAGCTGCGATATTTGGCATGTAGCAACGACAAGTGGTCACCTACATAATTCCTGCCAATCATGCCCCTGGGGTCCAAATGGGCCACACCCCGGGGCCCCTTAGCTCCCATAGACTCATAATGGAAAAAAAGCTTCAAAAATCTTCTTCTCTGAAACCACAGGGCCCAGAGCTTAGATATTAAGCATGTAGCTATGGCCAGTGGCAACCTACATAATTCCTGCCAATCATGCCCCTGGGTTCCAAATGGGCGACGCCCTTGGGCCCTTTCGCTCCCATAGACTCATAAAGGAACAAAAAGCTTCAAAAATCTCATTCTCGGAAACCACAGGGCCCAGAGCTAAGATATTTAGCATGTAGCAACGGCCAGTGGTCACCTACATAATTCCTGCCAATCATGCCCCTGGGGTCCACATTGGCCACGCCTCAGGGCCCCTTCGCTCCCATAGACTCACAATGAAACAAAAAGCTTCAAAAAACTTCTTTTCGGAAACCACAGGACCCAGAGCTTAGATATTTAGCATGTAGCATGTCGAGTGGTCACCTACATAATTCCTGCCAATCATGCCACTGGGTTCCAAACGGGCCACGCCCCGGGGCCCTTTAGCTCCTATAGACTCATAATGGAAAAAAGCTACTAAAATTTTCTTCTCTGAAACCACAGGGCCCAGAGCTGCGATATTTGGCATGTAGCAACGGCAAGTGGTCACCTACATAATTCCTGCCAATCATGCCCCTGGGGTCCAAATTGGCCACACATCCGGGGCCCCAAAATCTTCAAAATCTTCTCTGAAACCACAGGGCCCAGAGCGTAGATATGTAGCATGTAGCAACGGCCAGTGGCTACCTACATAATTCCTGCCAATCATGCCCCAGGGTTCCAAATGGGCGACGCCCTGGGGCCCCATCGCTCCCATAGGCTCATAATGGAACAAAAAGCTTCAAAAATCTTCTTCTCTGAAACCACAGGGCCCAGAGCTTAGATATTTAGCATGTATTTTGCTTGTTTGATTTGAGGTTTAACGTCCCCGTCAACACTTTAAAGGTCATTTTGGAGACGTTGCTTCCAATTTTGTGGGACTTTTACCCGACATTGAGATAAAATGACATCTCAATCCCTGTCGCCCAATATTTAGCATGTAGCAACGGCAAGTGGTCACATACATAATTCCTGCCAATCATGCCCCTGGGGTCCAAACGGGCCACGCCCCGGGGCCCTTTAGCTCCTATAGACTCATTATGGAAAAAAGCTTCAAAAATCTTCTTCTCTGAAACCACATGGCCCAGAGCTGAGATATTGTAGCAAGGGCAAGTGGTCACCTACATAAATCCTGCCAATCATGCCCCTAGGTTCCAAATGGGCCACGCCCCGGGGCCCCTTAGCTCCCATAGACTCATAGTGGTAAAAAAGATTCAAAATTCTTCTTCTCTGAAACTACAGGGCCCAGAGTTTAGATATTTAGCATGTAGGAACGCCAATTGGTCACCTACATGATTCCTGCCAATCATGTCCCTGGGTTCCAAATGGGCCACGCCCCGGGGCCCCTTCACTCCTATATACTCATAATGGAAAAAAGCTTCAAAAATCTTCTTCTCTGAAACCACAGGGCCCAGAGCTTAGATATTTAGCACGTATCTACATAATTCCTGGCAATCATGCCCCTGGGGTCCAAAAGGGCCACGCCCCGGGGCCAGTTAGCTCCTATAGACTCATAATGGAAAAAAAAAGCTTAAAAAATCTTCTTCTCTGAAACCACAGGGCCCAGAGCTTAGATATTTAGCATGTAGCAACGGCAAGTGGTCACATACATAATTCCTGCCAATCATGCCCCTGGGGTCCAAATGGGCCACACCCTGGGACCCCCATAGCTCCCATAGACGCATAATGAAAAAAACAACTTCAAAAATCCTGTAGCAACGGCAAGTGGTCACATACATGTACATAATTCCTGCCAATCATGCCCCTGTGGTACAAACAGGCCACGCCCCGGGGCCCTTTAGCTCCTATAGACTCATAATGGGAAAAAGCTTCAAAAATCTTCTTCTCTGAAAACACAGAGCCCAGAGCTTAGATATTTAGCATGTAGCAACTACAAGTGGTCTCCTACATATTTCCTGCGAATCATGCCCCTGGGGTCCAAATGGGCAATGCCCAGGGGCCCCTTAGCTCCCATAGACTCATAATGGAAAAAAGCTTCAAAAATCTTCTTCTCCGAAACTGTGAAGCACAGAACTTAGATATTTAGTGTCTAAATAGCCAGCTACATAAATCCTGCTTACCCTGCCCCTGGGGTCAAAATTGGCCACGCCTGAGCTCATTACCTCCAATAGACTTATAATGGGAAAAAACTGGGATCCAAATTGGCCACACCCCAGGGGTCTTTAGCTTCCATAGACATACAATTGGAGAAACTTCAAAAATCTTCTCCTCTGAAACCACAGGGCCCTTATAATGAAAAAAAAAAAAAAACTTAAAATGGGGGAAAAAATCTTCAAAAATCTTCTTCTCTGAAACCATAAGTCCCAGAGCTTAGGTATTTAGCATGTAGCAATGTCGAGTGGTCGCCTACATGAATCCTGCCAATCATGCCCTTGGGGTCCAAATCCTGTGGCCCCTTAACTCCAACAAACGTATAATGGAAAAAAGCTTCAAAATTCTTTGAAACCATGAAGTACAGACCTTAGATATTTAGTATATAGCAACACAAAATGGTCGCCTACATAAATCCTGCCAACCGTGCCCTTTGGGTCAAAATTGGCCAAGCCCAGGGCTCATTAGCTCCTATAGACTTATACTGGAAAAAAAAAACAAAAAAAAAAAAATCTTTTTCTCCAAAACCATAAGGCACAGATTTTGTTTGATTTGAGGTTTTACATCCCCGTCAACACTGTACAGGTCATTTTGGAGATGTCTCTTCCAATTTTGTGGGACTTTTACCCGACATTGAGATGAAATTACATCTCAAGCCCTGTTGCCCAATGAAACCAGTAGGGTTTTTTAAGCATGGACACCGCTTTGCATGAGCTTAGATATTTAGTATATAGCAATGTCAAGTGGTCTCCTACACGAATGATTTTCTGATACACAGGTGAGCGATATAGGGCCATTGGGCCCTCTTGTTCTTAAAAGAAGCATCCAATTGTCTTAAAATAAATAGATATAATGAACATGACACCCCTGAAATAAACAATGGACTGGTCGGAACGATAATTTTGGAAGAAATCCCTGTCTTTAAATACTATAACCCGCCGCGTGTCAAAACTAATACCATTTATCATTAATAAGCCTTGTAATGAAATCGCGATCAAAAAGAAATTCGCAAGAAGAAAATTACGCCGCCCCCCCCCCCGCCCATTGGGGCTTGAAGAAATAGATGGGCTGCATGATGCTTCCGCGCAGAGCTGAAACCGACCCCACAGCACAAGTACTGGTAATCTGCTTAGAGGATCTACGCCTGTCCAGGCAAAGCGGTACGAGTAGGACCGTCCATGCTTATAGATCCTAATGGTTTCATTGGGCGACAGGGCTTGAGATGTCATTTCATCTCGATGTCGCGTAAAAGTCCAACAAAATTGGAAGCAATGTCTCCAAATTGACCTATACAGTGTTGACGGCGACGTTACATGTAAACCTCAATCAAACAAACAAACAGGAAGAAAATTCTCGGAAATAAAGTCATAGAAAAACGTCGTAGGAAAAGTAATCACAAATACAAATGCAGAAATATAAAAAAAAATCACAGGCTTGAGAAGCCTCAAAGTCGGTTACTTACAGGGTATCTGATCTAGATCTACACTATTTGCCAGTGTCCAGCATTTGTTTGTGAAGAAACACCACTAAAGCACTTAACGTATGGGCCCCGTCAAGCGATTTTGGTACTTATCGCCTATGCGAGTAGCGAAGGTTCAGGCGAGCCTGCGCGTCCGCGCAGTCTCGCCAGAACCTTCGCTGCTCGCCCATACAAGCAGTGAATCAAGAGGAACCTTCAGACAGAAAGCTTTATCCCTGGCCCCTCTGAATGGCTGGGCATGCGCAGTTAAAGTTTGTCATGACGGAATGCTAGAAGACACAAATTCGCTTTGCGGGGCTCATATAACATTTGAAATCTGGTTTTCGTCTAACCTGTCTCTCTGACAAAACGATTCTGGACTGGTACATGTATTTCTGCTTCTAACATACATGTACATGTACATAGTAGATGCATTCTTTACAGCTCAAACACTCAGGTTTTCCTGGTGATGTTTTTATATCTGCATCAAACATCGATTGTAGGTGCTCATTAGAACTACGTCAACGAAGTGTTTCTAACGATTTCCCACAATCCTTGTTTTAGAAGAGAAATAAGAAGAATAAAGTATGCCCTGCACACCTTATTTTTCTCTGAAAAAGTGGGTATATGGGGGTGTCATTACGATAACACACCCGTGCGAAGAAGAAGATTTTTTTCAGATCTCCAAAATGGCTACTTTTCTTATGAAAATCCGTGATTTTTTTCTGATTTATACTGCAAACATAGGTTTTGGGTGCTTGTTAGAACCGCCTCATTCAGGCGGTTCTAACGAGTACCCATAACCTATGTCTTGGAGCAGAAATAAGAAAAATAATGTATAGCCCCGTAAACCCCAGTTTTCTCCATATAAAGTGGGGTTTAGTGGGGTGATCATTTTACGGACTCGTTCATGTGATGTTAATTACATAGGCTTGTTGACCCTATGGGTCTTAAAATGTTTGCTCTTGTAAACCACAATAATGATGCTGGATTACATGTTTATAAAGCAAATTTGAGCTGCCACATTTAGGGGGTAGCCCCTATGTGCTTTTAGCGCCCGGTTTCCTTACAAAATCTATCAACTCAAGTCAAATTTAATCAGATTATCGGGGCATTCAATGCAGAGGATTGTATATTCTGTTATCAACACAGCTGTGTAATGCCTGCTGAAAGAGAAAGTAATGTATACTATCAAGTAGCTCATTAAAATGATGTTATCATGTAGAAACTATGAGCTGCATCATGTCAAAAGGTGCCTAACATATTTACAGTCGGCAAAATATCTCGCTAGTCTTCATATGTGAGCAGTCTATGCGGTTATCCTGGATTCCTATTGGTACTGATTACTAATTATAGAGGTTATGAACACTTTTCAAGCTTATCAGAGCCTGTACTGCTTTCATCTACATAAGGCACTTTCTGTATGTAGCAGAGTGGTTAAAGGGTTTCTCAGCAAAAGCAATAAAACAAACAGCAGGGAATCATTACTGACAGGTATTTTAAACAGTTTTTCTCAATGAACTCTGAAACCTCAGTAAAACACTGAATTTGTTCAACCAATCAGATTAGACTGGCACCCACACGGTGAATAGCATACCTATAGCAGAAGCTAGATGCTCTTGTTTAATGTGCTCTTGATACTATTTATCAATGGCTTCATGACCTACAATTTTCAATTAGACAGGAACTACATTTTGAGGCGGAAGATTTCAGTAATTCTTGGGCATATACCAAAAGCGAAAGCTATTATGCTTCGAAAAACCACTCAATAGATGGTGGATGAGAAGTGTCATCGAGCGACGACTACAGTCTGGAGAGTTCACTTCGTGAAGCCACCGACAAAAAATGATGTTGCAACACACGAAAACATTAACAACACCTGTAAACCCGAATTCGCCTAAACAAAATGATATTTAAAGGGATGTTCATGCCACAGATTATACACGAAACATGAAAAGGGCACACTGGCAAACAGTGCAGGTTCAGACCAGAAAACGCACAGAATGTGGCATCTGATCAAGCCCTTCAATGTTTATATTTTTTTTTATTAATTTTTGAAATCAACTCACCATGGCATCACTAAATTTTGAAATGAACTTTGTGGTGGAATTTTCCATCAGTACAAAATGGGTCAATGTGATGCATAAATGCATTACGCAAATACATTGTAACCTTTATCGCCGAAAAAAAACATGAAAAATTTAAGATAAATTGTGATATTTTTCTTCTTTGTCGTATTTCTGTTAAAAATATACATTTTAAATAGACTAACACGACATTGAGATGAAATGCAATCTCAAGCCCTGCCGCCCAATGAAACTAATAGGATTTATATGCATGGACGGTCCGACTCGCACCACTTTTCCTAGGTAGGCATAGAACCTCTCAGCAGTTTACAAGTACTCATGTGCGGTCCGTTTCAGCTCTACGTGGAAGCACTATGCAGCCCAATCTATTTCTTCCAGCCCCGATGGGCGGGGGTATCAGTCGCAATTGTTATCTAAAAATGCAAGTGTTACTGATAAAAAGTGCAATTTCATGTACAGTGAATTTCCGCTACTAAGACCACTTAAAATTAAGACTTATTCTGCTTTGAAAAGCTTATTTAGTAGGTTGCAGTGTTTTTTTCTTTGTGTTTATGACATACCTTGTCCTCTGGTCAGAGCCCACCTTTGAAACTGTTCAAAAGTGGTCTTAATATAGGAATTTCACTGTACATGTATCTGTTCTCGCGGCTCATGTTAACAGTCTAATTTGTTAACGGCCCATTTAGTAGCCTCGATAGCTCAGTGGTTAGCGCGTTCGGCTTATGGTCGAGCGATTGTGGCAATCGCTACAAGATGGGGGTTGCTTGGTTTACGTTACGTGAAGCGACGTGGTATTGACTTCCATTATGAAATCATGTATTTGTATAGGCGTGATTTCGTAATGGGCGTGATATCACAAGATGCGGGTTGCTTGGTTTACGTTACGTGAAGCGACGTGATATTGACGTCCTGAACGTAGCATTTTGAAATGTCATTGCTCACAATGCCGAGGTGTGTCTTTGTGCAAGACATGTAATGCCACTGCCACACTCCACCCAGGTGTAAATGGGTAGCAGTGGTCTAAACGTCACTGCCTCTCATTCGCGCGCGCGTGAAGTGTTTGAGGGCGATTCAAATAAGCTTGAAACTTACATCGTAATCGAACTTAAACAACCGGCCCAGCCAACACTATAACGAACAGGTGACACTTTTCAACCTGGGAAGTCTTACACGTAAGCACAGTGCACAATATCGCCTGAAACTGACAACTGCCCTTCTTGAATGAGAAAGCTTTAAATGTAAATATCTATTATGAAAACATCAAGCTGTTACGTTACCTTAAGCTTCTCCTTACTTGGTCATGAAGCATGAAAAAAATAACATCTTCATTTGCACTTAAATTGAAAGAAGTAGTAAAACAAAGCTCAGGAATCGATACAATTAACTTACTCCACCCATCAAAAACACCAAAGGGAAAGAAACACCAACATTAAGCGACCAGACCATAATGGAAACCTAAACAAAGGAAGGCCGTAAGGACAGTTACTGTCCCACAAAATGGCCATATGGCCATCCAAAATAAAAAGGCACAAGTGGCACACACAGTAAGTAACAAACAACAACATAAATAAATCGCCACAGAAGAACCGCCTTGGAACGGTCAGTGGAAAGATTCCCACCGGGGTGGGGGAGGGGGAGCTTAAATCGATTTTACGTGGCCACAATCCTCGCCCTTATTTCCGTCGCGACCCTGTTCTTGAATTTCCGGGATACATGCTACAACTGAAGTGGAAAATCTTTCACCTTCCTTGTTATAAAATTATGACGAGTCATTCCCTCCAATTTACACGTGCACTAAGCCCAATAGAATCCATGCGTCGCAAGCACTCATAAGAGCACATAACGAAGCCTACGAGTAGACTGCGCGGATGCGTAGCCTGATCTGAGCCTTCGATTGGCGCACATTTAAATGACAGAAATATGGAAAGACTGCAACGTTTGTTTTGGCTATTTGCAGTTGACTGAAAATACATGTAGCCATTTTAATTGTTTCTGCCCTTCTTTTTTTATTGGACGGATTTTTTCAAGGATAAATTGCGTCCTTAAGAATAGAGATGTCCGTGCAGGCGTGCGGGCGGCCGGGCGTCCGCGTCCCAGTTTACATTTTGGTTAACCCTGAAAAACCCGTCCATAATGCCATTGGCGTTTTTCTTGTCTGTTATTTTAAAGCGGCTTTCTGTCCATTTGACAATGGTTTCAAACAGCCATGCGCAGTTATATATGCAAGACTGGATATTTTTGCATACCATCACGAAAGCACACCTATATAATTTTGACCCCCTTGAACCCCAATTTTATATAGTGAAACTGGGGTTTGCGGCGGTAAACCTTATTTTTCTTATTTCTGCTCTAAAATATAGATTGCGGGTACTCGTTAGAACCGCCTCGATGAGGCGGTTCTAACGAGTACCCACAATATATATTTTGAGCAGAAATAAGAAAACTATCACAATTTTTCATCATAGAAATTTTATTTTTCCGGCGATAAAGGTGGCAATGTATTTGTATAGGCGTGTTTGCGTAATATTTACATTTCCAGTGTAAAGTCTAATGTAAACCTATAGAAAACAATTGCGTTCATACTTCCATGAACGCATCGTGTTACATGATTTTCCGAGACGTTAAGTGACGTCGTTCTAAACCATTGTTCTGTACGGGCGTTGATGACGTCAACGCTGCTCCGCTCATTGTAGAAAAACAGCGTGTAAATGTTTTTCAGTTTCAAAGTTTGCCCTACAAGCATTTTTTCGCCCAGTGATGAGGGGCAAATAATGTAAATATAAAAAATAAACTTATTTTTTCTGCTTTTCATGAAAGTATGAACGACAGTGGGTCGCTAGCAAAGTTTACATGAACCGAAGGGATTCATTTACTTTGCACGCGACCCACTGCGTTCATACTCCCATGAACTGCAGAAAAATAAATTTCATTTCTTAAATGGTTTTAAACAGTCATGTGAAGTTATTTATGCAAGACTGGATATTTTTGCATACGATCCTGTGAACATAGCTGTTTGAAGCTATCCTTGACTGGACCGAAAACCATGCTCAAATCAAGAAATCCAAGTGCAATGTACTGTTTGAACATGGGTATTGAATGTTTGATATCACAAGATGGGGGTTGCTTTGTTTACGTTACGTTAAGCGACGTGATATTGACGTCCGGAACCTAGCATTTTGAAATTTTTGAACGATGACTTCAGAACGTCACTGCTGAACGGACGTCATTGTTCATAACGTTCTGAACTAGCCGTCATGATGGTTTTGCGGTCAAGTTTGAAGAGTTTATATGGAATTTTGAGTTTATCGTCACAAGTTACCGTTGGAATCATTACGAAAACACGCCTTTACAAACACACTGTAAATTTCATCGCCGTGAAAATGAAAAGTTTAAGATGAAAAATTTTGATATTTTTCTTATTTCTGCTCAAAATATAGATTGTGGGTCCACGTTAGAACCGCCTAATCGAGGCGGTTCTAACGAGTACCCACAATCTATATCTTAGACCAGAAACAAGAAAAATAAGGTTTACCCTGTAAACCCCAGTTTTACTGTATAAAAATGGGGTTTTAGGGATCAAAATTAAATAAGCATGTTTGCGTAATGTTTAAGTTATGCAAGAATAACGACCACCCGTGGTTATTTCATTGCAATAACATCTGTCGAGTCCCTCCGAATATATTTAGAAATCGCTTCCTCGGAGCTCGGCATATTGCAATGCATGAAAAACCATGGGTGCTCCAAATATATATGTCGATCTGAAGTTGCTTATAAATACGCTTTGCGTCAGTTGGGAAGGATCAAACAAGCGAGGCTGGCTGGTCTTGGGAGGGGGGGGGTGCACTCCGTATGTTCTGGTTCTGTGGTTTATTCCCTTGCTCCAGGGGGTGGGCCTTTCTGGAGCATTTTAAAGAAACAAACTTTTTTGTTAAGAACCGCAACATACAAAGCTTCCCGTGCCATACAGTATCGCATCATGAAAACACGCCTAACTAATTTTGACCCCCTTGAACCCCACTTTTTGCATTGTAAAACTGGGGTCTACAGGGGTAAGCCTTATTTTTCTTATTTCTGCTCTAAAATTAAATTGTTGGTTCTCGTTAGGACAGCCTCGATGAGTCGGTTCTAAAGGGTACTTTTACCATGTATTTGTATAGGCGTGATTTCGTAATGGGCTGAGACGGAATTCTGTTCGCAGAATGAGCCGAGTGAAAAAAAAAAAAAAAAAAAAAAGCACAGGAAAATGATAAGAAAACATCACGAAAAAACGCCTTTATAAAGGGGGGGGGGTGCCCATAAGGCCCTTTTCCTGCCCTGGAACAAAAGTCTTCATTTTCTCCTGATAAATTGCCTATAGTGTCCCATTTACTAAAATAGTATTGGTTTTGTAACGCAAGCCCTAGTTATTGAGAAACATGATAATGAAAGTGGGTGGGGTAATTCAGCATTAATCTGAGGTATCATGTTTTGTGCACTGTTTCTTTTTTAAAATATACCACACCCACTCATTATTTCCTCTGTTTGTTACACAAAGGTATTGGGTAAATTCCTACTTAAATTTTCTTCCGCAGCAACTATTTTATGAACCTCGCCAATTTTTGTTAATATTGCATGTTCAAATTCAATAAATCCTAGCCTATCTCCGAAACTGAAAGGCAAATTATTTTCAAACTTACTTGAACTTAACATTGGAAGAGTACAAAGTGTTGATTAGGTTTTGGTGACCTTGACCTTATATTCAAGGTCACTGTGGCTGGTCAAATGTCAAAATTAGAGTTGACCATTTTGGCCATTTTTCTGTTCCAAAACAAATAGCTTCAAATTCTCCCAATACATTGCCTTTAGAATTCCTTTTACTAAGACAGTCTAGGTTTTGCAAAGTAAGCCCTAGTTATGGAGTTAAAAGATCATGAAACTGGGTGGGGTAATTCGATACAATGCCGAGGTATTTTGTTTTATGCACCACATCTCTTTCAAAATATAGCAAACACAGTCATAACTTCCTCTGTTTGTTTGTTTGCCTTAGGTAACATCCTACCTAGTTTTCTTCCTCTAAAGTAAAGTATGCAATCTGCAGCAACTCTTTTATGAAAACCTTCTATTTTTGAGAATTTTGCATCTTGGCATTCAATAAAAACATATTTATTTTTCTGGAATTTAATGAAAGATTCAATTGAAATAAATCTGAAGACAGTATTTGGAGAAAACAAAATGTTGCCCAGGTTATGGTGACCTTGACCTTATCATCATGGTCCTTGAAATTATCAGACAGGACCAATAAGGTCATATTATGCCGACCCCATCCATCGGTGTCTCTGTCCCGCTCTCCCAATCACAACAGATCTTCATTTGCTCAAGAGCATAGGGCTGTCTAATTATTTTTCCCTCCTGAGGAAAGTATAAGGACGTCAGCTTTATTACATGACAATGTGCATTTTGCTTATTTTAAGTCTTGGAATTTGCAGAATCTTTGTTTTTCTCTCAAATCTGTGTTTGAATTCTTTTGAAACGTGTTAGTAGATATTATTGTGAGTGCACACAGATGACTAGGTTTTGGTGATCTTGACCTTATTTTAAAGTCAGACTGAAATCGGACATTGTTGATTGTGTTGTGACCTTGAAAGCAAGGTCATCAAAGCCTAATAAGCCTAATATTGTTTGTTTATCATTACTTATTCAGCCCCTTGTTCTGTCCTGGTGACTATGTCAGTTAAACTAGCATCCATTCCACTCAATTTATCCCACAAACTGTGCAAACAAGCTTAAGTTAACTAAACTTCAATCTACTTTGACCTTTGATGACCTTAAATTGAGGTTAATGTTAACCAACTTGAAATGATGGCCCAAAAATTCATCTCAGCCAGTTTCTAAGAATCAAGTCAGGAGTTTCAAAGAAACTATACTCGAAGCATTAAAATTTTACCAATTTTGTTCTGTGGTGACCTTGAAAACAAGGCCCTTGAAAATACGACCAAGTTCACTGAACATCTAACCAACTCAGAGACATGTCAAGGTGCTTCATCCAGCCAAGTCTTGTGTAATGCTGCATAATTTAAGCGACAGCTCCACTAAAGAGTAATATGAGTGCAATTGTAGATATCAAGCCTGTCCTGACCTTGAAAATGAGGTCAATGTGTCCAAAATCTAAGCTAAAAGGCAAGTCCCGATGATATAGATATCTTGGAAAGTCAAAGAAATGTCACAGGATTTGAATTTAATAATTCCCAAATAAAGACAAACATTCTTTTCAAATTTGAAAATCTCACAGGCCATGTGACCTTCAAAATAAGTTCAAGGTCACACAAACCTTGTTAGCCCTCTATATTCTCAAAATCTTATGATATATTCAGATTAATTTCAAAAGAATCCTTTGTGTAATTCAAAAGAAAAATATGATTTATTGAATTCCAAGATGCAAAATTCTCAGAAATAGAAGGTTTTCATAAAAAAATGCTGCAGATGGCATAATTTACTTTAGAGGAAGAAAACTAGGTAGGATGTTACCTAAGGCAAACAAACAAACAGAGGAAGTAATGACCGTGTTTGCTATATTTTAAAAGAGATGTGGTGCATAAAACAAAACACCTCAGCATTGTATCGAATTACCCCAACCAGTTTCAGGATCATTTAACTCCATAACTAGGGCTTACTTTACAAAACCTAGACTAACTTAGTAAAAGGAATTCTATAGACAATGTATTAGGAGAATTTGAAGCTTTTTGTTCAGGAACAGAAAAATGGTCAAAATGGTCACCCCTAATTTTGACATTTGACCAGCCCAAGTGACCTTGAATATTAGGTCAAGCTCACCAAAACCTAATCAAAACTTTGTACTCTTCAAATGTTAAGTTCAAGTAAGTTTGAAAATAATTTGCCATTCAGTTTCGGAGATAGGCTAGGATTTATTGAATTTGAACATGCAATATTAACAAAAATTGACGAGGTTCATAAAATAGTTGCTGCAGATGCAGTATTTTACTTTAGAGGAAGAAAATTTAAGTAGGAGTTTACCCAATACATTTGTCTAAAAACAACAGAGGAAAAAATGAGAGGGTGTGATATATTTAAAAAAGAAACAGTGCATAAAACATGATACCCAGATTAGTGCTGAATTACCCCACCCACTTTCATTATCATGGTTCTCAATAACTAGGGCTTACGTTACAAAACCAATACTATTTTAGTAAATGGGACACTATAGGCAATATATCAGGAGAAAATGAAGACTTTTTTTCCAGGGCAGGAAAAGGGCCTTATGGGCACCCCACTTTGGCTACCTTGAACCCCACTTTTATATAGTAACACTGGGGTTTATAGGGGTAAACCTTATTTTTCTTATTTCTGCTCTAAAATATACATTCTGGTACTCGTTAGAACCGCCACAAGGAGGCGATTCTAACGAGTACCCACAATCTATATTTTTAACAGAAATAAATGACAATTTTTTCATCATAAAAGGTTAGTTTTTCGGCGGTAAAGTTTACAATGTATTTGTATAGGCTTGTTTTAAAATGAAAAAAGAGTGAGAACACAGGCTTAAATCATTAAACTTTGAAAAACCATGTACATTACATTAAACACTTGTTTTGATTCTTTGTTGTGAAATACAAACTGTACAAGATTCATTTATCGTCCCTTGGCCATGCGGACATGAAGAAATAGATATGCAGCTCCCGCCAATCGTGGCTTGAAGAAATAGATGTGCTGTATGATGCTTCCACGCAGAGCTGAAACTAAACGCACGCGAATACTGGTAAAACGCTTAGAGGATTTAAGCTTGTCCAGGCAAAGCGGTGCGAGTCGGTCCATGTTTATATACCCTGATGGTTTCATTGGGCGACAAGGCTTGAGATGTCATTGCATCGCAATGTCGGGAAAAAATTCCACAAAATTGGAAGCAACGTCTCCAAAATTACCTATACAGTGTTGATGGGGACGTTAAACCTCAAATCAAACAAACAAACACGGTTCATTTCTGGCTGATTATTCCGCCATTTTTCAAAGCCCCGTCCCACGGAAAAAGGGGTCTACTTTTCAAGGAAAGATTTTGCTCCCCAGGAGCAAATTCTTTCCTTTAAGTGATGACCCCTATTGGCACGGAGGCCAAAACACTTTTGCAGAAGTTGCCTCCCCTGGGTGTTCCCATTGCCCTTAAGATGTTTGGGTATGGTTTTGGGTATCGGCTTGCTCTTAGGCTTTACATCACAGAAAAAATAAGCAGACAGTGTTGCCCATACAGTCTTGTGCCAAGCAAATGTCTCCTGGAAGAACAGTCGCAAAAAGTCACAGGAAAACATCACAGCCATAATACCTATTTTGCGTTGTTATGCTCATATAGCGCCAGTGAAAATATTTATTAAACAGTAAATTCTCTTATGTAGACGACAAGAAGCCCCCGTGGTGTAGTGGTTAAGCTACTCCCCTTGTAAACCAGGGTTCGCAGGATCGATCCCGGGCTTCTCCAGACTGCCTCGATGAGGCGGTCCTCACGTGTATCCACAATCTATAGTTTGAGCAGAAATAAGAAAAATCTCACAATTCTTCATCTTAAATTTTTTGATTTTTCGGCGGTAAAATGTACAATGTATTTGTATAGGCGTGTTTTGCGTAATGCAAACTTAGAAATTTTCTTTGTGCTAAGAAGATATATTTCCTCTAAGCCGGGGGGAATAAATTTCTAGTTGGAACTACTATTTGTACAAGATACAAGATACCGCTTTTGCATTGAAATCGTTATATTCAAATGCGGAACATTTTCACTCACGTCGACGTTATTCATTACGTCATCGCATTGGCGTCTTGGAAGATGTCAAAAGACATTCAGAATGCGTGACGTTTGAGTCGGATGCAATGTTGGACAAAAAAAGAGAAGAAAACATGGACATGACCTTTGAATGGGATGTACCTTTTGCTTTCTTTACTCTCACATTTTAGTTGTTTTATCACTGAAACCACTTTGTTTCTTCTACTTTTATTTAAAACTACAGAAAACGCTATCAAAATGGCGCCCGTCCAGTTTTTCTTTCATCCAGCTTGTAAACAGTCAACTCTGTGTACCGAAATTCCGATCCATTATTCAAGATCCAAACTGTCCTAAAAGTCTATGGAAGTGTATATAATAGACAGAGCATTCATTTCTCCTATTTGAAATATGTGATTTATAAACCTTGGGAGCCTAAACAGTCGTGCTTCGCACTCGTTTCTTTATCGGATAGTTTTACCTCCCTCGGTTTATAAATCCCATATTTTTGAATATGAGATTTATAAACCTTGGCACTCGTTTCTTTATCGGATTGTTTTACCTCCCTCGGTTTATAATTCCCATATTTCAAATAGGAGTATGAATAAACTCTATCTGGTAGTCGCAGGCATCGGGGCTTGAAGAAATAGATGGGCTGCATGATGCTACCACGCAGAGCTGAAACTGACCCCACACGAGTACTGGTAAACCGCTTAAAGGATCTAAACCTGCCCAGGATAAGCGGTGCAAATCAGACCGTCCAATGCTTATAAACCCTATTGGTTTCATTGGGCGACAGGGATTGAGATGTCATTTCATCTCAATGTCGGGTTAAAGTCCCACAAAATTAGAAGCTACGTCTCCAAAATGACCTATACAGTGTTGACGGGGACGTTAAACGTCAAAGTAAACAAGAAAATTCAGTCTGAAACGATCCACATCCTGCACAAACATGTCATCGTATAGAAACTCATGAAATAAGGGGAATAGGATAACCTGGCAGAGTTTTCCATCATTTTTTGGAAGGTAGACAACTTTCGGGACTTCCTGTTCGCTTTTCTATAAGCCCTGTCCCACTCAAAAAAGGGTCTACTCTTAAAGGAAAGAATTTGCTTCTAAAGAATTTGCTCCTTAGGAGCAAATTCTTTCCTTTAAGAGTTGACCCCTATTGTGGAGCGTGATAGCCCAGTGGCTAGTGCACTTGCCACTGATGCTAGAGGGCCCGGGTTCGATCCCCTGCTGCGGCGATAAAATTTCGGTGTCCGAACACACTCCATTGGCATCATTTGCAGGGATGAATGTCAAAAAGTGCATCGTCCTTCGGATCGGGACGTTAACTGGAGGCCCCCTGTGCAGGGAAAACCATCCCCTGTGCAGGTTAAAGATCCCTACCGTAATTACATGATTACTGTGTAGGCTTTCATCCTGCAAACCTGGAGTAATGTAATGTACACCTGCGGTATTGGTCAAATGTGACCGACGCAGTATTAGTAGATAGATAGATAGATAGATAGATAGATAGATAGATAGATAGATAGATAGATAGATAGATAGATAGATAGATAGATAGATAGATAGATAGATAGATAGATAGACAGATAGATAGATAGATAGAAAGATAGATAGATAGATAAGATAGATAGATAGATAGATAGATAGATAGATAGATAGATAGATAGATAGATAGATAGATAGATAGATAGATAGATAGATAGATAGATAGATAGATAGATAGATAGATAGATAGATAGATAGACCAGGGAGACAAAATTTCTTTTGCAGGAGTTGCCTCCCTGTAGGCGTATCAATTCCCCTTTATACAGTGCGTTTGTTTTCAGGTAGGACGTGTCTAACTGCGATTTCGAATTGTTAGAATTTTTTTCGATTGTTTGTTAATCGACACAAAGTTACTAAGCAGCATAGCTTTGCATTGTTGATGCCCATGTGTCTATCACTGATTTGTTGGAAATCAAGGCAGCAGATAATATTGCCGCGCTATTCTTGACATTGTGACGTCAGAGTGCTGTGTAAAGAGGTCATTACGAAAACATGCCTATTGAAAGTCATTGAAAATTTTACAGCACAAAAAAAAAAAGAAAAAAAAAAGGATGAAAATTTTCAGATGGAAAATTGTTATATTTTTCTTATTTATATTCAAAATATAGATTGCGGGTACTTGTTAGAGCCGCCTTATCGAGGCTGTTCTAACGGGTATCCACAATCTATGTTAAGAAAAGAAATAATCCTGTAAACTCCAGTTTTACTGTATAAAATGGGGTTCAATGGGGTCAAAATCATATAGGCATGTTTTCGCGATGGAAAACATTGACTGCCTGCACTGGGGCATTGGCAAACAGTGTAGACCAAGCTTTATCCCTTAACACGGCGTCTGATCATGGTTTTTACAATTGATTTAAAATACTGGGCCACGTTTTTTTTAAAACTAACGATGTCGTTAGTTAACGTATTGTTAAAACCTTGTTCATCATATGGCAACTATACTGATAATTTTGTTGAAAAAATGTGAGCAACTTTTGCAGATGCAAAAGCCGTTCACATTTTTTCAGCAATAATAATAATATATTAGATGTTTATTTGTTAGAGCAGCTAACAATTTGACCACTAACGAGCTCGTTAAGCAAACGATGCTTTGACCAACTGGACCTTGGAATTTAAAGGCAAATCAACGATAGAAGTAAAGGTAATGATCAGGGTCCATTTGTTCAAAGCATTGTTAGTGGTGAAATTGTTAATTGTTGTAGCAAGAACAATATATAACATAGTGTTATTTTTGCTGACAAATAAAAGCAGCTTTTGCATTTGCAAAAGCTGCTCATATTTTTCAGCAAAAATATTAGCAATTTTGCCATATTTAGCGATCAAAGTTGTAAAGATATGTTAATTAACGACATTGTTAGTTTTGAACATCTGGCCCCAGGAATCGATACAATTAACCCACACCTCCCATCAGAGACACCAAAGGGTAAGACACAGAAACATGAAATAACTACTCATGAGACTCTGATGGAAACACTAACAGCGGAACGCCAAAAGAATAGTTACTTTCCCACATTCAGAATTATTTTCCTAACCTACACGCACAGACAATCGACCCAACAGTGTTGCCAGTACTTTGATATAATCTGTAAAAATATCGATTGGTTCTGTTGGGGATTAACGACACTTCAACCATTGTAGGTCATTTTGTGTCGTCTCCCAAAGAAAGGAAGAAAAGAGGCAGAAGAGATAGTCGAGGAAATGTAAGAGAGGGATAGAAGAGAGAGAGAGAGAGAGAGAGAGAGAGAGAGAGAGAGAGAGAGAGAGAGAGAGAGAGAGAGAGAGAGAGAGAGAGAGAGAGAGAGAAGAGAAGAAATAAAACCATTCCCCTATGTCCTACCTTGCCCAAATGTAATGTCAAAAGATACATCCCGACAGGCACACGTCACGACGTTGCACGACGTAGATGTCGACGGGCCTCCGTGGCCTAGTGGATAAGAGCGCTGACTTTTAATCATTAGGTCTCTCACCGCTATGGGTTCTAGCCTCGCTCGGGTCACATGTGAGACGCCAAGTTCTGCAACGGAAGGTCAGGTGGTTTTTCTCCGGGTACTCCGGTTTTCGCCCACATCTGATTAATGATCGGCTCGATATGAGTGAAATAATCTTGAAAGGGCCGTAAAACCAAAAGCAAAACAAACAAAAACCACGTCGATGTGACGTTGCATAACGTTGAACCGACGTTGATGTGACGTCAAAATTACGTCATGTGCCTGCTGGGATGACACCTTCGCCCCTGAACAAGACAGGTGGTTATGACTCAGATGTATTGAGTATGACTGAAATCCATGTTATTTACATGTATTATACATTTCACGCTGATTACAAAAATCTTGCCGCGCAGCACCAATTTGCAGCTGGACCACACGCAAAGACTAATGAGGTCCCTTTAACAAAGCGGGTGCTCGCCGTGCGCTCACTGTGTTGCCTACGTTCTGCAGGCAACAAAGTTAGGTCTCGGCGGGCGCCTACTTTGTTGAACGCCCCTCTGGTCTTTTGAGCTTCGCCAATCTGCGGGAATCCATACAACAGAGCTTCAATGGCTCGAACACAGATCACCCTTTAACCATGGCTGATTGGAATAAATGCTTTAGTCCCATAGGGCATGCTTTCTACAGGTCCAGATATTACAAAATGGATGTATTTTAAGGGGATTTTTTTTGTCTTCTTCTATAAAGAAAATGTATGTTGTGCGTACGCATTCAAATCGTTCGTTTGTAAGTTTGAATTCATATTTTACGCCCCTGTCAACACTATTTAGGTCATTTTGGAGACGTTAATTCCAATTGTGTGTGACTTTAACCAGACATTGAGATGGCATCTCAAGCCCTGCCGCCCAAACAAACCAAAAGGGTTTATATATACTGAAGGGACTGTCAGACTAGCACCACTTTGCCTTGGCAAGTTTAGACCCTCTAAGCGGCTTACACATACTCATGGACGGCCGGTTTCAGCTCTGCGTAAAAGTATCATGCAGCCCAATCTATTTATCCAAGTCTCGATCGGAGTCGGCTATTAAACCGATCGTAGCAGCGACTCTAATGTGTACACACAACATACAATTACTTTATAGTAGAAGATCGAAAAGATATTTCTACACATGGGCCCAGTTGTTAAAAACTAACGACGTCGTTAGTTAACGTATCGTTAAAACTTTGATCATTAAATATGGCAAATATGCTGAAATTTTTGCTGAAAAAATGTGAGCAGCTTTTGCGGAAGCAAAAGCTGCTCACATTTTTTCAGCAAAAATACCTAAATTTACGATTTTGTACTTGCTAGAAGAGTTAACAATTTGACCACTAACGAGCTCGTTAAGCTAACAATGCTTTGAACAACTGGCCCATGATCTCCATGACGAAAACATGCCTATATATTTATGACCCCCTTAAACCCTACTTTTATACAGCAAACTGACTCGGGTTTGCATGCAGGGGTAAACATTATTTTTCTTATTTCTGCTCAAAACATAGAATGTGGGTACTCGTTAGAACCGCCTTGCCGAGGTGGTTTTAACGGGTAACCACAATCTATGTTTTGAGCACAAATAAGAAAAATATCACAATTTTTCATCTGAAAATTTTTAATTTTCGGTGGTAAAATTTACAATATATTTGTATAGGCGTGTTTTCGTGATGCCATTTTATATTCTGACATTTTAACTTCAAGTGTCTCGAACTACCTCTACAAACGGCCCCCGCCCATAGGGGCTTGAAGAAATATATGGGCTGCATGATGCTTCCACGCAGAGCTGAATCTGACCCGCACACTAGTACTTGTAAACCGCTTAGAAGAACTAAGCTTGTACAAGAACCGCAGTGCGAGGCGGACCGTCCTTGCTAATAACACCTTTTGGTTTCATTGGGCGACAGGGCTTGAGACGTCATTTCATCTCAATGTCGGGTAAAAGTCCCACAAAATTGCAAGCAGCGTCTCCAAAATGACATTTACAGTGTTGACGGGGACGTTAAACCTCAAATCAAACAAAACCTCTACAAAACGTCAACAAGTTCACGTACCGTGGCCTAGTGGGTAAGAGCACAGACTCTAAATTAGTAGGCCTCTCACCGCTGTGGTTCGAGCCTGGCTCGGGTCACATGTGAGACGCCAAGTTCTGCAACTGAAGCTCAGGTGGTCTTTCTCCGTGTTCCCTGGTTTTCGCCCACCTCTGATTAACGATCGACTCGATGTGAGTGAAATAATCTTGGAAGGGCCGTAAAACCAAAACCAGAAAAAGTTCATGTAATGGACATCCACTATTAACCCCGCTTTATAAAAGATAGAAGTGGGGTTTACAGGGCTAGATGTATTCACTATTTTCCTTATTTTTGCCCCAAAACATAAACTGTGGGTACTCGTTAGAACCGCCTCAACGAGGCGGTTCTAACAAGTACCCACAACTTGTATTTGAACTAGGAAAAAGAAAAATATCACAAATTTTCATGAAAAAAAAATTGGAGGAATAAAGGGATGCACTATATCACACGGGTGTGCAATCGTTATGATCTCGAACGAATTTTGATGTTCGCCTCATTAAACTTCGACTGTAAATACATTCTCGTCGATACGTTCTCACGAAATTGTCTTTCTCATCAGACTTGTTAATCGTGCATAACACCTTTTTTGCCATCATCTCTGAGCGCACCCAGATAATCAATGCTGTTCCAACGTTGAAACAACGGATTGAACGTCGATTCAACGTTGAATCCACACTGAGCAAACATTTAAACATTTTCTATCGGAATAATATCAGACATTCACAGTATCATTGTCTTCAGAAATCATGGGTGTAATCTCAGTGGGAGCTTCATCGAGTTCCTCATGAGAACCACGCCTTGTACTGTTTGTGATTGGCTGAACTTGTTCGTTTTGACCGGTAGTTGACTCCGGCAGGAGTTTGTCCGTCTCATCGTCCGTTTGTTCGTCATCCATATACTTAATGTTGGCACTATGTCGGCTTAGTCTCGCTTCGTCTACGGGCTTCTCTGGGGCTGGCGTTAGGGCTGGTGCTATGAAATAGAAAAGAAACAACAAATTAAAATAATAAGGGATATCATTTCTTTAAGTCAGACTACTGTTGAACAGGCGGTGTATATATTCCTGTGTTGCCTTAGAACTTGAAAGAAAAGAGGCCCTCACCAGAGGTCATGTGCTTTATACCATAATTATACAGATATGGTGTCCATCTTGGTCAGGTGACAACAATCCCAGGAATAACTTTTCATTGTCTCAACTGAATAAGAAGATAAAAGAATCTGAGCCATCCCGGACAAAGGTCATTAAATGACATTGACCTTTGGAATTGATAAACTTCCGTTCAGCTTATTGCAAATATCATTTCTGGTGCCACAAGCTATCATGCAATCAGAAATATCCACTGTTTTGCCATTTTCCCACAAACAGGCTAAGGTCAACCAAAGGTCATCATTTGAACAAACTTGGTATGGCCCGAGTCTCCGATGCTACATACCAAATTTCAAGTTCATAGGCCACTCGGTTCCTGAGAAGAAGATTTTAAAAAGTTTTTACCATATACGGGCAAGGCCGCCATATTGGTCATGTGACTCAATCTTCACAAACAAACTTTCGCCCCCCCCCCCCCCCTTCCGAAAGAGGCTCCACATGTAATTTGGTTTCAGTTGGCAAGGTTGTTTCAGAGGAGATGTCGTTTGATAATGTTGACGACGCAGACAACGACGACGCCATTGACGACGGACGACGGACGACGGACCACTGCCTATACTATAAGTTTCCCCCGGAGCCTTCGGCTCGGTGAGCTAAAAACAAAAACGCCATTACGATAACGCATCTGTGCGACATAGAGCATTATTTAATATCTCCAAAATGCTAATGACATTTTGTGATATTATTCTTATACACGTATATGATCAAAACTTAGGTTGTAGTGCTCGTTAGAACCGCCTCGTCGAGGCGGTTCTAACGAGTACCCACAACCTATATCTAAGAACGGAAATAAGAAAATAATGTATACCCCTGTTAACCCAAGTTTTTCTAAGAAAAAAAAAAAAAAAATATTGTTTTTTTTTTTGGGGGGGGGGGGGGGGGAGGGGGGGGGTGGGGTTCTTGAAAACCCACTTGTTAACGTGATTATAAAATTACGAAAAAAAAAAACAACATATATATAATTTTCACCCCCTTGAACCCCACTTTTATACTGTAAAAGTTTGGGTTTACCGGGGTAAACCTTATTTTTCCTGTATACACACGGCAAATGCCAGCTATTGCTTTGTTTTTCACTTAAAACGCTGCTTTTTTCATAGATGAGCTTTAAACATAAATCCATTATTCAACAAGTTTTTGAAAGGAAAAGGGTTGGGAAATATATGATATATAGGTCATGGCATATGGTTTATGGCATTTTGCATAGCATACCCCACATCAGCGCTCGACCTACAAGAGCCCTCGTCGCCACACCATCGTGTCTGGGTGAAATAGATAGGGCTGCATGGTGCTTACACGCAGTGCTTAAACTGGCCACACATGAGTATAATCTCTATGTATGCAAATGACACGTATTATTCTAAACGTGACGTAATTCAAATGTGTCCACCAAATCAGATTACTTGATGCAAATAATTGAAACAAATTCACAATCTGAATTGCAAACAATGCAGATCCTGATCAGATGGCGGAAGCCATCTGATCTTGATCTGTATTGTTTGGAAGGCAAGACAAGTACAGACGCCCCACTTACAAATTTGGCCATTGCAGTCAACCCTTTTTAGAGCGACATTCGACAATACGACAACACTCATGTACACGACAATGTCAATGGAACAAATCCTTAGCTCAAGATGAGATGCAATCAACCCCCCACCCCCCTCCCCAATCGGGACTTGGAGAAATAAATTGGGTTGCATGGTGCTTCCACTCAGAGCTGAAACCGACCGCATAAAGGAACTGATAAACAAGTCCGTGAAATGAACACCTCCCTAAACTCCACTCTATATAGAGAAAAATGGGGTTGGCAGGGGTAGACATTATTTTTCTTATTTCTGCTCCAATACGTAGGTCGTTGGTACTCGAAAGAACCGCCTCATGGAGGCGGTTCTATAGCGAGCACCCACGCCTATGTTTGAACTATAAATAAGAAAAATATCACACATTTTCATTAGAAAATTAACCGTTTAGGAGATAGAAAAGAATGCATTGTGTTACAGGGATGTGTTATCGTAATAAGCCCTAATGGTTTCATGGGGCGGCAGGGCTTGAGATATCATTTCATTTCAATGTCGGGTAAAAGCCCCACAAAATTGGAAGCAGATTCTCCAAAATGACCTAAATAGTGTTGGCGGGTCGTAAAAACCTCAATTCAAACAAACAAAAGCCCAAGATGAGACGATTAATGTAGATATTCAAGATTTTGTTATTTCAATACTCTTAGAAACAACTGGTGTGGATATTTCGGCGAGGCGATTCTAACAAATGCCCATAACATTTTTGTCTTGGAGTTATTAAGGGAAATATTCCTTTATTACACTACCTTCATATTTTTTATTCCTTATTGGGATTTTTATAGCGGCAAATTCGCTATATTGAGACAGCAAAATGAAGCACCACGAAAACACGCCTATATAATTTTGACCCCCTTGAACCCCACTTTTTAATAGTAAAACTGGTGTTTACTGTGTTAAACCTTATTTTCCTTATTTCTGCTCTAAATATAGATTGTGGGTACTCTTTAGAACCGCCTCATTTCGACGAGTAAATATAATTGCGATATCGGCGAATTAGCCGCTAATTAATTTCCCAATAAAGTGAATTTAGGTAATGTAAAAAGGGAATTTTTCGCTTTATTACTCCAAGAAAAAATGTTATTGACATTTGTAGAATCGCCTCGCCGAAATGAGGCGGTTCTAAAGAGTACATACAATCTATACTTTGAGCAGAAATAAGAAAACAATTAACATTTGTCATCTAAAAACTTTAGGTTTATCGACGGTAAAGTGTACAATGTATTTGTATAGGCGTGTTTTCGCAGCCGTTATAACGAAAGTTTTTGCCGTTTTAAAAATATCAACAAGAGGTGTAATCGGTTTTGAAGGGCATTTTTCCCTTAATGACCCCAAGGGGAAACAAGAAATATCTTTAAAAAAGATATGCGGCGTAGATTTAATTGGAAGGTTGTTTAGAAACCAGTGCTTCAGCTGAAGTGCACGACCCGCCGGATGCATTTAGCTTGATGAGTGTTATCATATATGGGTATGGCGGCCATTTTGGTCATGTGACCTGGACCTAAAACGGTTCCCCCAATAAATGAGCCTTATCGTAAGGAGCAAAAATATATCTAATACTTTAGTACTGTATTCTGAATCGTTTGCAGGATAAAATGAATTCTCACTTTTCCAATACAAAAGCATATGTGTCAAAGTTTGACCTAGGCACAAAGAAGGTCAAGGTCAACCCAGGGTCACCATTTTAGCAATTTATAATGGGCCTACGTCCCAGATGTTACTTATCAAGTTTCGTGGAAATCTGCCAAGTGGTTCTGGAGAAGACTATTTTGAAGGGCTTTTACCATATATGGCTTGGTGGCCATTTTGGTCATGTGACCTGGACCCCATGAGCAAATTTTGGTTTCCTCCATTCCATAGAGGCTCCATATGAAATTTGACCTTAATCGGCCCAACGGTTTCCGAGGAGAAGCAGTTCGAAAATTTTCACATTTTTCGCCTCGGCGAGGCTATACTAAATTGAATGTAATATTTCGCAAGTTCATTGGTTAGACCTAATTGATACTATCAGTATGCCAAAAATTGTTTAAATATTCCAAGCGGTTAAGTCACTATCACCAATTTTCACAAACGGGTTACGGACGGACAGACAGACAGACCATCTATGGCTTGGCGGCCATTTAGGTCATGTGACCTGGACCCCATGAGCAAATTTTGGTTTCCCCCATCCCATAGAGGCTCCATATGAAATTAGACTTTAAATAGGCCCAACGGTTTCCGAGGAGAAGCAGTTCGAAAATTTTCACATTTTTTCGCCTCGGCGAGCCTATACTAAATGGAATATAATATTTCGTAAGTTCATTGGTTAGATCTCATTGATATCTATCAGTATGCCAAAAATTGTTTAAATATTCCAAGCGGTTAAGTATGGAACAGTATTTAGGTAAAAACTCAATTATGCAACATTGAGATTGCAATATGCAATTTTGATATTGTGTTATGCTTTATTCAGTTACAATTGTGCAACACTGCATTATGATATTCATTTTTGTAGTCTGATTTTGGAATTTGTGTAGTTTTCTCTCTGTTTCTCGTCCTATTTTGCAACTTGAAATTCCGATTCTGCTTCTTCTAGTTCCCATTATTCTCGTTCGGTGGCGCTGTGATCGCTCTTTCGTACCGTTCCCGTAAACGTCCGCCTGTATTCGGCAGATACCCAAAAAAATCTGCAAGCGTATTGGTGACACGGAGGAGTGAAAGAAATGAGAGAACTATATTTTTGGCATAAAACGGACGATTTGGGGACACTACACCCTTCCCGATAAAATCATTTATACATAATTTTTATTTTATATGTCAGACCAGGAATCCGCTTTGCTTGGTTTGTTTTGTGTCCAAGTTTTATCTAAATATATCGCAAATGTGTTCAGGCCATTGCACCTCTAAAATATAAATTTGTTGTAAATACTTATACTAATTTTGTATGGCACGGAGAGGCTCCTGTCCTAATCGTGTAGACCTGTGTGAAACTGCTCCTTTATGATCACTTGAAAGCAAACATAGCTACAACTCTCTTTCGTGAAAATGCTTTCAGATGAACTACGACTTACGTTCCCTCTAACATTTATTTCTGATTTAGGGCATATCCAACGGAATTTCTAAAACTAGGCATTTTGGTTCTGTTGTTTGATTTGATGTTTTAACGTCACCGTCAACACAATATAAGTCATTTTGGAGACTTTGCTTCCACTTTTGTGGGACTTTTACCCGACACTGAGATGAAATGACATATCAAAGCCCTGTCGCCCAATGAAACCAATAGGGTTTGTAAGCACCGCTTTGGCTCGGTAGACTTAGATCCTCTAAGCGGTTTACCCAGTACTTGTGTGCGGGTCGGTTTCAGTTCATGCAGCCCATCTATTTCTTCAAGCCCCGAGGGCCGGGGGTCTGATTCCCTGTTTATTTTGTCACATGTTTATATAGATGTTCGTAACTGTTTGTGTTAAATGCATTCATTAATTTATGAGAAAATAGAAAACTATCTGACTTTTTATACTAGATTTTTGGCTTCAAGTGACAAAACGCAAAGGTTTCCACCTTTTTGACAAAACACAACGCGAAGCATATACTTTCATACCGGAGTGCAGGTGGAAAACCCGCACCTGCTACAATGTAACATATCAAGCGCTGGAAGCCTCTGTGGTGTTGTGGTTATGCTACTCGCCTTAGTAACCAGGGATCGCAGGATCGACCCCGGGCTTCTCCAGAATTTCGGATCAGTCTTTAAACCCAGGTTCCATCTCCGTATGACCTTAGCTGTTGGTGAGACGTAAAACTAAAAACGCACTCACACACCAAGCGCATCCCACCATTAAACACATCTTTATAATTCTGACCCCCCCCCCCCCCCCCCCCAACACACACACTTGATCCCCACTTTTATAGAGTAAAACTGGGATTTACAGGAGTAAACATTATTTTTCTCATTTCTACTCCAAAATATAGATTGTGGGTACTCGTTAGAACCGCATCGAAAAGGCGCTTCTACGTGTACCCAAAATGTATATTTTAAGCAACAGTCAGAAAAATATCATCACGACTTTTCATCTTACAATTTTTGTTGTTGTATTTTTCGGCGGTAAAATGTACAAATCTAATGCATCAAAAACATTTTTTTTCTAGATTCTGTACACTTTAATAATAAGTGAATAAATAAATAAATAATGTCGTTAAGTTCCGCCAGGTAAACCTGGGTACGCTGAACGCGGTCTAACTGTAATTAAACAAGAAGAAGATAAAACTTTGGCGTAGACCTAATACATGGAAATACATGTAAGTACAAAATGGTTTGGATTCAGCCACTCCATTTGCCAAATCGTTACATGTAGAACTTGAAGAAATATGTTGTAGGCTGGTTAAGACAGTCGCGACACTAGCTCAGCAAGGTTTTGCTGGCTGAAGAGAGACGGACGGACGAACTGACAGACGACTAGCTTTTTTTTGCGTTGTGATTCTGTTGGATGAAAGCCATCATGCCCAAGTCTAACTTATGACGACAGACGGACATATGAATACGACAGCTGTCATTGTGACCACAGGTTCGTTTCTATGGTTGTGGGTCGGGGCTGAGTATGAGTAAGTAATGTTCATCAGAGTATTTTGTTTGTTTGATTTGAGGTTTAACGTCATCAGAGTAACAATGGGAATAGAGGCACTGGTTGTTGTTTACCAGTTTCCCGCACGGTCAGCTGGTAAGGTCCCAGGGAACGAATCCATGCCCGCGAACAGGGAGACCATCGCGCAGTTACTCCCTGAGCGGACATATACATACTTCTATAATATCCAACCATTTGAGTTTTGAGTGAGGTTGCAATTAGTAACTAATATCTTTATAAGTAACACCTCAGAAGGATCAGATTTATAAAAATTGTATGAATTAATCAATTTTAACAATCTATGCTCATTTCAAATCCATGGATTCGGCACATGGTAATTTATTAGTAAATATTCAACGATAGAGTACTTTCCCCTTCGTCAAACAAGTATTAACTTTTAAATAAAAATCCTGTTTCTCATAAATATATAAATAAGGAACCCCGCTGTAAATTTTTTTTAAAGATGCAAACGTACACATTATTGTAAATATCCGAATTATTATACAGCCGGATAAAATTTATTGCTGCTGGCTTGAATTTTGCCCCTGGAAAAGCGAATGCGATCTTCTCAAACGGACGCTTGTCATCGGAAAAAATACGGCAAATCCACGGACATTACCGAACGTTACCGTCACCTCAATGACTGGTACCGCGTCTAACCACAGCAGAATCGAAACTGAATATTGCAAAATAGGACGTCCAAATGCCATATTTAAATACAAAGGTCTCAAATTAGAATGTGCATGTTGCATATTCGAATAAAGTAGTAAGATATGGAAAGGTTCATAATGCAAAGTGCGGTTTCAACAATTCATTTTGTAATTGCACATTGCATAATTGAGTTTTTACCTTAATACTGTTCCATAGTTAAGTCACTATCACCAATTTTCACAAACGGGTTACGGACGGACAGACAGACTGACAGAATGACACGGTGATTTTAGGGTACTCTTAGAAAATCAACCGACTTCAGTCGGTCGCTTTTTCTGCGGGTCGTGCAATATGAGCTACAATAGTGACAGCAACAATTGTCTAGCTATGAACTGGTTTACTGTATTCAAACAATTCAGATGTCACGCGAGGAAAAATAGCTTTGCAGAGGGCGTCGTCCCGCCTGTTTGAGCTAAGGTCAATGTAAAAGGTCAAGGTTAAAAACATGACCTCATTTCAAGAGCATATGATCTCAAGTATGTGCACAACAAATAAGAAAACGTTATCATTTACTGTTTTTGAACACAAATTCTAGGGTTAACATTTCGGGTTGTCGCTATGGTGAACGTAAACACATAGGCGGACGAACAAACGGACGAGCAGACAAACGGACGGAAACTTGATCTTATGTGCACCTAATTAAAACTCAAATTACACTTATTCCTTTTCAGAATTTATATAACAGTAATGATATTCGAAAATGTCCATTTTGTGTTAAAATGGAGGACATAAAGTATGCTGAAGTGTGTGTGTGTGTGTGTGTGTGTGTGTGTGTGTGTGTGTGTGTGTGTGTGTGTGTATTCGGGTTTAACGTCGCTTTCAACAATTTTTCAGTCATATCACGACGGTGTCTGGTTGCGACAGGGAGCTCAATGCTCACGTTTATAGTGCTGCCTCACTGAAGTATCATGTCCCAGACACATTTCATGATACTACACCCAGTCACATTATCCTGACACTGGATCGACCAGTCCTAGCTCTGCCCCGTAAATCTGAGTGCCAAGCGAGGAGCAGCTAGTACCATTTTTAACGACTTTGGTATGTCGCGGCCCGGGATCGAACCCGAGACCTCCCGTTCCCCGGAGCGGACACTCTACCAACTGAGCTATCGGGGCCGGTAAAGTATGCTGAAGACAAATGATACACTGCAACTTTTATTTAGCATTAATTGTAAATTAAACATTCTGTCAATTTGTAATGCGATTATTACATGTTTTTGTCATGCTATATCTCTTTATTGGTTTCTTTATTGGGCAACAGGGCTTGGGTGTCATTTCATCTCAATGTCGGGTAAAAGTCCCACAAACTTGGAAGCAACGTCTCCAAAATGACCTACACAGTGTTGATGGGGACGTTAAACCCCAAATCAAACAAACAATTCCTTTCGCAGAAAATTCTTCCTTTCGCGAAAGGAACCTTCCTTTCGCGAAATGGTTCCTTTCGCTATATAGACCAACCACGTGAAATTAGGTCAAAATAGCTATTCACCGCAGCAGTTAAGAATTCACTAGAAACACAATTATACATATGACGTATGGCATCAAATGACAAGACGGTGAGCAAGCCGAAACTGTATATATTTTTCATTCATGTCTCACATAAAAAACGAAACATTTCCTAGTTTAAAACTTCAGTAAACTGTCGTACTTTTGAGTAGATTTATTTATGCAAATCATTGACCAATGAAATGGTCATCTCCTTGGACATGTGGTTTTATTGACCAATGGAATAACGAAAAATGTAGGACAAAAGCAAAACCATAACGGCTACGCCGTAAAAAGCTGACAACTGTTAGAATCGCCTCGATTCTACTTCAAATACCTATAAAATATGTTTCTTTGACTATTAAAATACAAGAAACTTACATGAGTTCTGATTCGATTTATGCGTTTCCAAACCGATGGATGCCAGCGCAGCATGAAACCGAGGCTTAGACTTGAACTAAAGTCTCTATTCAGCGGCGGTCCCCGCCCATTTGGGCTTGAAGAAATAAATGGGCTGCATGATGCTACCACGCGAACTTTGATTCCGGCCCGCGCAACCACTTAGAGGATCTAAGCCTGCCCAGGCAATGCGGTGCGAGTCCATGCTTAAAAACCCGATTGGTTTCATTGGGCGATAGGGCTTGAGATGTCATTTCATCTCAATGTCGGGCAAAAGTCCCACAAAATTGAAAGCAACGTCTCCAAAATGACCTACATAGTGTTGACGGGGACGTTAAACATCAAATCAAACAAACAAACAAACAAATCATTCCATAGAAATTGTCGTTATAACGAGTTTTGTTGTTACAACGCATGTTGGTATAAAAAGTGCTGTCTGTAACTGTTTCTCAGTTACCCTACCCTACCTTCTATTACATAGAATAAGTCCATGCAATGACCTGTTTCACTTGCATTAACCATTTTAGTACCGGAAACCCCCAAAACCGGTACCAGGGCAAACAGTGCAGGCCCAGATCAGACGCCGCAGAACGCGGCGACTGATCGGGGCCTACACTGTTTGCGGGAAGTTAAGCCATTTTCCAAATAAATTTTAAAGAAAAAACAACCTGATCACCTTAATTTTGAAATGGACTCCAGGTATACATAAGGAGGAAGATTCCATTTGCTACAAAAAGGGTTAAGGCATGACATGCAAGAGTAACGTTATTTGTCTTAATTCTGCTGAACTGTCTTTTCTGTATATACAGTGAAATTCCGCTATTAAGACCACCTAAAATTAGGACTAATTCTGCTATAAAAAGCTTATTTTGAAGGCCACACTTTTTTTTCTTTGTGTGTTCTGCCTACAATGTCCTCTGGTCAGGGACCACCTTTGGGACTGTTCAAAAGTGGTCTTAATATAGGAATTTTATTTCAACCAAGCATGCACATGCATTATAAATAGAGAAGGCATGATAGTTTAAAATTAACAATATAGCGACATTAACTGTATAAAGATAAAGTCCTTTTCATTGGGTCGATGGTATATCAATCGACCCAAAGTTACTAAGCAGAAAAACTCTTCAGCTCTAATTTGCACGTGACTGTCATTTCAGGCAATGTCATTTATAGAAAATAGCAACGCTATTTATGATTTATTATCGATGTGTGGCCGGGGTCATGCGTAAGAGGATTATCAATAGAATCTGGACTAATTTAGAATCATGTGTGTGGTTTGGCAAAAAGATTTAGACCCAGATCAAATGCCACAGAAAGTGGCGTCTGATTTGGCTCTACACTGTTTGCTTAAAATACAGGAATTTAAGGGTTAAACGAAAAGGTTAAAGTCTCTTTATGGAAGATTAGTACTAGTACTGAATGTGCATCACGTGGACAACTCCGTGAAATAATTACCCCCTAAACCCCACTTTATACAGAGAAAACTGGGGTTTACGGGGGTATATATTATTTTGCTTATTTCTGCTCCAATACAAAGGTTGTGGGTTTGTCCAATGAGGCGGTTCTAACGAGCACCCACGACCTATGTTTTTAGTATAAATAAGAAAAATATCACTGATTTTCATCAGAAAAGTAGCCATTTTGGAGATGTGAAAAATGCACTATGTCGCACGGGTGTTTTATCGTAATGGAAGAATGAAGTCGTGTTTTGTTATTTTTTTGTTGTTTTGTTTTGTTTTGTTCTGTTTTGTTTTGTTTTCAGATGACATTAACGACTTTGCCGTTTGTTTTCGGTTTCAGAGACCTTTCAAGATATTACTGTCCTTAGGGAACCTAAGGAAGTCACTGGGCATTTGAAACATCCTGCCGACCCATCGAGAAATGGCAGTATTGCTAACACTGGTGCAAAATGAAGAATCGGCCCCTCCAATTGGAGCTTGAAGAAATAAATGGGCTGCATGAAGCTTCCACGCAGAGCTGAAAACGACCGTACTGGTAAACCGCTCAGAGGATCTCAGCGGTGCGAGTTGGACCGCCCATGCATACAAACCATATTAGTTTAATTGGGCGGCAGGGTTTGAGATGGCATTGCATCTCAATGTCGGGTAAAAGTCCAACAAGATTGGAAACAACGTCTCCAAAATGACCTGTACAGTGTTCATGGGGACGTTAAACCTCTAATCAAACAAACAAAACAAAATGAAGAACAAAATACTTGCAGTGATGCAGACAAACTCGTTAACCTTGCGATGGATTTCTCAATATCGGTTTCTGGGAAATATGTCCAGAATAACGTCGAGGTACTCTGTACTTTGCTATCAGTTCGTTGTCATTCATATTCGTTCTGTACCATAATACGCGTCTTCATTAACCCACTGTAGGCGGGAAAACCTTAAAGGTACCTTGGCAAACAGTGCAGGCCCAATAACGATATCATCGTGGGAAGCCATGTCTATTTAGTTATATCAGGCCTCATACTGACCACGCTTTTCCGTGCCTGAAAGGCCCGATTTTGCAGCTTCAACCCTTATCCTGCTGAACTACATTACCTTTGCAAACAGTGTAGATCCTGTGATTTTGTGAGGGTTAAAAATTCGACGAAGAAAATAAAAATGATTCATCGATTGTTTTGAGTTTAACGACAGGTCAACCCTTGTGAATCATTTTGTATTCTCCAAGAGAAAGCGGGGAAAGAGACAGAAGAGATAGCAGAGGAGATGAAAGTGAGGGACAGAGTGAATGGAAGTGTAGAAACAGAAGAAGTACCACTGTTACCTGCTGCAAGGACATCAGGCTTTGCCCAAATGTAAGTCAGTATCAGCTAGACTCCCCAATGATACAAGATACACATCACCTGCGCCTCACCCAACTACCCAACGAAAGAAAAAAGGTAGAAAGCAAGAAAAATAAACGTGTCTGCTAATTTCTTCACGGTTTCTAAATTAGCTCAGTACATTCTGTGCTTGTCCCATCTGCTAATAATCTTACAGACAAGTTCCCTAGCGGGCACATTACGTCACAGCAACGTCGCATCAAAGTTGCGTTGATACGACAATGCACATACGTTGTGCAGCCGCTTGGAGCTATGTTCCTTCGGGCGTCGGGACTTAAAAAAGAAGAATAACTTGGACGAAAAAAAAAGATCATTTTTAAATCATTTGATTTAGACATTATAACCCTGATCAGACGCGCGTTTAGTGAACCCATAAATGCCAATTGTTTCAATACTGGGACATTCGGAAACAGTTAAGACATATTAGAGGCCACAGAATGTAGCGTCTGATCGGTGTCTTCACTATTTGCTACAAATACGGAGCTTGATGTAAAACTCACAGTTTACAACACATGTTTTGTAATTAGAGCTCTCGAAAGCAGGTGAATAACTGTGTTTGATGTCGGTCAGTTATGGGTTGTTTAGTAGGTCAGAAGCGAGCTAACCCTTTTAACCCTGTAGACCGGTTCAGACGCCAAGGTAAAAATACACTGTATCTATGCAAACCTTGTAGATCCTAATAAGACGGCACGTAGCTAGCAGGTCTCGCCGGAATCTACATGTACACTGTTTAATTGCCAGCATGTCAGTGAACTAATCAGAAATTCCTTTTTGTAAAGCGAGAAGAGTCCTGTTCAGAAACTCAGGGATGAAAGAGTAAAACATAATTATCATCAGAAGGCGCGTAGGATAATAGTCCTAGAGTATTTTTTTCTGTTCAGAATATGTCTTTTTGTGCCAATTTATATTCAATCCATATAAAGTAATGAAAAATGAAATATTTTGAAAGACGTTCCATGCCTGCAAAATTAGTTTTCAAGAGTTCCTTTGGACTACTTTATGCAGCGAACGACAACGGAAGTGGAGTAACGCGGTCCAGTACCGGAAGTAGAAATGTAATGACATAGAAACTTGATTTTATAAATCAACTTTCAAAAATCAGAATCTAAAAGCCTGAAATCAAGACAACAACCAAGCTCTAAAAGCCTGAAATCCTGCAAATGCCTGAAAAATATTAGGCCTGTTATATAGGACCTTGACGTATTTTTTTCTTAAGTTTTAAATCGGAGAATTTTCGAGAATTAGGTTTAAACCGATACCTGTGTATAAAATGGCTGCTTATTTTTATTATTTTAAACTGTCCCCAGGGGAAGACTTGGGTATTTTCAACACCACTCCCTCCAAAATATTTGTCTCACATTATAACTTCTGTCTGCATGTTTGAACACCAATAAATCCCAATGTTTACATTGTAAGTGAGATAGACTTAATAAATATAGCTATGAGTCCCGGAAACATGACATTGAAATTAACATTCACAGTCTGTTAACATCCGGTTTAAAAATTAGCAGTTTTCGGGTAAAAGCATTTGAGATTCTGTGTACTGTCAGCCTTTTGGTCAAATGTCCTTATGGCTCTATGAAGAGACATTTGACGTATACGATCTATAGAACATTTGCTCATCATTGTACATGCATTTGCGTTCCCTCCTGTGGTTGCGTTCTTCCATTAGAATACGCAGGCCATTATCGTTTGGAACAGTATGTAAAATAAGATGTGATATTGATATGGCTCGTACTCACATGTCCTATGCTGTCCTGGCCCTGAAGGGGCGAATCAAAGTTTGGAAATCTGACTTCTTATTATGTTCTCGACCATTCCTATTTTCTTATTTCTCCTCTTTCCAGTTTATCTTTTATTTCTTAACAACCTACATTTCCGTGATTATCAACGGTGACACAAGATACTTTACCATTACGTGTCGATGTCGAACTGACTCCATATGAAAAGGAATATATAAAGGGCCAACTGGAGTCCAAGTGTTGATTTTGTTTTACTACGGAATTTCGGTTATTTCTTGCTTTCTGATCCTCGTCGATTCATCTCTGTTTTTTGGTTTGATTTTTATGTTCTCGGAGATGTTGCACTGATGAGTTTGAAATCCTTCATTTTTTTATCTTAACCACGATATAACCAAAGATGAAGATTCTGGACATGTAAAATCGTTACCCCCCCCCCCTCCCCCCCCCCCCACACACACAAACCGATGTAAAAAAAAGAAACATTTTACTGACCTTCTAAGGCAGTATTTCTGTTGTAGTTTGTAACTGTTATAGTTCGTCTTTGTATATGTCTTGCTAACAAATTTTAATTTTGGATAGCCATTGTTCCATTTTGTGGGGAAAGTAACTGTCATTTCTTGCTTTCCTCTTGTGATGTCTTCATTAGTGTGAAGTTGTTTATGTTATTGTTTCTTTCCTTTTGGTATCTTTGGGCGTGTTGTTATTGTATCGATTCCTGATCATTGCTGTCAATTCTATTTAAGAAATACATGTAGATCAGCTCTAACAGTAATTTTCTTGAGTAATATATCAGTTTGTCGGTCAGTTGTAAAGTAGATCAAATCACGAGCGCTCATGAGATTTGATTACGCGCTCGTGATTTGATCTACTTTACAACTGGTCTCATTACTGTGATTTATTACTCAACAGTTCACAGACTAGAGCTGATCTATTTCGATTCTAATAGGCTGAAAATCAGCAATGATGTTGTTGTTTCCTTCAAAATCTCGCAACCTTTCGCCATTGTTAAAAGAAATTCCGCTAAAATTATTGACTGAAACATACGCATTTATATCATTTTCTTACGTTTTCGATACGAGAAAATGACGTGACACCGTCTAACGTCAAGGAAATCGACTAGTGATGTCATAAATTGGCAGTTTGTAATGGCGTCACTCGTCACGCTCTTCCGAGCGTAATTTGTTGCAGAATAAAACACAGTTATTTTCCATTGCCTGTATAGGCGCGCTGTGTTAGAATTGCTCTCCAACTTTATAGAATACCATGGAATTGTACACTGCCTTTTAGCACTGTTCTTCAATCTTGATTAATAACTACATTTTAGCGTTCAAAGTTCGTAAATATCAAATTCGCAAATTAATATAAAATATTTGGAAACACTGTTACTTCATAGCAATTTTACACCCACCACATGATAAATGATATTTTCTGGCAGTTTGATCAGATTCTTAGCTGCTAAAAGAATAGACGACATAGGGCCTATGTGTGATTTTATCAAAAGGGAATCCCATCACTCTGCTAGAATGTCTAAACTGATCAGGGTTTTAAATGTCAGTTTTATTTACTTCCTTTAGCAGTATCCAAGCTCAAAGATATTGTGTAGCTACTCACAATTGATGCCTGTGTTATCATATCACCTTTCTAGCACAAGAGGGATGTAACTAGACCCGATGACTGCTTGCTATGTATCAAAACAATTAAACCCGTTTATTATTATAATCGATATCATATTAAATGCTTCGGGTAAGATGTTCTATTTGTATCCGTTTCTGACATCATATCAGCAAGTTCGTATAGGAAACATTCTTTATATGAAAAAATGACATTGATAGGCTATACTATAATGTTATTAATCAAGTATTTTCGTATAGGCCCAGTTACATGTCCGAGGTTTGCTGTATTTGCCCGAGGCCGAAGGCCGAGGCCAATACAGCAGACTGAGGACCTGTACCGTGGCCAATACGAAATCACTTGATTTATGACAATTTTATTAATTGACGCAATTAAAAACATGATTTATGATTTTGACCTCTGGTTAATTTTGGTTGACCTGGTGTAATACAGGATAGTCAATTAATAAATAATGTTTCTAATTCCTGATGTTCTTTGCCATGCTCACAGATGCTTTCCAGGATGGTGACAATGACATAACTATTTGGTATCGCTTTGATTGGAAGCTCTTCAAACACGATGGGAAGCTTTTAAATCTTAGAATCTAAGGTGTAGACTGAGTTGTCAGACAAGTTCCTCTTTGCTGACGACATGGTAAAAGGTTCGCCAACAGAAGAGAAGATGTACAAAAGTATAGATCGAGCATCTGACTCATGTGATAGTCTATCAACCCGCACCTGTCAAGCCTAACAAAGAGACCATCATCACAGTGAAAGGACAAAGACTGCAAGTGGCAGACAAGTTCACCTACCTTGGGAGCACACGGTCAAGAGTCGTGTACATTGGTGATGAAGTCAATGCCTGGATTCTAAAGCTATGGCAGCATTTGACCGACTAAGTGGTAGTGTTTCGGACCGAAGTGGATGAGGTTTGACACAAAACCGAAAGTCTACAGAGCTGTTGTGCTGCCAACACTATTGTATGCATGTGAAACATTGGCCGTTGACAATGAAACGTACAGTAAGTTCATTAACTTTTTTAGTTTGTTGACAACTGATATCTTCTTCTAAATTAAGTTAATATACATCGACTAGGTCAGAAGAAAAATTGACAACTTGACTTGCAAATAAAGTTGAAGTCATTACAATCAAGTCGTTGGTAGGTTATAGTATGAAGTTGATCACAGTCATAAACCCATGAGACAGGTTGCAGTTTAGCCGTTTCTGACATATATTTGACACATTTTGGGAGCCTGTGTATTTGAAAATAAGCTCTAAGCTTTCACAACCTAATCGCTGATTTCGTCCAATGTAGTTATGTAACCATGCAAATTTAGTCATAATACATACCTAAAGTGTTTCAAATAGTTAATGCCGACGCAAACGGGGTCGGCACCAAAACAATATGCCCTCCTCTTCTCCAGTGGCTGACATAATTAGGATCCACAATCTATGTCTGGAGCAAAACATGTCATGCTTTACTTGGAGGAATATCAATAAATCGGGGTAAAATGTAGTATAACCATACATGCCATGTTTCCGAAATCTCAATTCGTCAAATAACAATTGCAGGACTAAAATATCCACATGTACACATGACTGTCAGAAAAGATCTAATTCAACAATTTCAGTTGGCGGCTATGGCTCCTGAGCCCATTGGGTCTTGGATATATAGATTGGCCTGCAAGGTGCTCCTGCACAGAGCTGAAACTGGCCGAAGTTGTGAGTAGTGGTGAACCGTTTAGAAGCTTTAATCCTGAGGCAAAGTGGTTCGAGTCGAAATGTCCCTTAAACCGTACTGATTTTTTTTGGCGGTAGGGCTTGAGATATAATTTCATCTCAATGTCCTGTAAATATTCTAGAAAATCGGAATTGGCGTCTCCAAAATGTCCAGGATAGTGTTAATGGAGATTAAACCCCAATTCTAACACAGCGCGCCTATATAGGCAATGGAAAATAACTGTGTTTTATTCTGCATCAAATCACAGCTCGGAAGAGCGTGACGAGTGACGTCATTGAAAACTGCAAAACTGCGATTTCCTTGACGTTAGACGGTGTAACGTCATATTCTCGCATCGAAAACGTTAGAAAAGGGTATAAATGCATGTGTTTCAGTCGATAATTTTAGCGGAATTTCTTCTGGCAATGGCGACTGTTGTGAGATTTTGAAGGAATCAACAGCAGTATTGCCGATTTTCAGCCTGTTAGAATCGAAATAGATCGACGCGCACGTATTTTGTCTAGTTTACAACTGACCTCCAAACTGTGATTTATTACTAAACAAATCACAGTTAGAGCTGATCTATTTCTTAAATACATATAAACAAATCACAGTAAACCTTGCAAACTACACTTCAGATAAGTGGACTGAAGGCGTACATCTTATTTAGTTTCAAACTGAGCCTATGCACGGCAAAACTACACTATAACTTATGTGACCGGCAAAGAATCAGATCAGTCTGCTGATCAGAGTAGTCTTCGTTATTCGCACGGACCTGCTACAGCCTTTAGGTATTCCCAGGTACAAAATCGATACTGGGTAGATCTGCAAACCGATATGTGTTTTTTGCTCGCCCATCTTATTGCAAGCTTTGTCTTAGATCTATTATTGAATTAATGTAACGAGTTGAGGAAAAGGGATGAAATGCGAGGCTTCGCCGAGCACTGTATGCCTTTTCCTCAGCAAGTTTAAAGATTGAATAATAAATGAGCACGTCTTGAAAAGGGATAAAATGCGAGGCTTCGCCTAGCATTTTATTTCATTTTCTTCCGCGGGCTTAATAATTTCAATAATGCATGAACACGAATGCAAGGTTCTATTTATCATATGACATTTAAAACGCATTTTATTCGCGATTTTATTTTCATTTATATTTCAATATTTCACCATTATTAAACGCGACGTCGTTAATAAGGTTACGGGGCGTTTCTTACTTATTTGCATATTTAATCCATGAAATTTATTACATGGCGTTATTACACTCTCAGGCGCAATGCCATACATGTATGATAAAATTGTTTAATGGTTTTTGCTATTAAGGTAACAATAGAAGTCGCCAACGCACATTTAACTTACTAGGTTTGCTGCACTGTTACGTAATTTGACGCCTTAGAAATTCATTTTGGATAAGGCATGTCACTATTATACCTACTTAAGAACTTCGATGGTTCGAACACCGATTGCTCGTTTACCATGGATGCGTCGAACCCATTCTTGAGCCCCTAGCGAAATCCTCTACACAAGAAATAGTGGGGGATAATTAAGGAGATTCCAGTCCTTTATCTTGCAAATTATTTTCCTTTGGCATAAAACATTTGCAAATCTTTCCAGATACTTTAGGCAATAATGTTTATCTTTGCCAGGCGTTGAGGAATTGCATGTGAAATCAATATTGAGAGTTCATTTTCTCAGAAAATTTAACAACATTCTGTCATTTTCACATCCATTGTCTCCAGCAAGTCATGAAACGTAATAGGTAAAATTATATTTAATTAGCAATTATTTCTGTCGCAAGCTGCTAATTTAAAGGAGATTGTATTCGTCGTCAGGAGAGAAACCACTTTCCAACACACTCTGGCTTCTGCAGGGCTCTTCTCTTAAATTAAGGAATACGTTATTTTGCGCACCAGGTATGGAAATCTATGGTTTTAACCTGGGATAGAAATTCTGTTCTGACCCTGGTGTTCTTACCCAGGGACAGGGTAAAATTTTGAATATATTCACGTGTTTGATATGCACTGGCTGACTATGACCTCATATGCCGTCTTTAACGTTGACGTCACAGAAGGTTACGTGATGTCACTAACACACCTTTGTAATCACAATATGGCGACCGAAATGACTGTATTATTAAGAATCCACGCTCAGAAATGAAGAGTATGCCAGAAAAAGAATCTTACACGGTGTGAGGGGTGAATAGAAAATCCGTCCCTCGGGATAACAGTCCGGCATCACTCATCTAGCCTCGTGATGCCGGACTGTGAACCTCGGAATGGATTTTTCTAACCACCCCTCACACCCATGTAGGATTCTTATGTGTTCCTCTTCGAAAAGTCTGAGCCAAAATCTGTCCATTTAGGGTAGACCCTTTTCCAGAGGGAAAGCAAACAAGAAGCCATAAAAATTATCTTCCTTGTAAGAAGAATCTTACATGAGTGTAAATGAATTTTTTAGCCGAGCATTTTATCCCTTTTCCTGAACGGATTAAATAAATTAAATAATACATGAACACAAATGTCAGATTCTATGCAGCATATGGAAAGTAAAACTCATTTTTTTCACGTTTTTTTATATAAAAATGTTAATATTCCGCCAATAGAAAACGCGACGATATTAAGGACACCGTATGTGTAACGCTAGGGGGCGTATCTAACTAATTTGCAAAAATCCACTAGTTTATCACCGAATTCATTACATGACGTATTTACATTCTCTGAATCTATGTCATAAGATAAAATAGTTAAAAATGTGCCAGCTCTATCCCTTCGCTGAACGACAAAATCACCGCTGCTGGCACGATGAGCCCGTTGTAGCTTTGACAATACACTGAATGTGTTGGGGTTTATCGACACGTCAATCCTTGTGGGTCATTTTGTGTCGTTTCCCAGAGAAATAGAGAACAGAAATAGAAGAGACAGGAGAAGAGATAAAAGTGATAAGGGATATGGGAGAAAGAGAAAATAACTGAGACAGTATCATTCCCCCTCTACCCTTTCCTGCTGTAAGGATAGAAGGGGTGCAATTGAAAGCCAATATCAGTTTAACGCTCTGGTGAAGTACGATGCACGACAACTTCACCTCACCATGTCTTCCAACAGGAAATGCTAAAAAAGGAACATCGCTTTAACGAGAATGTGAGTGGAAATCCGTCTAAACACTACTTTTTGTAGCGACAAAAGGTTTCAGAAAGGTACATTTGTACAAAGTCTTCCGTATTTTTGCTAAAAAGCACAGGTCGAAGGAACGCTTTAGAATCCTTTCCATGATGCGGTTCTAACGATCACCGCAATCAAGGTTTGTCTTTGGTCGGGCCCCTCGGAGTCTAATTGTTGGTTTCCTTTTGCTCCAGCAATTCTGTTGCTGTATGCTGTCGAATCCTCAACCTTGTTTCATATCTGTAGTTTTTTGATGTGTATGTTCTCGGAGATGTTACACTGATGAGTTACGAATCCTTCATGCGGACTAAACAAAATTAGTGTTTACCGCGACAGAGGTAAGGGCAAGGATTATGGCCATGTAAAATCGATTTAAGCCCCCTGTGGAGTTCTTTCTGGCCGTTCCAGGGCGGTTCTTCTGTGGCGGTTTATTTATGTTGTTGTTTGTTTCTTACTGTGTGTATCGATTGTGTCTTGTTATTTTGGAAGGCTATTTGGCCATTTTTGGGGAAAGTAGCTGTCCATATGGCCATCCTTTGTTTGGGTTTCCGTTGTGGTCTGGTCGCTTCATGTTTGGGTTTCTTTCCCTTTGGTGTCCTTGATGGGTGGAGTAAGTTAATTGTATCGATTCCTGATCTTTGTTTTACTTCTCGGATTATGGCCATGTAAAATCGATTTAGGCCCCCTGTGGAGTTCTTTCTGGCCGTTCCAGGGCGGTTCTTCTGTGGCGGTTTATTTATGTTGTTGTTTGTTTCTTACTGTGTGTATCGCTTGTGTCTTGTTATTTTGGAAGGCTATTTGGCCATTTTTGGGGAAAGTAGCTGTCCATATGGCCATCCTTTGTTTGGGTTTCCGTTGTGGTCTGGTCGCTTCATGTTTGGGTTTCTTTCCCTTTGGTGTCCTTGATGGGTGGAGTAAGTTAATTGTATCGATTCCTGATCTTTGTTTTACTTCTGCTTTGTAGCACAAATAAGGACAGCATAAAATCGGCAAAACTACAGACATGGACCATGGATATGTTATCGAAACGGAATATACGTTTTATGAAGTTTGACCTGTCTGCATTTTTTTAAAACAAAAATATTAAAAACCAAACGCTAAATGATAAAAATCTTGATGTTTTGTCTATTTTGTTAAAATAAATGACAACATGGCTACTATATGACTAGGGAAAATTGGTGCAAGTGACTGGGATAAATTCAAATATAATCTACTATGATATAGCATAACGACTCGTAAGATCCTCGGCGTACATTTCGGCAAAAGTACATTACTGCGAACTTTCTAAATGTATGATGATCAAACTTAATATAATAGAATTTATTTGATCTTGACGGGGAACATGGGATCACATTCCCCGCCTGGGAGCGCTTTTTGCTTGAGCCTTTATGAATTTGTTATACTGGAAAGCTTTTTGACGACACTTTGTACATTGTTGTCAGGTTTTCCAAAAGGGTTGTTCAGTAGCGGATGCCGTCCGGAGTACATATTTACCAGTGACTTTATCAATCGCGCCCACCTGCACGTACTGCGTTGATCTGATCATGGTGCCCAGTGGGAAAATAAATACTTCATGTTAGAATGAGAGTTGTATAACGGAAAACAACGAAAAAAGTACCGAATGAATGAAAAACAATATTGTCTGGAAATTATTGTGGTGCGTGAAATTATTATGATAATATTTCTTATCAACTGTACAGTAAATCCGAGAAGACGAACATCGCAATTCAGCGAAGGCAATTCTAACCAAGAACAGTAAAAGTCCTGTTTTGGGACCAAAACTGGTCTTTAAACCCATTTTGGACAATGCTAAATGGTGTAAAACAAAAGGGAGTAAACTTAAACCTGATTTTGTGTTTCTTTTGCCGCGTTTTTCGGTGTTAGCATCTTTATCATTTTTATTTTGGATCAACACATCCAGCGAGAACCCTGTGAAGGAGAAGCTTCGTCAATTTCTCAAAAGGCAGTCAGCCCTCAGAATCGAATATTTACACTCTAATAAGATGGACTCTTTTACATTTTTTTTAAATTTCTCGGTAAAAACTAGGTCCAAATCTGTCAGTCACACTACTGAAATATAAAACAAAATGAGGTTTTTTTTTGTAAAACCTAAGTACAATTATGTCACTCAAACAACTGAAATATATTAAAAATGACTGGCCAATTTTGAACGATACTTATATATTAATAAATTCTGTGCAGAGGTTTCCTCCGACTGAAAGGATGTTGTGCAAAGCACTAAAGTATAAAATGTCAAACGCATGCAAAAGATGGCTTTAAAAGGGACATCCTAGTTCAGACTATACAGATACGAGGCTTTTGACCTATAGTTATTAAAATCTAAAATTATACTACAATAGTTATTGCGATTGTAAACACGGGGGGGGGGGGGGGCGTTTTGTTAAACCACATGATAAGTATCTTTCAGTCAAGCACTGAACAGTGGACAAATCGCCTGACTACAAGTTTAGTGCGAATTTGAAGAAACAGAAAAATTCGGCAAACTCACTGCATGTCGATGCAGTTCAATGTAGATTACTTAAGGCTATAATACCTTATTGAGAAGTTAGTTGAACTTCTCCTCTATAGCCTTCCCGCAGGAGTGTTGGATCAAGAAAAACAAAAATGTTACCTACCAGAAAAAAAACAAACGAATTTAAATAAGACTTTAGAGGCAGAATCAGTCCTTATTTTTTCCTGGATACACTGTAACTGTCTTACTAATAAGACACCTTGGAACAGCTCAGTTTAATAAATGCAAGTAAATGTTTCTATCGCATGCAGTTGTCAACCCATTACCAACAGTTATTCATGCAGTTCCAACAGCACATGCACAAATTGTTTAAAACCCGTGACCCTATGTTATTTATACATGACTAAACGTAAAAAATTCCAACACCAACAATTCTTAAATGACAACATAATCCTTCACCATCTTCACCATCTAGGTTCTTTGTTCCCTTGCTTTCAGCAAGCCGAATGTCAAGTATAAGCACCACCGTTTTTTGTTGTTGTTGTTTTTTTTTGTCACCGTAGTTAGCTTGGGGAAAAAAAACCCCAAAAAATATCTACTCTCTGCGATGGTAATTACGATTTTCAAGACTGAATTTAAATAAAACTCTCCCTAACTTGTCCTTATATTTGATTATTTTCCGTTTTTGAGTCTCGGAACGGGTTTATAAACAGTCGTGGTCAATGAGACATCGGTGTTCGAGACATCGGTGTTCGAGACATCTACGTTTCACTTAAAAATGAACTAAATTATATCAAATGAAATAGTATTATAAACTGATGCTGTGCAAAGCAGATAAGCATTGTGTTTGGACAGTATCATGACAGGGAAAATGTTTTCCTTCAATGATCTGAACATTGATGAGTCGTTTACCATTGCTTGGCCGGCCTCGTTGTCTTAGTTTGAGTGGTGACCAGGATGCCACCTGCTCGATCCACGCCCGGTTGGGTACATCATGTATTGATAATGAATATTGGACATCTCTTTCTTCTGCTAATTTAAGAAAGGTGGTTGTCAGTTTCTGGTTAATCAATGTGTACTGCACTGATATCCCGGTTATGTTTACGACAGCCTAGGAAAGGTGCGGTTAGGTTGAAGTAACCGGCACGGCATAGCCTAAATGGGTCAATCTATAATCGAACAATAACCATGGCGGAGTGGAACCCGTTCTCAAGCCCTGGATTATCCTTCCCAAAGCTACAGATAATAAATACTAAGCTATAATTTAGGGAGGTTTTCTTCTTTAATATACTTATGATGTTTTGTATGTCCTCGATACAACATATTATCGTTCCCCCACTATGTATGATCTGCAGTTGTAGGAACTCAAGAACAGTTTCGACTGAGCCATGGTTAATGGCTAAGTCGTGTTCGAGTCATTGAAGCTTAACTGTACTTTGCATTATACTATCTTTGTTGTTGTACAGGATGAGAGTATAAAAAGCAGTTCACTAATGAACAGCTAAAAGCATGAAATCATAAATAAGCTGACACATGGCAACAGCGCACTTAGTAATGCCCAATTAATGTTCTTCAAATGCACGTGCGTAGGCAACTAATAGGACTAGACGTATGAATTCTTGCAAGAAGATAATTCATGGCCCTCTGACAAGACTGTGTTTATGCACAGCTATCCAAGCCGAGATGTTCACCTTTGCGATAAGTACCCTTTTCTCATGGGCTGATCCAAATAAAATTAGGGGATAGCTGTATAAAAAATTGTCATTTGGGGTGTTAAATCGGCGGTTTTACGGTCGAAAATTTAGTTTTACGCGTCGGTTTTACGGTCAAAAATTTCGACGCGTTAGCGGAGCCGTAAAAAGTAATTTAAGAAAGTAAAACCGAGATTTACCTGCTCAAACGGCAATCTTAATACGGCTTACCCCATTCTAACGGTTTCAACCATTTATTTTGATACAGAAAATGTCCTTCTTGCACAAAACGGCAAGCGCTGCGAGCTGTGGAAAACCAAATACAAACCAATGAAAACCGACGTTATACGTTTTCGGGTTTACGACAGTCGAACATTTTTGACGTTAACTGACATGTGCAATACAAAATAATGTGTCGATTGGCTGCAACTGCTGCTGCAATACAGTTTCAAAACACTGCGTCAGATGAAAAAGTATTTAGGGAATCCATAAGAAAACACGACCGAAAGTAGCATGGTTGGAATAAAAAAACTCGGTGTTGTAGATCTTGTAGAACTGTGTCGAATGTTCTCAGCACATGTTCTTGTATACGAGATAGGAATGCAACCAGGGCTGATCATGAATGACATTTGTGTATTATGCATTACCTGATACCCTATGCTTGACAGTCCGATTCATTTCCCATATCATTAATGGTTTCTGGCTATTGAGTACATACATTGCCAATCATTGATTTCGATGGTGATTAAATTTTAATACCAATATACATGACAAGCTCTTGTATACTATGATCAGATTCGTGAGAAAATGTGTATTCACAATAGAAACTTTGATGGACTGTTTACTTCTAGCATAGTCATTTTTCTTTACAATTTATAAACTTTGCTCTTTGCTTGTTCTATTACATACAAAACTACGAACGTAGAGAGGAATGACGCTGATCATATTTCTGGCAATATCGTTCAGATTTTTAAAAACGTTCATCGGTAATAAGCTGATAATCGACCACAGGTCCAACCATTACAGTATATTTTTTCAATTTTAGTCCAGACAATGTCTACTGAGAGTTGAACACAAATAAATCGTGCATGATAAATAAAAAGTCGTCGCTATGCAAGATAAATCCTTTACCACAAATAGTTTTACCCATGCGCCAACTACTGAACGTTTGGAAGCTCCGTTCATTTCTACTTACACAAAATTAATGATCCGGAGGAAGGGTGTCGAGTTACAAGCATACCGCCCCATTCTGATTTATCTGTAATATAGCGACATGATGACAGCCGTGAAAACCAAAGCAATCTTGTTCGTTCGAACTATAAGCTTATCAATATAGACACCCAAAATTCACATTCTTTTGAGATAATGATGAAGAAAGAAACTAAATTATATTTTAGATTTGGCTATCAGTATATTTCGTACATCGGGGTCCAGTTGTCCAAAGCTTATCGAGCTCACCAGTGCTGAAATCTAATACAGATTTATTTATTATTATTTATTATTATTATTATTATTATTATTATTATTATTATTATTATTATTATTATAATTATTATTTTTATCATTATAATTGTTTGCATTTGCAAAAGCTACTCACTTTTTTTGGTATACAATGTTAGTTTATCCGCCATATTAAATTATGAAGGTTTTAAAGATGACATCGTTAGTTTTCATCACGGAAACACGCCTATATAATACTGACGCCCTCGAACCCCACTTTTATATAGTAAAACTGGAGTTTGCAGGCGATATACATTAAATTTTTATCTCTGCTCTTTAATATAGATTATGGTACTCATAAGAACCGCCTCCTCGAGGCGGTTCTAACGAGTACCCACAATCTTTATTTTGAGCAGAAATGAGACAAATATTTTTTGAGCAGAAATAAGAAAAATATCACAATTTTTTATCTGAAAATTTTCATTTTTCGACGGTCAAATTTACAATGTATTTGTATAGGCGTGCTCTCGTAATGATTCGCAATATTAAATTATAATGGTTTTAACGATGACGTCGTTAGTTTTGAACAACTGGACTCACGCCCTAAAAGATTTCATCAAGGAACGCACTTGTACCATCCGGGCCATTAATGGTCCCATCTACAATTGATATACTGCAGAGATACAGATACAGCGCGATATCAAAACATTTTTGGAATTGTGGCGAAGACCATTCAGTAAACGAATACGAAACACACAGGGACGTTTATGGAATTTTCTTGGCAACTTTGAGTCGACTTTAAGATTTGCATTAATAAACATGGGAATTTCGTGGGCAGTTCATTAAACCTCTTCTCGAATGCATGTTAATTGATATTAGTATTATAAATCCACCTAGTCTTAGACATTGTGATAAAATATATTGTATTCTTTATGTTGACGTACAGATTTGTATTTTATTCTTGTTTTTGTAATTTTGCACCATTTGAGATTCTGGCTCTGTGGTCAAAACGACCTTGCATTTACATCGATAATTAAAATGTCTATTCATATGATCTATGAAAGTTTCAAATAAAATGCCTTCTGTTGCAGATAATAGGAAAACTGTATATTTTGTGTCTTCTACTTCTAAGGTTGCTAATGAAAGCAGCGATATTATCAGCAAGCGCTGACATTTTAGTGCGGCATATACAAGGCAGCACCAAGAATCCGAATTAAATACCTTTACCCACCAATAAACGATAGCAGGGTTATCGGTATCACAAGATTCAATGCTGGACTTAATCGCTCCAACAAGAAGGCCTTTGTTATGGCCCAATGTTATGGTGATTTAGTATATTAATCCAGAAAAAAATATATGCCTGCAATGGCTTTAGTACCCAATGACATAAAATCATTCTTCGATATAAAAAAATGTATACAACATAAATGTTATACGACTGGCTCTGCATTCATGGTAGTTACCAAATCACGGTGGATAAATTTTCTTCCCCCTTTAACTTCACGCCGGTTGGGCAGGCCTCAGATTCCAGCATAATTAAGTTCTGAAGTTAGATCCTTTGGAAGCAAGGTATACACCAAATAAACGAAAAAAGCAGACTCGGTTTTATTGAGTCTGTTCATGACCAGTACTAAAATGTGCAACACCGGCCACGCCCTCTAGCACCGGCTTAAGCAGAACTCTATTTTCAAAATGATACCAAATGAACTCAATGATCCCAAAGGACCGGAAAGTATAATCTGCACTATGATGATGTACGGGGAGACGTTTTACGGCCGCCACACGGCACAACACCAGCTACAGTGAAAAGAAATAAGTTCTGAAGTTAGATCCTTTGGAAGCAAGGAATACACCAAATAAACGAAAATAGCAGACTCGGTTTTATTGAGTCTGTTCATGACCAGTACTGAAATGTGCAACACCGGCCACGCCCTCTAACACCGGCTTAAGCAGAACCCTTTTTTCAAAAATGATACCAAATGAACTCAATGATCCCAAAGGACCAGAAAATATAATCTGCACTATGATGATGTACGGGAAGATGTTTTACGGGCGCCACACGGCACAACACCAGCCTTTCTTAAAATATAGGTAATGTCCGTTGGTACCTGATACTCTATCTCTGGACGGGCCTAGCGGAGCCTAACTGTTGGTGTTCTTTTGCAACAGCATTTCAGTTATTTCATGCTGTCGAGTTCTTGTCGTTGTGTTATCTCTGCAGCTGTTTGATTTTTTAGTTCTCGGAGATGTAACACTGATGACTTAGAAATAAAAATCAAAAATGAGTTCATTTAAGAGCAATGAAAACATTCATAAGAAAGAAGATGGGTCATACTACATAGTTTCGGCTATTCAAGCCTCATCAGCGACCCTGTAATGATCCGACAAAGAAAGCCAGAGGAAACATACTGCAATTTTGCGAATTTTGAATAGGCAGTCGATTCAAAGACTGATATCAATCAAAATGGGGTCCAAATAATTAAAAACATGTCTAGAATATGAGTCTAAACCAATAATTTATTTCTGATTTCTCAGAATAGTCACGCTGATCTCAAAGGACCAAAAGTAAGATATAAACTGCACTATGATTGAAATGTGCAAACATGCGAACATCGTACTTGTCTACATCACGGCAAAACCAAGGGCGAGGATTGTGGCCACGTAATATCGATTTTTACCCCGCCCCCTCTCCCCAGTGAAATCCTTTTTACTGTTTTACTGACCGATCCAAGTCGGTTCTTTTGTCGTGGCTTACTATCGTTACAATTCCTCTTTGCATGTATGTATTGCTTATTTTTTTTATTTTGGACAGCATTATGGCCATTTAGCATTTAGTGGGAATGTAAGTGTCCGCTTGACTTCCCGCTTGTGCTGATTTCATAAGGGTTTAGTTATTTCCCTTTGGCGTCTCTGATGGGAGGTGTTTGGTAATTGTATCGAATCCTGATCATTGCCTTTACACCTATTTTGACTGGGACCGATACTTCACAATTCGCCTCGGTCAGCATATTCAAATATCAACAGAGATGTATGTCTGACCTTCTCTTCTTTCCTTCCTTCCAGGAACCTCCAAACTTACCTTGAAAACAAAACCGGTGGAAATGAGCATAGTACGAGTGTCAAAACGTTCGTACAATCAGCTTTAATCAAAGCACATGTTTTTGTTTGATAGGTTTAAGGTTTAGCAGTTAACAATTTATTACGAGTGTTGCAGACAGTTACATTACTTAACACTCTGGCAAATCGAATTAATTGCGAAATATAAACGCCATAGGATGCCGCACGAGGACCATCACCTTCCAAGAAAGTCTCAAAATCAAACTCATCGCGTTTATCATAAATTTTGCAAGAAGCAAATCCATCTATCATAGACAGATGTAAATCCCCAAAACGAGGCCTCGGTATCAGAAGAATTTGTTTTATTTCACTGAAGTTATGGTTGTTGGGGGGGGGAGTATATTTGACTGATCAAACCACTGAAACAGGTATTGTCAATGTTTAATAAACCATCCAAATATCTAGAAGTGCAGCTCAAGGCTTCAATGATTTCAGATTGGTTTTCAACGGAAAGGTATGTCATGCAGTATCTTGCATAACAAAACAATAACAGATCAGCCACAAGGGGTGCGCAATTTGTACCCATCGGAATACCCACAACTTGTCTAAATAACTTACCAAACCGTATGTAAATATTGTCTGGTAGAAGGATGAGAGCTTCACACACTTTCTGACATGACCATAAAGTATGATTTTCCTGCTTTTCATCAGTGAAAACGGCATTTCTTACATTACATGCAAGATAAAGGGAGTCTTCCCTACGAAATGTCCATTCAACTAAATCATTCAGTTTTACTGTTATAAGATTATGAGGAAGTATAGTGCAAAAGGTGGAAAATCATAAGTAGACAGACTTGAAGTACGAAAACGTCTGGATTTCAATTTAATTAAAACTTCGTTAGAATTTTTATAGACCAAAACAGATTTCACCTTGATCTTTCAAAGAATTTGTCACAACATCTAATCACATGTTTTTGAAGGCAGTAAAACATGAAGTTTATAATTTGGAGAGTTCAGTGGTGGTACATGAGCTTGAATTTGCAATAAACCTGCTTTGTATGGTCTTTTATGATTTTTAGGTAACCAATATAACATAGGAAGCTTGTCTTGGCCTTCTGTAACACATACAGCAAACTTGGAGGCTGAATGACAAATGTGGTCATTAACTACAGCCCTCTCTTCAGCCAAAAGTTGCAGTTTATAGACCTTAGTACCACCAAGTTCTTGCCGAAGACTGTTCACAAAGTAGAGCCGTCATCATTAGAAGAATTATCTGCTGGAGCCAAAACAAACTACTTTTGAAATTCTTGAATACCTAGTTCAAGGTGACGTAAAGACGTCTTTGGTTTAGGACGTAATACGTTAGTATTTTGAGAAGAAAAAAAAATGCGTTTGTCCACTAGTTTCAGAATGCTAAGTTTCCATTCTTTAAGAGTTTTATGCTTAACATACTCGTTTACACCGTCGATTACCAAATTCATCCAAGGCAGCAGCGATTTTATCTCTACACTTATTGAAATCAATTTTAGAAAGATGTCGATATTTCGGTCCTTTAGAAATTATATTTCGTATCCTAGAATCGGGAATAATACATTTAGAAATATATATAATTGCAATGACTTCAGCAGCCATTTTCGTGAAATCATTCTTCGATATAAAAAGATTGGGTTCAACATAAACTGCATGCATGGTAGTTAACCAATCACGGTTGACAACTTTGCTTCCCTCTTTAAAGGCATTTATTCTGTAACAGTAGGACACACCGTGTGTTCATAATTGTTTTATTGCCCCCTGTTTTATTCTGTCTGTAGCAGATCAAAGGCGCCCTTAATGGGGTGATTAGTAGCTCTTGTTGAATTCCCTGCATGAGGCACTTATGGGGAGAATCAATAATGTACACTATAGTCAACCTTTAGTAAACTATTGATTTTCCCCAAGGTGGCCCCTTACCTGTTAAAGACAGAGGGGATCTCTTCAGTCAGCACTGAGGGCTACATAATATTATGTAATGAAATGATAGTCCACAATAATCAAGAATAAATGCCTTTAATTGCACGCCGGTGGTTCAGGTCTCAGATTCTATGACGGTTGTAGCGTAAAGGCTTACTGAGAATTAGAGAGAATCTAATTTTATGTAATGCTGGTTGAACGTTATATTCACGGCGTCCTCCAGAGTGGCGACATCTGACCTTTCATCAAATTCGACGTCTGACCGTTTGGATGAGGCGTAAGGTTGAGGCAGTTATCCGTACAAGTGGAGGGTTCACCAGCTATTGGACGGATATTTTATCTAGAAACTCAAAGTGACATTTTATCAAGAACCTGTTATACAAAATGGGCTATTTAATACAGCTCCATACTTAAACAAACGTCTGTTTAAGGGAACAATGATACGTCTCGGAAACAAAACATTTTTGGAATTAAAACCTGCATTTTCTGGCCAGGTTTATGGTCTTATCAGGAAGTGTGTGTTTGGTTATTTAGACAATGTGTGGGTATTACGATGAGTACAAATTGCGCACTCATTGTGGATGATTTGTTCTTGGTTTGTTATGAAAGAGACTGCATGATGTCCCTTTCCGTTGATAACCATGTCCCTTTCCTTTGAAAACCAATCTGAAATCATTGAAGCCTTGAGCTCGACTTCTAGATATTTGAATGATATATTAAATATTGACAATACCTACTTCAATGGTTTGTTCAGTCGAATTTACCCCCCCCCCCCCCCCCCCCGAACTCGTCACGAAAACACTTGTTAACCTTACCGCCGACAAATACGAAAATGTTCAGATGAGGTATTGTTATATTTTACTAATTTCTGCTAAAAATATAGATTGAAGGTACCCGTATGAACCGCCCTCATCTTCTGATACTGAGGCCCTTTTTTCGGATTTACTCCTTCCATTGCAGATGGATTTGTTTCTTGCCAAATTTATGATAAATGCGATGATTTTGATTTAGAGATAATTTTAAATTTTCATTTTTTGAATGGGGATGTTCCTCGTGTGGCATCCTACCGCGTTTATATTTCGCAATTAATTCGATTTGCCTGAGTGTCTAGTCATGTAACTGACTTCGACACACACAATAAATCGGTAACTGCAAAACTTCTTAATCAAAACATATGCAAAGTAGAAGTGGAGGCAATTATCCGGAATCGATACAATTAACCCACAGCTCCCATCAGAGACACCAAAGGGAAAGAAACACAAACATGAAACAACATACCCTAATGGAAACATCAATAGCGGGAAGCCAAAACGACAGTTACTTTGCCACAAAATGGCCAATAGGCTATCCAAAATAAAATAATATAAAAGACAAAAACACCCAGAGACAAACCATAACAAAACTAAACCGCGACAGAAGAACCGCCTTGGAACGGTCGGCGGAAACGACTTCCACTCGGGGGCTTAAATCGATTTTACGTGGCCACAATCCTTGCCCTTACTTACGTCGCGTTTCAGACAAATAATTTTTTCAGCCCGCACGAAGACCTCCTAACTTATCAAAATTTTGTAGACGTCATTACGGTTTAATTTCAAAATTCATCGTTGGACTTAAAATCTCTTCTGCCACAAGGTGTAAAGGAACCCGAATTTTATGTTGACTTAGTATATAAGTTCAGAAATTTATATAATTGCAATGACTTCAGTGCCCAGTTTCGTTAAATCATTCTTCAATATAAAAATATAGGATACAATTTAAAAGTTATACGAGTGACTGCATGCATGGCAGTAAACCCAATCACGGTCGACAACTTTGCTTCCCTCTTTAATTGCATTCGTTTCACTGACCGTTTCAAGGCGGTTATTCTGTCGTGTGTGTTTGTGTGTGTGTGTGTTTTTTTTTTTTTTTGTTTTGTTTTTTGTTATGGCTTGTCTTTGGGTGTGTGCGTCGTGTCACTTATACTATTTTGCTTTGGATAGCCGATTGGCCGTTTCGTGGGAAAGTAACTATCCTTTGGGCTTTCCGCTAGTGATATTTCCATTGGGGTCTGTTTTTTTTTCGTGTTTTTGTTTCTTTCCCTTGGTGTCTCTGATGGGAGCTGTGGTTTAATTTTATTGATTCCTGATCATTGCCTTCACTTCTATTTTGCTTTATCATGTTAGTAACAATGTTAATGTTACAAAGTTTACCATTTTGCAGTGATCTCAGCATCACGTTTTTGTTGAGAAAATTTGATACTTAAAACCACTGTAGAAAACTGGGGATGCTTAAACTTTTTTCCCAGCTGTATATCTAAATATTGGAAAGATGGATCGAATATCATACGGAATAGCAGCTCGTATCCAACCGTTAAATATTTTGTAGGAGCCATTAAAGCAGTGCCAAGATTTTTCAGAGCCAGGTACTAGATTTCCAAATAGAAACATAAGTTTCGCATGCGAACATGCTTGAGAACTCAGGGTTAAAGGGGAGGTAACTGATTAATATGAGCATATTTGTCCGGTGAATGCCCGTTGGTTGAAAGAATCAGGCATGCCATTTAGATAAGAAAATTCAAAAGGTTATCGATGAACAGAAGCAGACAAAGTAAGCTCGTAAACGTTAACAGGACTCTTCAAATCAACGTTTGCCTGAAGATGCGATTGATTACATAAAGTGCCTTTACTTATTTTATCTCAAATGATCATGCGAGTAAAAGGGTACACCTATTACTTTTACATTATCATTTACCTCATATAAAAAGGGGTAAACATTACATGGACGTTTAAATGCGCTGGATTAGGTTATATTCTGGTGCCAAATATGAGGGCTGCGAATATAAGCTAGCTACCACAATGCATGCATATAGATAAGCAAAGCTAAGCTACCTTTATTGTTGTCAGCACCCATGCTAGTGTCTGGTTTAGCGTTATTGCCTGTGCTACTGGCTGGCCTCTTGACTGGTTTCGAATATACAGGGTCCGCATCACTTGGCTGTATATGTAAGTCCCTTCCGTTCTGTTTATCAACGGGTATCTCATCATATATACCTGTTTTTGTAGTGAAATTGTTTTCCGGGTCTTTGAACTCTATTCTTTCATCATGGAATGTTTTACCGTTTTGTTTCTCTGCCTGGAAAAATTGAAATAAAATTATCTCTACACTGCTGACTGCTGAAAGGAAATACTAACAAACTATGTGTACTTTAATGAACACAGGGCTTTGAATTTCACACATCGATTTTACAAGAAAAATTTTAATTAGACATGAAGCGCCTTCAGAGTTGTGTTCATGATAAATTATGAACAATAAAAATCAAAAATGAGTTTTTTTGAGAGCAATGAAAGCATTCATAAGAAAGAAGATGGGTCATACTTCGTAGTTTGCGAATTTCGAATTTGCAGTCGATTCAAAGACTGATATAAATCAAAATGGGGTCCAAATTATTAAAAACCTGTCTAGCATATGAGTCTAAACCAATAATTTATTTCTGATTACTCAGAATATTCACGCTGATCTCAAAGGACCAAAAGTAAAATATAAACTGCACTGTGGTTGATGTACGGGGAGACGTTTTACGGCCGCCACACGGCACAACACTAGCTACAGTGAAGGCAAATAAAAATAAAAAATGAGTTCCTTTAAGAGCAATGAAAACAGTCATAAGAAAGAATATGGGTCATACTACGTAGTTTCGGCTAATAAAGCCTCTTCAGTGACCCTGTAATGATCCGGCAAAGAAAGCCAGAGGAAACATACTGCAATTTTGCGAATTTCGAATTTGCAGTCGATTCAAAGACTGATATAAATCAAAATGGGGTCCAGATTATTAAAAACCTGTCTAGAATATGAGTCTTAACCAATAATTTATTTCTGATTACTCAGAATATTCACGCTGATCTCAAAGGACCAAAAGTAAAATATAAACTGCACTACGGTTGATGTACGGGGAGACGTTTTACGGCCGCCACACGGCACAACACCAGCTACAGTGAAGGCAAATATAAATCAAAAATGAGTTCCTTTAAGAGCAATGAAAACATTCATAAGAAAGAAGATGGGTCATACGACGTAGTTTCGGCTAATAAAGCCTCATCAGTGACCATGTAATGATCCGGCAAAGAAAGCCAGAGGAAACATACTGCAATTTTGCGAATTTCGAATTTGCAGTCGATTCAAAGACTGATATAAATCAAAATGGGTCCAAATTATTAAAAACCTGTCTAGAATATGAGTCTAAACCAATAATTTATTTCTGATTACTCAGAATATTCACGCTGATCTCAAAGGACCAAAAGTAAAATATAAATATAAACCTGTTTCAATATTTAATTAGCCGGCGTATTTACAGCGACATTTTCAAACAGAATATTGGTTTGAAATACCTATGAGATAGACACTTACGGCACCTCATTTTGCTTTTGACCTTCATAAGTTCAAGAGGATACTAAGCGACGGAATTTTCTTAGCCAATACAGAAATTGCATTGCTGAAGAAAATGTATAAGAACGGTTATGATATGGATGCATTATGGATACTTTATTACCGATAATTTAATTATGGTCAAGTTATGTTTTCGCAATTAAATTGTTTAAGACTATTGCGAACTAATCCAAATTGTTTTGCATTTGCCTTGGCCTGTGGTCAACATTTCGTTGCTTTCAATTTTCTCTGACGCCAGATCGTTAGCTCACCTGACCGAAGGTCATGGTGAGCTTTTGTGACTGTGAGATGTCCGGCGTCGTCGTTCGTCGTGCGTGCGTAAACTTTTCTTGTTAACACTCTAGAGGCCACAGTTTTGATCCAATCATCATCAAACTCGGTCAGAATGATCACTATGACAATATGTCGGTCAAGTTAGAATATGGGTCATGTCTGGTCAAAAAGTAGGTCACCAGGTCAAATCAAAGGAATACCTTGTTAACACTCTAGAGAGACATTTCAGGAGATGATTCACATAAGCTTTTCGCTTGTTTTCAAATCCTGTCATTGCAATTTGTACATGTACTGTTGTAACTTGCCTATCTATTTAAAATGAATAAATATTGTTTAAACCAACACTCTAGAGGCCACAATTTTGGTCCAATCATCCTCACACTTGCTCAGGATGATCATGTTTATAATATCTCGGTCAAGTTCGAATATGGGTCATGTCGGGTGAAAAAGTAGGCCAGTAGGTCAAACCACAGAAAACCATTGTTAGCACTCTAGAGGCCACAGTTTTGGTCCAATTATCCTCACACTTGCTCAGAATGATCATTCTGACAATATCTCGGTCAAGTTCGAATATGGGTCCTGTCGGGTGGAAAAGTAGGTCAGTCGGTCAAACCATAGAAAAACCTTGTTAACACTCTAAAGGCCACAGATTTTGCCCAATCTTGCTCAAACTTGATGAGAATGATTATCCTTACAATATCTCGGTCAAGGTCGAATATGGGTCATGTCGGGTCAAAAAGTAGGCCAGTAGGTCAAACCATAGAAAAACCTTGTTAACACTGTAGAGGTCCCAGCTTTGGTCCAATCATCCTCAAACTTGCTCAAATGATCATCCTGACAAAATCTCGGTCTAGTTCGAATATGAGTCATGTGGGGTCAAAAAGTAGGTCATAGAAACCATAGAAAAACCTAGTTAAGACTCTAGGGGCCACAGTTTTGGTCCAATCTTCTTCAAACTTGCTCAAAATGATCATCCTGACAATATCTCGGTCAAGTTCGATTATGGATTATGTGTGATCAAAAAGTAGGTCAGGAGGTCAGAACATAGAAAAACCTTGTTAACACTCTAAAAGCCACAGATTTGGACCAGTCTTCCTGAAACTTGCTGAGAATGATCATCCTGCCAATATCTCGGTTAAGTTCGAATATGGGTCATGTCGGGTTAAAAAGTAGGCCAGTAGGTCAAATCATAGAAAAACCTTGTTAACACTCTAAGAGGCCCCAGGTTTGGTCCAATCACCCTGAAACTTGCTTAGAATGATCATCCTGACAATATCTCGGTCAAGTTCGAATATGGGTCATGTGGGATCAAAAAGTAGGTTAGTAGGTCAAACCATAGAAAAACATTGTTAAGACTCTAGAGGCAACAGTGTTGGTCCAATCATCTTCAAACTTGCTCAGAATGAACACCCTGACAATATCTTGGTCCAGTTCAAATATGGGTCATGTCAGGTCAAAAAGTAGGTCAGTAGGTCAAATAATAGAAAAACCTTGTTAACACTTTAGAGCCAACAGTTTTGGTTCAATCTTCCTCAAACTTGCTCAGAATGATCATCCTGACAATATCTCGGTCATGTTCGAATATGTGTAATGTCGGGTCAAAAAGTAGGTCAGAAGGTCAAACCACAGAAAAACCGTGTTCGAATATGGGTCATGGCCGGTCAAAAAGTAGGTCAGTAGATCAAATAATAGAAAAACCTTGTTAACACTCTAGAGGCCACAGTTTTGGTACAATCTTCCTCAAACTTGCTAAGAATGATCATCCTGACAATATCTCGGTCATGTTCGAATATTTGTAATGTCGGGTCAAAAAGTAGAACAGTAGGTCAAATCACAGAAAAAACGTGTTAACACTCTAGAGGCCACAGTTTTGGTCGAAGAATCATTAAACTTGCTCAGAATGATCATCTCTACAATATCTAGGTATGTACCAATATGGGTCATGTGGGATAAAACGTAGGTCAAATCATAGAAAAACCTTGTGAACACACTAGAGGCCCCAGTATTGGTCCGATCACCATCAAACTTGCTCATAATGATCATCTTGACAATATCTGGGTGGGGTTTGAATATGGGTCATGTCGAGTCAAAAAGTAGGTCAGCAGGTCAAATCATAAAAAACGTTGTGAACACTCTAAGAGGCCACAGTTTTAGTCCAATCATCATAAAACTTGCTCAGAATGACCATCTGGACAGTATCTCAGTTAAGTTCGAATATGGGTCTTGACAAATCAAAAAGTAGATCAGTAGGTTATTTTTTTCATAACTTTTGAACTGTTTGAGATAGAGCCTTCATATTTGGCATGTAGGTTCCTTGTGATAAGGGCTTCCCACTCATATAAAATTTGACCTGTGACCTTGACCTGTGACCTACTTTATCATAACTTTTGAACCATATGAGATAGAGCCTTCATATTTGGCAAGTATGTTCCTTGTGAAAAGGTTTTCCCAACCATTCAAAAATTTTGACCCATCACCTTGACCTTTGACCTTCTTTGTCATAACTGTTTAAGCATTTAAGATACAGCCTTCATATTTGGCATGTAGGTTCCTTTCGACAAGGATTTGCTATTCATACATAAAATGTGACCTTTACCTTGACATTTGACCTACTTTATCATAACGTTTGAACCATTTGAGATAGTGCCTTCATATTTGGCATGTATATATCTTGTGTAAAGGTCTTCCCACCCATATTTTTTTTTTCTTATGACCTAGACCTTTGACCTACTTTGTCATAATTTTTTAAGCATTCAAGATAGAGCCTTCATATTTGGCATGTAGTTTCCTTGTGTCATACAAAAATGACTTGTGACCTTGACCTTGACATGTGATCTACTTTATCATAACTTTTGAACCATTTGAGGTAGAGCCTTCGTATTTGGCATGTATGTTCCTTGTGGCAATGATTTTAACCCACACAAAAATTCTGACCATCGACCTTGTCCTTTGACCTTCTTTCGCATAACGTTCGAACCATTTAAGTTAGAGCCTTCATATTTGGTATGTAAGTTCCTTGTGACAAGGGTTTCCCAACCATGCAGAATGTTTGACCTTTGATCGTTTTTTCATAACTTTTGAACCATTTAAGGTAGAGCCTTCATATTTGGCATGTATGTTCCTTGTGACATTGTCTTCCCACTAATGCAAAATATTGACCTGTGACCCTGACCTTGATCTGTGACCTACTTTATCATAACTTTGGAACCATTTGAGATAGAGCCTTCATATTTGGCATGTATATTCCTTGTGACAATTGCTTCACATCCATTCAAAAAATTTGACCTGTGACCTACTTATCATAACTTTGGAACCATCTGAGAAAGCGCCTTCATATTTGGCATGTATTTTCCTTCTGACAAGGCACCTTACAGTATTACCTACCATTTCATTGCTATAGTGTGGATCAGGTGAGCAATCCAGGGCCATCATGGCCCTCTTGTTATAGTACCTTTTAGTTTGACCTATGGAAAAATGTCAACGGATAGTTTTGCAATGTGTCTCTATCATTTCGTTATAAAATATGCCTTTGGATACATAGAAAACACCATACATAACTACGTGACTACTTCTTGGAAAAAGAACAACCGCTGGTCAGAAATTAACACCGAAAAAGGGTACAACAAACACTTCAAGAAACGTTAACAAGAAGAATCTAAGATACACTGTCGAAACACGCATTCACTTAAACAATCCTGTAAAACAGACATATCAGAAACTGCACTAGCACAACCGCAATTAGACCGACAGTAGCAAATCTACTAACGGGTTAATTCCAATGCTTTCGAGACGTTAACTGGTAGACAATCCTTCCTTGATGAACAGTTGCTGAAATTATAGTTGCGTTGGCGAAAGGCTGAAAGGTCATACGTTCACTATATATATACCGTAAATGAACATTTCTGAGTCGACTATTCATCTGTTATGTCTCGTACGAATGTCGGCGTAACGTCCTTGTGAACGCGTTTTCTTTTCGAAATTATGTTTTAGTTTCTCACTCCAAAGCTTACATTGATAGCTTGGTATATTTGTAACCTTTCATTGTGTGTTTTTCTGAGTATATTAAATGAGTAAGTGTTTTTCTGAGTATATTAAATGAGTAAGTGAGTGTTTGAGTTTTACGTCCCCCCAACAGCTAAGGTCATATGGAGCCGGGACCTCAGCTTAAAGACTCACCCGAATGTCTGGAGAAGCCCGGGATCGATCCTGCGACCCCTTGTTAACAAGGCCAGTAGCGTTACCACTACACCGCGGAGGTTTCTATATTAAATGAGTTAATACAGTAAAATTTCGCTATTAAGACCACCTAAAATTGAGACTAAATCTGCTTTTTTCTACACCTAATGTCTCCTAATAAGAGACCACCTTTGGGACTGTTCAAAAGTGGTCTTTAAGACCACTTTTGAACAGTCCCAAAGGTGGTTTTAATATAGGAGTTTTACTGTATACTGTATACTTACGAATTAGAACACAAAGCCTATTCCAACCATATAATTGCAAACAGCAAAACCGCAGGCATAAAGCCGAGTAAGCAGTTATTTTACAAACAGATGGTACCTTTTCCTTAATTCCTTTTGTCTCACTTTTGTTCATGACGAAAATAGAAAACAACACGAAATGATCGGTAAAAGACTGAAGCCATAAACAGGATGATACTTGTTTAAATGGCAGCAAAAACAAATCAATATCCTTTCGCATTATTTATTTCAGAACATATATTTCTCTCTTGCTTCAAATATATGGCTTTCCTTGCTCGTAATAGTGTTTGCAGCTGCAAGCAAAATGAAATCATTTTATTGAATAGGCCAAATAAAATTATAATGTTTGTATTTATCCATTTACAATTGTAAGATTACAAGGGAAAATATTTTTTACGAGATGTGAATCCATGTACTTATCTGTTTGTGTCTTTTTTTTTTTTTTTTTTCTTTTCTATGCACATGTTCGTTTCTTTAACATTATTAGTATGTATGGAAGTGAAAACAATGATCAGAAATCGATACAATTAATCCACACCTCCTGGCAGAGACACCAAAGGGAAAGAAATACAAACATGAAATAACTAGAACCTAATGCAAACATCAATAGCGGAAAGCCAAAAGGACAATTACTTTCCCACAAAATGGCCAATTGGCTATCCAAAACAAAAATATATTCGCCCTAAAAGAAAAACAGTTGTTTGTTCCGCTCACCCGACCTTGCGATTTAATTGCCATTCAGAAAAATAATAAATTAAAAAAAATTCTAACCTACCGACCCTAATATTTTCTAGCACTTTTGATAAAAATTAATAAAACTGTCAAACTCGAACTAGCAAAATTAAAAATTGAACTGCCAAACTAGCAAAATTAATAATTGAAACCCTGTTCGTTTGCTTCCTTGATGCTTTTAACCTCATTATTTGAATGTTTGAATGTAATATTGTTAGCTTTTAACTGATTTTTTCATCAATTTGACAAAAGTAAGAAGTTTTGGCGACCTACCGACCCATACCCTTTGTCGGCCTACCGAACCATACACTTTTTAAGCGGAAACACGGCTTTTTTTAGGCCTTAGCGATACACACATTAAAAGACAAACTATAACATAAATAAACCGTGACAGAAGCATTGCGTTTGTTCATTTACTATTTTAAGATAACAAGTAAAATAATTTTGACGAGATGTGAATCTATGAATTTATCTGATTTTTCTTTAACTTGTTATTTAAGTCCACTAAACAGTCAGCGGACAAATGGTGTCAAAATGATATGTTCCACACCATGTCGCCATTTGCGAAGACTAAAGGAGCAGAATAGCCTGAGCATACACAATGCTTCTCTGCAGCTTGATGTTCGCTCATCACGAAAACACGCCTATATAATTTTGACCCACTTGAACCACACTTTTGTGTAGTAAAAATGGGGTATAAGGGGTAAACCTTATTTTTCTTATTTCTGATCTAAAATATAGAATGTGGGTTCTTTACAACAATCTATAGTTTGAGCGTGGGTACTCGTTAGAACCGCCTCGATGAGGCGGTTCTTACAAGTACCAACAATCTATATTTTGAGCAGAATAAGAAAAATATCACACTTTTTCACCTTAAAATTTCCGATTTTTTTCCGCGGTAAAGTTTACAATGTATTTGTATAGGCGTGTTTTCGTAAAGGCGTGTATAGTACATTACCTCTTGTTTCTTTGCCTACAATTTGAAGACATTTCATTACGAAAACACGCCTATACAAATACATTGTAAATTTAACCGCCGAAAAAAATGAAAAATATAAGATGAAAATTGTATTTATTTTCTTATTTCTGCTCTAAAATATAGATTGTGAGTACTCGATAGAACCGCCTCGAAAAATATAGATTGCGGGAACACGTTATCTATAATTTAGATCAGGTAAAAAAAATAAAGTATACCCCTTAAACCCCAATTTTACTATACACAAGTGGGGTTCAAGGGAGTCAGAGCTATATAGAACCGTTTTCGTGATGTGCTGGTCAGTTAGAGTGAGCAGACCAGTCGCTAAGTCAAAATACAAGATTTCTCTAATGTGGCGCATATTTTAAAGTGATCAAGGTCATCGATCATATTGTGGCAGCTTAACTTTATTCGGACATTTAAATATTTGCTGCGAGCAAATGGTCTGATAATCTGCATCAACGTAGTCTGATCTATAACGATAGCACACCCGTGCGACATACTGCATTCTTTTTTATCTCCAAAATGGTTAAATTTCTGATCAGTACTTGCGATTCTTATTGCATTCTTACGTATTTATACACAAAACATAACTTGATGGTGCTCGTTAGACCCAAACCGTTGAGAACCTAAGTTTTCTCAATATAAAGTGGTGTAGGGTTTATGGGGAATTTCATTTCACGATTCTGTTAACGTGATGAAAGCCTTTATTGCACGTATGAAACTAGCTTAAAGACACTATTGTCAGCTCTTAGGGATCGGCTAAGGCTCCTATCTAGCTGTCTAGCTCTGAAGTCTCACCAGCCGATCTAGGTCCAGATGTTCAAAACATCATAAAACTAAAGTGATCTCAAGTGGTCCGATAATTAATTTGTCTAGCATGTATTATATTTTATACTCTTGAATTATCCAGAAGAAAATTTGCACAGCTTTAACAAAGGCAATCGTTTCTCACATTATATGCCAAGTATTAGCATATTGTTTTTTTTTTTTTTTTTTTGCTCTAATATAAAATGACCACAGTTCCAGCGATATCCTAACAAAGGACACCTTCGCTTTTATTTTGAACAAATGGTCTCTGCTGTATAACTGATTCGTTGAATCCGAAGATGCGTTTTCGCATCCTATGGTCCATGTGTGTGATTTTCACGACTATGAGTACTTCCATTCGTCATTCGGGTCATAGCTGTGGATGAATACGTCACATACCTGTTCTACATTAAATGATCTACCCCGTCTTTTGGCCCAGTATTTATTCACCATCAGTCCTACGACGAAGAACACTGCTGCACAAATAATGCAAACAGCGACAAACACCCCAACACTAACTCCACCAGAGTCACCATTGGAATTCTGAAATATATGAAACGATAATTATACAGTGTGAAATGATCATCGCAAGGCTGTTACTGCTTGGCAGCTTCCTGTCATTACGAAAACACGCCTATACAAATAGATTGTAAACTTTTTCGGAGGAAGATTTTAAGATGAAATATTGTGATATTTTTTCTTATTTCTGCTCAAAATATAGATTTTGTGTACTCGTTAGAACCGCCTCATCGAGGCGATTCTAACGAGTACCCAGAATCTATATTTTAGAGCTAAGGTTTACCCCTGTAAACCCCAGTTTTACTATATAAAGTGGGACTCAAGGGGGTCAGAATTATATAGGCATGTTTTCGTGATGAATGTTTTGTTGGATACGTAATGTTGACCCTTTGTTTTATGTTTTTGCGCGCGCCTTTATGTATTTCACTCCCGCTGTTTCTTCTAACAGTGGCTTATGATAGATGTCTTCAATGTTCCTGGTCTTTCCTGGGTAACCTTTACTTTTTACATTTTAAGCCAGACATAATGCCTAGGGCGGTGGCCATGTAAAGTCACTTTAAGCTTCCCAGATTTAATTAACTGATCGTTCTAAGGCAGTGATTCTGTTGTAGTTTATTAGTGTCATTGTTTGTCTTTGCATTTTTTTTTTTTTTTTTTTTTTTTTTTTGGTTTGGGTTTTACGGCCCTTTCAAGATTATTTCACTCATATCGAGCCGATCGTTAATCAGAGGTGGGCGAAAACCGGAGTACCCGGAGAAAAACCACCTGACCTTCCGTTGCAGAACTTGGCGTCTCACACGTGGCCCGAGCGAGGCTCGAACCTACGGCGGTGAGAGACCTAATGGCTAAGAGTCAGCGCTCTTATCCACTAGGCCACGGAGGCCCGTCTTGTCTTTGCATTTATGTACTGGAAATGCATATATATTTTGGGATACCCGATTTGAGGGAAAGCAACCGCCCATTTGGCTTTCTAGATTACAATGAGTTAAGTTTTCTTAATTCTCGTCACAGGTTTATTGCGTTGGTACTCGGAAGAATTGCATCGATGAGGCGAGGCAATTCTACTAGGTATTCACAACATTATATTGTGGAGAAATATTAAGAAAAACTGTCCTTGTTATAAGAAAAATAATCAGTTCCCTTGTAAACCCCTATTGTACAAAAAAGCGGGGTTTAATTGGGGTTAATCATATAGGCGTGTTGTCGTGATGTATGACTGTAAGAACAGTAGTGTCTAAAGCTATGCGTGACAGCGACGGTATTGCCTTGGACAACAGCACTATTTTATCAAAATGAAGCCTGAAAGGGGTAAGCAAACGGAGTGAGTTTGAGTGTTTTATCGTCACTATGGCAGTACATTACGTTTTGTGATTCCATGCTGTGTTATCTTTGTCTCACGGTTTCTAATTCCATGTATAAAGTCCAGATAGCCAATGGCTGCAATTCCAGAAACACTTTTTCTGATCGGTCGGCTGTGATTTTTAAATGTTTTAATGTGTCTGTGCCATTGGCGTGTTGTGATATTTGATTGTGGCTCTTACAAAGTTTCTTTGTATTGAATTGCCGTATACATAAACATGGTCAGTTTGCCACTCAACATCCGAAACTTACAATTCCGTTTGTTCTTTGACTGAGCGATTGATCCAGCGGATAGGAAAGGCTATGTTCTGACTGGTAGCTAGAGAATTTGAGTCTTCGCTGAATGCAAATATATATGTACAGTTTTGCTTTTAATGCAACCTAATTTAGCGCAATATTAAACCCATACCACCTTTGTTTGACTTGCTCCAAACTGCGGCTCGTCTATTGGCTTTGTTTCAATGACATCCACATCCACAAAAATAGCTTCATTCTGTCTGGACTTGAATCCTGTAACATAATACAATGATTTAAGAATCCATGTATCTGCAGATTTGTTGTCGTTTAGTTCTGATACAGTTGCTTTACATAATATGTCGCAATATTATTAAATACCCTGGTCAGTCTTTAGGCATGTTAATATTAACCATTATCCATATGGCGAAGTATGCGATCTTAAAGATCTGTACACACGATTGTTGTATAAAAAGCATTAAGTACAATAAAGGGTCATATATCTGTGTTCCACGTAGATGAACCTGGTGAAAATGTACATATATAGGGGTAGGGATAGTGTCATGTTTGAATAAACTTGTTGCTGTGGGTTTTGGCAAACACTAAAATCTTATCTTGTCAGTTATTTACAACATTAAAAAATGCCATTAAGCTATAATGCAGTTGCAGTTTTAGTACACTTGAAACTGGGGACGCCTTTATATTGTTTGGATGTGTCAAGTTTAACATCACAGTATTCGTCAATATTATCCTGGTGAAAACTTTTCTTGAGGTCACATTTTTGTGTGGAACGTGGTAGCTCAGTGGTTAGTGCACTTGTCTGTGGTGCTAGAAGCATCCCCTGTTCGATTACCGGCAGTGGTAAAACAAACTATAAATTGTGTTTGTGAAACACTTTGCCCCCAACCATATGCTTGTCCCTAAATGGGACAGTAAACAGTACCTCATGATAATTTGCATTAAAATAAACCTGTCAAATATTAACAGATTTTAAACAATTCAGGTCATCTATGCCTTAGTAGCAAACAGACTGCCAAATATCATGAGCCTAGCTCAAGTGGTTCTCCACTTATTTTGTTCACAAGGTTTCCCTATAGCCAAAATGTATAAGTCCAAAAAGGGGCATAACTCCATTAAATATTTTCAGAATTTCGTCAAAAGTTATTCATGTCATCTACACATTAGATCCAAACTGTATAGCAAATATCATGAGCCTAGCTCAAGCGGTTCTCCAGATATTTTGTTCACAAGGTTTCCATATAGCCACAATGCATAAGTCAAAGAAGGGGCATAACTCCGTTAAATGTTTTCGATATTTCGTCAAAAGTTTATCAGGTCATCTACACCTTAGACACAAATAGTCTACTAAATATCATGAGCCTAGTCCAAGCCGTTCTCAAGATATTTTGCTCACAAGGTTTCCCCATAGCCACAATGCGTAAGTCCGAAAAAGAGCGGAACTCCATTAAATATTTTCGGAATTTCATCAAAAGTTAATCAGGTCATCTATACCTTAGACCCAAACTGTCTACTGAATAGCATGAGCCTAGCTGAAGCGGTTCTCAAGATATTTTGCTCACAAGGTTTCCCCACTGCCACAATGCATAAGTCCGAAAAGGGGCGTTACTCCATTAAATATTTTCGGATTTCATCAAAAGTTAATCAGGTCATCTACACATTAGACCCAAACTCTCTACTAAATATCATGAGCTTAGCTCAAGCGGTTCTTCAGATATTTTGTTCACAAGGTGTCCCCATAGCCGCAATGCATAAGTCCGAAAAGGGCGTTACTCTGTCAAATATTTTCGGAATTTCGTCAAAAGTTAATCAGGTCATCTACGACACCTTAGACCTAAGCTGTTTACTAAATATCATGAGCCTAGCTCAAGTGGTTCTCCAGATATCTTGCTCACAAGGTTCCCCCATAGCCACAATGCATAAGTCCGAAAAGGGGCGTTACTCTGCAAAGACAAGTCCGGCAAAAATAAAAATAAAATACGTGTCTGCTTATTTTTCATGCACATTCTATATATGAAATTGCGAGATCCTGGCTCAAACCGTTCTTGAGTTTCCTACAGGGTGAAAGCGTAACGGACAGACGGACAGACAGACAGATGGACAGACAGACAAGACAGAACCAATATGCTCCATCAACTTTTTCGAAGTTGGGGGCATAATTAGCGGCGTCCGAACATGCTCCACAAACATCATTTCTAAGAATGAATGTTACAAACTGATGACCCTCTGTGCAGGGAGATCCACCCCCTTTGCTAGTAAAAGATCCCTACCTTAATTACATGATTACTGTGTAGGCTTTTATCCTGCGAATATTCAGTGTATGCAATGTACACCTGCCGAAAATGCCCACGAGGGCAAAGGCAGTCTACAAGAAAAGAAAACGTTTGGTGTGGAGTTTTGCCCTGTCAAAAATGTATCCTGCTTTTGCGACGATTTTAACGCAAACATAACCTGGCATTTAGGTAGTCATTTCTATTATGTAATAGGATCTAGGTGCTCTTTCAGATTATGAACTGTTCCAGTGTAGGAAATGGCCATGGATTTCTAAATAAGCTCTGGGGAACTGCACTTTTTGCATAAAATTGGCAGCAGTCAAAGGTGATTGGGGTATTGTCTACAAGTTCCACTTAGCTACGGGTCATGCAATAGCTAGGGATCATGCAATATTTGACGGCTTAAAATTTATATTTTGTAATCAGTTATGAAAATTTGCATCGGCGAGGCTATTTATCTTGCATTAGACAATCTCACTGGTTTCGTATTGTCGAAATTAAGCTTCATTAAAAAAATTATCAGAATATTTTTAACGATATACAAGTAAAGTAATACATCCGTAATCTGGTTTTGAACATTTTGACCGAGGCAAAAAGTTGTGAAGCTATTCTGCATAAGATAATATCATTTGTTAGGATTTGTCAATATGCACATGTATGGCAAAAGGTATCAAAATATTCCTACCGGTTTGAAAGTTATACGCCGTGTCAGTTAATGAAAATTTTGCGCCTCGGCGAGGCTACTTATATTCATTTATCGATACCGATCCATATGCAAAAATGATAAAAATATTCCAAAAGGTTTATCAGTTATACTCCGTAATCATTTCTAAATATTTTGCCTCGGCGAGGCCATTTATAAAGTAATCTAGCATAAGGCAATCTCTTGTCAATATCATTCCGTATGCTAAAAATGATCAAGTTACATTGGTTTTCACAATCTGACCACGGACGGACGGATGGACACACAAAGTTATTATAGTGCAAACTCCGCAAGTCGGCCTACTTATCAACGGGTCCTCCAATAATACGAATTGCGAGGTTTAAAAGAATATTGGGAAACGACAGGGTGGCCAGCAAAGGTTTGCATCAGCCTATGCATATGGTTAGAGACCTTACTGTCAAAGCCCGTATCCTATGGCGTTTATATTTCGCAATTAATTCGTTTTGCCAGAGTGTGTAGTCATTTAATTGACTTCAACACTCGTAAGGAATTGTTAACGGCTAAACTTCTTAATCAGGGTATCGGTACTATAAACTACGCAAAGCCTTTTCAAAATTTTATAGACGTCATTCTGATTTAATTTCAAAATTCAATAAAGGGATTTACTCTTCTGCAACAAGGTCTATCAGAACCCGAATTTTATGGTGACTTAGTATATAAATTCAGAAAAATATATAACGGCAATGACTTCAGCACCTTATTTCGTAAAATCGTTCGTCGATATAAAAAGATTAGGTCAACATAAATGTTATACGACAGACTGCATGCATTGTAGTTTACCCACTCACGGTTGACAACTTTGCGTCCCTCTTTAATTGCACGCCGTTGGGCCTCAGACTCTATGACGTTCCAGCGTAAAGGAATAGAGCGATCTAATTCAAATTAAACTTTGGTTGGTGCCTGATACTCTGTCTCTGGTTTGGCCCAACGGAGTCTAACTGTTGGTTTTCTTTTTCTCCGGCATTTCAGTAGTTTCTTGCTGTCGAGTCCTCACCGTTGTTTCATCTCTGTGGTTGTTTGATTTTTTGTGTTCACGGATATGTTGCACTGATGAGTTAGGAATCCTTCATGCGGACTGAATAAATTATTTGTCTTAATCGCGACGGAAGTAAGGGCGAGGATTGTGGCCACATAAAATCGATTCAATAGAGCGATCTAATTCAAATTAAACGTTTGTTGGTGCCTGATACTCTGTCTCTGGTTTGGCCCAACGGAGTCTAACTGTTGGTTTTCTTTTGCTCCGGCATTTCAGTAGTTTCTTGCTGTCGAGTCCTCACCGTTGTTTCATCTCTGTGGTTGTTTGATTTTTTTGTGTTCACGAATATGTTGCACTGATGAGTTAGGAATCCTTCATGCGGACTGAACAAATTATTTGTCAAAATCGCGTCGGAAGTAAGGGCGAGGATTGTGGCCACATAAAATCGATTTAAGCCCACCAGTGGAATTCGTTTCCGCTGACCGTTCCAAGGTGGTTCTTCTGTCGCGATTTATTTTGGTTATGGTTTGTCTTTGGGTGTTTGTATCGCTTATATTATTTTATTTTGGATAGCCTTTAGGTCATTTTGTGAGAAAGTAACTGTCCTTTTGGCTTTCCGCTGTTTATGTTTCTATTGGGGTCTGTTGTTTCATGTCTGTGTTTCTTTCCCGTTGGTGTCACTGATGGGAGCTGTGGGTTAATTGTATCGATTCCTGATCACTGCCACTTCTATTTTTTAAAAACAAAATCACTGAAGTTGCTACTGAATATGAGATTCGCAATTTAGACTTGGATTTAAATCATAGTCTCAACTGGTCTGTATTGATGCTAATCAGTATAAAATTGAAAAAAAAAAAAAAAAAACATTATAAACCTTTATGCATTTGGTTCTGACAGCTGTTCCAACTCGTGATTACTCTGCACCTTACACGGCACTGTGTATATTACTTTACATAACAAGTCCTTGCAATAACAAACCTTTGAATCCCCGCTTGAGAGAGAGAGAGAGAGAGAGAGAGAGAGAGAGAGAGAGAGAGAGAGAGAGAGAGAGAGAGAGAGAGAGATGGAGAGCTGACAATGGTATATAATTATTATCTAACTATTTTAGCTAAATCACAGATGGTAGTGCTCGTTTAAACCGCATATAGATCTACAGAGTGTAGCCTGGCTCTGCTCTGTTTGAGCTAGTTCTTTTAACAGATATAGCAGAAATCAGGATTTTAAGTATACACTAGTAAACTCATCTCCAATTTTGTGACATTCTTTTGAACATTTAAGTTGCAGCATCTAAGATAAAAATTATATCGCCTCAGATTATGAACGTAGCAATAGAATACAACGTTAACAAATAAAACGTTAACTTATCGCCAGAGAATCTTTTAACTATATAAACCATTTGGGTCGTGACAAGAGAAGATGTGTGTCAAGCGAAGAGCCCCATTTAGATAGTCATTGAAACAAATCTTCCTTAGGAGGAGCGAAAAGTCAGTACTCGGCCTAATAGGATGCGCGGACGGGGCAGGCATGCTCAAAGACTCATTTTGATTGTATTTGTTTGATTTGAGGTTTAATGCCCCCGTCAACACTGTATATGTCATTTTCGAGACGTTGTTTCCAATTTTGTGGGACTTTTACCCGCCATTCAGATGAAATGACATCTCAAGCCCTGTCGCCCAATGAAGCATGGACGGGCCGACTCGCACCGCTTTGCCTGGGCAGGCTTATATCCTCTAAGCGGTTTACCAGTACTCGTGTGCGTGGAAGCATCATGCAGCCCATCTATTTCTTCAAGCCACACATTTTGAATTGTCATCAGGAAAACATGTCAGAACTGACAATTGTGGAGTGTGCAAGTTCTTCTGGGACAGACTAGGTAGTTTCTGTCAATAAGATCCCCTGAAATATGTTCCAAATTCCACAACTGAATCAGTGACTCCATAGTAAACAAATTACCTTTCTTCTTTGTGGTAATCTCTCCCTGTATCACGATCTCATCTTCAGCTTCTGGTAATAACTGAAAACTACTGGTTGTAGTTGCTTCTGACACTGTTGGAGTTACATTGATCTTCTTTAGAAAAACATTTGGCGTGTTGTATTCTTTTGATTCATTGCCTAACTTTATACCGCCGTCTACTACAACGATGCCCTTTTTCACTGTTGGACTTGTTGTCACCAATTTTTGGTCTGTACTTAAAGTTGATTTTGTCGTTGTTGTATGTGTTACATTACTAGCTGTACTCTTTGTTATAATGTCTTCTATTTTGTCTTCTGTTTCATCTGGTATAATAACAACAGGCGCGAGGGTAGTCTGGTTGGCAGTTGCAGCTGTAGTTTCTTCAAAGTGAACTTCGCCACTGCCCTCAATGATCTCCTCATGACTATCATGAACTATATTCGTTTCATCAAAACTTTGGACACCAGAACCTTCATAAATATTATAATCAACGGGAAACGTTCTTGTTTTATTATCTTTTTCTTTCAATGGTAAATCACTTATTACGCTGACAGAAAACGCGCTATCTCTCTTAACACAAGCACGTATGAACTCATCCGTTATAAGATCTGAAACAGTTGAGCACGAATCACACACAGTATCACTATGCAGTAAACACGGAGCCGACACAAATTCACCAACATCACACTTTGAGCACTTTGAACACGACTGAAAATTATTGTATTGAGAAGTAAAAGTTCCTTCAGCACATAGAGAACATATAGTGTCATGTGCATCTGAACATAGTCTTGACGCAAAATAACCGGGTTTGCATTGGCGACAGTCAGTGTTTGTACTTGTCTCCTGTGACAGCACAATCTGGAACAGAAAATGAATCAATAAATATAGGATATTTACACTTTTAGATGAATCCCAAATAATATTTCATCTTGTGTGTTGAAAATATCAGAATTTCACGAGTGCGAAGCACGGGTGAAAATTCTGATGTTTTCAACCCACGAGATGAAATACTTTTGATATTTATCATCAGAAATAAAAAAAAAATATTTTTATTTTATAATATTTTAGGACACTTACTGTAATTGTTCAATGGGATCCTACGTCACAACTTATGACTTGGCTATGACGTCACAACTGTCATTTTCAAATATAAACAGATCGCCATTTTGAATACATTATTTTTAAAGTACAAAGAGTGCTTTTTAAGGTATTTTACAGAATTATTTTATAGATTGCATATATGAATTTTGGCTAGAAAAGTAGTCCGGGCTGCTACTGTGAAATAACACGGTCATGTTATTTTTCACACTGTGAAAAAATCATTTTCACACTGTGAAAATATCATTGTTATTTGTTTCAGATATGCATTGATTTCACTGAACTTTATATATTGTGCGCACAAGATATTATCTTCTTCTCACAACATATTATCTTGTTTGCACAACATAGATCTTGGGAAGTTTTGCGAACAAGATATTATCTTGTGCAGACAAGATATTGTCTTGTTCGCACGACATACTATCATGTGCGTATACAATCTTGAGCGCACAAGATATGAAGTTGTGCGAACAAGATAATATCTTGGGCTGACAAGATAATATCTTGTTCGCACAACTTAATATTTTGTGCGCAAAAGATAATATGTTGTGCGAACAAGATATTATGTTGTGCGCACAACTTCCCGGGTTCCGTGTGATCAAGCTGACAGGAGCCTGTTTCGTTTTACCCTTAAATTTATGTACTGCAAGCAAACAACGAAGACCCTGAGCAGACGCCGCGTTCTGTGGCGTCTGATCAGGATCTACACTGTTTGCCCAACTAAATGCATGGTCCCAGTCCACATTCTATTTTAACCATCTTACGCAAAACTCTGACCTCACAGCGATAAGAATAGCGAAGCTATTTTCTAAACATAACCGTTACCTAAATTTCGTATAAATCAGTGATAGTGATCGAACATCAGTACCAAAGAACTACTTGTCCTTAGTAACTCCGGGTCGATTGACAAAGAATCGAACAAACCCGTAAGTTAATCACATAAAAATAATGTATATCCCTTCAACGTGGTTTCAAAAAGCAACAGAAAGCGGCAACGGTTAATGGGAAAGAAATTGTTTATGCGAAGAAAATAAATTTCAGAATCCCCCATACGCTTCTCCCTTTCTTCAGGACGATTGGAAAAGTGGTGCGAAGCTCGCTTACCAAGTACTGCTTACCATCCGCGGAGGCCTTCTTACACCCTTCCTTTTGGGGTCAATGTTTGTTCATTACGATAACACATCCGTGTGATATAGTGCATTTTAATTCCTCCAAAAAGGTACTTTTTCTGATGAAAATGTGTGATATTTTCCTTATTTCTGCTCCAAACATAGGTTTTCGGTACTCGTTAGAACCGCCTCATTGAGGCGGTTCTAACGAGTACCCACCACCTTTGTCTTGGAGCACAAATAAGGAAAATAATGTTTACCCCTGTAAACCCCAGTTTTCTCTTTACAAAGTGGGGTTTAGGGGGGGGGGGGGTCTTTATTTCACGGACTTGTTCACGTGATGTGGTCTCAAAATTCGGATTTGTCCATCACGAAAACATGCCTATATAATTTTGACCCCCTTCAACCCCACTTTTATACAGGTAAACTAAGGTTTACAGGGGCAAATCTTATTTTTCTTATTTCTGCTCTAATATATAGATTGTGGGTACTCGTTAGAACCGCCTCATATAGATTGTGGGTACTCGTTAGAACCGCCTCGACGAGGCGGTTCTAACGAGTACCCACAATCAATATTTTGAGTAGAAATAAAAAAAAAATCACAATTTTTCATCTCAAAATTTTAGTTTTTTTTCGGCGGTAAAGTTTACAATGTATTTGTATAGGCATGTTTTCGTAATGATTTACGGATGTTTTAGTGTTTATGGCTTGGACTACTATTTATAGTTAGTTACATACATCATTCTAACACAGTTGTAAGCTGCTAAATGTGGCGTTTTTATATTGCCATACCGAGTTTGAAATGATCGCTCTTCAAAGGTTAAAAGGTTTAGTTAAGTGCTGTTCATGTATATTAAATAAAAAAACAATAATAATAATAAAAAATACTTATCTTGTTTCTGACCGAGGGTTAAAGCCCCCGCCCATAGGGGCTTGAAGAAATATATGGGATGCATGATGCTTCCACGCAGAGCTGAAACCGGCCCGCACACTAGAATTGGCAAACCGCTTAGAGGATCTAAGCCTGTCCAGGAACCGCGGTGTGTTACAACGCATAATGTAGTAATGTAGTAATTACTACATTTTGATTTTTTTTACTACATTATGCGTTGGCATAGTCGACGCGAAATGAAGTAAAAAAATTATTTCATTTCGCGTTGATATGCACCATATCGACGCATAATGAAGTAATGATGGTAGAACATAGCTGTCTTCGAAAAGACTTAGGAAGCAATACAGTTAAATTCCTACAATTTAGACCACATTTGAGACGGTTCAAAAGTGGTCTTTAAGACCACAGTTGAACAGTCCAAAAGACGGTCTTCCACAAAAGCACACTGAAGGTCAAAATCACAAAGAAAAAGGTTTATTGGGCGGCATCTCAATGTCGGGTAAAAGTCCCATGAAATTGGAAGCAACGTCTCCAAAATGACCTACATAGTGTTGACGGGGACGTTAAACCTCAAATCAAACAAATCAAACAAAAGACAGACAGGCAGACAGACAGACAGACAGACAGACAGACAGACAGACAGAATGGACAAAAACTATATACCCCCTTGCATACTTCGTATGCCGGGGGTATAAATAGATGGGCTGCACGATGCTTCCACGCAGAGCTGATACCGCCCGTACATGAGTCTTCGTAATCTGCTTAGAAGGTCTAAGCCTGTCCAGGAAAACTGCTGCGAGTCGGCCCATCCATGCATATAAACCCTATTGCTTTTAATTGGACGGCAGCGATTGAGATGTCATTTCATCTCAATATCGGGTAAAAGTCCCATAAAATTTGAAGCAATGTCTCCAAAATGACCTAAATAGTCTTGACGGGAACGTTAAACCTCAAATCAAACAAACAAACTGTTGACGCATAATGAAGAAAAATTAAGTATGCCACCCATCGCCGCAAAATGAAATAATTCTTTCATTTTGCTCAAACCTCTTAGTATCGACGCATAATGAAGTAAAAACGACATTTTATTTCATTTCGCGTCGACTATGCCAACGCATAATGTAGTAAAAATTTCAAAATGAAGAAATTACTACATTACTACATTATGCGTTGTAACAGCGGTGCGAGGTGGACCGTCCATGCTAATAAACCCTATTGGTTTCATTGGGCGACAGGGCTTGAGTTGTCATTTCATCTCAATGTCGGGTAAAAGTCCCACAAAATTGGAAGCAATGTCTCCAAAATGACCTTTACAGTGTTGACGGGGACGTTAAACCTCAAATCAAACAAAACAAAGACCGAGGGTTATGTTTTTGTTGTTTATTTTTTCTCAGTTCACAAAAATAACGTGGCCGGATATACTTTTTTGTCGTTTCATAGCATTTATATTTTAAGAGCCCTGCAGTTTGTGGTATACCTACATGCTACACAGCACTAAATGTCCATTGCAAAAATACATTTGCGCCGCGACAAGCAGCACGAGTCTTCAGATTCATGCACTAAGCAAAGGCTCGAATTAGCTTTCATAAATGCACCTGTTCTATTGGAAAGCAAGTGGAAACTTGTGGTCAAAAGTCACCAACGTTGCGTACAGCGAAGACTCATATGAGACTGTGCGGAAGCACAGTCTGATCTGAGTCTTCGTTGTTCGCACACGACTGAAAACGTCTTTTTGCTTGCCACGGCTGAACTGTGAACCTCGTCTTCCGCAAAGAGGCGGCAAGGTTTAAGAGGCCAACATAAAATTAAGGAAATGGATGTAAAACTTAAAGTTAATTTAATCCCGCATACGTTGTATAGCGGGGTATGTTTTTCATGTTGGCTGTCTGTCCTAACATCAATTTACTGTACATGTAGATGATATCTTGAGATGAGTTGATGCCTTGCGATCAAATTGCATGTAAGTGTACATATTTTCGGGGTGTATTAATGTTCGCGAATTTTGCAATTGGCAAGATTCCGCGAACATTAATACACTTAAACAATTTGGAGAATTAGTAAATCCGGGAACTTTAATACCCATGAATATGAACGAATCTGGAAAGCCGCGAACATGTGTGTACGCGAAACACAATTACAGTTCACAATGATATTGAAATATCTCGCTTTGGGTTGTTATTGTTTTTCAGAATTTTCGTGAGTTTTCAGCAGAGTTACTGCCCTTGATTTTAAAACTAACTGAGTGGGAACGCAGGCGTAGTTTTTTGTCGCCTATAGTCGAAGACGAAGCGACTCAAAACGTATTTGGGTCAACTTCATTATCTATCAATCGACCCAAAGGTTCTAAGTGATCAAGTAGCTTCCCTGCGACTTATCCACGTGAACAATAAACGAACCAGTGCATGACAAAACCTACAATAATACATGTGCGCCAAACGAAGACTTGAATCAGCCTGCGCATCCTCGCAGTCTGATCAGAGTCTTCGGTGTGCGCTCTAAGGATAGTAAGGGCCTAATGCCCCTTCTAGCAGCAAGAGAAGTCTCTGGTTAGATTATATGGATGCGCATGCTGATCTGATTCTTCGCTGTGTGTACATGTGAGTTGTAGGAAATGCGGTGCACCGACTCATTAATCTAATCCGCGCGCAAAATGCTTTTGTACGAAATTAAAGTAGCGGTTATTTATAACGGAGATATTCTTGTCCTTGTGACTAGGGCTGACTAATCGGAGCTGAAACGGTAATCGATTATCAGACCTGATATTGTGGTCGGTAATCGATTCGTAATCACTGAAGATTTGATAATAATTTTACCTGTCTGGCTTTGTCTGAGCCTGACTCTCAGCATATGTTGTACTTTACCATAAGTATATTTGAACAGGCAGGCATGAGCAAACAGTGTAGACCCAGATGAGACGCCACAATCTGCGGCGTCGCATCAGTTTCTGCACTGTTTGCCACTGGTTCAGCTATTTTATGCACAACTTTGGGTAGTAAATTGCACTTATCAAATAATCGATTACAAGCAAATCAGTACTGATAATCATTCTTGTGGAATTTATCGATCGATTAATCGATTTATCGTAACAATCTTACTTGATACCCCTTGTTGTGTAAAGAGAGTTTTGCTGTTTTTTTTGTGTTGTTTTTTTTTATTCTGGACTGACCGTATGTGCTTGGTTATGCGCACTCAGTACAGACCCAAATCAGACGCCACAGAACGCGGCGTCTGATCAGCATCAACACCAATTGCTTAAAGTACAGGAGTAAAGGAGTGAAAGAGGGTTAAAGGAAACGATTTATTTTTTAAGATCCATTTCCAGCCTGCAATAAGAGACAATCGATCAACCTGTACTGTCAGTTCTTTGATATGACAGGCGAGACAATAAAACATATTAACCTATTTAGTACCAAAACCCCCAAAACGGATACCCTGGCAAACAGTGCAGGCCCAGATCAGACGCCGCAGAACGCGGCGTCTGATCAGGGCCTCCACTGTTTGCTAAAAGTTCAGCCCTTTTCCTAATCAGTTTTGAAGAAAACACAACCCGACATCCCTAAATATTGAAATGAACTTCTGCTATTTTTATATATAAGGAGGACGATTCCGTTTGGTACAAAAAGGGCTAAAGAAGTACATGTAATGAAACGTATCCATGTAATGTTGTGTCACTACATGTCATATTCAGGTCATTAATGTAATGAGGAAATTATACATGATCGCCTCTGAACTTAGCTTGTTATGCTTTCCTTTTACAATCGAAAAGTTGTAGGACAATGCTCTATGAAAACAACGAATGTTGTTTGTGGTTTCACAACTGCAGTGTAGGCGCAATTCAACTTTGTACGGTGTTACAGGCCATATATTAAACACTTCTGTAAACCCAACTTTATGCGGAGAAAATCGGGATTTCATCACGAAAACACACCCATGTAATTTTGACCCCCTTTAACACCATTTAATAAAGCATTATTGTCTTATTTCTGCTCTAAAACATCATGATAACATGCCCGTGAAATGAATACCCTTCTATACCCCATGTTATATAGAAAAAACTTGGGTTTACAGGGGGTATACATTATTGTGCTTCTTTTCGCTCCAAGACTAGGGACCCCAAGACTAGGGTTGTGAGTACTCGTTAGAACCGCCTAAATGAGGCGGTTCTAACGCCCGGAGCACCTGCAACCTACGTTAGGGGCATCGATAGGCAAAAAAAACATCACAAATTTTCATCAGAAAGTAACCATTTTGGAGAAATGAAAGAATGCACTATGAGAAACGGGCCTGTTATCGAAATGATGAGGCGGTTCTAACGTGTACCCATAATCTATATTTCGAACAGAAAGACGAAAAAATATCACAATGTTTCGTCTTGAAATTTGCATTTGTGTGTGTGTGTGTGTGTGTGTGAGGGGCAGTAAACTATACAATGTATTTATATAGGCGTGTTTTCGTTATTTTTGATTTTACTCTGAGCTCTGATTTAAAAAAAAAAAGTCTTCGGGATATGCGACCTTGGCCAAGTTGTTCAAAACATTGTTAACTTAACGAGCTCGTTAATGGTTAATGGTCAAATTGTTAACTGTTCTAGCAAGTGCATTTTCCAATACTCTGGTAATTTATGCCGAAAAAAAGTGAGCAGCTTTTGCATTTGCAAAGGCTGCACACATTTTTTTCTGCAAAAATATAACGATATTTGAAATATTCATTGATCGAAATTTTAACAATATGTTAACTAAGAACCATCACGAAAACACGCCTATATAATTTTGAACCCCTTGAACCCCACTTTTATATAGTAAAACTGGGGTTTCCGGGGGTATACCTTATTTTTCTTATTTCTGCTCTAAAATATAGATTGTGGGTACTCGTTAGAACCGCCTCGAGTGCCCACAATCTATATTTTGAGCAGAAATAAGAAAAATATCACAATTTTTCATCTTAAAATTTTCATTTTTTCGGCGATAAAGGTGGCAATGTATTTGTATAGGCGTGTTTGCGTAATGATTGTTAGTTTTGAACAACTGGTCCCAGGTAAGACACTGCTGAGCTACACAGACGAGTAAGAGTGTTGAGATTTTGGGATAAAATATATCATCATAAACGGTCCCAGCCCATCGGGGCTTCGAGAAATAGATGGGCTGAATGATGCTTCCACGCAGAGCTGAAACCGACCGCACACGAGTACTGGTAAGCCGCTTAGAGGGTCTAAGTCTGCCAAGGCAAAGCCATGCGTGTCGGACAATCCATGCTTATAAACCCTATTGGTTAAATTGGGTGACAGGGCTTGAGATGTCATTTCTTCTCAATGCCGGGTAAAAGTCCCACTAAAATGGAAGCAACGTCTCAAAAATGACATATACAGTGTTGACTGGGGCGTTAAACCTCAAATCAAACAAACAAACAAACTCATCATAAAAACACGCCTATGTATTTGACATCATTAAACGCCACTTTTTTGTTCTTAAACTGGGCTTTACAGGATCTAAGCCGGTCCAGGAACCGCGGTGCGAGGTGGACCGTCCATGCTAATAAACCCTATTGGTTTCATTGGGCGACAGGGCTTGAGATGTAATTTCATCTCACTGTCGGGTAAAAGTCCCACAAAATTGGAAGCAACGTCTCCAAAATGACCTTTACAGTGTTGACGGAGCCGTTAAACCTCAAATCAAACAAACAATTTACATGGGTACACATTGTTTTCTTTATTTAGTGCAAAAAAGATTGTGTGTACTCGTTTGAACTGCCTCGCCGAAGCGGTTCAAACAAGTACACACAATTTATTTTTGTACAGAAATATAAAAAAAAATAAAATTCTTATAAGATTTTTTTTTCATTTTGGCAGTATACACATGTATGTAATTTTAAATATAATTGAATAGGCGTGTTTTCATAATGTTGCGAACACATGGGTGCTGACCAGGTACTAATCAGACTGCGCAAGCAGATAGGAACCTTGTTGTTTGCAAATGCACAATCCCAAACAAGAGCACCAAGATGGTCCTATGTCGCTCACCTGTGCCAACAGAATCAAAGTTTCAGGAGGTGCCAACCTTTACTGAAGGATTTATGCGAGTACAATGTGATGATACCGTAAGCATTTTCTGCAATCAAGTTGAATTAAATAGGTGATAAATAGGCTGACTTCACCGGTTTTCAGACTAATTCAAGCTTTTATCCCTGACTTGCTTATATGTAACTTTCAAGAAGATCCGGTATAAACTGAAGGGGCTATGGCGTGCAAGGTCAAAAATATGGAATTAATTGCTGCAATCAAAGAGATGTAACTCTATGACAAATAGGCGAACCCCACCAATTTTCAAATTCCTCCGAGCTTTACTGCCTCACTTATTTGTTTGCAAGTTTCATGAATTTCATGAAGGGGCAGCAGTGATGATAAGTTCGAAAAATATCTCTTACATGTAAGTTACAAAAAGATCCGATGAAAAATGAAGGGGCTATGGTGATGACAAGGTCAAAAATAAGCATTTTCAGAAGTAAAGGGGACGTAACTCTACAATAGATGAGTCAACCTCGTCAGTTTTTTAACTCAACCAAGCCTTTTTCCCTGACTTACTTGTTTGTAAGTTTCAAGAAGATCCAATCAAAACTGAAGGGGCCACGGTGATGAAAAGGTCAAAAATAAGCTTTTTCAGCAAATGAGGGGACATACATGTAACTTCGTCAGTAATCGACCCACATCGCTGGTTTTCAAATTCATCCGAGCTTTTAACCCTGACTTACTTGTATGTAAGTTTCAGGATGATCAATTCAAAACTGAAGGGGCTATGGTGATGACAAGGTCAAATATTTGCATTTTCAGCAATCAAAGGGACGTAACTCTATGATAAATGGGCCGACTTTGCCGGTTTTGGAACTCACCCGAGTTTTTATCCCCAGCCACCTTACATATATAAGTTTCAGAAAGATGTGATCAAAACTGAAGGGTCTACGGTGATGACAAGGTAAAAAATCGGCATTTTCAGCAATCAAAGGGACGTACCTCTATGATAAATGGGCTGACATGGCCGATTTTCCAACTCATCCGAGTTTTTATCCCCAGCCACCTTACATATATAAGTTTCAGAAAGATCCGATCGAAACTGAAGGCGCTACAGTGATGACAAGGTCGAAAACCGGCATTTTCAGCAATCAAAGCGACGTAACTCTATGACAAATGGGCCAACTTGGTCGGTTTTCGAATTCACCCGAGTTTTTACCCCAGCCACCTTACATATAAGTTTCAGAAGGTGATGACAAGGTAAAAAATCGGCATTTTCAGAAATCAAAGGGACGTAGCTTTATGATAAATGGGCCGACTTAGCCGATTTTCGAATTCATCCGAGTTTTTATCCCTAGCCACCTTATCTATAAGTTTCAGGAAGATCCGATTAAAACTGAAGACGCTACGGTGATGACAAGCATTTTCTCATTGTAAATCTATGGGACATTGTGGTTGCCATAGCAACCAAAGTTTACGTTCGATTTCGAATAAAAGCTTATGTCATCAATGCCCCACCAGAGGCATGCTACAGATGAGAAATGATTGAGATCAACCTGCACGCTGCAGAGATATAGCTGGTCAAAAGTGTGGACGGACGGACGGACGGACGGACGGACGACGGAGGGACTACCATCCTGTAAGCTCCCCTGGAGCCTTCGGCCCAGGCGAGCTAAAAAAAGGAGAAACGAAGAAAATAAAAAAAAAAAATCAACAGCTTTTCTCATTTTCTCATGTTGTCGGTCATATAATCTTTTAAGTTGTTGCCAACTGTCATAGACGTGAAGAATATATTCCAGTAGCATTATCAATTTTCAATATGAGCCCCTCTCAGTGCGTCTAGTCCATTTTTCCCTCATAATGGAAACACGCCTATTAAATATTATAGAGGATCTTACATAAGTGTTCATGTATTATTGAATTTATTAAACTCGTTGAGGAAAATGGATAAAATGCGAGGCTTTGCCGAGCATTTTATCCTTTTTCCTCAACGAGTTTAATAAATTCAATAATATGTATTATTGAATTTATTAAACTCGTTGAGGAAAATGGATAAAATGCGAGGCTTTGCCGAGCATTTTATCCTTTTTCCTCAACGAGTTTAATAAATTCAATAATACATGAGCAGGAATGCAAGATTCTTTTTATCATATGACATTTAAAACACATTTTATTCACGATTGGTTACAAAAATGTCAATATTTCGCCATTACTAAACGCGACGTCGTTAAGGGCGTCGTACATGTAACGTTACGGGACGTATCTACCTAATTTGCATATTTAATCCACGAGTGGATTATCGAAAATATTACATGGCGTTATAACACTCTCAGACGCGACGTCATATGATAAATTGAAAATATTACTACGAAAAATTGAAAATATTCTAATAAAAAAATCAGATATTTTTTTATATATTTCTGCTCAAAACATCGATTACGGGAACTCGTTAGAACCGCTTCGGTAAGGCGGTTCTGACTGGTACCCACAATCAATGTTTCTGAGTAGATGTATACCCCTGTAAACCCCATTTTACTACATACCAGTGGGGTTTAAGAGGGTCAAAATTATGTAGGCGTGTCTGTCTGTTTGTTTGTGAGAGTAAAATATAATCTAAAGCCTGGAAGAATGAATTGACATTTTCTGGGCAAGACTAGCTAATTTCGGCCCTTTAAGCCTCACCAGTGACCCTCAGTGAATAATCACAAATAACAAGAAAATATAACCAGTACTTCAGCTGAAGTGCACGACCCGCCGGATGCTTTTAGCTTTATGAGTGTTACCATATATGGGTATGGCGGCCATTTTGGTCATATGACCTGGACCTAAAACGGTTCCCCCAATAAATGCGCCTTATCGTAAGGAGCAAAAATATATCATATATTTTAGTACTGTATTCTGAATCGTTTGCAGTATAAAATGCATTCTCACTTTTCCAATACAAAAGCATATGTGTCAAAGTTTGACCTAGGCACAAAGGTCAAGGTAAACCCAGGGTCACAATTTAAGCAATTTATGATGGTCCCAGATGTTATTTATCAAGTTTCGTGGAAATCTGCCCAGTGGTTCTGGAGGAGACTATTTTTGAAGGGTTTTTACCATATATGGCTTGACGGCCATTTTGGTCATGTGACCTGGATCCCATGAGCAAATTTTGGTTTCCCCCATCCCATAGAGGCTCCATATGAAACTTGACTTCAATCGGTCCAACGGTTTCCGAGGAGAAGCAGTTCGAAAATTTTCACATTTTTCACCTCGGCGAGGCTATACTAAATGGAATGTAATATTTCGCAAGTTCATTGGTAAGATCTCATTCGTATCTATCAGTGTGCCACTAATTGTTTAAATATTCCAAGCGGTTAAGTCACTATCACCAATTTTCATAAACGGGTTACGGACGGACAGACAGACAGACCATATATGGCTTGGCGGCCATTTTGGTCATGTGACCTGGACCCCATGAGCAATGAAATTTGATTTCAATCGACCCAACGGTTTCCGAGGAGAAGCAGTTCGAAAAATTTCACATTTATCGCTTCGGCGAGGCTATACTAAATGGAATGTAATATTTCGCAAGTTCATTGGTTAGATCTCATTGATATCTATCAGTATGCCAAAAATTGATTAAATATTCCAAGCGGTTAAGTCACTATCACCAATTTTCACAAACGGGTTACGAACGGACCCAAAGAAGGTCAAGGTCAACCCAGGGTCACCATTTTAGCAATTTATGATGGGCCTACGTCCCAGATGCTATTTATAAAGTTTCGTGGAAATCTGCCTAGTGGTTCTGGAGAATGCTATCTTTGAAGGGTTTTTACCATATATGGCTTGGAGGCCATTTTGGTCCTGTGACCTGGACCCCATGAGCAAATTTTCGTTTCCCTATCCCATAGAGGCTCCATATGAAATTTGAATTCGATCGGCCCAATGGTTTCCGAGGAGAAGCAGTTCGAAAATTTTCACATTTTTCGCCTCGGCGAGGCTATACTAAATGGAATGTAATATTTCCCAAGTTCATTGGTTAGATCTCATAGATATCAATCAGTATGCCAAAAATTGTTTAAATATTCCAAGCGGTTAAGTCACTATCACCAATTTTCACAAACGGGTTACGGACGGACAGACAGACAGACCATACATGGCTTTGCGGCCATTTTGGTCATGTGACCTGGACCCCATGAGCAAATTTTGGTTTCCCCCATCCCATAGAGGCTTCATATGAAATTTGACTTCAATCGGCCCAACGGTTTCCGAGGAGAAGCAGTCCGAAAATTTTCACATTTTTTGCCTCGGCGAGGCTATACTAAATGGAATGTAATATTTCGCAAATTCATTGGTTAGATCTCATTGATATCTATCAGTATGCCAAAAATTGTTTAAATATTCCAAGCGGTTAAGTCACTATCACCAATTTTCACAAACGGGTTACGGACGGACAGACAGACTGACAGACTGAGAGAATGACCGAATGACAGAATGACACGGTGATTTTAGGGCACTCTTAGAAATCAACCGACTTCAGTCGGTTGCTTTTTCTGCGGGTCGTGCAATCTGCACTAAGATGACGAAAAACGGCCGTCACACATTCCCTAATTACAAACACTAGATGTAGCGACTAAAAACACGCGTCTGAGTGCCCATCTATATTAAGTAAGAAATACTCGTTCATGAATTTCTTGATCAAACGTGTATTCATTTCCTGAAATAGGAAAAGTCATTAAAATTTACCTCAATTAAACAAGCTCTTGTCTCAGGGGGAACAACCTACGTCAGAGCAGTGACGTAATTTTTTTTTGTTTGATTTGGGGTTTAACGTCCCTGTCAACACTGTAAAGGTCATTTTGGAGACGTTGCTTCCAATTTTGTGGGACTTTTACCCGACATCGAGATGAAATGACACTCAAGCCCTGTCGCCCAATGAAACCAATAGGGTTTATAAGCATGGACGGTCTGACTCGTGCGCACCGCTTTGCCTGGGCAGGCTTAGATCCTCTAAGCAGTTTACCAGTACTCGTGTGCGGGTCGGATTCAAGCCCCGATGGGCGGGGGCCGAGCAGTGACGTCATAACCATTCGTAGGTTTGCCGGCGTTGGCTACACAAAAGGCATTTGTCACATCAAGTAGACGCAGTCGGTGCATTAGGTCATAAAAGAATCAAACATACTGGAATATGTCTCAGAAATGTGGCCCTTTCTTTAAATAACGCAACACAAGCTGATTTGGCAATGATGTCGGAACTACCATTGTTTACCGAAATGGCCGCTTCAGAACTGGATACGACATCTCTGCTATGACGTAGGTTGTCACCCTTATGTCTTAAGCAACCACGCTTTGACTTAATTCTGCGTGTGTGATAGCGCGCGCGAGTGCCGCAGTGTGTGTGTGTGGGGGGGGGGGGGGGGGGGAAGGATGCGGTTTAGACGACACAAACAGGGAGTCATGGAAGTTCTATTCATTGTAGAATTTCAAGGACACAGGGTGCTTGAGCAACTGTTTCGATGCTATTTTCCCCCTTTAAAAGTATGGGTCTTCTCTTAGGAAATTTGCTCCTTTAATACTGGACACTTGCACATAGCCAAGCAGTGTAGACCCAGATCATACGCCGCATTTTGCGGCGTCTGATCAGGATCTACACTCCATAAAATACAGGAGTTTCGGGTTAACTGAAACAGTCAAGGCCCCCGTTCAGGGCCATTTTCCCAGCCTACACATAGAGACAATCGACCCAACAGTGCTGTTAATTCTTTGATTTTTCGGAGGGCAAGCCCACAAAAATTCATAAAGCTTGTCTCCCACGTCAAAATTTGAGGAAACTGTACCATATGTATACATTCGCCTTAAGGGGAATGCCTGGCAAATTTTCCGCCATTTTTCAAAGTGAGACAACTTTCGGGCCATCCTGTTCCCTTTAGTCTAAGCCCTGTCCTTAGGAGCAAATTATTTCCTTTAAGAGTTGACCCCTATTGACATGGGAGACAAAAATACTTTTGCAGGAGTTGGCTCCCCTGAAGGTATATCCATTCCTCTTAAATAACACTGAAATAGGAGTTTTCCAGCGGTGGTCTGTTTCTGACAAATCAAAGACTAGCTTAATTGATACCAAATACATTAAGACGCCAAGAGTTGCAAGGCTTTCCGCATGACTAACTTCGCATCCCACTGGCTTGCTATGGTCAATTTCATATGACGCTTTCTCCACAAGCTCGTTTCTGTATCAATTTAAGGGGATCAGCATATCTTTCGAGAAGGCTTATCAGTTGCATTGGCTCCTACGAAGCAATACTAAATCCCCCTTTTAGCTCACCGTCACGTAGTGACGAGGTGAGCTTTTGGGATCAATTTTTGTCCGTCGTGCGTGCGTCCGTGTGTGCGTCCGTGTGTGCGTCCGTAAACAATTTCTTCAAACGACAACTCCTCCTAAACCACAAATTGGATTCTGACCAAACTTCACAGGAATGATCCTTAGGTGGTCCCCTTTCAAAGTTGTTCAAATTGTTCCGGTCCGTTGCACAACTAGGTCACAGGAGCCAAAAATAGATTTTTCTTTCACTGAAAAATCTTTTTCTCCGAAACCATAAGGCCTAGGTCTTTGATATTTGGTACACATGTATAAAGCTTCATACAGTGTACCCCTACCAAGATTGTTCAAATTATAGTGCTGGGGCCATAAATGCCCCCGCCCCTTGGGCCCTCTGGTTTTACATAGGATTATATAGGGAAAATCTTTAAAAATCTTCTCCTCAGAAACCGTAACGCACAGGTCTTTGATATTTGGTATGAAGCGTCATCTAGTGGACCTCTATCAAGTTTGTGCAAATTATAGCCCTGGGGCCAAAAATGCTCCCGCCCCGAGACCCTTTGGTTTTACATAACTTTTATAGGGAAATCTTTGAAAATCTTCTTCTCTGAAACAGCAAGGCCCAGGTCTATGATATTTGATGTGAATCTAGTGGACCTCTATCAAGACTGTTTAAATTATAGCCCTGAGGCCAAAAATGCCCCCGCCCCGGGGCCATTTGGTTTTACATAGGCTTATGTAGCTTTATCTAGTGGACCTTTGCCAAGATTGTTCAAATTATAGCCTTTGTTGATATTTGGTATGAATCTTCACCGTTTTAGACCTCCCTTAACATTATGCACATCATAGCTCTGGGGCCAATGATGGCCCTCCCCGGGACCCACTTGTTACTCTATGGATCAGGTGAGCGATCCAGGACTATCATTACCCTCTTGTTTTAGAGTATTTGTTGCAAAGGAAAGCAAACAAGGAGTCGAAATGATGTCCCTGGTGTAAAAAAAAAATATGCGTGTGTGTGTCGGCCCGGGGGGAGGGGGCTTGCGCCTTGAGTTTAACCATCGAGTACCCATATATTTATAATTTTTGTTTAAGAGCAAAAGTTAATGTATGTTTAGCTGGCCCCGTTACACCGAATATTTCCCAATAAAATTAGGATTTACACGGGAATTTTATTTAACGGCCTCACGTGTGATGTGCGGCAACTGGGAATTTAGGCAGCACGCTGGAATGCATTTTATAGTGAAAAGTCTCAAATTCAAAACAAAAGAAATAAAGTGCAAATGAGAAATTAGAATACGCTCCTTTTTGGTTAAACTCCCAAAGGAAACAACCATATATCACGCTTTAATTACGTCTTCGTTGAAACCATGAAACTTTATGTTCCGCTCAGCACTTTAACAAGTCCGTATACTGAATGACATTGCAACAGCCACTTTATATACGAACAACTGGGGTTTACAATATTTTCAGTGATTCGGTCAAAACATAAATTGTGAGTTCTCGTTGGGACCGCCTCAAAGAGATGGTTCATACGAGCAAACCATTGGGCCAATTTGATTCTAACTTCACAGGTATGTTGCTTAGTTGTTCCCTACCAAAATAGCTAAAATCGTTCCGCTCCGATAAACACGATGGAAGCCAGAACTAAAACAAATCTTTAAACGACAAGTCTTCCTATACCCCACGACCAGTTCCAATCAAATTTCATAGGAATGTAGCTGAGGTCACTCGCTACCAAAATAGCTAAAACGGTTTCGATCCGATGAACAAAATGGCCGCTATAGCCAGAAATAGAAAAATCTTTAAACGACAACTCCTCCTATACATTTGGGCCAAATTCAATCAATCTCCATGAGAATTTTGCTGAGGTAAACTTCTACCGAAACATCTAAACCAGTTCCGCTCCAATGAGCAAAATGACCACTAGAGCTAAAAACAGAAAAAAAACACAATTTTCTCCAATAAATGCAAACTCCTCTTAAACCCTTGGACCAATTTGATACATATTTCAGAAGAATGTTGCCTAGGTGGCTTCCTACCAAAATAGCTAAACCGATTCCGCTTTGAAGAAAGAGATGGCCGCCAAAGCTAAAAATAGAAGAAAAAAATCTTTGTGATAGCTTCTATACCTTAAGTCCAATTCCATTCAAACTTCACAGGAATGCTTCTTAGGTGACCCTCTACCAATCTATATATATATACATGTAGCAGTTCCACTCGGTTAAACAAGATAACCACCGGAGCCAAAAACACAAAAATCTTTTTAAGACAACTTCTGCTACAGATTTAGTCCAATTTCGTTCAAACGTTACAATAATATTGCTTAGATGGTCCTTTCCCAAACTAGATAAACTGGTTCCGCTCCAATGAACAAGATGGTTGCAAGAGCTAAATTAAAAAACAAACAAAAAAAAAAAAAAAAACTTTTAAATGCTAATTTCTCCTATACCTATATGGTCCAATTTCATTCAAACGTCATAGGGTTGTTGCTTGTCATGTTCCTCTTCAAAAAAGCTTAAACGGTTTCGCTCTAATGAAAAGAAAATGGCTGCCAGCTAAAACTAGAAAGCAAAAAAGCTAAATTCTCCTATACTTTTGGTCCAATTTCATTCAAACTTAAAAGGAATGATGTTTAGGCCAATATCTACGGAACCCGGGAAGGGACATGATTTTTTTTTATTTTATATGTTGTGCGAACAAGATAATATCTTGATGTGAATTATCTTGTCCGCACAAGATATTATCTTGTCCGCACAAGATATTAAGTTGTGCGAACAAGATATTATCTTGTCCGCACAAGATAATATCTTGTCTGCACAACATAGATCTCGTGCGCACAAGATATTATCTTGTCTGCTCAAGATATTATCTTGTCCGCACAAGATAATATCTTGCCCGCACAATTTCCCAAAATCTATGTTGTGCTAACAAGATAATATGTTGTGCGAACAAGATAATATGTTGTGCGAACAAGATCATATCTTGTCCGCACAAGATAATATCTTGTCCGCACAAGATAATATGTTGTCCGAACAAGATAATATCTTGTCCGCTCAAGATATTATCTTGTTCGCACAACATATTAAAAATAAAAAATCATGTCCCTTCCCTGGTTCCGTAAATATCTACTAAATTATGCTAACTATTTTTCACTTAGATGAGAAAGAGTGCCAATGGAGCTAACAATAGAATAATAAAAAAATTTAAATGACAACTCCTCATGTACCTTTGGTGAAATTTCATTCAAACATCACAGGATGTTGCTTAGATGATCGTTGTTTAGGAGACCTTCTACCAAAATGGTTTTGTTCCACTTAATAAAATGGCTGACAGACTTAAAAGTAGAAAAATCGTTAAGTAATAAACTTTCCTAAATTCTTAAGCAAGTTCCAGTCCATCTTCGCAAGAATGTTGCCCAGGTGCCCATTCGGCCCCCGACCATCGGGGCTTGAAGAAATAGATGGGCTGCATGATGCTACCACGCAGAGCCGAAACCGACCCGCACTCGAGTACTGGTAAACCGCTTAGAGGATCTAAGCCTGCCCAGGCAAAGCGGTGTGAAAGTCGGACCGTCCATGCTTATAAACCTATTGGTTTCATTGGGCGGCAGGGCTTGAGATGTCATTTCATCTCAATGTCGGGCAAAAGTCCCACAAAATTGGAAGCAACGTCTCCAAAATGACCTTTACAGTGTTGATGGGGACGTAAACCTCTAATCAACCAACCAACCAACCCAGGTGACCAACTATCTAATTACAAAAGTTATGCTTAATGGAATAAGCTGTCTGTCAGTTACTGTACCCACATGAATTTCAGAATCTATGTAAGTGAAATCTTGGATTCAGGTGAGCGACTAAAGGACATCTCGGCCCACCTTTTTGTTTAACGACCCAGTCAAACCTATTCAGGTCATATCGAGTCGCTCAGTCAACCTTACCACACTTCTTAGGCAGGCTAATACATAAGCGGTTACTCAGTACAGTACATGTACATATTCTTAATCCAGAAACTGACAACTACCCGTAGGAAAGATTACGTGATCAATCTCCATGAAAGAATGCTACCGATCCCGGCAGGTATCGAACAGAGGCGCATTCGACTGGACCGAGGCCCCTAGTTTCGTTATCTTTAAAGCTGAGGTATCCCTAAAGGATTGTCAATGAAAGTACAGTGAAATTCCTGTATAACATGTAACATCACCTTTGGGACTGTTCAAAAGTGGTCTTTAAGACCACTTTTGAAGAGATCCAAAGGAGGTCCCTGACCAGAGGACACTGTTGCCAGAACACACAAAGACAGTTTGCGTGCACCCGTCAAAATTAGCTTTTTATAGCAGAACTAGTCTTAATTTTAGGTGGTCTTAATAGCGGAATTTCACTGTATTTATATCTATAATTGCAACTGCACTCCAACGAAGATTACCAAGCAGGGAACTATAATACAAGATGGCTGTGGCATTACGAGAGTGAGTGAGTGTGTTTCAGTTTTACGTCCCACCAATAGCTAAGGTCTTACGGAGACGGAACCTCGGTTTAAAGACTCATTCGAAAGTCTGGAGAAGCCTGGGATCGATCCGGCAATCCCTGGTGTATCGGGCGAGTAGCATAACCACTACACCACAGAGGCTTCTTGTGGGATTACGAGAACCCATAATCTATGTTTGCAGTATAAATAAGCAAAATATCACGGGTTTTCACGCGAAAAAATCACTATTTCGGAGATGAGAAAAAGTACTATGTCGCACGGTTGTGCTTCCAAGCCTTGCGAAGCCGACAGACAAACTCGTGCTTCACACTCGTTGGTTTATCGAATTTACAAGTTTCTGTGGGAAGTATTACCTGTATTTCAAACACAAGGGGACCAAGTGTGTGTGTGGGGGTGGGTGAGTGGGGGCACAATTAGGTTTGGAAAAGTTGCTTCTCCTTGAGGTGAATCTATTCTTGTTACAAAAAGTTGTTTGGCACAAACTTTAGTATAATAACTCACCGGATTTTTTTTATAAGTTATACGGTTAAAATTAAAAGTACATGCAGTCTAATCCTTGAATTCCAAGAATGTAAAACAAAAGAAAGTGAAGCCTTATTTCGACGCTTAAGTCAGACTAAAAGATCCTTTAAACTTCTGCATGTTATTGATTTTCCCCGTATAATGAATGCATGTCTGCACAAATGCATCGCTACTGAAATATTCTTCCATAAATCATACAGGCCGCGTCGCTAATACATGTGTCTTATTTAAGAAATGAAATTTATTTTTCTGCAGTCCATGGAAGTATGAACGCAGTGGGTCGCGTGCAAAGTAAATGAACCCCGAAGGGGTTCATGTAGTAAACTTTGCTAGCGATCCACAGTCGTTAATACTTCATGAAAAGCAGAAAAATTAAGTTTATTTTTATATTTACATGATTTGCCCTTCATCACCGAGCGAAAAATGCTTGTAGGGCAAACTTTTAAAGCTGAAAAACATTTACACGCTGTTTTTCTACAAAGAGCGGAGCAGCGTTGACGTCATCAACGCCCGTGGTTAACAATGGTTTAGAATGACGTCACTTAACGTCACTGAAAATCATGTGATTCGATGCGTTCATGGAAGTATGAACGCAATTGTTTTCTATAGGTTTATACTGGAAATGTAAATATTGCGTAATAAGCGATCAATCTTACAATGTGTCATTCCTTGCAATAGTGTAGTGCACATCTCGTACCAGGTGCTTTGTACCACATCAGAAATCAGGTGCTTCCTCATAACTAGTGTAAGGATTTTCTACAGGACAATTGCTGTTTCATTACGATACTTTCTGTTCTTTCCTATCTCAAAACGATTCCATCACAAAACACGCATATATAGTTTTGATCCCTTGAACACCATTTTTATATAGTAAACTGGGGTTTTGCTGGGGTATGCATTATTTTCCTAATTCCTGCTTTAAGACATAGGCTGTGGGTACCCGTTAAAACCGCCTCGTCGAGCCGGTTCTAAAGAGTACCCGCAATCTATGTTTGGAGCAGAAACAAGAAAAAAATCGAAATTTTCCATCAGAAAATGTTCATTTTTTTTAGGTAAAATTTTCAATATGTTTAGATAGGCGTGTTTTCGTAATGTTCTGATGAAAATTTGTGATATATCTCTCATTTCTACTGAAAATATGGGTTATGGGTGCTCGTTATTACGAGTACCCCAGCCTATGCCTTGAAGCAGAAATAAGACCCAGTTTACTCTATATAAAGTTGGATTTACATGTGTTTCCACTTCTTTTAATTATCATATTCGGTTGCTTTTATACAGTGGGTAACGTCATGTAATAAAATCACATGACCACACGTGCACATGTAATAACACATGGTTACTGGCGCGTAACGTTATGACGCTGTCCAAGACAATTTAACTTCTTCTGCGACCAATCCGCTTTAAATATGTTCTATAAAAGGGTTATCCTTTGGAAGTTTGGAAGCAAAGAATACACCACAGAACTAAAAAGTATGCAGTGTACATTTTTCTGGGCCAGACTAGCTAGTTTCGGCCACTTAGGCCTCGTCAGTTACACTCAGATAATTTCGAAATTCCACAATCGAATCAGTGATCCCAAAGGACAAGAAAATATAAACTTCACTATGATGAAAGGCAGGGAGACTTTTTACGGCCGCCACGCATTCCCTTAACATTAGCTGTAGTGTCGATAAATATGTTCTATATGGAAGCAAAGAATGCACCACAGTACTGAAAAGTACATGTTTTCTGGGCCAGACTAGCTAGTTTCGGCCACATAGGCCTCATCTGTGACCCTCAGATAAATTAGTGGTTCCATGGGATCACACATCTGGGTGACATAGCGCACTTTTCATTTCGTCATAACTGATATTTTACTAACGAAAATCATATTTATGCTCTAATAATAAATTTCAGGTGCTCGGGAGAATTTCGGTGGTTCTAACGTGTACCCACAATTTTAGAGCAAAAATAACATATACACCTGTAAACCCCAGTATACCATCTTTTCATTGTACAGACTTGTTGAACAATGAGTAAGAACCGCCCACTGTGTAACTTCATCTTTTCCATCACGAAACAAGTCCATGAAACGAACAACCCCCACCCCCACTCTAAACCGCACTTGATATAGAGAAAAATGGGGTTTACGGGGTTTACATTCTCTGCCTTATTTTTGCTCAAAACATGACTTGTGGGTACTCGTTAGAACCGCCTCATTGAGGTGGTTCTAACAAGTTCAATCTTTGTTTGAAATGGTGTTTAACGTCCCCGTCAACACTGTTAGGGTCATTTTGAGGACATTGCTTCCAACTTTGAGGCTTTCGTACCCGACACTGAGATGAAATGGCATCTTAAGCCCTGCCACCCAATGAAACCAACAGGCTTATATGCATAGGACGGCCTGACTCACACCACCTTGCCTGGGCAGGCTTAGTCCTAAGCGGCTTACCACTACACATGTATGGTCAGTTTCAGCTCTGTGTGGAAGACACCCTCAATATACGTTGAAAAAAAAAATAAGAAAGCTATTACAATTTTACTTAATATTTGTCATTTCGAATTCTGTCACCATGTTAGCCGCCATTATTTCACATTGGTATGTTTCCCTAAAGGTTTTGACTGTAGAGAAGACAAAGTATTCCATTCCCTTGCACGTGCAAACCGCAAGAAATACGAATGTTAATCAATTCTGAGTTCTGATTAGCCATTTTTATACCAAATGGAATCTTTCTTTTTATAGACATCTATATATATCAGGAGTCCATTCCAAAAATAAGGGGCGTCAGGTCGTGTTTTCTTCAACATTTATTTGGATCATGAATAGCTTAACTTTTGGCAAACAGTGTAGGCCCTGATCAGTCGCCGCATTCTGCGGCGTCTGATCTGGGCCTGCACTGTTTGCCAATTACCCGTTTTGGGGTTTCCGGTACAAAATGGGTTTAAGTTCACGTAATTCAGATCGCCCTGTCCCCTCTGACATGCATCACTGTGCGAACACGGAATGATTTGGTCTCCTACCAGCTGCGTGACCGAAATATATTTAAATTGGTGAGATGAGTGGGGTGGATGCTGGGCCGAGGCATAATGTATCTTCGGGTCAGACAATTCTCTCAAATGTTTTTGGTTCCTTTCGGTAGGGTCAGTTCCTAAAGTAAAGAATTTGCGTCAGAGAAGCAATTTCTTTCTTTACGAAAAGACACCTTTACAAGAGAGCGTCGGTTTTAAGTGAAAGCGGACAGGAAATCTGTAAAAAAAATGCCGGGAATCGCGTTGCACGTATACGTTTTTTTTTTTGCGACATTTGCGTAAGGTCTAAGTCGTTTTGTCTACGCCCAGGCATATATAGACTATCTTAATGATAACTTTTGCAAAAGGTCATGTTATTTTTATTAACATGTCACCCGTGTTATTGTCTATGCCCTGGGGCATAGACTATACCTAGCCGTGGTCATCGACTACCTGAGGTTTTCTTTTGCTCTGGGAGCATTTTCGGACTGGTTGAATGCTATATTCCATTGACTGGTCATTAGCGTTATTTGTCAAAATGATTAATTATTGGAAATGACCGGAACGCATCCATAAGTTTATCACACCCTCTTCGCTTAGGAACATACTCTCAGGGTTCACGTGATCCTAACTTCCCTCATCAACTTTTGTTTGTTATCAACGACAGCTGGTAGATGTATCAGTTCTACCTTCTCAGAGTAAAAGATTGGTCGTTTTGATAATATATAAAACTGGGGTCAACATTTGGAATCTTTGGCTACCATATTTACGAGGCACACTAATACGGCATACAAATGAACAGCTTTGCATTTGACTTTGCAATGACTACAAAAATCATTGAGTATTAAGCGTGGACAAACGCTTTTTGTAAAAGCTAATTATAGATGCTGAGAGCCCAGTAACTTCTGCTGGAGACCATTCATGCGACAGGGAGTATTCCTTCATATCTCCTAATGGTTTGTTTTCTGATAAACAAAAGTGATATGTTTCTTATACACATATATACTCAAGCCAGAGGTTCCGGGTGCTTGTTTGAACCGCCTGAATTATGTATGTACCCCTGTCAACACCAGTTTTCTCAAAATCAAGTAGGGTTCATAGGGGTGCTTTCGCAAGGGCTGGTTAACCATGCTTAGTAAGATTATGCGCATGCACACGCTGGTCGGAATCTTAGCTAAACGTACATGTCAAAGGGTATAAATTTTCGCGACATGTCGCACTATTGTTATCATACGAGACTTCTGTCTGCTTTCTTCGCGACTTAGCTTGAGCATAACAAAACCGCTTCGCGTTATTCTTGACAGGCCTTATACGGGAACAAAGTAAAATAATTACGAATTCTGCACATTCTTAAAGAATGACAAACTCTGCAGAAAAAAGGACCAGAAAACGTTTTAAGACATCATCGCGGACTGTCCGTTTAAGTTGATAGGTTAATTTTTGTCATAATGCGGCTTATACACATGATACATTTACATTTCTTTTCTTCTCCCTTGAAAGCAGAAAAGGAATCTCGTCACTCCTCTAACATTCTATTAAATCTTCCCATTACGAAAACACGCCTATACAAATGCATTGTAAACTTTATCGCCCAAACAACGAAAATTTAATGATAAAAAATGGTGATATTTTTCTCATTTCCGATCAAAATATGCATGTAGATTGTGGGCACTCGTTAGAACCGCCTCGATCGAGGCGGTTCTAACGAGAACCCATAATCTATGTTTAGAGCAGAAATAGTAAAAATTAGATTTACCCCTGCAAACCTCAGCTTTACTATATAAGTGTGGGGTTCAAGGGAGGGGGGTTTCAAAATTATATAGGCGTCTTTTCGGGATCTTGCTATTCCATGATCATGATTATCGAGTGCACCGTCACATTAACAGCTGCATGTTATAAACATCCCGGTAAACCCAACTTTATAAAGAGGAGAAAGTGTGGTTTACAGGGGTATACGTACATTTTTATCTCATTTCTGGTCCAAGACACAGGTTGAGCGTACGCCTTAGAACCGTCTGGATGAGGATTGGAGAACTTGTGACAGAATGAATGCTTCCACGCAGAGCTGAAACCGACTGCACACGGGTACTGGTAAACAGCTTAGAAGGTATAAGCCTGCCCAGATAAAGTGGTGCGAGTCCATGCATAAAACCCTTCAATGGGCGGCAGGGATTGAGATGCCATTTCATCTCATTGTCGGGTAAAAGTCCCACACAATTGAAAGCAACGTCTCCAAAATGACCTAAATAGTGTTAACGGGAACGTTAAACCTCAAATCCACCAAACAAACATGTCAGGGGGTAACAATTTTCGCGACCTGTCGTTCTATTGTTATCATACCCCTGCAGGCACAAAACGTTCACTCAACGTTGAACTAACGTTGAAACAACGTTTTCAACGTTGTTTCAACGTTGGTTCAACGTTGAGCGCCTGCTGGGACGAGACTTCTGTCTGCTTTCTTTGCGACTTAGCTTGAGCATAAGAAAACCGCTTCGCGTTATGTTTGACATGCATTATACGAGAACAAAGTTAAATAATTACGTCTTAAGCCAGCACATTCTTGTAGAATAACGAAATTTGTAGAAAAAAGACCAGCAAACGTTTTAAGACATCATGAATTTGATAAAGTGATGCACGTACTGTAATGGCGCTATGCATAATGAAAACACGCCTATTCAAAAACATTAAAAATTTAACCGCCATGAAAATAAAAACTTTCAGATAAAAAAAAATCTGAAATTCTTTTCTTATTTCTGCTAAAAACATAGATTGTGGGCACTCCGACGAGGCGTTAAAACGCGTACCGACCAATCTATGTTTTTAGCAGAAATCTATCACAATCTATGTTTTTAGCAGAAATAAGAGAAATAATATATACCCTGTAAACCTCAGTTTTACTAAATAAAAGTGGGGATCATTGCCTGCACTTCTATTTTAAGGGGGTCAAAAATATAAGGATGTGTTTTCGTGATGATGTTTTCAAATAATACAATGTATCAAATGGTGGATTCTGTAGCCCAGAGGAACTATAATAAAATGGCTGACAGAATCTCTCATGAAACTCGCCAAAGGCTTGTACCAAGTAGCTACTCGTGCTTAATCGTCGAAATATTGCACAGACCCTCATTATCCGATTGATTTTCTGGTATAATAGCCGATTACAGATGTTCCTTTTAATTGCTCAAGAAATTACCATCTTTTGGAAAGGAGCTTACGCCATTAAGAGCGCGGAGTCACAGCATGTGTCGCTGGGCATGCGCATTCAGCGATAACTTACAAAGCCAGCGCATCCTCTCAGCCGTAACATAACATTAGATTTGGGTGACCAAGCTTCCACTTAGCGCATAGTGAAGACTCTGATCAGCCCGCGCATGCGCGGGCTGGTCAGAGTCTTCGATATGCGCATTCCGTTTAAGATGCTTTTTCGCTTAGCGCTCATTGTTGGCACTGTCAGCCCTTGTCATCCTTTATTCAATAAGCGGTATGAATACAGCTGGCCAGCTTTTGTATGAGCTGCAGTGAACAATTAATGTACATGATTCATGAAAGTTTGGTGTCTTAAAAGATCAGCCGATCAGCTGAGTTCCTTATTTGAATCACAGACCTAACGAGACAGTTTAGAGCTATGATTGGTCTCATTAGCAAATAGAACGTAACAACAGTAGCATGTCTTGCATTTGATTAAGATTGGTCACTGAGAAGTTTATTGAAGTTTCATAACCGTGAGGCGGAGCCGCTGCGAGCGTGCTTCCCAACCACATTCTCTAACGCCCTGTAATTCTAGGATGGGATGGGGTACTAAATCTTTCCTTATTATCCTAGATCGAGGAACAGAAGGAACGTCTGTACCAAATGATACGTTAAACACACATAAACTCAACAGAGAAGAAATGCATGAAATACGAGTACACGTTCCTTTTAACACTGGGACATTAGCCCCGAAACACTGTGTGTTGATTATCATTTCGGCAGTCGCTCCTATATTTTCTTGAAAGATCTCGGATCAGGTCTCGGATCATTAAGGTCGCGTCAAGCAAAAATATATCTTCGCGCATATGCGCCCATCGAAGACGGATCAGATGCACAGACCGATCAGAGATTTCTTTGCGCGCTAGACACATAATTTCTTTATGCACTCAGGGAAGACTGAATTCAATAACGATAATACATCCATGCGACACCGTCTATTATTTCATATCTCTAAAACGGTTATCTTATGAAAATTTACGATATTTTTTCCCAAAGTTTTTTTTGTTTGGGTGATACGGCCCTTTCAAGGTGGGCGAAAACCGGTGTACCCGGAGAAAAACCAACCGACCTTCCGTTGCAGAACTTGGCGTCTCACATGTGGCCCGGGCGAGGCTACAACCACAGCGGAAAGGAACAAATGATAAATGATCAGCGCTCTGACCCATTAGGCCACAGAGGCCAGTTATTTCCATAGTTGTTGTTGTTTTGGAGTTTAACGGCCCAGTCAATACTATTTAAATCATATTGAGCCGGTCGCCCCCGCCAATCGGAGCTTGAAGAAATACATTGGGCTGCACGATGCTTCCACGCAGAGCTGAAATTGACCGTGCACATGAGTACTGGTAACCCGCTTATAGGCTCTAAGCCTGCCCAGGCAAAATGGTGCGAGTCGAACCGTCCATGCATAGAAACCCTTTTGGCTTCATTGGGCGGCAGGGCTTGAGCTTTCATGTCGGTTAAAGTCCCACAAAACTGGAAGCAACGTCTCCAAAATGACCTCAATAGTGTTGGCGCGGACGTAAAACTCAAAATCAATCAATCAATCATATCGAGCCGGTAAGTTTACATATCAAGCGTTTAACCAGTACAGTGCACATTCTTTCGCTAGAAAATGACAACTGCCTTTTTTGAAACAGCAGAAGGGAGACCGTAGAAAAGAAATCTCCGCGAAAGAATGTTGCCTTCTCTGTAGGTATCGAACCCGCGACCTCCTGATCACCAATCAGGCGTCCATCCGACTGGCCTTACTTTCATTTTAGTCGCAGATAATATTTGCTAGGGGCGAATCTGTCGTTTGCACCTGTCTCTGGAATAAACTGTCCAAACCACCAGAGGGTAACATAAACGAAGCTATGGTGCATATGGCCATTTGGTCCGCTTGCAAAAAGCATACAGGAAGGCACTCTACCAAATCTTCTTGTGGACTCCGCGAATGGCAACAGCTAAACTACTCAAAACATAGGTTGTGGATGCTCGTAAGAGCCGCTTCTTGGTTCTAACCTGGCAGTACCCAAAATCTATGTCTGGGAACAGAAATAAGAAAAATAATATACATCCCTGGGCACCCATGTTTTCTTTCTATAAGTCATGGCTCATAGGGTTGTTGATTACACGAATTTGTTAACGTAATAATTGGGTCCCCGCCCTTCGGGGCTTGAAGAAATAGATTGGGCTGCAAACGAGAGCATCAGAGCTGAAAACGACCGCATAATATTATGAGTACTAATAAGGTCTAAGCCTGCCCAGGCAAAGTGGTGCGAGTCGGACCGTGACTACGTATAAACGCTTTTGGTTCACATTTTATTTGGACGGCAGGGCTTGAGATGTCATTTCATCTGGGTGTCCGATAAAAATCTTACAAAACTGGAAGCACATCTCCAAGATGACCTAAATGGTGTTGACGGGGACGTAAAAATATAAATGTACAATTCAAGGATAAAAACAAACGTTCTTTGTTTGAATTGAGGTTTAACGTCCCCGTCAACACTGTAAAGGTCATTTTGGAGACGTTGCTTCTAATTTTGTGGGACTTTTATCCGACATTGAGATGAAATGCCTTCTCAAGCCCTGCCGCCCAATGAAACCAATAGGGTTTATAAGCATGGACGAGCCGACTCGCACCGCTTTGCCTGGGCAGGCTTATATCCTCTAAGCGGTTTACCAGTACTCGTGTGCGGATCGGTTTCAGCTCTGCGAGGAAGCATCATGCAGCCCATATATTTCTTCAGGCCCCGATGGGCGGGGCTGTGTAAAGCTAGTGAAATGACTGGCTGAAGATGAGTCTTTTGCTTTCGACGGAGTAATGCATGGGAGTGACCTGTATCGAATTCTAGGTACTTGAAGATATGAACCATCAGGTAAAGTTAAAATCTGATAAATTTAATAAATAAAGCACCGCGCCTAAAATCTATATCATAAATTAATCAAACGATATTTTATCCCATTTTCTTTGGCGGAGATAGACTAAGATTACGTCTCAGAAGCTAAAATGCAAAGACGTTTCCCGCACAGCAATTAATAAAAGTAAAGAAAAAATACCTCCGTCCCGCCTTCTGATAAAAGCCAAAAGCTTGTTTGCTTGTTTTTTTTTTTTTTTTTGTTTTGTTTTTTTTTCAAAGATCGTGCAGAGTTTTGAATATTTTAAAAATGATTTAACAATCGTGTAAATACCACGAGCTAATATAACATACGCGTAAACAAGTATGCCAGATGGCACCATGTCAACCCCACTTTATATAAGGAGAAACACTGGTGGTGTTAACAAGGGTACACAAATATTTCCATTATGAAAACACGCCGATTCAAATACATTGAGAATTTTGCCACCAAAAAATGCACATTTCCCGATAAAAATCCTCATATTTATCATATTTCTGCTCTAAACAGATTGTTGGTACTCGTTTAAAACCGCCTCTGCGAGGCGGTTCTAACGAGTACCCACAATCTGTTTTTGAGCCGAGGCGGTTCCAACGAGTACCAACAATCTATGGTTAGAGCAGAAATAAGAAAAATAATGTACACACCTCTGAATCCCAGATTTACTATATAAAAATAGGGTTGGGGGGGGGCAAAATTTTATGGGTGTGTTTCGTGACGACATATGTTTTCTTATTTGTACCCTCAAAGACAGACTTTGGGTGCTCGTTAGAACCATCTCTTTGAAGCCAATTCATATTTTACGTCGCCATCAACACTATTAGGTTAATTTAGAGACGTTGCTTCCAGTTTCGTGGAACTTTTACCCGACCATGACAGGAAATGACCGCGCAAGCCCTGCTGTCCAAACAAACCATTAGGGTATATACTGTATGCAGGGACGGTCCGGCTCGCACCACTTTGTCTAGACAGGCTTAGACCTTCTAAGCGGGTCGCAGTTTACCAGTTCCCATGTGCCGTCGATTGCAGCTCTGCGTGAACCATCATGCAGCCCAATCTATTTCTCAAAGCTCCGATGGGCGGCTGCCGAAAAAAAACAACAACATGGAGGATCTTTTGTCAAAGACGCGGTTCGAATGAATAATTCCGTCTGTATGGTTCATCAGCAAACAAAGCGAAACAGAAAGTTTCAGTAACCCACACGAAAGGAAACAATTTTTAGCATTTAGCAGTTTAATGTCGATTAATCAAATACTATTATTGGTTTGGTCGCCATGAGGCGGGCAAACCGGGTATAATGACCAGATTGAAACTGTTCCATGGAGGGGCACGTGACGCGACCAACCAATCAGCTTTAACGATGATGCAATACTATACTGCAATTACAGGAAACAGCCTGTCTGAATAGCGAAACAGACCGAAAAGCAAGCGTTTTAACTCCAACAAAAATATCTTAAGGGAAATGGATACACCTGGCAGGTGTGGCCGTTAGTCTACCATTTTTGCCTTCCGATTTCGATTGGAAGCCCTTTAGATTGGATTGGTGATACCCCAGTTTATTTCTAACCGTCTTATGGCGTAACTAGGAAAGCCCTACAGATATTTACGCAGTGAAAACGGGTTCAGAATAAACAGGAATGCAGCGCCCGTCGATGTCTATTTATAAAGCGTTTCCAGATATCTATTTATAAAGCGTTTCCAAGAAGTCAAACCAAAGAAAAAAAGTTACAGTAGAAACAGGTCCTAATTTCAGTTTCGTCCTTTTGATGTAACCTCATAATTAACCCACTTTTATGAGCCTGGAGTGGTCATTTTCTGAGCATAGGGATGCCATTTTTTTAGGTAAGTTTGACAAAAATGCATGTACGTTGAGCAAACAGTTTAGATCTTGATCAGATGCGGCGTCTGATCTGGGTCTACACTGTTTGCCAATGTCTGAAAAAGGGTCGCTAGGCATATATGGGTTAATTCGTCAATGTACTTGATTCCAGTTGGCCTACCCCGTGCAAGATGAAATTATCGTAACTGCCGTATTCGACTGTTGTGACTCGAAACTAACCCTATGGTCTGTATAACCCGTCTTCTGCATTGGGATCATTATAAAACATCAACATGTATGTGCTAAAATCTCATGAAAAGTAGAAGTAAAACAAAGATCAGGAATTGAGATAATTAACTTACTCCACCCATAAAAGACACCAAAGGGAAAGAAATACAAACATTAAGCGACCAGACCATAATGGAAACCTAAACAAAGGAAGGCCATAAGGACAGTTACTTTCCCACAAAATGGCCATATGGCCATCCAAAATTAAAAGACACAAGTGATACACACAGTAAGTAACAAACAACAACATAAATAAACCGCCACAGAAGAGCCGCCTTGGAACGGTCAGTGGAAGATTTCCACTGGGGGGCTTAAATCGATTTTACGTGGCCACAATCCTCGCCCTTACTTCCGTCGCGATTTAGACAAATAATTTGTTCAGTCCGCATGAAGGCCTCCTAACTAGCATTTTCAGTTCATTACGAAAACACGCCTATTCAAATATAAACAGAATTTTGCCACCCGAATGAAAATTGCCCGATAAAAAAAATCAGATTTGTTCATATTTCTGCTCTAAATATAGATTGTGGGTACTGCTTAGAACCGCCTCGATGACGAGGTTCTTACGACTACTCATTGTCTAGGGGTCAAGATTAGGTAGGCGTGTTTTCGTGATGTGAGAAAATATTCTTTTTTTCTAGTCCAAATATAGATTGTCGGTGCACGGTGTTCTGAACCCACTATAAAGGAAAATAATGTACCCCTGTACACTCAACTTTCTCTATATAAAGTTGGGTTTATAGGGTTGTTCAGTACTTATGCGGTAGCCTCAAAGTGCTTCTAGTGCCTGGTTACCTTCGTTGTTCAGTGCACGGACTTGTTGATGTAATGCTTTTCTTTTCTTAAGGATTTGTAAAAGAACAAAAAAAAAAAAAAAAAAAAAAAACGCCTACAGATTACAAAAGTTAATTCTGTCACTCGAGTCACACTTCTCTCGGAGTCTCAAACTTTTCATGGTCACTCAGAATTTCAAGGACGAGTTTACGAAGAGAATTTGACAGTTGAAATCAGTAAAAAATAGTTTTGCAGAGTCCAGTTAGATGTAAAAGCCTTACCAGAAATATCGTGCTTATTTAGAGCGACAACATCGATGCAACGTCAAGTGAGTGAGTGAGTTTTAGTTTTACGTCCCACCAACAGCTATGGTCATATGGAGACGGGACCTCGGTTTAAAGACTCATCCGAAAGTCTCGCAACGTCAAGACGTGGCATCGGCTTTATGGGCATGACATGGGTCTTTTTCACAAAGGCGACCAGCACTGGCTTAAACGAGCCTGCGAGTACGTGCAGCCTTACCACAGCCTTTGCTGCTCTCGGATATGTAGAAGAGAAGTTGCGTTTCAGTTGGCTGCGCACATGCATTTGACAAAATATATGCTTATAAGGGAGGTAATACAGAAGAAATGATTAACTTTTTCAGCCCCAAAACCTGGGAAATCGAGTGAAAAAGAATGTGAAAAGTATTGTTTTTTTTTTTGTTTTTTTGTTGTTGTTTTTTTTTATACCAGTTGATAACTTTACTTGAAAATAAATTTGTAAACCAGCACAAATGATTGCTTGCAGGTAAACTTCAACAAATGCGGACACCGATGCTAACGCCGACGCCGGACGCCGGGGGTATGGCAATAGCTCCCGCTTACTTTCGAAAGGCGAGCAGATTTTCAAATTTACAAACTAGGGAAAGTAGAAGTAAAACAAAGATCAGGAATCAAGCAATTACTTACTCCACCCATCAAAGACACCAAAGGGAAAGAAACACAAACATGAAGCGACCAGACCATAATGGAAACCTAAACAAAGGATGGCCATAAGGACAGTTACTTTCCCACAAAATGGCCAAATGGCCATCCAAAATAAAAGACACAAGTGATACACACAGTGAGTAGTAACAAACAACAACATAAATAAACCGCCACAGAAGAACCGCCTTGGAACGGTCAGTGGAAAGAATTCTACGAAAGCCTACTAGGGTCAAAATAAGTTGAGAAAAAAAAAATATTTTCTCGTACAAACGAGAAACTTTCTCGTACAAACGAGAAATATTCTCGTACAAACGAGAAATTTTCGCGTACAAACGAGAAACTTTCTCGTTCAAACGAGAAAAAAATCTCGTACGAACGAGAAACTTTCGCGTAGGAACGAGAAAAATTCTCGTACAAACGAGAATTTTTTCTCGTTCCTACGAGAAATTTCTCGTACAAACGAGAAATATTCTCGTACAAACGAGAAATTTCCTCGTTCAAACGAGAATTATTCTCGTACAAACGAGAAATTTTCGCGTACAAACGAGAAATTTTCTCGTACAAACGAGAAAAAAATCTCGTACGAACGAGAATATTTGGTCAAAGTAATGACTCAATTTCTCTTAAGGCTGGTAAAGTCGATGCTGGAAAACCATTTTGTAGATAACTCATCATTATTATAATAACAGTGATTGGTTCGATTGATTTGTCAGAAGTCGTTGCTGTCCACGTGACTATTACTGATCTGTAGAAAATGGTAATTTATAGAAAATAGCTGCGATATTCTTATCGCTGTGATATCATTGTGTTGCGTACGAGGGTTATCTATATAGAATCTGGACTGGAATCATGTGTCAGGTTTGGCAAACAATGTAGACCCAGAATATGTGTCGAAGAACGCGATGTCTCATCAATGTCTACACTTTTTGCTTACAGTACAGGAATTTAAGGGTTAAACGAAATGGGTCATGATCATTTTTCCAGCCTACCCTTAAAAAAAAAAAAAAAAAAAAAAAAAAAACAATCGACCCACCAGTGCTGTCAATGCTTTGGTTATAAAAAAATAAGTTGCAGTGGATAAAACTGACCCTGCCGCTAGTGATCAATATGAAACTTGAGCTATCGGCTCTTCTACAGTTATTTATTTTATGCTCATACAAACAAAAATAAATAAATAAATAAATAACGTTTTAGATTCAGTATGAACAAATGCAATTTTCTATTTTAGATTTAACAAAGGGCTGGTACATATGCTGTCATCACATTTATTTATTTATTTATTATTAGAAATTTCTTGAAACATATACACACGTACGCATGCTTTCATTACATCTACCGACCTTTAACCCTTTCAACCCTGTATATCAGTACAGATACTTTTGCAAACAGTGTAGATCCAGATAAGACGCTCATAATAAGCTGTCTTACCAGCACGAACACCAGTTGCTATCCTGCTATTGGTCTCATCTCAACCACCTATATACAAGTATGGACGATTCCAAATACATGTACAAAGATGGAAGAATTCACCGCAGAAACTCAGAGGTGAAAGAGTCAATTAACTTCTACCCGTTGTAAAACGCCAAGTTAATCAATACCCGTGTTGGCGTTATGACAAGACAAAATGTCGTACGTACGAGAAAAAATCTCGTTCGAACGAGAAACTTTCTCGTACAAACGAAAAAAATCTCGTACGTACGAGAAAAAATCTCGTACGAACAAGAAACTTTCACGTACAAACGAAAAAAAAATCTCGTACGAACGAGAATATTTCTCATAGAAATTTTGTCGTACATGTGCATCCAGTGAAGACTCAGATCAGTCTATGCATTTGCGCAGTCTGATCAGAGGCTTTGCTCTATGGGACATGGATGCCACTTGGCCCATAGTGATGCTAAGATAAATTACATATGAAATTGTTGTCTGTTAACTTTCTGGTGTGAGTCAGACCGCTTTTTAAACCCAGCCCACCGGGCCTTGGAGAAATAGATGAGGCTGCAAGGTGCTTCCACGCAGAGCTGAATCTGACCGCAAATGAGTACTGGAAAACCGCTTAGAAGATTTAAGCCTGTCCAGGTAAAGTGTTGCGTGTCGGAACGGCCATGCATTTAACCCCTATTGGTTTCATTTGGCGGCAGGGCTTGAGATGTCATTTCAGCTCAATCTCGGATAAAAGTCCCACAAAATTGGAAGCAACGTCTCCAAAATGACCTTTACAGTGTTGACGGGGACGTTAAACCTCAGCTCAAACAAACAAAAGAAACAAACAGCAGTTTGGCAGTTAAAGGTACACATAGGCAATGGCTATAAACTACAGTTTGAACAGAAAAGGTATGTATCAAAAGAGGGATTATACAAATGACCCCGATTCCTATTCCTAGCACCGAATCAATGACCATTTTAAAGGAGGTGATAAGGGGTAATTAAATTAAGGAGATGGTAAATTTCTCGTATGAACAAGAAACAAATGTCGTAGGAACGAGAAACTTTCTCGTTCGTACGAGAATTTTTCTCGTTCGTACGAGAAAGTTTCTCGTAGGAACGAGAAATATTCTCGTTTGTACGAGAAAGTTTCTCGTAGGAACAAGAAATATTCTCGTTTGTACGAGAAAATTTCTCGTTTGTACGACATTTTTTCTTGTTTATAACAAGAATCTGGAAACTCATCATAACACGTGTATTGAACAACGTGACGTTTTACGACGGGTAGAAGATAATTGACTCTTTCACCTCAAATGGTGGTGGCCCCCGCCCATAGGGTCTTGAAGAAATATATGGGCTGCATGATGCTTCCACGCAGAGCTGAATCCGGCCCGCACACTAGTACTGGTAAACCGCTTAGAAGATCTAAGACTGTTCAGGAACCGCGGTGCGAGGCGGACCGTCCATGCTAATAAACCCTATTGGTTGCATTGGGCGACAGGGTTTGAGAGTCATTTCATCTCAATGTCGGGTAAAAGTCCCACAAAATTGGAAGCAACGTCTCCAAAATGACCTTTACAGTGTTGACGGTGACGTTAAACCACAAATCAACCAACCAACCTCAAATGGTGGCCGTGCTAGTAAGACGGCTCATTATGACCGTCTTTTCTGGATCTACACTGTTTGCAAAGGTATCTGTACCGATCTACAGGGTTGAAAGGGTTAAAGGCCCGCAGATGGTACCTGCCTTTTGCAATGTGTGTATATGTGTCGTGAAATTTCCAATAAATAAATAAGGGCCTCCGTGGCCTAGTGGATAAGAGCGCTGTCTCTTAGTCATTAGGTCTCTCACCGCCGTAGGTTCGAGCCTCGCTCGGGCCACGTGTGAGACGCCAAGTTCTGCAACGGAAGGTCAGGTGGTTTTTCTCCGGGTACTCCGGTTTTCGCCCACCTCTGATTAACGATCGGCTCGATATGAGTGAAATAATCTTGAAAGGGCCGTAAAACCCAAACCAAAAAAAAAAAAAATAAATAAATAAATAAATAAATAAATAAGCCCTAATAGAAGATTGCATTTGTTCATACTGAATCTGTAACATTATTTAATTTATTTAATAATTTATTTATATTCGCCCCCGAAGAAGGCTTGAAGAAATTGATGGGCTGCATGATGCTTCCACGCAGAACAGAAACCGGCCGCACACAAGCACTGGTAAACCGCTCAGGGGATCTAAGCCAGCCTAGACAAAGCGGTGCGAGTCCATGCTTATAAAGCATTTTGGTTTCATTCGGTGACAGGGCTTGAGAAGTCATTTCATCTCAATGTCGGGTAAAAATTCCACAAAATTGGAAGCAACGTTTTATTTATTTTTGTTTCTTCCCTTCTTAAGGGGAAGCATAAAACAAATAAATGTAACTGTAAAAATGATCCTGGCCCATTTCGTTTAACCTTTATATTTCTGTACTGTAAGCAAATACTGTAGACATTGATCAAACATCGCGTTCTGCGACACATAATCTGGGTCTACATTGTTTGCCAAACCTAACACATGATTCTTGACCAGATTCTATAGATAACCCTCGTACGCAACACAATGATATCACAGCGATGAGAATAGCGCAGCTTTATTCTTTAAATTGCCGTTACCTGGATTTTCTACAGATCAGTAATAGTCACGTGGACAGCAACTACTTTGCTAAACGTTGGGTCAACTGACAAAACAATCGACCCAAAAACTGTTATTGTAATAATGATGGGTTGTCTACATAATGGTTTTCCATCATCGACTTTACAAGCCTTAGGAGTAATTGAGTCATTACCTTGACCAAAATATTCTCGTTTGTACGAGATTTTTTCTCGTTTGTACGAGATTTTTTCTCGTTTGTACGAGAAAATTTCTCGTAGGAACGAGAAAAAATTCTCGTCTGTACGAGAATTTTTCTCGTTCCTACGCGAAAGTTTCTCGTTTGTACGAGATTTTTTCTCGTTTGAACGAGAAAATTTCTCGTTTGTACGAGAAAATTTCTCATTTGTACGAGAAAGTTTCTCGTTCGTACGAGAAATTTTCTCGTTTGTACGAGAAAATATATTTTTTTCTCATCTTATTTTGACCCTAGTAGGCTTTCGTAGAATTCCACTGCGGGGCTTAAATCGATTTTACGTGGCCACAATCCTCGCCCTTACTTTTAGATTTAGACAAATAATTTGTTCAGTCCGCATGAAGGCCTCCTAACTCATCAGTGCAACATCTCCGTGAACACAAATAATCAAAGAACCACAGAGGTGAGACAACGGTGAGGACTCGACAGCAAAAAAAAAAAAAAAAAAACACTGAAATGCTGGAGCAAAAGAAAACCTACAGTTAGCCTTCTTTTTAAAAGGAAACTTTATTACCGTATTTCGAAACACACCTATACAAATGCATTGTCATTTTTTGGCCAAAGAAAAAGAAATTTAAAAAAAAAACATTGGGATATTTGCCTTTTTTGCTCAAAACATAGATTGCGGGGAGTCGACAGAAACGCCTCGACGAGGCGATTCTATCGAGTACTCACAATCTAGTGTCTCAGAGCATGAATACGGAAATTAATGTATACCCCTGCAAACCTGTGCTTTACTATATGAAAGTGAAGATTATATTTTCTTGTCCTTTGGGATCATTGATTCCATTGTAGAATTTTGAAAATATCTGAGGGTCACTGATGAGGCCTAATTGGCCGAAACTAGCTAGTCTGGCCCAGAAAATATGTACACTCCTTATTTTTCAGTTCTGTGGTGTATTCCTTGCTTCCAAAGGATAGCCCTTTTATAGAACATATAAAACTTCACTTCAACTGGTGTATGGGAATGTGTGGCGGCGGTAAAACGTCTCCCTGCCCTACATCATAGTGTAGATTATATTTTCTTGCCCTTTGGGATCATTGATTCCATTGTGGAATTTTGATAATATCTTAGGGTCACTGATGAGGCCTAATTGGCCGAAACTAGCTAGCCTGGCCCAGAAAACATGTGCACACCATATTTTTCAGTTCTGTGGTGTATTCCTTGCTTCCAAAGGATAACCCTTTTATAGAACATATTAAAGGGGATCACAATTCTATAGGCATGATTTCGTAATGGAAATACAACTTTAAGGACCTTATGGTTGCTACTCTGTTGGCTCTGTCCAACTGAAAAAGGGGTCTACTCTAAAAGGAGAAGAATTTGCTGCTCAAGGGGTCTACTCTAAAAGGGAAGAATTTGCTCCTAAGAAGCAAATTCTTTCCTTTAAGAGTATATCCCTTAGACATATCCAAAGAGAAACTACTTTTGCAGGAGTATAATTATCTCGTATTTGATATATGCTTAAATGGCCAGCCCCCATTCCCCTGGCATCTCTACCGCTTGTCGGCAGGAAAATCAAAATGGCGGACGTCATGTAAATAATTCCTTAGCATCGACGCAAAGGTCGTTGGTCATACGCAATAAATAGGTACGTCACATGACTGCTGCAACTTCCGGGAACCGGCATATTTGAATCTACCCCAAGGTCACAGACTTTGACATTTTATATACGCGTTTTGTATTAAAAAATAGAAGTGGAGGCAATGATCAGGAATCGTTACAATCAACCAACAGCTCCCATCAGAGACACCAAAGGGAAAGACACACAAACATGAAACAACAGACCCTAGTGGAAACACCAACAGCGGAAAGCCAAAAGGACAGTTACTTTCCCATAAAATGGCCAATAGGCTATCCAAAATAAAATAATATAAACGACACAAACAACCATAACAAAAACAAACCACGACAGAAGAACCGCCTTGGAACGGTCAGCGGAAACGAATTCCACTGGGGGCTTAAATCGATTTTACGTGGCCACAATCCTCGCCCTTACTTCCGTCGCGATTTAGACAAATAATTTGCTCAGTCCGCATGAAGGCCTTCAGACTTCAGACAAACCATAACCAAAAATATACCGCGACAGAAGAACCGCCTTGGAACGTTTAAAGTTTATTATTTTTATTTAAAAAAATGCATTAAGTGGGATAATGATATCAGCTGGCTCAAATCAGAAAGTAGACTGACAAGTATAGCTTTTACAAAAAGCTAGGTCTACGCATAGCACATATTAAATGTGAATCCCAGAAACGTGTTTTATACAATTAACTGTCTTTGGCAATATTCTAATTGCCATCCTGCCGACTGAAGTATAATGTCTAAAAATGCTGTAATATTGTCAAGAAGTACTTTTTCATCTTTAAAAAGGCACATGTATGCTTTCAAATTAAATGCTTGAAAACTGTTGGAGAAGTTGGACTTTATAAAAGACTAATTGAATATTAAACCTGAAAGTTTATTAACGGCGAGGTATGTTTTTTTTTTAGGTCACCAGAGCCGAAGGCTGCTGAGTAGCTTATAGGATAGGCAGTGGTCCGTCGTGGTCGAGAGTTTGTAGATGTATATTTTATTGTATTAGCCTGTACAATATGACAGCAGATATAGGCTTGTACAAATGTAATACATGTACATGTAGCAATTCTGTGCCAGAGCTCTGCGCGCCGGCCTCTTTTTGTGTGAAAGCTTACACTTGCTATAGGCTGCTCTTTTCTTCTTGTGAAAGCTTATACTTGTTGTGTTGCATAAGAATGGAAAGGTCAACCTGCATTGTGGGTAACTAATGGCTGCACTTCCGTGTTAAACTCAATCTCTATAATGTCTACGCCCATGGGCGTAGACAACAAGACCAAACCTATTGGATGCTTTTTGAAAGCAGCCAACTTGTATTACCATAATTCCTCGAGATATTTTGTGACAGAACGATACATGTTACAGTGTCTTTGCACAAATGAACCTCTTATCACAAAATTTATTCCTAAGACCCCAATTTTTCTATCATGTTAACAGGCTCGTATAATGAATATTTTTGTAGAAAGGTAATCCTTTGGAAGCAAGGGAGTGTACATGTTTTTTTCTAGGCTAGACTAGCTAGTATCGGCCAGTTGGGCTCATCAGAGACCCTCCAACATTTTTCAAAATGTCTTTTTCTTCCTACTGGGAGCAAAGATATGAGGTGTTTTCAAGGGTGTGCATGGTTTTCTTTTTTTCTTTTCTTTCATCACTGTAAATGGGTCCCCGCCGATCGGGGCTTGGAGAATAGATTTGGCTGCATGGTGCTTCCACGCAGAGCTGAAACTGACCGTACATGAGTACTGGTAAACGGATTAGAAGGTCTAGGCCTGCCCAGGTAAAGTGACTCGAGTCGGACCGTCTCAGTATATTAACCCTTTCTGTGGTACAAGTCGGACCGTCCCTGGTATAAACCCTTTCGATTTGTTGGGTTGTAGGGCTTGAGACGTCATTTCATCTCAATGTCGTAGAAAAGTCCAACCAAATTGGCAGCAACGTCACCACAATTACCAAAATAGTGTTGACGGGGACGTAAAACCTAAATACAACAAACAAAACAGCGCTTTAAACATCGGATCTATCGCTCACCCTAAATCTAAATTCCGAGTGACAATGAAAGCCTGAGGTGCGTTCAACAACACAGGCGTCCGCCGAGCGCTCACTATGTTGCCTACAGAACGTAGACAACAAAGTGGCATCAAAGTGAGCGCGCGGTGGGAAACGCCCATCTCGGGATGACCGTGCTGAGGGGAACCGAGGCTACGCCGAGGTTCCCCTCAGCACAGTCATCCTTTGGGTTGGAAACGCCCATCAACAACAGAAACCCATTTCAGATTCTTATAGTATACCCCTGTAACCCCGAATTTCTCTTGATTAAGTGGTGTTCACAAGGATGTTCATTTCACGGACTTATTCATATACTTGCTAGCAAATACCTCTTCTTTTTATATCTAAAACGTCCAGACTCTTGCTAGTCTGAGGCCCCCGCTCATTGGGGCTTGGAGAAATGATGCTTCCACGAAGAACTGAAATCGACAGCACACGAACACTGGTAAACCACTTATAGGGGTCAAATCCTGCCAGGTATAGTGGTGCGAGTCGGACCGTCTCTACATATAAACCATTTTGGTTTGTTTGGGCGGCTGGTATTGAGATGTCATTTCATCTCAATGTCGGCTAAAAGGGTCACAAAATAGGAAGCAACCTCTCCGAAATGACCGCGATAATTTTGACGGGGACGTAAAACCTCGATTCAAACAAAATCATTTTTTTCAATCTGTGATTTTTTATTTGATTTGCGGTTTAACGTCCCCGTCAACACTGTAAAGGTCATTTTGGAGACGTTGCTTCCAATTTTGTGGGACTTTTACCCGACATTGAGATGTCAGTTGATGAACTGACATCTCAAGCCCTGTCGCCCTATGAAACCAGTAGGGTTTATAAGCATGGACGGCCCGACTCGCACTGCATTGCCTTGGCAGGCATAGATTCTCTAAGTGGTTTACCAGTACTCGTGTGCGGGTCGGTTTCAGCTCTGCGTGGAAGCATCATGCAGCCCATCTATTTCTTCAAGCCCCGATTGGCGGGGGCTTTCAGTCTGTGAAGCTCAGCTATAGCTGTTAGTATCTTATCTGATCCTTTATACCGAAGACAAGTTTTCTAATAACGGCAAGCTTACCACACCACAATCTCGTTATAACGCGGTTCTTTACAGCACGGTTTTTGATATAACACGGTTTCAAAATTGATCCCAAAATGTATGGATTATATAAAAAAAAATGATGATTATCTCGACGAAGCGGTTCTAACGTGTGCCCACAATGTATATTGTGAGCAGAAATAAGTATTAGAGCTGTCATGTTGAGTTACAATATATGAATATTATATGGTTGTGAGGGGTGGATGGAAAAATCCGTCCCGAGGGTCACTGTCCGGCATCACGAGGCTTGCCGAGTGATGCCGGACAGTGATCCCGAGGGACGGATTTTTTCTATCCACCCCTCACACCCATATAGGATTCTTTTTCTTGCACACCTACATTTCTATTGCTAATTTTTAATGCTGCTGTCACTTCGTTTACCGACGTCCACCATTTTGTGAAGACACAACAGGAATGTTTAGTGACGTCACGCATGACGACGCCGCGCATGAGGTTTTTATCAACCAGTGCATTTATCAAACACGCGATTATATTCGATTTGGGTCGGAACGCTAGGGTCAGAAGATAAATTTCTTTCTCAGGGTAAAATCATGGATTTCCTTGTCTGGTGTGCAAGAATAAACCGTCTACATGTATATTGCATGTACGATCGGATTTTGGAACTGTTCAAAAATGGCCTTTATGGCCACTTTTGACCTATATAAAAATTGATTTGTTACTAGCGGACATAATGTGACGAAAAACTTCGAGAAAGAAAAACTGAAACGTTTTAAATATATTTTTGTGAATAATTATGTTTAATTTAGCTGGTTTCAATAGTGGATCTTTAAAGTATTTTACAGGAAAATAGATTACAAAATGATTGGTCGTTTTAAAACCAGCGAAGGCATGCACTGTCTGCTGATCCGGGCCTGTATTGTGTGTCATTGGGATCGGGACCCCAGCGTTAATGGGCTAAATTAGACAACGTGAACAAGTCCGTAAAATGAACACCCGCTAAACCCCACTTTATATATCGAAAACTGTGGTTTAAGTGGGTTAACATTATTTTTCGTATTTCTGTTCTGATATGGGTTGTGGATACTCGTTAGGACCGCCTCAATAAGGCGGTTATAACGAGCATCCACAACCTATCTGTCCGGAGTAGAAATAAGAAAGTAGCATAAATTTTCATCGACAAAGTAGCCATTCAGGAGAATGTGAGAATGCCCTTCTTCACACGGGTGTTTTATCGTAATGCGATACCCTTTAAACAGCTACAGAACCCTAAAGTATTTGTTTCTCTCAGTCTCAGCAGTTTGAACAATTACGGTACATTAGCACTCTAAAACGCTCAAATTAAATTTTCCGCTTTCGTGGAAGTCGGACCTGTTTAAAACTGCCGTTGTTCTGTAGTTCAATTTTCCAATTTGTTAAAAGTGCACTCCCGAACCATTAAAACATGGGAACTTGCACCAGAGTTGCATACGGCTAATAAATTTTCAAGAGGCAGGCAAAAAAAGTTATATAAAGAATATATTCCAGACAAATATGGGGATCTCTTTTATCAGCCTTTCTGTACTCATGTATGATTTATATTTCTAAGAAAGTGAAATTTTATTCGTATACAGTGGACCCGCGTTATAACGACAGTATTTAGTTTATACTAAGTTCGATTGCGATGAAAGGTGCAAGCTTATTGAATCGCTCTCCCACACTCATTCCTATGGCAGCCGATTGGGGACATTTTGACTTGTGACTTTTGAACTTGTGACTTATGACTTGCGACGTCGGAGTTGCATGCCTAATTTTTGCGACTTATGACTTGTGACTTTCGACAAATCTGACGCAGTGGAAGACGGCGGTCAACGACGGTGTCGATCCAGCGATTTTGCTGCTCTTGTATTATATTGTTTGATGAATGCCATTAAGAAGACTTGTTTATGTTTTTTACTCTGTTTTTGTTATCTTTGTATGACTTATGACTTGCGACTTACAACTTTGACTTGTGATTTATGACTTGTGACTTATCACTTTCGACTTATGACTTGTTGACTTTTGGTGCAAACCCGAAAAATATCGGGTAGCGGACAACGGCACCGACAATTCCGGTGTTATTGTTTAGAAATGCCACTTAGAAGACCCTGTTTCATGTATTATCAACTCTGTTTTAGTGACAATTTACTACCGCCTTTGTTGTTATGCCCTATTACTTTAGATTCGCGCCAAGAAATTGTCTTAAGTTGCAAGTCAAAACTCAAAAGTCATAAGTGGCAAGTCATAAGTCGAAAGTCACAATTCGAAAGTGAAAAGTCATAAGTGACAAGTCAAAACTCATAAGTCAAAATTCATAAGTGACAAGTCATAAGTCTTAAAAATTCACAAAATCAGAGTAAATAACCTACCATATGATCTTTTCGGTGGCATTTTTCAAACAATATAAAACAGAAGGAGAAAAATTGCTTGCCTCACCTGAATCTTAGCCGTCGTTGTCCGAAATCGGCCGTTGCTTGAGGTATGTCAAAAGTCACAAGTAAAAAGTCATAAGTCGCAAGTCGGTAGTCACAAGTCGTTAGTGACAAGTCAAAATGTCCCCTATCGGCTTCCATACATTCCGGATGTTTTCACGCGCGCGAGAGAGCGGCAGTGGCTTTTTCACCCCGGCTACCCATTTACACCTGACTTGGGTGGGGCAGTGTCATAACGTGCCTTGCCCAAGGACACACTTTGATACCGGTGGCCGGATTGGAACGCACGACCTCTCGATCATAAGTGGAACGCGTTAACCACTTCGCTATCGAGGCTGACGACAGTTTTTTTTTCCCTATTATTTTGGCCTTATAATGAATTTGCCGTTATAAAGAATCCCGCAGTTAAGATTATACAGTAGAACTTCGGTGGCTCGAACCCCTTTGGGACCATGGCGATTTGTTCGAAACAGCGGTTGTTCGAGCCAAGGTTGCATACTTCCAGAAAACATAACGGGGTACTTTTGGACATCTTTTCGGTGTTCTGTAACATAAATGTATGCTGTGTGTACTCATTAGAATCGCCTCATTGAGGCGATTCTAATGAGTACACACAGCATACATTTGCAAGATAAAAGTAAAAAATCTCTTTAATTATCCCACAGTTTTTCTTATGCAGAGGAATTCCCTAGGGACTCAAAAACGGGTTCGACTCAACCAAGGTAAACGAGCCATCGGTGTTCGAGCCATCGAAGTTCGACTGTAATAGGTAAGAAAAGGTCTTTTCCACATCAATACTCCAGGAAACAAATGTTATAGACATTTGTTAGAATTACCTCGACAGATGTCTATAACATTTGTTTCTTGGAGTATTAAATTACAAGAATCTTTCATGACTATGGATTCGATTTGGGCATTTCCAACCCGAGGGAAGCCCAAGCCGCTCGGAATTGAGGCTAAACCTTGAGTGAAGAATTCTAAGTATTTTATGCAGACCGCTTCTTCTGTTTAAGAGGGCTTAACCTTCTCAAACCTGTAGTCCGGTAAAGATACTTTCACGTAACATGCAATCAGTGTAGATCAAGATGAAACGGAACAATACGAGCCGTTCGTCGGGATCTATACTGATAGTTTTAGTGACACATGTGCATAAAAATCGAAGACAGAAAAGTCCACTACAGAAATTCATGTGATGCTTTGCTTGTTTGAACTGAGGTTTTACGTCCCCGTCAACACTATGTTATTTTGGAGACTTTCTTCCATTTTTGTGGGATTTTTACCCGACATTGAGATGAAATGACATCTTGAGTCCTGCCACCCAAACAAATCTAAAGGGTTTATATGTAGGGACGCTCCGACTCGCGCCGCTTTACCTGGACAGGCTTAGTTTACCAGTTCTCATGGACTGGAGGTTTCAGCCCTGCGTGGAAGCATCTTGCAGCCCAATCTATTTCTCCAAGTCGGGCCTACGTGGCCTAGTGCATAAGAGCATTAGGTCTCTCTCCGCTATGGTTCGAGCCTGTCTCGGGTCACATGTGAGACTCCAAGTTCTGCAACAGAATGTCAGGTAGATTTTCTCCGGGTACTCGGTTTTCCTCCACCACTGATTTTAACGATCGGCTCGATATGAGTGAAATAATCTTGAAAGGGTCGTAAAGCCGAAACAATCAAACAAACAAACTATTTCTCCCAGCTCCAATGGGCGGGGACCCTTAAATGTGATCCGTCAGCTCGTCATACGAATGAGGACAATAAACTATCTTGGTACAAAAATGGCTAGTTTTATGTCATTTCTTACAAGATTGTCCTGTAATACTGTCCCGTCACGGGGAAACCTGCCTTCGGGGTTTGTTTACCATCCAAGGCGCTTTTATGAGTCGTGTCACAAGAAGACACGCCTTCGGGGCTTGCGAACTGATAAGATACAAACAAGTCTGCACAGCTACACAGACTACCAAGACTCTTGAAATTTCAGCTATAGAAACTAGAGGTATTGTACTATCCAGTCAGCTAACAATAAAGATGCTGATCAGACTGCGCATGCGCGCAGTCTGACCAGCATCTTTATTGTTCGCTAATGACAAAGACACGTTTTCTCATGAAAAAGGCTCATCAAATGATGACCGTTATATAGATGTAATATATTATAGCTAGTTTATATCATCTCTAGTCATTATTGGCTTGACAAAAAGCTTTAATTAAGAAATATTAACACACGGTGTTGGAGGGCAGATTGCGAAATATTAATTCACGGGTAACACGATTCCCCGAAATCACCGAAATCACCACCGAAATCACCACTGAAATAACCGAAATCACCACTGAAATCACTGAAATCACTGAAATCACTGAAATCACCGAAATCACCGAAATCACCACAGATATAACCGAAATCACCACTGAAATAACAGAAATCAACAATGAAAACAGAAAAAAACTCATTAAAACGCTTTTATTATGACCAAATTTTGATGAATTTATATAGTTTAAGGTAATTTCCTTTCATTGGAAAGCGGTAAATGGGAATTAAAACTAATTGAAACCTAGATTTTGTTGACTGGGCCGTGAAACTTGAAAAGAAACAAAACAAACGCGTTTTGTGTTTACTCGAATAGGCGCGATTTCAAAATGCGTCAGTGGACAGGCTGGTCTGAGTCTTCGTTATGTGCATATTTTACTTGTAGGAATAGCGGTTTACCGGCTCCAAAATGACCTATACACTGTTGACGGGGACATTAAACCACAAATAAAACAAACGAATAACAAAGGATATTTATTTTGTACCTTTATTTATACAACCTTATGGGCAATAGATAAACATTTTAACCAAATCTCGAAAACACTCCTCTACAAATATGCGGTTCTAACGAGTGCCCACAACCTAAGGAAACTATTGTTTACCCCTGCCAAACCCCAGTTTTATTATATAAGGGGTTTAAATGAGTCAAATTTATATAGGCGTGTTTTCGTGATGCTCTTGCTCTCGCCACATAGAATGATAAAATGAAACAAAAATAAATTGATTTACGAGACAGCACAATAGGGGAAATCTCCAATTTCTTACATACATAAACAAGATGATGTAAATGCAAAACGGTTTGAAATATATACGAAATCATGAAAAGGAAACAAGAAAAACATCGCAATTTTTCAGCAGAAAATTTTCATTTTTTTTTTTTTTTTTTTTTTTGGGGGGGGGGGGGGGTAGTAAATTTTTCCAATATATTTGAAAAGGATGTGTTTCATAATGATTCCCTTATAGAGAGAAAATCGTGATTTACCGAGGTATTCTATACTTTTCTCATTTTTACTTTAAACATAGATTGTGGATACTCGTTCGAACCACATAGGCGAAGCGGATCTAACGAGTGGCACAATCTATGTTTGGAGCAGAAACAAAAAAATGTCAGCATTTTTAGGAGATATTCAATACTTTTCTCATTTTTGCTTTACACATAGATTGTGAATAATGTTTGTAAGCTAAATACACTATACATGTCCATAAAATAATTCCACAATGGTGATTTCTGTTATTTCAGTGGTGATTTCGGTTATTTCTGTGGTGATTTCGGTGATTTCGGGGTGATTTCGGTGATTTCGGGGAGTCGTGATACCGTTAATTCACGACGGCGAAGCCGGAGTGAATTAATATTCGCATCTGCCCGACAACACCGTGTGTTAATCACGATAACACACCGGGTGCGTGGACATTATTTCGATTCTAACATGATGCTAAACTGAAATACAGTAGTAGCAAAGCGTTATCTTGGGGACTATTTTGCAGCGGATGTCGACAGAAGGAAATGTTTACATGCAACGTCACGATGACGCCAAATTGCACGCACCACGTTGACGACGTGAATTATCGCATATTTGCAAACGCTGACGTTTCCACTGGGTTCAATGGGAAAAACGTTAACGTCATGTTAGAATCTGCCATATCCGGCAAAACTGTGCCTTAACGAAGAATTACACCATCCTTCGGAGGCCCCAGCCCATCTTGTCTTGAAGAAATATATGGGCTGCATGATGTTTCCACGCAGAGCTAAAACTGACCGCACACGGGTACTGGTAAACCGCTTAGAGGATCTAAGTCTGCCAAGGCAAAGCGGTGCGAGTCGGACCGTCCATGCTTATAAACCTTATTGGTTTCATTTTGCGACAGGGCTTGATATGCCATTTCATCTGAATGTCGGGTAAAAGTCCCATAAAATTGGAAGCAACGTCTCCAACATGACCTATACAGTGTTGACGGGGACGTTAAACCCCGAATCAAACAAACAAATAAGCAACCAAAAACTATTTCTCCAAGCTCCAGTGGGCGGGGACCCTTAAATGCGATGCGTCAGCTCTTCATATGAATGAGGACAATAAAACTATTCTTGGTACAAAAAAGCTAGTTATATGTCATTTCTTACAAGATTGTCCTGTAATACTGTCCCGCCACGGGGAAACCTGCCTTCGGGGTTTGTTTACCAGGTGTTAGTTACTGTCCTAGACGGTTTTATGAGTCGTGTCACAAGAAGATACGGATTCGGGGCTTGCGAACAGGTTAAGATACAAACCAACCTGCACAGCTACAAAGACTAGCAAGAGTCTTGAAATTTCAGCTATAGAAACTAGAGGTATTGTACTATCCAATCAGCTAACAATAAAGATGCTGATCAGACTGCGCATGCGCGCAGTCTGATCATCATCGTTATTGTTCGCAAATGACAAAGACACGTTTTCACATGACAAAGGGTCATCAAATGATGACCGTTATATTATAGTTGTAATATATTATAGCTAGTTTATATCATCTCTAGTCATTATTGCTTGTCAAAAAGCTTGAATCTGCCATAGCCTACAAAACTGTGCCTTCTCACGTTTACACTTAACAAAGAATTACGCCATTCTTCGGCCCCCGCCCATCGGGGCTTGAAGAAATAGATGGGCTGCATGATGCTTCCACGCAGAGCTGAATCCGACCCGCACACAAGTACTGGTAAACAGCTTAGAAGATCTGAAACAAGAGGTATTGCACTATCCAATCAGCGAGCAATAAGATGCTGATCAGCATCTTTATTGTTCGCAAATGACAAAGACACGTTTTCTCATGGTAAAGGGTCATCAAATGATGACCGTTATATAGTTGTAATATATTATAGCTAGTTTATATCATCTCTAGTCATTATTGCTTGTCAAAAAGCTTTAATCTGCCATATCCCGCTAAACTGTGTCTTACACCATCCTTCGGCGGCCCCGCATTCTTGTCTTGAAGAAATATATGGGCTGCATGATGTTTCCACGCAGAGCTGAAACCGGCCGCACATGAGTACTGGTAAACAGCTTAGAGGATCTAAGCCTGCCTAACGTCTCCAAAACTACATTTACAGTGTTGATGGCGGCCCCCGCCCACAGGGGCTTGAAGAAATATATGGGCTGCATGATGCTTCCACGCAGAGCTGAATCCGGCCCGCACACTAGTACTGGTAAACCGCTTTGAGGATCTAAGCCTGTCCAGGAACCGCGGTGCGAGGCAGACCGTCCATGCTAATAAACCCTATTGGTTTCATTGGGCGACAGGGCTTGAGAAGTCATTTCATCTCAATGTCGGGTAAAAGTCCCACAAAATTGAAAGCAATGTCTCGAAAATGACCTTTCCAGTGTTGACAGGGACGTTAAACCTCAAATCAAACAAACAAACAAAACAGTGTTGACGGGGACGTTAAACATCAAATCAAACAAACAAATAAACAACCAAAAACTATTTCTCCAAGCCCGAATTGACGGGGACCCTTAAATGTGAAGCGTCAGCTCTTCATACGAATGAGTATAATAAAACTATTCTTGGTATAAAAAAAGCTAGTTTTATGTCATTTCTTACAAGATTGTCCTGTAATACTGTAATACTGTCCCGTCACGGGGAAACCTGCCTTCGGGATTGTGTACCAGGTGTTAGTTACTGTCCAAGATGGTGTCATGAGTCGTGTCACAAGAAGACACGCCTTCGGGGCTTGCGCACAGGTGAGATACAAACCAGCCTGCACAGCTACACGGACAAGCACGGGTCTTGGAATTTCGGCTATAGAAACTAGAGGTATTGTACTATCCAATCAGCGAACAATAAGATGCTGATCAGACTGCGCATGCGCAGTCTGATCAGCATCCTTATTGTTCGCAAATGACAAAGACACATTTTCTCATGAAAAAGGCTCATGAACTGATGACCGTTATAACCGTTGTAATATATTATAGCTAGTTTATATCATCTCAAAGTCATTATTACTTGTAAAAAAGCTTTAATCTGCCATATCCTACAAAACTGTGCCTTCGTACGTTTACACTTAACCATACTTCGATAATCGATCGCATTCAGTTCGGTCCCCGCTCATCGGGGCTTGAAGAAATAGATGAGCTGCATGATGCTTCCACGCAGAGATGAAATCGGCCGCACACGAGTACTGGTAAACAGCTTAGAGGATCTAAACCTGCCAAGGCAAAGCGGTGCGAGTCGGAGCGTCCATGCTTATAAACCCTACTGGTTTCATTGGGCGACAGGGCTTGGGATGTCATTTCATCTCAATGTCGGGTAAAAGTCCCACAAAATTGGAAGCAACGTCTCCAAACTGACATTTACAGTGTTGACGGGGACGTTAAACCACAAATCAAACAAACAAATAAACAACCAAAAACTATTTCTCCCAGCTCCAATGGGCGGGAACCCTTAAATGTGATGCGTCAGCTCTTCATACGAATGAGGACAATAAACTAACTATCTTGGTACAAAAATGGCTAGTTATATGTCATTTCTTACAAGATTGTCCTGTAATGCTGTCCCGTCACGGAGAAACCTGCCTTCGGGGTTTGTTTACCAGGTGTTAGTTACTGTCCAAGACGGTTTTATGAGTCGTGTCACAAGAAGACACGGATTCGGGGCTTGCGAACAGGTTAAGATTCAAACCAACCTGCACAGCTACAAAGACTAGCAAGAGTCTTGAAATTTCAGCTATAGAAACTAGAGGTATTGTACTATCCAAACAGCGAACAATAAAGATGCTGATCAGACTCTGATCAGCATCTCTATCGTTTCCAAATGACAAAGACACGTTTTCTCATGATAAAGGCTCATCAAATGATGACTGTTATATATTTGTAATATATTATAGCTATTTTATATCATCTCTAGTCATTATTGTTTGTCAAAAAGCTTTAATCCGCCATATCCTACAAAACTGTGCCTTCGCACGTTTACACTAAACGAAGACTTACACCATCCTTCGTACGCATTCAGTCAGACCTAAATATAAGCATTCTTTGTCTACAAAAGCCCCCGCCTATCGGGGCTTGAAGAAATAGATGGGCTGCATGACGTTTCCACGCAGAGCTGAAACCGACCGCAAAAGAGTACTGGTAAACCGCTTAGAGGACCCAAGTCAGCCCAGGAAAAGCGGTGCGAGTCGGACCGTCCATGCTTATAAACCTTTTTGGTTTCATTGGGCGACAGGGCTTGACTTGTCATTTCATCTCAATGTCGGGTCAAAGTCCCACAAAATTGGAAGGAACGTCTCCAAAATAACCTATACAGTTTTGACGGGGACGTTAAACCTCAAATCAAAATAAACAATCAAACAAACACCATCCGTCGTACGCATTTAGTCACACCTAATATAGGAGGTTTTAGGAATTCCGTTTATGACGTCATTCTTGCGCATGCGCAAAGTACTGGCCGTCAATTGAAACGGCCATCGCTATTCAAATGTATTGGCGGAACTTAAAATGCTAGCAATATTCAGACATTTTGAGAGAAAATATACCCGTTTTCATTGAAATAATGCCTCGAGAAGGAAAGAATGATATTTTACTTTCATTATTGAAATTCATTTATCCTAAATCCGTTTTTAATTGACGAAAATCTTTTCGTGAAAGTCTTTACGTAACTTTCGTTTTATTCGCTATCTATCTATCTATCTTGAGAAATCTGTCCAACGATCTGTCTACATGTACAATTTAAATGTCCATACTGACAGTCGAGATAAACTAATGAGTGGACTGACGGAGGGGCGTTGAGTCGATGTTGGTTCGACGTCATGCCGCCGACACCCACTCCAACTCTCTTCATTGTCACATGACCCTTGGCATGATAGAGAGAGACAGAGAGAGAGGGGAGTTTGACTGACAAACTGACAGTAGACGACACACAGACCGACTGACTGAATGACTACCAGACGAACGGACGGACTGTTAGACAGACAAATAAACATACTGACAGTCGAAAAAAAAAACAACAATATGTGGACTTACAGACGGGCGTCGAGTCAACGTTGGCTCGACGTCATGCCGTTGACAACCACTCCAACTCACTTCAATGGCACGTGACCGTTGAGATGGTTTGACTGATCCCTGTATCCAAGAAGCCCATAACCCTTTTTGCACCAAATGAAATCTTCCTCCTTATATATCACAGGAGTCATTTTCAAAATTAAGGGGTGTCAGGTTGTGTTTTCTTCAAAATTTATTTGGAAAATGACCGAACTTTTTGCAAAAAGTGTAGGCCCTGATCAGACGTCGCGTTCTGCGGCGTCTGATCTGGGCCTGCACTGTTTGTCACTTACCCCTTTTGGGTTTCCGGTACCAAATGGGTTAATGTAGACCTAAGGGCTGGGCAGGTTGAACCAATCTACAAATCTACCAGCTTTTACTGTAAAATCTTGCACTTGCGAAGGAGTGTTTAACATTCTTATGCTCTGAAAGGGTGTTCTACGTTTGTTTTGAATTTAATTTTCCAATCCTACTGAGTCTTGATGGGTCCGAACACTGGGCAAATGACATTTTATAAAGCAACGCCGTATTATCGCCAACAAAACGTTGTGACGTTTCATCGACGTTGCAATGTCAAATTCAATGCATCGCTTTGAAGTTGGTTTGATGTAGACATCACATGTCGGTTGACGTAGCGTCATTTAACGACAAACTGTAATTTACATTTGCCTGCACTCGCTAATTCTTGGTGCGCTAAGAGAGAGAGAGAGAGAGAGAGAGAGAGAGAGAGAGAGAGAGAGAGAGAGAGAGAGAGAGAGAGAGAGAGAGAGAGAGAGAAAGAGGGAGAGAGGACCCTGTTGGGTCATATGTACAATATATCATTTTCGTAATGCGAAATCACACATCTGGCAGCATATCGGTGTTTCTCCCATTATCTTGCATTAGAATTCCCCTAAAGTTTAAAAGAATTCCACTGTTTTACGCTGTAATTAACACTTTATCTGTCCCACTGCCTTTGAAGCAATACGCCAGATGACGGCCAGGGCTTTTCCCGTTCTATTTTTAGAACCGGAAGTACGTCACGAAAAAAGCTCCTATAAGCATTGTTTGTCTGCAAAAAAACAACAACAAAAAAATACAACAAAACAACAACAACAACAACAACAACAGAAGCGAAAAAAAATCCGAGCCTAATCTATACATTCAGCGCACATTGTAATCGAGTATCAGGTTCGCAAACTGATCTAAGTATACGGTGTACGCATGCCCTGAGACACGGTTTCGCAGAAATCGACTCAAGGTACTTTTTTGCTAAATATGGACGACACTGTTATAATACTTCTATTATCATAACTATGACATGACCTAATGACTTCTCATCTCATATCAGGTCTGCTTCCAAAATACACTTTTATGGTCTATTGTATTTATGAGATAGCTTTATCCCGCAGTAATATTGGTCGACGGTCAAAGGAACCGATTTGCCGGTATATTTCCGACTCCGGCCGATCGGGGCTTGGAGAAATAGATTACGCTGTTGATGCTTTCACACAGTGCTAAAACCCATCGCACATGAGTATTGGTAAACCGCTAAGAGGTTCTAAGCCCGCCCGGGCGAGTCGGACCATCCCTATATATAAACCCAGGACCGCAGGGCTTGAGACATCATTTCATGTCAATATCGGATAAAAGCCCCACAAACATGATTGGAATCAACGTCTCCAAAATGACCTAGTAGTGTTGACGGGGACGTAAAATCTCAATTCAAACAAAGAAAGAAAATCACCTGAATAATACTTTACAGCCTGGATGTCATACTTTGGAACGGGCTTTACTGTTCAATTTCCTTCCCTTTTTTAAATGCTCCATCTCTTGGGAGACGGCGCGAGATGGCTACTTGATTCGGACCTGCTTTTGACATTTACTGTCGGGATGGGGGAAACCTTACTACATGTAAGTAAGGTGGTCAAAGCCTGTCTTGTAACAGTATAGGTTACTGGACGGTCCGACATGACCGTCCGTAAAATCAAAACACACACCTAAAATTATCAATGCCGATTACATTTCATCACGAAAACATACATGTACCTATTAAATTTTGACCCCGATTGAACCCCACTTTTATATAGTAAAACTGAGGTTTACAGAGGTAAACCTTATCTTTTCTTATTTCTACTCTAAAATATAGACTGTGGGTACTCGTTTGAACCGCCTCGATGAGGCGCTTCTATCGTGTACCCACAATCTGTAATTTGAGCAGAAATAAGAAAAAATATCACAATTTTTCAGCTTAAAATTTTCTTTTTTTGGCGGTAAAATTTACGATGTAATAGCATATGCGTCTTTTCATAATGTAATTGTTAATGCTCTTAATGGAGCAGTTTTGGGTCGACTGTTTGTCAGTCGCCCCGGAGTTACTAAGTACAGAAACTTTTCAGTACTGATTCCCACGTGACTATCATCGATTTGTAGGTTGGTTGTTTATAGAAATTCTTATCCATGACGATAACGCAACCGTGTGATAAATGCATTTTTCAAACTAAAAAAAATAAAAGGCAATTTTGTTCTGATGAAAATCTGTGATATTTTTCTTATTTATACTCCGAACATAGGTTTTGGGTGCTCGTTAGAACCGCCTCTACTCGTTAGAACCGCCTCATTGAGGCGGTTCTAACGAGTATCCACAACCTATGTCTTGGAGCAGAAATAAGGAAAATAATGTTTACCCAACGTAAACCCTAGTTTTCTCAACATAAAGTGGGGTTTAGTGGGGTCTTTATTTCACGGACTTGTTCACGTGATAGCTGTGAGATCTCTGCGCAGTAGGATTATCTGTAGAATCTGGGCTGGCCACACAACGCGGCGTCTTATCAGAGACTACACTGTTTGCATGAATTTAAAAGTTTAACGAAACGGTCTAAGTCCCCCCCCCCCCCACCACGCCATCAGGCTCATTTTCCCTATCTACTCTCAGAGAATCGATCCACTAATGCTGTCAGAGCATTGTTTTGTTTCTTAAAGAATAGCCCCTCCATCTCAGATATTGACCATAATGTGCGTAATGGATTACTGACAGTTTACTCTCAAAGTAAAGAACCAAAATGACAGTTATGTAGGCAGGGAGTGACAAAAGATATTTCCCCTTGTATTTCATGAATTCACCTTTAGTGATCTCCCTTGTACAAACTGGCGGAAATAATTGCATGTATGTTCATTCACCGTAAGCGCTTCAGGCAATGTTTTTTAATTAACTTTGAGCTTGTTTAAATTTTGACAGATCGTTTGTTGCAAACAGTGGTTTAAGGGCAAACCTCAGACATATAATGGCAATGCTGATATCACTAATGAGATTCATAACGAGCAGTTCAATCATGGGCTGCACATTGTATGAGGTACTGGGAGTTACCACCCTTTGAAAATTACTGTAAACATTTTCGTTTCCGGATAACTCCTCCAATAGTTTTCATCGTATCAAGCATGAAACTTGGTAGTTAGTGAGAATATAACGATTCATAACGAGCAGTTCAATCATGGGCTGCACATTGTATGAGGTACTGGGAGTTACCACCCTTTGAAAATTACTGTAAACATTTTCGTTTCCGGATAACTCCTCCAATAGTTTTCATCGGATCAAGCATGAAACTTGGTAGTTAGTGAGAATATAGTGTGGAGTAGCGCGCAAAGTTTCGAGGTTAACCGTCTACCGAATATTAACAGAGCTATGCCCCTTTGAAAAGTTTCGTTAACATTTTAAATTTCCGGATATCTCCTCCCACCGCTTTCATCGGATCAAACTGAATCTTGGTAGATAGTAAGGCTATGATGTGGAGTACCGCGTAAGGTTTCGAGGTAAACCGTTCATCAAATATAAAAGAAATAGATCAGCCCAAGCAGTGATTTGTTGTGTATCACTGTTTGGAGGTCAGTTGTAAGAGAGACCAAATCACGAGCGCGTAGCGCGAGTGATTTATCTGCTTACAACTGACTGACAAATTGTGTTATATTACTCAACAAATCACGCAATAGATCTGATCTGTTTCGATTACAACACACTGAAAGTCGACTAAATGCTGCCAACATTCCGCCATTGTTTGAAGAAATCCCACCAACCTTTTTACTGTAACACGTGCAGTTAACAGTTTTTCTAACGTACTTGATGCGTGAAAAAGACGTTACTACATCTAACGTCAAGGAAACGATCGATGACGACGCAAAACTTTATAAAACGGCGGCTCTTCGCATCACGCCTTTTCGCCCAGTGATTTGTCATTCAATATATCACTGGATTTAAAAATTGAATACTCGTAGGCGACCTGTGTTAGAATAATAGATAATGCCCCTTTGGGAAAATTTCTGTAAACATTTTCGTTTCCGGATAACTGTGACTCCTGCAATTAACATTTGATCAAGCTGAAACTTGATATATAGTAAGACCATGATGTGAAAAAGCGCGTATTGTTTCTAGGTTACGCTCCACCAAATAAAAACAAAATTATGCCCCTTTGAAAATTTATGCAAATATTTTATTCCGGTTAACGTCGCCTGCATTTCAGAAACTTGATAAATAGTTAGACCAGGATGTGCAGCAGTGCATATTGTTTCGAGGTTACGGTCCACCAACTATTAACAAAGTTATTCTCCACTGAAAATTTCTGGAAAAATATTTCTGGCTAACTCCTCCTACAGTTAATATTCGATCAAGCTGAAAGTTGATATATAGTTTGATCACAATGTGCAGCAGCGCATTATGTTTCTAGGTTATGGATGTGCCCCTTTGCAAGTTTCTTTGCTAACTCCTCCTACAATTTAGATCCCGTCAAGCTGAAAGGAGTAGTGCATATTGTTTCGCGGGCGCCGCCCATCGGGGCTTGAAGAAATAGATGGGCTGCATAATGCTTTCACGCAGAGCGGAAACCGACCCGCACACGAGTACTGGTAAACCACTTAGAGGATCTAAGCCTGCCCAGGCAAAGCGGTGCCAGTCGGACAGTCCATGCTTATAAAGCCTATTGGTTTCATTGGGCAACAGGGCTTGAGAAGTCATTTCATCTAAATGTCGGGTAAAAGTCCCACAAAATTGGAAGCAACGTCTCCAAAATGACCTTTATAGTGTTGACGGGGACGTTAAACCTCAAATCAAACAAACAAACAAAAGCATATTGTTTAGAGGTTAGGGTCCACCAAATATTGGAGTAAAGGAGAAACAATGAAAATACTTGTTTTTGGAAAAGGAATTTAAGGGTTAAAATAAACAGTCTAAATCTCTGTCACTGCCTACATTAAGAGACAATCGGCACGCCAGTGCTGCCAGTCCTTTGATTTGGTATTCTTGCATAAATATCTATGCGCATGGGTGTTTGAAGCCATTGTAAAATGGACCAAAAGCCGTGCTCAAACAGTAAAAACCATATTCAAATAATGGTATTCGCTGTTTGAACATGGACTTTGAGCTTTTGATATCACAAGATGGGCCTTGCTTTGTGACCTTACGTCAAGCGACGTTACATTCTTGCATAAATATCTATGCGCATGGCTGTTTGAAGCCATTGTCAAATGGACCGAAAGCCGTGCTCAAACAGCAAAAACCATGTTCAAATCATGAAATTCGCGTGCTGTTTGAACATAAATTTTGAGCTTTTGATATCACAAGACGGGCCTTGCTTTGTTTACGTTACGTTGAGCGACGTAACGTTATCGCCCTGAACGTAGCGTTTTAGAGTTCTATGATGATGTCACTCCATGACAACGTCATTGTTAACAACATTCTGAACTGGCCGCCATTTTCGTTTGCCTGTCGCATTTGAAGAGTTTATATGGAATTAATATGGAGCTTTTGGGCGTTTTCGTCAAAATTTGCTGTCGGATTCGTAAGTTATGCAAGAACAACGATCATCCATGGTTATTTCATTGCATTAACAGTTGCCGGATCCCTCGGAAGATATTTGAACATTCGGCCTAGCGGCCTCATGTTCAAACAGCTTCCTCGGGATCCGGCAAATGTTAATGCATGAAAAAACATGGTTGATCCCTATATTATCGCCCTGAACGTAGCGTTTAATGCATGACAACGTCATTGCAAACAACATTCTGAACTGGCCGACATGTTGGTTCGCCGGTCGCATTTAAAAAGTTTATATGGAGTTTTATATGGCGCTTTTGGGCGTTTTCGTCACATTCGCTGTCGGAGTCATAAGATATGCAAGAACAACGATCATCCATGGTTATTTCATTGCATTAACATTTGCCGGATCTCTCGGAAGATATTTGAGCATTCGGCCTAGCGGCCTCATGTTCAAACAGCTTCCTCAGGACCCGGCAAATGTTAATGCATGGAAAACATTGGTTGATCCTTATATTATTTCTCCGATCAAACATTTATTGTGGGACTCTGAGACTCGTTAAAATCGCCCCAATGAGGCGATTTTAACGAGAGCCCACAATAGATATTTAAACTTGAAAATAGGAAAATTATCCCTCAGTTATCCTCAGTAAGTCCTATCTGTAGCTCTGACAGACATTATGCAAAACCCATCATGTCTCTGGCAGTGTTAAGACGTGGCCTCAAACACGTTTAAGCTTACATTTATTATAATTAAGGGAATAAATTAAATACAATTAGACAAATGTGACAGCATTCAAAAACTTAAAAACACATTTATATCCTTCCATGTAGATAAGTTTGTTCTTTTTGACCTTGGTGTGCAGTGTTTTATCACTCTGGATTTAAGGACACTGATAACGCGTTTGTTGAAATAAGGTTGGGTGATGCATGCATATACCTGTGTTGTTACATAATGTTGTGACACATACATGTACAAAAAAGTAGGAAAGTTCAAGATGAAAGAATATCATTATGCAAACATACACTGTAAACTTTACCGCCGAAAAAATGAAGATTTTAAGATGAAAAATTGTGATATTTTTCTTAATTCTGCTCAAAATATAGATTGAGGGTACTCGTTAGAACCGCCTCATCTTACGAGTACCCACAATCTATATTTCAGAGCAGAAATAAGAAAAATAAGGTTTAACCCTGTAAACCCAAGTTTTACTATGTAAAAGTGTGGTTCAAGGGGTCAAAATTATATAGGCGTGTTTTCGGGATGTGCTCGACAATGCAAGCTCTAGCTTGGATTCGGCCCCCGCCCATCGGGGCTTGAAGAAATACATGGGCTGCATGATGCTTCCAAGCAGAGCTGAATCCGACCCACACACGAGTACTGGTAAACCACTTAGAGGATCTAAGCCTGGCCAGGCAAAGCGGTGTGAGTGTCGGACCGTCCATGCTTATAAACACTATTGGTTTCATTGGACGACAGGGCCTGAGATGTCATTTCATCTCAATGTCGGATAAAAGTCACACAAAATTTGAAGCAACGTCTCCAAAATGACCTTTACAGTGTTGACGGGGACGTTAAACCTCAAAACAAACAAAAACAACCTCATCTCCATAGATGTTAGCTTAATATCGTTCTGAACGCAACAAAATGTTAGGGTTCAGCTTTCCTACACCGGTTATGCAACAACTATCAAGCAATACAACATTATTTGCATATAATATACTGGCTGTCCCATTGTTTCACACCAAATACGACTTTTGACGGACAAGAGATGTATTCTAGACATATGCAGACAGAGCTTTAAATTGCATGGCCGATAAGACCAATTTTGACAAGGCCGACTTTTTATCGGTACAGTTATTGGTCAATTCTATGCAGTCTCTGTTGTTTATTATTCGCGGGCCGCGCATAGCTTCAAAAGCTGGTTTTGTATCAGGTTAACATGTTCATGTAATGAACATCCCTTTAAACCCCCACTTTATAAAGAGAAAAATAGGGTTTACGGGGGTATTCATTATTTTCCTTAATTTTGCTCAAAAACGTAGCTTGTGGGTACTCCTTAGAACCGCCTGCTTGAGGCGGTTCTAACGAGTACCAACAATCTATATTTGGACTAAATAGAAGAAAAATAGCGAACTTTTTTTCATCTAAACAATGCAAGATCTCGTGGGTGAGAAAGACGCCATTTTAGCGCACGGATGTGCTATCGTAATGGTTTTGTTTGATTTGGAGTTCAACTGCCCAGACGCCCCCCCCCCTCCCTTGGGGGCTTGAAGAAATAGACGGGCTGCATGATGCTTCCACGCAGCAGAGCTGAAACCGACCTGCACACGAATACTGGTAAACCGCTTAGAGCATCTAAGCCTGGCCAGGCAAAGCGGTGCGAGTGTCGGACCATCCATGCATACAAACCCTATTAGTTTCATTGGGCGGCAGGGCTTGAGATGTCATTGCAGCTCACTGTCTGGTAAAAGTCTCACAAAATTGGAAGCAACGTCTCCAAAATGACCGCTACAGTATTGACGGGGACGTTGAACCTCTAATCAAACAAACAAATCAACTGCACTGAAAACACAATTTAGGCCCGGTCAATTTTATTACATCATTTTATAATGACAGCCGTATACCCAAACAGTTAACCAGTACATTAGCTTTTCATTACGATAGTACATGTAACAATACTGATATTATCTGATTATGTTTATCTGATTTCAGGTTTAACGTCCCCGTAGGCACTGTATAGGTCATTCTGGAGACTTTGCGTCTAATTTTGTGGGACTTCTACCCAACATTGAGATGAAATGACTTTTCAAGCCTTGTCGCCATGGGTTTATAAGCATGTATGGCCCGGCACGCACCGCTTTGTCTGGGTAACTTAAATCCTTATATAGCTAGTAACTTTGGGTCGATTGATAAACAATAGATCCAAAGACAAACATAATCAACATCAGTCTTTATTACCCATTGTTATCCTTAGCTAAGTTCTGGGCTTATTGCACGGATAACATTAAGTGAAATTTTATCCATCAACCACGGCAACTATAATTCTGACAAAGTGAACTACACCACAACCTCTTTATAACACTATTAATCGGGTCAAAGCAGAAACCATGTAAGTTAAACAACCGTGTTATATCCAAACAAAATGTATCGATTATATAGAAAAATGACCATTTATGGTCATTTTTCTATATAGTCTATACTTTTTGGGTTCATTTTGAAACCGCGTTATATCCAAACCGCGTTATATCCAAAACCGTGTTATAATGAACAGTCTTATAATGAGGTTGTGGTGTATTTCAAAATCAGAAAAACAAAGAAACGGACCAAAATGTTGCCGAGAGGTTTTAAATGTTCTGTAAATAAGCTAATCCTTTGGAAACAAGGTCTACAATACATAACGGTAAACCGTGAAGAGTTCAAAAATATTTCTTGCCCATACAAGCTACTTTCGGCCGATTGATCCTCATCAGTGACCCCAAACATGTTTTACATTCCGCACTGATATGAATTATCCAAAAGGACTGCAAACTGTACCCCAAACTATGATGAAGGGTTGGGAGACTTTTTATGGCCGCCACGCTTTCCGTTACCATCAGGCGTGGTCTAGTTAAATATTCTGCCAAAAAAAAAAAAAAAAACGTAATTCTATGGAAGCAAGGACTACAACACAATATCTCAAGTTCTACCGCCCGAACAATCCGGTTCAAGGGGCGGTTCGACTAGCAACACTTTTTGACATTCCAAGCGGTTTACCAGTACTCAGTTCGGTCGGTTTCAGCTCTGTGTGGAAGCCCTATGCAGTTCAATCTATTTACTCAAGCCGATGGGCGGGGACGCATAAAACTGAGATGGTATGGGCATACATTCCGCTGATCAGGCCTCGCAGAGACAATGCACCAGGGAACAGGTTTTTTTTTTCGAGTTGAGGTTTTACGTCCCCGTCAACACTATTAAGGTCATTTTCGAGACGTGCTTCCGATTTTGTCGGACTTTAACCCGACATTGAGATGAAATGACATCTCAAGCCCTACCACCAACATGAAACCGCCGATAGGTTTTAAGGAGATGTCCGACTCGCATCACCTTTCCTGGGCAGGCTTAGACCTAAGCTTTTTTACCAGTACTCAAGTTCGGTCAGTTTCAGCTCTGTGCTGAACTCTGTGCTGAAGCCCTATGCTGCCCAATCAATTTATTCAAGCCCCAATAGGCGGGGTGCATTTAACTGAGATGGTATGGGCATAACTCCCGCTGACCAGGCTTCTCCGATACAATACCCAAGAGAACAGTTAATGAGACAAGATGGCTTGGAAGAAAAGAAGTAGAGATGGAAAGATACATGTAATATCAAGAAGTGGATATGATTGAGCTTTACTGTATAATCTCAGAGGGCAGTAGAAGACACGACAAGGTGGTAAGAGGGTGGCATGAAGTCATCAAGGGGCAAGGCTACGGGATAAGTGGTGAAGAAGAAGTCACGGCTCTAACCAAGTTAATTAGTCACGGGTCTAACCCGGTTAGTCACGGGTCTAACCCGAAATGCGTACACGCATTTGAAAAGAAGGAAAGAAAAAAACTAACTAGAGAATGGTAATTTTGTTTGTTTGTTTGATTTGAGGTTTAACGTCCCCGTCAACACTGTATAGGTCATTTTGTAGACGTTGCTTCCAATTTTGTGGGACTTTCACCCGACATTGAGATGAAATGACATCCCAAGCCCTGTCGCCCAGTGAAATCAATAGGGTTCATAAGCATGGACACGCTCCGCTTTGCCTGGGCAGGCTTAGATGGCGATTTATTTATGTTGTTGTTTGTTACTTACTGTGTGTATCACTTGTGTCTTTTGGTTTCGGATGGCCATATGGCCATTTTGTGGGAAAGTAACTGTCCTTATGGCCTTCCTTTGTTTAGGTTTCCATTATGGTCTGGTCGCTTAATGTTTGTATTTCTTTCCCTTTGGTGTCTTTTATGGGTGGAGTAAGTTAATTGTAGCAATTCCTGATCTTTGTTTTACTTCTACTTTTAGATCCTCTAAGCGGTTTACCAGTATTTCGGTTTCAGCTCTGCGTGGAAGCATCATGCAGCCCATCTATTTCTTCAAGCCCCGATGGGCGGGGGCCGAGAGAATGGTAAAAGTTTTTTATTATGCGTCGTCGCATTTATGTTGCTCTTCAAACCTTTCAGCCCGTTTCAGATACATTTGTCGAAAGTGAAGATCCAAATGAGATGGCTCATATATGAGCCATCTCATCAGGATCTACACGCGTTGCCATCCCGATAATGATTATTAACAAATAATAATAATAATAATAATAATAATAAATAATAATAAATAATAATCGACCTTATTTATAGAGGGTAACACATTTAGTACTAGTACTAATCTTCCATGTGTCCCTCTTTTCCTGGGTAGGAACCAGTACCAGGAACAAAATCGAAGTGCCCAAATTTCAAACTGGAATATATCATTTCAGAAACTCAGTAAACTTTTATTTTATCTTAACCCTTATCTTGCTGTTCACGGCAACCCCTATCTTTGTAAACAGTGTAGATGCAGATCATATGAAGCCATCTGATCAGGATCTATACTGTTTGGCATTCAATTTATGAATTTGTAGCAATAAATTACATCAAGTAATTTGATTGGTTGGTAGACAGAAATGGGTGCGGCTTAAATGAATATTCAGCAAGATAAGGGGTAACGGGGTAGCCCCTATGTGCTAATAGCGCCCGGTTACCTTAAAACCAGTTCAGTCAGAGAAGGGTTAACAGACATGCATAAACAGTATGCTGAATAAATGCGCAAAACAACCCTAGACTTATTCACGACTATATTCAAATGTGATACATCATTTTGCCAGGGTTACAGCGCCTCATTGTGATACATCAACACCTTTATTTCTAGAGGTGTTCAAGGATACCGACGCTTTCACAATAGTTTCATTTGACATGACTTTTATTGGTTAAGCATGAACAATGTTCAAGCCAGCATGATGTTCCCGTCTATAGTCCCGAAAGCTAAAATTATATTACGTTGTCATTTTAAGGGGAAATTTTGTCCCCATGGCAATAGGGGTCAACTCTTTAAGGAAAGAATTTGCTCTTGAGGAGTAACTTCTTTGCTTTAAGATTAGACCCATTTTTCAGTGCGACAGGGCTTATAGAAAGGCGAAGAGGAAGTCCCTTTGAAAAATGTTGGCAAAATCTGCCGGGTGTACCCATTGCCCTTAAAGCATAAAGAAGACTTCGCGCACCTGTTGCGTACATGTATAGTGCCAGTAATTGTTGCACTAAAATTGTTAAAATAGAATACTCAAAATTAAAATAGGCTATAGGGAAACAAGGGGGACATTAAGTGCTGAATCGCTCACCTGAGTTCAAACTATATATGAATGCAAAACAAGACACGTAACACAGTTTCTGAAATAGAACTTTTTCCTTATTGAGTCCATCCAAAATATACACTGCTCAAAACAATTAAAGGAACACGCACAGATTTCCTCATAGTATAAAGATGTTGGATTATGATGATGAAACATCGATTCAGAACGATTAATGTTAATGACACACATTGTCAACCAGTTCACAAAGCACGGCCTGATGTGACGTGTTAAGGAAGAATTTACATAAATGTTTGAGAAATCGCCATCTTTTCGTCAGATTATTTCGAATGCAATAGACATGCGCACATCAGTCACTTTTGCCTGTCAGTAATGTGGATGGCCACCTCGAGCAGCACAACACTCCTGTTTGTTTGTAAAGCTAGTGTTTCCCACTCATGTCTAAGGATGTTTGTAAGTTCTTGAATAGTCATTGGTGGATGATCGCCATGTGAGATACCTCTGAAAAGAATGTCCCACGCATGTTATATTGGTTTTAAGCCAGGAGCACGTGCCGGCCAGTCCATTACTTCAATAGTCTCACGATTAAGGTAATCCATGCACACTCTAGCAGTATGGGGGGCGCGCATTATCCTGCATCAGAATGAAATTTTCACCTATTGCCCCAGCGAAAGACCTCACAATAGGATCTGGAATTTCATCTCGATACAGTCAATGTAGCTCCGTTTATCACGTACAAGTCCGCCCGGCTTTCATAAGAAAAATCACCCCATACATTCACTGACCCTCCCCGCCTCTGTTTCCACAATGTTGCAGTCCTCGTATCGTTCTTCAGGTCGTCTACAGACTCGAACACGTCGATCACATGTACTCGGGTGAAATCTGCTTTCATCCGTGAACAGAACTGCACGCCAGTCTTGCAATAGCCAGTTCTGATGTTCTAGTACGAACTCATATCGCCGTGCACGATGTTGCCTGGTGTGAATAGGCCCTATTGCCGGACGGCCCTAAGATCACCTCCATGTAACCTGTTACGTATTGTTTGATTGAATATCCTTTGACCAATTGACGCTGGAAATCGGTTTGTAGCCTTCTGCGGCCGTGTACTGCCGATTCTATAGCGCTAGATTTCGAAGATATTGATTTTCCCTTTGTGACGTCATGCGGTGTCGGCCTTGCCCTTCTCGTCCAGCAAACTCGCCCATCTCCTCGTAGCGTCTCCATAGCCTGGCAACAACACTTCTCGATATATCAAAGCGCTCAGTAACGATCCTATGGGTGTGCCCACTTATAAGCAAAGCGACAGCGTGAGCGACCTCAACTTCTTCCAAGAACCGCCTAACACCATGAAGCCCAAACTAACACATAACCGAAGGATTGACACCCCAAATTTTTAACAGAATTTTAGCCGTTTTATAGGGATATCCATGCTGTAGCTCACATTATTACTTTGCGCGTGAACTTTGCTTCTTGATGTCACTTTAAAATAGTGCCTTTCCTTGGGTTTAAAGTTTGCTCCTTTAATTGTTTTGAGCAATGTTTAGTGCTTACACGTGTTAATAGTAGATTGACCTTATAGTTCTTGTTCATAAATAGTCTTGTCATGTTTCATTTTGTAGGTTCCGGTTACAAACTAGAGCCATCAGTGTTTGTTTTGCTGCGATTACAACGAAGTCATCATTCGGACATTACAAGCTTCCAGCATTTATGAACTTTTAATTTAAGAAGATTTCGTAAACGTATCTAAGTGGTTCTCCTTAAAGGATGTTAAGATATACAGAAAGAAGGAGCTCAAGTTTTCTCCACGCACCAGAACTGTGGAGTTGAAGCCCGTAGTTCCACTACTAATCTTTCAAAGGCACGTCTTTGTACACTATGAAACCACGCCTTTTCAAGTATATTTACAAGTCCCACAAAAATGAAAGCAACGTCTCTATAATGACCTAAATAGTGTTGACGGGGACGTTCAATTCAAACAAAACCAAACGTGATGAGTTTCATGTAATGTTTGGTAATCGTAAAAAGGACACAAACCTGATACAGGCCAGCCTTGCATCAGACGCCGCATAAATGGTTCTATACTGTTTACTTACAGGAGTTTCCGTCAGAAATAGAAATGGAATAACGACAAATGAATTCGTTTCACCGCAGCTCGTATTAAGGGCAGTGTGTTGCATTATGATAGCACACCCGTGCGACATAGTATTTTTTCACATCTCCAAAATGGCTACTTTTCTGATGAAAATTCGTGATATTATTCTTATTTATACTGCAAACATAGGTTGTGGGTGCTCGTTAGAACCGCCTCATTGAGGCGGTTCTAATGAGTACCCACGACCTATGTCTTGGAGCAGAAATGAGCAAAATAATGCAGAGCCTCATTGAAGCCCAGTTGTATTTATATAAACTGGTGTTTAGAGGGGTGTTCATTTCATGGACCTGCTGACATTAGAACGTCCCCGCACACGGAGTCATCAAAGGATAGCTTAATATATTTTTGTTTCTTTAGGGAGCATTGATTGCCCCCGCCCATAGGGGCTTGAAGAAATATATGGGCTGCATGATGCTTCCACGCCGAGCTCGGCCCCCGCCCATAGGGACTTGAAGAAATATATGGGCTGCATGATGCTTCCACGCAGAGCTGAATCCGGCCCGCACACTAGTACTGGTAAACCGCTTAGAGGATCTAAGCCTGTCCAGGAACTGCGGTGCGAGGTGGACCGTCCATGCTAATAAACCCTATTGGTTTCATTGGGCGACAGGGCTTGAGATGTCATTTCATCTCAATGTCGGGTAAAAGTCCCACAAAATTGGAAGCAACGTCTCCAAAATGACCTTTACAGTGTTGACGGGGACGTTAAACCTCAAATCAAACAAACAAAACCACGCCGAGCTAAATCCGGCCCGCACACTAGTACTGGTAAACCGCTTAGAGGATCTAAGCCTGTCCAGGAAGCGCGGCGCGAGGCGGACCGCCCATGCTAATTAACCCTATTGGTTTCATTGGGCGACAGGACTTGAGATGTCATTGGAAGCAACGTCTCCAAAATGACCTTTACAGTGTTGACGGGGACGTCAAACAAAAGGAAGCATTGAGCACATTTTAGGCTTTGGAACATTACGATAAAACAGCGATAAAACAGCCCTGTGATAGCTCAAATACAGAAGACCCTCGTTATAACGACAGGATAGGGGTGTTTCGCCATTCAGATCACCTAAAATTAAGACCAAATATGCTCTGAAAACCTTATTTAGTAGGTTTCAGTTATTCTTTATTTGTGTTTTCTTCATACAATGTTATCTGGTCAGAGACCACCTTTGGGATTGTTAAAAAGTGGTGACATTTCCAAAAGTGGCCTTAATATAGGATTTTACTGCATATTTTTTCTTTAAGTTTTGATATTATAAAGAATTGGTCGTTATAAAGAATTTCTATAAGGAATAGTAAAAAAGACATTTTCCTCTCAATTACTACAACACGAACTATTATTACGCCTAGATACAAATGTTGCGGACAATTGTTAGAATCGCCTCGGCGAGGCGATTCTTACAAATATCCGTATTTTTTTAGGGGGGCTGGTGGTGGTCGATGAGAGAGAGAGAGAGAGAGAGAGAGCGAGAGAGAGAGAGAGAGAGAGAGAGAGAGAGAGAGAGAGAGAGAGAAACACGGTTGTTTGAATATCTCATTTAGCCTCTCCACTCTTGAGCTAAGAATTTGTTCCATTGAAATTGTTGTTGTAACGAGATTTGTCGTTATAACAAATGTCGGTATAGAGAAGGGGATCTTTATCTCCAAAACGTTTTTTTTTTTTTTTTTTTTCGTTTCTAATCATAATTTGTGATATTTTTCTTATCTATACTCCTTCCTCATTGAGGCGGTTCTAACGAGTACCGACACCCTCTGTATTGAAGCAAAAATACGCGAAAAATGAATACCCCTGTAAATCCCAGGGTCCAGTTGTTCAAAGCATCGTTAGCTTAATGAGCTCGTTATCGGTCAGATTGTTAACTTTTCTAGGAAGTACAATATCTAATATAGTGTTGGTTTTGCTGAAAAAAAAAATTAGAGCAGCTTTCGCATTGCAAAAGCTGCTCTCATTTTTTTTTTCGGCAAAAATATAAGCATATTTGCCAAATTAAATGATAAAAGTTTATAGGATACGTTAACTAACAGCATCGTTAGTTTTAGTTTATACTAATTTATTTTAGTTCGATTGCGATGAAAGCTTCAAGCTTATTGAATCGCTCTCGAACACTCATTCCGAGTGTTTTCACGTGCGCGCGAGAGAGAGGCAGTGGCTTTTACACCACTGCTACCCATTTACACCTGGGTGGAGTGGGGCAGTGTCATTACGTGTCTTGCCCAAGGACACACCTCGATACCGGTGGCTGGATTCGAACTCACAACCTCTCGATCATAAGTCGAACGCGCTAACCACTGCGCTATCGAGGCTGACAGTTTTGAACAACTGGCCTCTGATTTTCATACATGTACATGTATATAAATTGCTGTTTTTGACTGATTTGATTGATTTGAGGTTTAACGTCCCCTCAACACTGTAAAGGTCATTTTGGAGACGTTGCTTATAATTTTGTGGGACTTTTACCCGACATTGAGATGAAATGACATCTCAAGCCCTGTCGCCCAATGAAATCAACAGGGTTTATAAGCATGGGCGGTCCGACTCGTGCACATCGCTTTACCTGGGCAGGCTTAGATCCTCTAAGCGGTTTACCAGTAGTCGTGTGCGGGTCGTATTCAGTTCTGCGTGGAAGCATCATGCAGTCCATATATTTCTTCAAGCCCCGATGGGCGGGAGCGGATAAATTGCTGTTTACAGGGTTGTTAATTTTACGGACTTGTTAACATGTCAAGTCACTGGTCACAAATGAGACTACTTGGCCGAGCCCAGAAAACCTGATCATTGATTTTTATAATTGCGTGTGTTTTCTTTGTTTCCTTGTGCAACTTTATTGCGTGCAATTGAGTAAATGTGTCCATGTATGAAATGACACATGCATTGTTACGGTGCAAAACCATTTTATTGCAGCTACAATGACGTTTTATACACCAAAACCAGAACCGAAAGTGGATACAATCTAATCTCTGAATGGGAACTTTTTATTCAATATGTTTGGATGAAAAGTTTTAGCAACTTTATTATATACACATGTATCATGAGTATGTAATAGCGCTATGTGTTAAATTCTGTAATCCACTAGTGGATAAAATATGCAAATTAGGTACCCCCACCCCCCAACGTTACACGTACGAAGTCCTTTAACGACGTCACGTTTACTAATAGCGGCATGTTCACGTTTTGTAAAAAAAATCGAGAATTAAATGTCATATGATAAATAGAATCTTCCATTAGTGCCCATGAATACATGAACACTCATGTAAGATCCCCTATAACGTGAATAGTGGAACTCATGAATACATGTGCACTCATGTAAGATTCCCAATAACGTGTATAGTGGAATATTTTGGCACAGCTGGTTGCAAGGCAAGGAACATTTAAACTTCATGCCATCCTTTGCACTCAGTGAAAGATATGTCCAAATGTTATAGGAAGAGTTGTCATTTTATAAAACAAATTCCCATTTTTTTTTATCTTTTAGTGACAATCTTGTCCGTAGAAGCAAACATTACGAAAACAAGCCTATACAAATGCATTGCAAACTTAATCCCCGAAAAAACGAAAATTTTAAGATGAAAAATTGCGATATTTTTCTTATTTCTGCTCAAAATATATAGATTGTGGGTACCCGTTAGAACCGCCTCATCGAGGCGGTTCTAACGAGTACCAACAATCTATATTTCAGAGCAGAAATTAGAAAAATAAGGTTTACCCCTGTAAACCCCAGTTTTACTATATAAAAGTAGGGTTCAAGGGGGTCAAAATTATATAGGCATGTTTTCGTGATGAACGTTAGAGCTATTTTGGACGAGAGTCACCAAGGCCGGAATCCTAAAAAGTTTGATTAAAACTTGCCTAAGGGTGTTATGAGGAGGAGTAGTCATCTCTAGTTGATATCTTTTCATTCAAGCAGAACTGTTTAACTATTTGGGTAGTGTACTCTTGTGAAAATTGAATAAAATTGCCAAACCGGTATAGGAGGAGTTGTCTTTGAAGAAAAAAAAAATCTATTTTTAGTTCTGGTGGCAAAAAAAAAATAAAATTTTACTATTTCGGTAGAGGGCTATCTTGGCAACATTAACGGGTATATAGGATCAGTTAGTTGTCTTAAAAACATTTTTTTTCTATTTAAAGTTCTGGTGGCCTTGCAAAACAACATTTGTACTATTTCGGTGGAGGGCTCTCTGGGCAACATTCTTGTGAAAACTGAGTGAAATTGGTTGAATTGCATAAGTGGGCTTGTCATTTAAAGAATATATCTACTTTTAGCTCTGGAGACCATTTTGTTAATTAGAACCTGTTTGGTTAACAATGCTGTGAAGATTGAATAACATTGACTATATGGGATAGAAAGAGCAGTATTCTATTATTTTGTTTTCATTGACCGTCTTGTTCATTAGAGTGGAACAATTGGTAGCTATTTTGGAGGGTAACCAATGCAAAAAAAAAATACTGTAAAATTTGAGTAAAATTGTGCTAAGGGAACAGGATGGGTAGTCCTCTAATGTTTTATCTATTTTTACCTCTGGCGGCAAGTTTGTTCAATAGAGCGGAACCGTATTGGCTATTTTGGACAGTGGGACACCCAAGCACTAATCCTGTCGAGTCGTGGATGAAATTGGCCTGACCTGACGGATATAGAATTTTTCTTTCATGTTTGCCCCTACGTGAACAGACCTCAATACAACTAGCCTAATCACCACAAAGAAAATCCGTGAGGAAATATTGCTGCATAATCAAAACAGTTTCAAAAGTTCCACAAAAACTGTTGATGAAACTAAATACATGTATTATAACTTACACGTTCTACCAATTTTAATTCATGAACATACATGCCCTACTGTTTATTTTTCATTAAATATAACGTTTGCACAAGTATTCTTCCTTTACACAATTTATGAATGAAGTTGCGGATGAATATATCTGATCTGAGTGTAAAACCCGAGACTATCGATGTATTGCGACAGTTTGTTCACCGACACGCTTTTTAAAGACGGTTTACCGACACATTTTAAGACAGTTCACCGACACCTTTGAAAACTGTTCACCACGAAAGTTCTAGTACATTTCTCTCATGATAGAAAAACTGCTTGATATATCAATGAAATAAACTTCTTACAATACATGCTTTTCAATGAAATATAGAGATTTCTCAGTGAAATCGAAATCGGTTTTGCCACTGTTTCAAACATTTAAACCATTTTTAATTTCAGTGTTTGTGAATTCGATGAATCATCGAAAAATAACATATTTTTCTGACTGTTAGATCTCAATTAGTTAAATGTTATCAGGGTGTGTCAGAAATTACGTCACGCATATTTTCACGTCAAACGTTACGGCGTGGCAATGTCGTATCGATTCCGGCCCGGTTTATTTGCTTTGGGTTATTTTTTCACTGCATCGGTATCGCTATATACACTTGGTAATTACAAGGTTTTATGACAATCGGTGACATATTATGCTCATTACAAACCAGCTTTCACATCACTGTCATAAACTGTCTCTAATCACTTACTTCGGGTCAGAATAACTTAGCATGCAAATTACGAAACCATGAGTCATGAACCGAGGAAAAATCCCTTACGTTAGACTTCGAACAGTTTATGAACATTAAGTCTGTGTGTCAGCACAGTAACAGAAGACTATTTGCCGTTTTTATGTACCATCACGTAAACACGCCTATATAATTTTGACCCCCTCGAGCCCCACTTTTATATACAGTCAAACCTGTCATAGGGGCCGCCTCATTAAGCAAGCAACCTGTTTTAAGCAAGCATGCATTTAGTTCCCGAAAAAGGCAAAGGCATAAATATTTACCTGCCTGCCTTAAGCAAGCACATTTTGATCCCTGAGGTGCTTGCTTAACACAGGTTGGACTGTAGTAAAAATGGGTTTACAGGGGTAAACCTTATTTTTCTTATTTCTGCTTCAAAATATAGATTGTGGGTATTCGTTAGAACCGCCTCATCGTCGAGGCGGTTCTAACGAGTACCCACAATCTATATTTGGAGCACCAATAAGAAAAATACCATAATTTTTCATCTTAAATTTTTCATTTTTTTTTCAGCGATAAAGGTTACAACGTATTTGTATAGGCATGCTTTCGTAACGAGTTCAGCAGCCACTACTACACTGCTTAAAATGGCAAAATTATCTATTTCACATACGCCGTAAGGTAGATTTCTGTGATGTTCAACTCATATGAATTATGGAATGATATGCTGAAATTTAATCTAATGTCTGACATTTGTGCAACACATTTGATAGAGCCATGAATTTGAATACCTTTTGGGAAAGTAACAAAGGTCCATTCACAAGGCTTTTTAGGGGGTTGTGGTGAAGTTTTACACAATTGCCTACACTCTGTGAAGGCCGTGTCAGTGTAGACCCAGTAAAGAGGCCACAGAACTCTTCGGCGTCTAATCGTGGTCTGCATTGCTTGCCAATGACTTAACAAAAATGGGCGAAAAACACATAATATAGGCTAAGTGACAGCAACGTGACTGAACAAGAATTGTTCTTAAACCACAATCGAACAAGACCGTTGAAGATAACAAGGCTAAGCCCTAGAAAAAGGTATGCACCGTCAAAGTGATTCATGCGGAAATGAAGTAGAAAAAAGGTTACCTGACAAAACAGGCAGGAGAGAATATTACAAATGACGTGTTAGGAAATACAGGTTCTAGAAGAAAATTACATCTTCAGAAGATTTTCGAGAGCAAAATGGCCAAATCTGGAATTGATGACAACAAGGAACGCATGGCAGTTATATAAACTCCCAATACAGGCTTAAAGATCCCCAAAAGTCAGAAAACGTAATACAGCAACGAACTGGAAGCTATTCTACGTCCCGTTGACAAAACGAATTCATGTTGCTTACCCCTTTTTGTACCAAATGGAATCTTCCACCTTATGAAAAGAACAAGTCCATTCCAAAATTTAGGGGTGTCAGGTTGTTTTTTCTTCGAAATCTATTTCGTTAATGGCAGACGTTTTGAAAACAGTGTAGGCCCTGATCAGACGCCGCGTGTTGCAGTGTCTGATCTGTGCCTGCACTGTTTGCCAAAGTACTCCTTTAGGGGTTTCTGGTATTGAATCGGTTAAATTAATGAAAGGCTGCGCTTGAATTTACCAAAATTGTTGAATTCATGGTGTCGGAATTAAACCAGATTTATTGAGTCGAATCAACTAACAGACGTTTATATCAACCTAAACTACAAGCTTTATTACCATATTACCGTCCATGTAATACACGCGTTAGTAAGCTCTACATCGCTCACCTGAGTAAGTTTAAGCCTCTAAAGAGCACAGATTAAAAGAGATATAATCCAGTGACATACATGTAGCTGTTGACCCATATTATCCATATTCAATCTTGACATGGTGTCACAAAACAAACATCCCTTTGAAGTTTCATCGCATTGTCAAAACTGTGCACAAATGTAAGAAATTTGACCAAGTGACCTAATTTTGACACCAAGAAATCCCTATCCAACCACGACTTAGATAGAATCAAAACACACATTCTGACATGAAGATTGATGCAAAACTGGTATCCCTAACATACAGGGTTTTAAAGAAATCTGACCTAGTTTTTGATTCCGCTTAGAACATATTTAAATGTGATTAATTTATCCAATAACAAACTTTCAGAAAAAGACCCCGAACGAATAGTCAAAACTGTTGGTTTTAGAGTTCACCTATTGGCCTAGACGATCCAAATTCCAAGCTGACTGAGATGTATTCAAGACAAACATTCCGATGTGAAGATTCAAGAAGACTGTTTGTTTGTTTGTTTGTTTGACTTGAGGTTTAACGTCCCCGTCAACACTGTAAAGGTCATTTTGGAGACGTTGCTTCCAATTTTGTGGGACTTTTACCCGACATTGAGATGAAATGACATCTCAAGCCCTGTCGCCCAATGAAACCAATAGGGTTTATTAGCATGGACGGTCCGCCTCGCACCGCGATTCCTGGACAGGCTTAGATCCTCTAAACGGTTTACCAATACTAGTGTGCGGGCCGGATTCAGCTCTGCGTGGAAGCATCGTGCAGCCCATATATTTCTTCAAGCCCCTATGGGCGGGGAAGACTGACGCAGAAGAATGACATCTAGACATTACGATAACAGATCCGTGACGTATAGTACATTATTCAAACCTCACAAAGGACAATTTTTCTGATGAAAATTTGTGATATTTTTCTAATTTATACTCCGAACATAGGTTCTTGGTGCTCGTTAGAACCGCCTCATTGAGGCGGTTCTAACGAGTACCCACAACCTATGTCTTGGAAAAGAAATAAGGAAAATAATGTTTATCCCTGTAAACCCCAGTTTTGTCTATATAAAGCGGGTTTAGGGAGTCTTTATTTTACGGACTTATTCATGTGATGGGGTGCACACAGGGGTTGAAAAACATCTGAATATGTTTTTACAGTTCAAAGGAAAATTTGGATGTCTAAATTGCGCACAAACTTTTAAACTAAATTTGAACAAGTGACCTAGATTTTTCTTCCAACATGACCCATTTTTAATCTGAACAAGATATAATCAAACCGATCGGGTTTTTTATGCATTGACGGTCCGACCCACACCACTTTGCTTGACCTTCTAAGCGGTTTATCAGTACGTATGTGTGGTGGGTTTCAGCTCTGCATGGAAGCATAACGCAGCCGAATCTATTTCTCACATCCCAGATAGGCGGGGGGCAAGTTACAGAAGAAGTCTATAATTTAACTGCAACGAAAATCTCCTGAAGAAAGTTGAGGCTTCCCTTTGTTATTTGTTTTCACAACAACATTGTTAAAACCAGCTGACAGTCTATGCCCTCCAAGCCTATATGACAATCGAAAATCAGATCAATGTCCTGAAGACATTCTTGCGAAATGTTGGTTTCGTTTGATTTGATCCAAAATGACCTATATAGTGTTGACGGGAACGTTAAACGTCCCCGTCAACACTTTATAAGTCATTTTGGAGACGTTGCTTCAAATTTTGTGGAACTTTTACCCGGCATTGAGATGAAATGACATTTCAAGCCCTGTCGCCCAATAAAACCAATAAGGTTTATAAGCATGGACGGTCCGACTCGCACCGCTTTATCTCCTCTAGGCGGTTTACCAGTACTCGCGTGCGGGCCAGATTCAGCTCTGTGTGGAAGCATCATGCAGCCCATGTATTTCTTCAAGCCCCGATGGGCGGGGGCCGTAGGAAATGTTGAAATGACATTTGATGATACAGGGAACTAAGAAGCTATGAAACAAAATTAAACTTATTAAAATAATATGCAAAAGAGCAATTCATTCATCCTTGTGCATCGTCGACACAAAACGATATGAGCCCCGCCAAGCGAATTTGTGTCTTAGAGCATTCCGTCGTGACAAATTTTAACTGCGCATGCCCAGCCATTCTGAGGTGCCAGGAATATGGCTTTCTGTCTGAAGGTTCCTCTTGATTCACTGTTGTATGAGCGAGCAGCGAAGGTTCTGGCGAGACTGCGCAGGCTCGCCTAAACCTTCGCTGCTCGCATAGGCTTGACGGGGCCCATATACAAATTCTGATGAACGAACATGTAACATCAAACATTGTACAAAGTTTGACTGCCGGAAATAAAAAAGACAATAGGTGTGTTATATATTATAATTAGATGTTTATATATGTTAAAGTGAAAGACATCTTCCTTTCAAGTGCCCATAATATACCGTCTGTAGCCTGTCTTATGTAAAAATGAAAAACCTAATTCTCTAGTAAAAGGACATACATGTTTGGTCGATTGTTTATCAATCCACCCAAAGTTATAAAGCGAAAGTAGCCCTTTAGTGCCAAAGTCCACGTGACTATCAATGGTTTGTAGGAAATCCAGGTTATGTTTATTTATAGAAAATAGTTGCAAAAGAGGGTACATGTAATCTATAGATCTTGACTTGAAGCAAGGGTTTGGCTTGGCAATCAGTGTAGACCCACATCAGACGCCACAGGACGCAGCGTCTGATCGGGGTCTACACTGTTGCTTGAATCATAGGTATTTAACCCTTTTTGTAGTAAATGGAATCGTTCATTTTATATATGGCAGGAGTCCATTTCGAAATGAATGGGTATCAGGAAGTGCTTTCTACAAAATGTATTCGAGATATGGCTTAACTTTTTGCAAACAGTGTAGGCCCTGATCAGACGCCGCGTTCAGCGGCGTCTGACCTTGGCCTGCACTGTTTGCCAAGTACCCCTTTGGGGTTTCCGGTACTAAATGGGTTAAATGTTAAAAGAAATGTCTGAGTAATCTTTCTTTTTTCAGCCTACACACAAAGGACAATCGACCAACCAGTACTGACTGGGCTTTGTTTTTACTTTTCGACCACATCAACTGGCCATGCACTGCATGCAGTAAGCAGACAGTGAGGACCCGGAGTCGACCGTACAGCTGTTTGTTTGTTTGTTTGAGGTTTAACGTCCCCGTCAACACTGTGAAGGTCATTTTGGAGGCGTTGCTTCCAATTCTGTGGGACTTTTACCCGACATTGAGATGAAATGACATCTCAAGCCCTGTCGCCCAATGAAACCAATAGGGGTTATTAGCATGGACGGTCCGCCGCGCACCGCGGTTCCTGGACAAGCTTAGATCCTCTAACCGTTTACCAGTACTAGTGTGCGGGCCAGAATCAGCTCGGCGTGGAAGCATCATGCAGTCCATATATTTCTTCAAGCCCCTATGGGTACAGCTGTACAAGCCGGACTAGGCCATAACTGTTTTCAAGCGCGATAAGGGTCCTTTTTTATTATCATGCAAGATGTAAGTTGCAGATTCTCCCACATTCGTTATTTCTCTTATCATCACGAAAACACGCCTATATAATATTGATCCCCTTGAACCCCACTTTTATATAGTAAAACTGGGGTTTCCGGGGGTATACCTTATTTTTCTTATTTCTGCTCAAAAATATAGATTGTGGGTACTCGTTAGAACCGCATCGATGAGGCAGTTCTAACGAGTGTCCACAATCTATATTTTGAGCAGAAATAAGAAAAATATCACAATTTTTCATCATAAAATTTTCATTTTTTCGGCGATAAAGGTGGCAATATATTTGTTTAGGCGTGTTTACGTAATGTATTACCAGTTTATGATTAAGTACAGACTTAGCTACCAGTGGTCAGTCGGATGCGCGTCTGACTGGTGATCAGGAGGACGCGGGTACGATACCTGCCGGGGTCGGCAACATTCTTCCGTGGCGATTGATCATGAAATATTTTGTACAGTCATTATCTGCCTTCCGCTAATTCAAGAAGGACAGTCGTCAGTTTCTTGCGAAAGAGTGTGCCCTGTATTGTACAAGCCTGCCCAGGAAAACTGATCGGCTCAAAAAAGCCCTAAAATAGTGTTGACTGGGTCGTTAAATTCCAATACAAACGAACAAGCTACCGGATATAAATTTTAATTTGTCATTCATTATATGTCATGTAAATGACTGAAGAGAATAAATTTTTGGCTGGCTGTTAGTCTGTCTGTCAATTACCATTGACAGCCTCACTCTACACAAAGGGAAGATGAATTTGCAAAGGTTTACAGTATATCTCTTATTTTCAGTTAAGGGGTCGTTAGATCTACCTAAACATCACAAAAACACCTTTTTTAAATTATAATAAAACGTTTACAATCAAAACATGATTATGTTCAGACCGAAAAATATGATATATTTCATATCTCGGCCCAATATATAGAATGTAGCACCACGACGATGCGGTTCTAACGAGTACCCACAATCTTTGCGTTAGAGCAGAAATAAGAAAAAAAATATATATATATATACCCGGGTTTTACTATATAAAAGTGATGTTTATTATACGGATAAGGCGGCTCCTACGAACATCCACGAACCGTCAAGGACAAATAACCCATTGATTCATGAAAAGTAGCCTCAAATCGACATTCCAGTCCCTCGAATGAAAAAAAAGAGAATTTTAAGCAAAAATAAGAGACTCACTAGAATCCTCCCTAAACGAGTACCCACACCCTGAGTGTCAGTCAGTAACATTTTATCTGGAAGACAACTTGGGTCCATGTCTAGAGCGATGGTAGATAACATTATACTACATAGGTGGGATATTATTTGTCACACCACTTAAGCCTTCGTCTGCTAATTACGACTAGAAGACGACATTCTAAAAGCGTTTATTTTTTAAAGTCTTATTTTTCAGTGAAAATAAGGCTTGTCATTCCGAAGCCGACGATGCACATGAAATGTCAAGCCTTAATTTTTATTTACTATGAAAAATGTTTTTAAGAAATCATAGTGTGGAACTTTGTGTTGTAGTGGAAGCGTTAAAACACCACTTAACCCTTCGTCTGTTAATCACGCTTAGCAGACGGCATTTTAAAAGCATGTATGTCTTATTTTTCAGTGAAAATAAGGCTTGCCATTACATGTATTCCTATGTAATGTCAAGGCTTATTTACAATGGAAAATATTTTTAAGAAATCATATTGACGTCTGCTGTAGAACTCTATGTAGCAGTTGAAGAGTTAAAACACTTCTTTAAAACAAAAAGACAAAACGACTTACCAGAGACATTGAAAAAACACAATAGAGGCACAGTTTTGTTAGATCCATCTTAAAAAGGAACACACTTCTTAAGGCGATATCTACAGACGAAAAACACTTTAAATCGATTTTTCTAAGAAGATTTTCCACGCGCGGTCAGAAGGAAGTTGTCTGCTACGCGATGCAGACTTTCTCACCACGAGCACTTCCACGTCTCGCTATTAATCTCATAACTCTCGCTTTGATACGAGAAGACAATCGTAGCAGACGAAATATTGTGACGCACTGCACGGCCGCGCTAGATAAAACCCCGTATTGATTTAGACCCATATATGACCAAAAAGAGTTCGGGGCGAGCTCATTTCTAATTAAAGGGGCGTCTGCCTGGGTTATTTAATTTATTTATTTTTTACGTTTTACCAGGAAAATACGCACAACTTCAGGCAAACAGTACAGACCCTGATCAGACGCCGCATTCTGCGGCGTCTGATCTGGCTCTACACTGTTTGCTTATTTTCCTTTACGAGACACTAGGCCTACATGAAAGCTAGTGTAAACATGTATTTGTTTGATAAGCTTTATGTATGTTATCTTGTGTGTTATCTCAAATGAAAAAAGGAAATTTAACAATAGTAAACAAAGTCCCGGAAATGGTATAAATAATTTTTAAATTGTACAAGTAATTAGAGGGAATGGCCCCGCCCGTCGGGGCTTGAAGAAATCGGGGCTGCATGATACTTCCACGCAGAGCTGGAAAGGACCTCACACGAGTACTGGTAAAGCGCTCAGAGGATCAGGCAAAGCGGTGCGAGTCGGCCCGACCATGCTTATAAACCATATTGGTTTCATTGAGCGGCAGGGGTTGAGATGCCATTTCATCTCAATGTCGGGTAAAAGTCCCACTACATTGGAATGACCAAAATGACATGTACAGTGTTGACGGGGACCTTAAACCTCAAAACAAAAAAACAAAACAAATTAGAGGAAAATAAGTAACAGTTTCCATGAAGCTTTGGTAGTTGTGATGTGTATTGTGTCTTCGTCGATGATTCAGATGGCGCAAAAAAGACAATGCAGTATTTCAAAGTAAAAACATAAAGAAAAGAACAGAGTTGAAGTCAAACGACCATGAATTCACCAACGTGCCGTTTCTCTGAAATTTTGATTGGATTTTTACGGAACTCTGGAAGGGACATGCAATTCGTTTTAATATCTTGTGCGCACAACTTATTATCTTTTTCGCACAAGATATTATCTTGTTCGCACAACATATTATCTTGTTCGTACTACAAATTATCTTGTTATGCGGCCCCCGCTCACCGGGGCCTTAAGAAATAAATGGGCTGCATGATGCTTCCACGTAGAGCTGAAACCGACCCACACACGAGTACTGGTAAGCCGCTAAGAAGATCTTAGTCAGCGAGTCGGGACCGTCCATGCTTATAAACCCTATTGGTTTCATTGGGCGGCAGGTCTTGAGATGTTATTTCATCTCATTGTAAAATTGGAAGCAACGTCTCCAAAATGACCTTTACAGTGTTGACGGGGACGTTAAGCCTCAAATCAAACAAAAATCTTGTTTGCACAACATAGATCTTGTGCAGACAACAAAATATCTTGTGCGCACAATATATTATTTGTTCGCACAACTTAATATCTTGCGCGGACAACATAATATCTTGTGCACACAACATACTATCTTGTGCACACAAGATTATATCTTGTTCGCACAACTTAATATATTGTTCGCACAACATATTACCTCGTTAGCACAAATGAATCAGGCGCATAAGATATTATGTTGTTTGCACAAGATATATGTTGTGCGAACAAGATAATATGTTGTGCGCACAAGATAATATGTTGTGCGCAAGAGATATTATCTTGTCCGATAATATCTTGTGCGCACAACATATTATATTGTGCGCACAACATATAATCTTGTGCGCACAACATATTGTCTTGTGCGCACAAGATAATACAACATATTAAACATGTCCGCTCCGGGGAACGGGAGGTCACGGGTTCGATCCCGGGCCGCGACATACCAAAGTCGTTAAAAATGGTTCTAGCTGCTCCTCGCTTGGCACTCATATTTACGGGGTAGAGCTAGGACTGGTCGACCCAGTGTCAGGATAATGTGACTGGGTGTGGTATCATGTAATGTGTCTGGGACATGATACTTCAGTGAGGCAGCACTATAAACGTGAGCATTGTGCTCCCTGTCGCAACTAGACACCGTCGTGACATGACTAAAAAATTGTTGAAAGCGATGTTAAACTCGAATTCACACACACACACACACACACACACACACACACACACACACACATGTAATCAGAAGAAGACGACAAACGAAGCACACGATGAAAAAATAAAACAAAACAACAACAAAAAAAAAAAAAAGAAAAAAAAAAAAAGGGGCTCATGTAAGCCGAGCGAGCTCGATCCCACAACGGTGAATCTATTAGACGTTTCCACGAGTATGCAATACAATACAATACGACATATTTTATTTCCAATCAAGGACCCTCTCGAGTAGATAAAAAAAATGTTTAAACATTATTTGATTAAAAAAAAAAAAAAAACAATGAAGATGATGATAAGGTGAAATGTATGAATGAATGAACGAAGCCGACGGCCTATATAGATACATTCAAGAATAAGATTTTAATGCACATTAGAAGTTTTATGTCTTTTTTTCAAAACAACACTATATATATGAACCAAGTGCCATCAAAAGGGACTGGTTTTCTTGTATTAAAATCCATTTACATTTATCAATATTGTTTAGCCTTGCAAAATTGCTGTTACTGTTTGCGAACTTTTGGAATAGCTTAGCCCTTTTAACATCGTAAAACGAACACTGTGACAAAAAATGAACTTTATCTTCAATTGCGTTATGATTACAGGATCTGCATAATCTTTCCTCTCTAGTCAATCTAGTCAAAGACCCTTTTTTTGAATATCTACCGGTTTCAATCAAGAGATTATGAGCACTAATTCGTAGTTTACATATAGCTTTCCGCAAATTAAATTGTTGTATATTCAAGTATGGTTCTCGACAGAACTTACTTTTCAAGCTAAAATAAAAGTCAAGCTTTCCATCCAACAATTGACATTGGATTCGACTGATATAGGCATTTTCAGCCCGAGGGATGCAGGGACCGTGGTTCCAATCGATCTGGGCAAACTGCTTCTTCTTGTAAACTATAACTTTTTTCTTTTCGTTTATTCATTCTCTTTGCACGTACTATTATTTACTTCGGTGGATCTCATCGTTGTTCACGCATGTTTGTTGTTGCATTGCGAAGGCAATGCATGACTTCGCAATGCATGACGTCACGTTACGCCTTATTCTTACACAGCGCGCCTATAGGCAATGTGAAGGAACTTTTTTATTACGCAAAAAAATCACGGGGTGGATGGGCGTGCCGAGTGACGTCATTAAAAGCTGCCAATTTATGACGTCACTCATATATTCCTTGACGTTAGACGGTGTGACATCAATTTCTCGCACCAAAACGTTACAAAAGGACATAAATGCATGTGATACAGTCAATTATTTTTACGGAATTTCTTCTAACAATGGCGAAAGGTTGTTAGAATTTGGAGGAAACCACAACATTACTGCCGATTTTCAGCGTGTTACAATCGAAATAGGTCAGCACTAGTCTGTGATTTGTTGAGTAATAAATCACAGTTTGTCGGTCAGTTGTAAATAGACAAATCACGCGCGCTACGCGCACGTGATTAGATCTACTTTACAACTGACCTCCAAACTTTGATTTATTACTCAACAAATCACAGCTAGAGCTGATCTATTTCATAATTAAAGTAGTACTTATAACGACAGCGCGACGTCATATATTGGTTAACCGAAAAATACATCATTTTCATTACTCGTAACATTACCTTCGCCCTTCGCAAACATTACGTCAAACATTACCTTCGCCCTTCACAATGCAACAGCAAGCATGGGGTTCACCGAAATAAGGTTTGTTCTAGAAGGAAAAGAAAAAAAATACAGCAAGTGCAAACGGTATTAAACCTAAAATAAAAAAAAAATGGTGAAATCCTCAAACCCATTAAAGAATAATCTTGCTGGAAAAAAACCACATGCTTATATTGTTTTTATAAATTAGGATACAATATAGTTGGTGAATTACTTTTTGATGAAATCCATCTTTACTCAAAGATCCGTAAGAGACGGACCCGTATTATCATAACGTACATTGTATTTTCACCACAGAATGCAATGCAATTTTCAGTAATTATTTTATGCACACACCATTTCTACTTTCAATCAATCAAAATATCTGAAATAATGAAATCGTTAAATTTATTCACAAACTGCAATACAAAGAATGTAGATCCACATCAAAAGCCATCTGATCTTGATTTACACTCAGTGTTTGGAAAGGCGAGGATTCTGCTGTTCAGCAGGATAAGTAAGGGCTTTCTTGCACACCAGACAAGGAAATCCGTGATTTTACCCTGGGATAGAAATTTATGTTCTGACCCTGGTGTTCCGACCCCAAATCGAATGTAATCGCGTGTTTGATAAATGCACTGGTTGATTACAACCTCATGTGCGCTGTCGTCATGCGTGACGTCACTAAACATTCCTGTTGTGTCATCACAAAATGGCGGACGTCGGTAACCGAAGTGACAGCAGCATTAAAAATTCGCAATAGAAATGGAAGGTATGCAAGAAAAAGAATCCAATATGGGTGTGAGCGGTGGATAGAAAAAATCCGTCCCTCGGGATCACTGTCCGGCATCACTCGGCAAGCCTCGTGATACCGGACAGTGTCCCTCGGGACGGATTTTTTCAATCCACCCCTCACACCCATATAAGATTCTTATAATCCCACACGTGACAACAGACGCTTTCAAGAAGGGCAGGTTTCATTTTCTGGCGAGAAAATGTGAATGTTCTTGTCGCGCTTAGTCCGTGAAACGAACACACTCTAAACCCCACTTTATGTAGAGAAAACTGGGGTTTACGGGTACACATTATTTTTCTTATTTCTCCTCCAAGACATAGATTGACAGTACTCGTTAGAATCGCCTCATTCCGTCTCAATGAGGCGGTTCTAACGAGCACCCACAACCAATGCTTGCAGTACAAATAAGAAAAATACCACCGATTTCCATCAGCCATTTTGCAGATGTGAAAAATGCACTTTTGTTTGATTTGAAGTTTAACGTCCGCGTCAACACTGCAAATGTCATTTTGGAGACGTTGCTTCCAATTTTGCGGGACATTAACCTGACGTTGAGATGAAATGACTTCTCAAGCCCTGCCGCCCAATGAAACCAATAGGGTTTATAAGCATGGACGGGCCGACTCGCATCGCATTGCCTGGGTAGGCTTAGTCCTCTAAGCGTGTTACCAGTACTGAAAAATGCACGATGTCGCACGGGTGTGTTATCGTAATGCAAGCCAGAAAAAGAGTTGTTAGGTAAACTGACCAGTTGGAGATTACCGAAATAGTGTTGACCGGGCCGTTGATTCCCAAACATCTTATGTTTTTCACAAACAAATTATTTTGCCATCATCCGATTTCGAAACCAGAAATTTTACAACCATCCAATTTCAAAACCAATAGTTTTAGGGCTACATGTAGCCCCTATGTGCACGTAGCGCACGGTTACTTTATACCCCGTCACACCAAAGTCGTTCTCACTGCGTTCTTAAAATTTTAAACGTACTAAAACTGTCTCCGAACGGAGATGAAGCAGTAACAACATGTAAAGATATGATTATGAACGTCATTGACGGGCTTGAACGGGAATGCTGCTTCGCTGAGAACTTTGAGCCTGCTCAAAAGTTTTCAAGCCCATACCGTTCTGCAATTAAACGGAATGACAACGTACATGTACTAAAAACGAGGTGACCGTACTTTATAAACGAGACGGACTTACTTTGAACGAAACTGCCGTAGGATCGTGTACCAACGTGGTGCAGTCGGGCATCAACTAGCAGTAGGATCCGTTTGGGTTCAAATGAGCTGTAGGATGGGTCTCAGGGAGGTAGTCATTGCTTTTGTTTACCAGGTTATGTCTTTTTGGTCCCGCTCCGAAATTGAAACAAGGTGGTAACAAGGATGCAATTGGCTTGAAGCTTGATGCTAGATTCATAGATCACTCGGAGGTGATGACTATGACAATGGTGAGGTTATTATTACAACTGGCATTGACTTGATCTGCACAGCTTGATGTGGCAATCGGGAGTGAGGACTGACAAGAAAGCGCTCGATTTTTTTTAGCTGTCGAACAAGGGCCGATTGTTATTACGTTCCACGCGTGCTTGGGGCGAGATGAGGACGTAGTCAGCACTAAATGGACTTTCCATGAACAAGGTGGTCGAGTTACAAACTAGCTAGAATAGGCTTGACCGTACTGAAGAAGGGACAGTAGTAGTTGCAAACGGATCTAAAACGACCACGAACGTGCTTAGACTGCTTGGAAACGGTGTTCGCATGATATGAACGATCTGAACCTGATACAAACGAACTGTAGACGAGATACAGACAGGCTGGACGTATTGAGGACTTTTTATGATCGATGTAGAATCGTCTTTCAGGCATAATAAGGCAAAAATTACACGTACTGCCCAGACCACAGTCCGTTCAATCTTTTTGTTAGGATTTGGCCGCACGGTCTAAGAACTAGCTTGGTGTGACTTGAGCATTAAAATCAAATTTTAAAGATTAGTCTTTTTGCATAACATTTACCTTCATCACCGCAGGTGTTGAGCGAATTTGTGGCGGCCGTTAAAAGCCCCCCCCCCCCCCCCACACACACACACACACACACAATGAAGAAGCCTAATTAGCCCCAAACTAGCTAGGCCGACCAGGACAAAATAACTTGTATACACTCCGCAGTTTTCAGTTCTGTGTTATAGCCCTTGCTTCCAAAGAAGTATCGTGTTTTTAAAGAACGTTTATTTTCACCACAACTGGTATTAAGGGAATGTATGGCGGCATTAAAAGGTCTCCCTACCCTTCATCATAGTTTTGGTTATACTTTTAGTCCTTTGAGATCATTTATTCTACTTCAGAATTTTGAAAGTGTTTGAGGGTTACTGAAGAGACCTAATTGGCTAGTTTGGCCCATGCAGCAAAAAAATGAACATTCGGCTATTACCCTTTTTATAGAACATCTAACATCGCCACAGCTGGAAAGGGTATGTGCGACGGCTGTAAAAAGTCTCCTAGCCCTTCATCATAGGGTGGGCTGTGTTTTCTAGTCACTGATTCCTAGGCAGAATTTCGCATTTCTGTGAAGGCAACTTACTGGCCGAAAATAGGTAGTCTGGCCCAGACAAACAAACAAACAATAAAAAAAAAAACATACCCCGCGTTTTTCAATTCTGTGTGATGGCTCGTTTACCATGGCTGAGTCGAACCCGTTCTTGAGTCCATAGGGAATTTCTCTACATAAGAAATAGGGAGGGTAAGATTAAGGATATTTTCGTGTTTCATCTTGCAAATGTACGCGGTGTGTACTCATTAGAATCGCCTCGATGAGGCGATTCTAATGAGTACACACACCATACATTTTTCAATACAGAACACCGAAAGATGTCCTAAAGTATCTCGTTAACTTATTTGCTCACTTGTTCTATTCTTCTTTTCTCTCTCTGTCTCTCTCTCTCTTTACATCTGGTAGCCCTCAGTTGCTCGAACTATCCCAGTCTCGAACAGATTTTCATGGTCCCAAAGGTGTTCGAGCCATTGAAGTTCGGCTGTGTTTGTTTTTTTAAATCTTTGACGAAAATTTTAACATCGGTCAATATGAAAAGAAGAGAAAGAAGAAATGAAATAACAGATGAATAAATAAATGTTTGTTTGATTTGAGGTTTAACGTCCCCGTCAACACTGAAAAGGTCATTTTGGAAACGTTGCTTCCATTTTTTGTGGGACTTTTACCCGACATTGAGATGAAATGACATCTCAAGCCCTGCCGCCCAATGAAACCAACACTAGGGTTTATAAGCATGGACGGTTCGACTCGCACCGCGGTTCCTGGACACGCTTAGATCCTCTAAGCGGTTTACCAGTACTAGTGTGCGGACGGTTTCAGCTCTGCGCGGAAGCATCATGCAGCCCATCTATTTCTTCAAGTCCCTTTGGGCGGGGGCGGTTAACATTGATCAATATGAAAAGAAGAGAAAGAGCAATAAAATAACAAATGAATTAATAAATGATAGGCCTAATCGTCAGTCATTGTTATTACATAGTACTTACACAATGTTATTATTAGCAAAACATGTCCGTAAGAAATAATGGCGTCCAACATGGTGTCAGAAAATGATAAATATTAGGTAAAAATGATAACATCTTTATTATTTCTGCTTTCAACATAGATTGTGGGTGCTCGTTAGAACCGCCTCAATGAGGCGGTTCTAAGGAGTATCCACAACCTATGTTGAAAGCAGAAATAAGAAAAATAATGTATACCCCCGTAAACCCCAGTTTTCACTATATAAAGTGGCCGAAACTAGCTAGTCTGGCCTAGAAAACATGTACACTTCATATTTCCAAGGTCTGTGGTGTATTCCTTGCTCCAAAAGGATAACCCTTTTATAGAACATATTTTAGGGGGTGTTCATTTCACGCACTTGTTCACATGATGCAGCTTGTATAGTTCTTGAGGCTGTTCTTGTAGATATGGAGAGAAAGAAAAATGAAAAAAAAAAAAAAAAAAAAAACATAAACAAACATTAACAAACCGAGAAAGTGCATTGTCTCTTTAACGATATAAATTTTTGTTTGTGTGTTTATTTAAAGTCCCCGTCAACACTGTAAAGGTCATTTTTGAGACGTTGCTTCCAACTGTGTGGGACTTTTACCCGACATTGAGGTGAAATGACATCTCAAACCCTGTCACCCATTGAAACCAATAGGGTTTAGCATGGACGGGCCGACTCGCACCGCTTTGCCTGGGCAGGCTTAGATCCTCTAAGCGGTTTACCAGTATTCGTGTGCGGGTCGGTTTCAGCTCTGCGAGGAAGCATCATGCAGCCCATATATTTCTTCAAGCCCCAACTGGGCGGGGGCCGAGCTACTATAGTTCCTGAGAACCTTTGGCGAAAGATTTAACATTGGTCTATATTTTTGAGAGAAGGCAGAATGAAAGAACATCCCGTGAACAAGTCCCTAGTTAACCCCACTTTATATAGAGAATACTGGGATATACGGGGATAGTCATTTTTTCTCACTTCTGATCCAATATATAGGTTGTGGGTTATCGTTAGAACCGCCTCATTGACCACCCACAACCTATGTTTAGAGTATTAATAAGAAAAATATCACTAATTTTCTTCGGAAAAGTAGCCATTCTGGAGATATGAAAACTGCACTATGTCACTATGTCATGGTAATGACAAACGAACTAATAAACGGAGAAAGTATGACGTATGTTACACCATATAAGATAATATTTCTGTTTTGCATACCAAAATAGGAGTGAAGGCAATGGCCAGGAATCGATGCAATTACCTTATACCAAGAGTCCAAGACACAAAAGTCAAGTTTAGGCTTCTAACTGTTACAGTCCTGAGAAATCCTTGACCAAACTTTAACATTTGCCTATGCATCAGGTTGACCAGTCCGTGTTATTAACACCCCCTAAACCCTGTTTTATATATAGAAAACTGGGGTTTAAGGGGGAAAACATTATTTTTCTTATTTCTGCTCCAAGATATAGGTTGTGGGTACCCGTTAGAACCGCCTCATTGAGGCGGTTCTAACGAGCACCCACAACCTATGTTTAGAGTATCAATAAGAAAAAAATAAGTTTTCATCGCAAAAGTAGCCATTTTGGAGATATGAAAACTGCACTATGTCACATGGGTTACATAAGAACTAATAATGACAAAAGAACTAATAAATCGAGCAAGTATGACGTCTGTTACACCATATAAGGCCATATAATTGTTTTGCATACCAAAATAGGAGTGAAGGCAATGATCAGGAATCGATACAACTACCTTAGACACAAAAGTCCCAAGACAGAAAAGTTTTAGGCTTCTAACCGTTATAGTCCTGAGAAATCCTTGAATTTAACGTTTGCCTATGCGGGTTGACAAGTCCATGAAATTAAGACCCCTCTAAACCGCATTTTATATACAGAAAAACTGGGGTTTAAGGGTTTAAGACTTTTTTAGTGTTTGAAACACCTTGACGAAAGCTTTAGCATTGACCTAAGTGGAGGAAAAAGAATGAAGAATAATTAATAAATAAAACGAGAAAATCTATTGTTTCTTACACAGTGTAAGTAATTATTATTGCATTGTATTATTACATTATTTTCCTTATTTCTGCTCCAAGGCATAGGTTGTGGGTGAGCACCCTCATCCTATGTAATGAGCATTTATAAGAAAAATATCACGGATTTCATCAGAAAATAGCCATTTTGGAGATGTGAAAAATGCACTATGTTGCACGGATGTGTTATAATAATGCGATCTTATTAGTCGACACAAATCATCATGATCTCGTAGTATAATGAATACCAAGTTAAATGCTTCTGACTTTTTTAGTGTTTGAAACATCTTGACGAAAGCTTTAGCATTGACCTAAGTGGAGGAAAAAGAATGAAAGAATAATTAATAAATAAAACGAGAAAATCTATTGTTTCTTACACAGTGTAAGTAATTATTATTGCATTGTAATTATTATTGCATTGCATAGCTATTTTGAGGTTCTAGATTTTATAGTTTCTGAGAAACTGCTTTGACGAGATATTTGGACAGAAAAGGAATGAAAGAACAGAGGGACAAGTAAGCCGAGAAAACCTATTGTCTCTTACACAATACATGCCAACATCATTGCACAGTAAGTTTGAAGCTTCTAGCTGAAACCTTTGATGAAAAAAAAAAAAAAATAACACTGGCCTAGATAAGGCGAGAACGAAGAATAAAAAAAAAATAGATGGACAAATATGCCGGTAATGCCCGATACTGGTCATCGTTCTAGCCTCTTCGGTTCTTGAGAAATCTTTGGTGAAGTATAATGAGTTATGGAGGACAGATGGACGGACGGACAGATGTAAATCAGTTTACCCCCATATTTCAAAGGGGATTAAATTAACTTAACATAAAAATCCTCAAAGTTGCCAAGATATCATCAGATTGTCCAAACTACAGGATTCAACACACATACACGCTCACGCACATACAAATGTTCGTGAATTATGATACAAATGATAACGTTTTTACTGGAGATAAGCATAATTTCACATAAAGATACACACGCACGCACGCGTACACTTGATAATTTTTAAAATACCATCACGCGAACAAGTCCGTGAAATGAACACCCCCTAAACCCCACTCTATAGAGCGATAAACGGGGTTTATGGGGGTAGACACTATTTTTCTTATTTCTGCTCCAAAACAAAGGTTGTGGGTACTCGTTAGAACCGCCTCAATGAGGCAGTTCTAACGAACACCCATAATCTATGTTTGCAGTACAAATTAGTAAACTATCACGGATTTTCATCAGAAAAGTAGCCATTTTGGACATGTGAAAGAATGCCTTATGTCGTTTGGAACGTCATGCGGGTTTAAGATGGGGTCCATGTAGACACTGCTCCACCAGATACTTCTTGTAAGACTACTGGTCAACCTGAAGTTCAGTTCATTCTTAAGCTCCCGTGAAATGAACACCCCCTAAACCCCTCTTTGCATAGAGAAGACTGGATTTACGGGAGTATGATTTATTTTTCGTATTTCTGCTCCAAGACTAAGGTTTGTGTGTACTCGTTAAAACCGGTTCTAACGAGCAGCCGCAACCTATGTTTACAGTATAAATAAGAAAATTATCACGGGTTTACATCCGAAAAGTATCCATTTTGGAGATGTGAAAAAATGCACTATGTCGCACGGGGTGGTGGCAGTTCCGGTGACTAGTATCAAGAGGTTGCCTGTACTTGTTTGTTTGTTTAATTTGAGGTTTAACGCCCCCGTCAACACTGTATAGGTCATTTTGAAGACGTTGCTTCCAATTTTGTGACTCTTTTACCCGACGTTGAGATGAAATGACTTCTCAAGCCCTGTCGCCCAATGAAACCAATAGGGCTTATAAGCATGGACTCGCAACGCATTGCCTGGGCATGCTTAGATCCTCTCAGCGGTTTAGCAGTAGTCGCGTACGGTCGGTTTCAGCTCTGCGTGGAAGCATCATGCAGCCCATCTATTTCTTTAAGCCCCGATGGGCGGGGGCCGAGAGGTTGTCTGTAACCAGCAATAGGACTCAAGGTAACCTATCCTTGGAAATGGGCAAATGGTGTCAACCATTGCTTGGAATTCGGTAGCTTAATAACGAGAAGTACTTGTATCCAACGATGGGCACGCAAATGTCAGATAACGGAAGGATTGTAAGTGTTTGAGTTTTTTCGTCTAACCAACAGCTAAGGTAATACGGAGACGGGACCTCGGTTTAAAGACTCATCCGAAAGTCTGGAGAAGCTCGGGATCGATCCTGCGGCCCCTGGTTTACAAGGCGAGTAGCTTAACCACTACACCACGGGGGCTTCTATGGAAGGTTTGTGCTTGAAACAATGATAACGTTGTCATTTAAGTAAGACCTTATGTAAGTTATACCGCAATCAGCAATTCTAGTAACCTTATAACCTTGTGACGTCTCGTAATGCTACATGTGTGCGCGATGGCATTCGATGACGTTTAACCTGCCACACTGTCTGCTGTCTTTTTTTGGTGAATTTTGCAATATCATTCCTAAACATCGCGATTTTTATTACGGTATAAACTAAAGTATTGTCGGTGTCTTTAATAATAAAATATAATAGTTTCGCCTCGACAATTTTATAGGGGTTCGCTAAGGTTATATTTTATTATTAACACATTTGGTACCAGAAACCCCAAAACGGGTACCCGGGCAAACAGTGCATGCCCAGATCAGACGCCGCAGAACGCGGCGTCTGATCAGGGCCTACATTGTTTGCAAAATGTTCACAAATTTTGAAGAAAACACAACCTGACACCCCTAAATTTTGAAATGGACACATGCTATATATAAGGTGGAAGATTCCATTTGGTACAAAAAGGGTTTAAGACAGTAACACCATGTTGATTTTGATGTCATATGGTTGAATTCTAGTATGCTTGCTTGATATAACAGTTATTCTCCTGTATGTGTAGTAATGTAAAAACTATAAAAACTGGAGTTTGTCACTTGTATGTATAATATTGTAAAATAATAGCAAATCAAATTAACCGCATTATTAACATTTGTTTGTTTGTTTGATTTGAGATTTAACGTCCCCGTCAACACTATTTAGGTCATTCTGGTGACGTTGCATTCAATTTTTGTGGGACTTTTACCCGACATTGAAATGAAATGACGTCTCGAGGGTTTAGTGCAAAACTATTCTAGGTGACATTTTTGGTGGAAAAAAAAAACACACTTTTTTCATAGTTTGATGGTATTTTTTCATTTTTAACATGTGTTCAAATTTCCCCATGGTGCCCTAACAAATTGCTGAGAAAGAGACATATTTTTCAAACTAGTTTATCTGCATGTTATGTTTTAGTCAGTGCGAAACTAGTGCACCCATAAATTCCAGTATTTTAAGCAAGCACTGTATATCTGATCAGACGCCGCGCTATACCGTGTTATGTGGCGTCTGATTAAGTATCTTCTGTTTGCAAGTGCCCCAGTACACGAGCCCAGTCTATGTTTTACTTTTTACACCAAGACTAGCACTGCTATAAATAACTGGTGCCTGTACTTTGTCAGTGAGAGTCACGTGGACAATAGCAGGTGGGAAGCTTCTGTAGTTAGTAACATTGGGTCGATTGATGAGCCAAATGTTCCAGTACACTAGCCCAGTCCAGATTTTACTTTTTACACAGCGCCCTGACATCACATAGAGAAGACTAGCACTGCTATGATTAACCGGTAGCTGGCTTTTGTACATGGTCTCTGATGGTCACGTGGATAATAGCAGGCGGTTAGTTACTCTGCTTTTTAACTAGACTGTGTGTACTTATTATAACGTCTCATTATAAAAAAGGTATTTAAAAAATGATGACTTGGTGTTTCACTGTTAGCATTTTCCGACTAGTTTTTCCAGTTTGTTCTTTATTATTGGTTAACCCTCATCTTGCTGAATTTTCATTTAAGCCACACCCATTTCTGTCTATCAACCAATCAAATTACGGGATGTAATGTATTGCTACAAATTCATACACTGAATGCCAAACAGTGTAGATCCTGATCAGCCATCTGATCCGGATCTACACTGTTTGCAAAGATAGGGGTTGTCGTGAACAGCAAGATAAGGGTTAATGTATTTATTCATTTTCTTCTGCTAGCCAACAATCTTTTCAGCTTCACCATAGGCCCATCAGTATACTTGTTTAAACTAAATAGGACTCGGCCCCCGCCCATCGGGGCCTGAAGATGGGCTGCATGATGCTTCCACGCAGAGCTGAAACCGACCGCACGCGAGTACTGGTAAACTGCTTAGAGAATCTAAGCCTGCCCAGGCAAAGCGGTGCGAGTTGGTCCGTCCATGCATATAAACCGTATTGGTTTCATTGGGCGACAGGGCTTGAGATGTCATTTCATCTCAATGTCGGGTAAAAGTCCCACAAACTTGGAAGCAACGTCTCCAAAATGACCTATACAGTGTTGACGGGGACGTTAAACCTCAAATCAATCAATCAATACTAAATAGGACAAGCACTACAGATTTATCTTTCTCCATTTATAGTATTTCACTGATTATGCTGAAGCACATATGCAAAACATCACGAAAACACGCCTATATAATTTTGACCCCCTTGAACACCACTTTTATATAGTAAAACTGGGGTTTCCGGGGTATACCTTATTTCTGCTCTAAAATATAAATTGTGGGTGTGGGTACTCGCTAGAACCGCCTCGATGAGGCGGTTCTAACAGGTACCCACAATCTCTATTTTGAGCAGAAATAAGAAAAATATCACAATTTTTCATCTTCAAAATTTCATTTTTTCGGCGATAAAGATTACAATGTATTGGTATAGGCGTGTTTTCGTAATGTGTCCATAAGACTCTGGCGAACAGTAAAGATTGCTGCGACTGATCAGCGGCTTCACTCAGTGCTTAACGTAATAAAGACTTTTGTGAAGCTCTATCACACCGCTGGCATGGTTAAAGTAAAACAATGTCCGCCAGACAAACAAGCCAATAACTGCCCTGAGTCGAGATGAGTTCAGATGTCATACATAGTTCTGTGTGTGTTCACTGGATCCCTCCCATCGGGCTTAGAGAAATAGACGCATGGTGCTTCAACGACAAGAGAAAACCGCCTGCAGACGAGTACTGGTAAACCGCGTACAGTGTAAGCCTTCAAAGGCCAAGTGGAGCAAATCGGACCATCCCTGCATATTGGTCTGTTTGGGCGGTAGAGCTTGAGATGCCATTTCACCTCAATGTCGGGTAAAGGTCCCGTAAAATTGGAAGTAGTTAACATTTGCAAAATCACCTAAATAGTGTTGACCAGGACATAAACATTAAATTCAAACAAACTTCTGTGTGTGCATTTAAGCACAACGAAACTTACATCACGAAAACACACCTATATAGTTCTTACACCCCACATCTATATAGTAAAACTGGGGTTTACATTGGTAAACCTTTTTGTTATCATTTCTGCTCTAAAATACATATTCTAGATACTCGTTAAAACCACCTCGATTAGGCGGTTCTTACGAGTACCCTTAATCTATATAGATTCTGTATACTCGTTAGAACCGCATCGATGAGGCGGTTCTAACGAGAACCCATAATCTATATGTTGAGCAGAATAAGAAAAATATCACAATTTTTCATCTTAAAATTTTCTCTCTTTTTTTCGGCGGTAGAGTTAACAATGCATCTGTATAGGCGTGTTTTCTTAATGCAGACATAGGTTTTGTGTGTATTGCAATGACAAGGAACCTGATACAACAAAAAATGTTTCAATTGATGATTAATTGGATCTTCACTATATGATTTAGGTGAAATTCCCGCGGCTTGTATGAGCAGGGAGATCGGGGGACAAACTATGGTTTTCCAATCTAAATATAGCTCACGATCATAGTTTATTGGTTTGGTCGCCATGAGGCGGGCAAACCGGGTCTAATGACCAGATTGTAAATGTTCCATGGAGGGGCACGTGACGCGATCAACCAATCAGCTTTAATGATGATGCAATACTATACTGCAATTACAGGAAACAGCCTGTCTGAATAGCGAAACAGGCCGAAAAGCAAGCGTTTTAACTCCAACAATAAATATCTTAAGGGAAATGGATACACCTGGCAGGTGTGGCAGTTAGTCTACCATTTTTGACTTCCAATTTCGATTGGAAGCCATTTAGATTGGATTGGTGATACCCCAGTTTATCTCTTACCGTCTTATGACGTAACTAGGAAAGCCCTACAGATATTTACGCAGTGAAAACGCGTTCGGAATAAACAGGAATGCAGCGCCCGTCGATGTCTATTTATAAAGCGTTTCCAGATATCTATTTATAAAGCGTTTCCAAGAAGTCAAACCAAATAAAGTTACAGTAAAAACAGGTCCTACTTTCAGTTTCGTCCTTTTGATGTAACCGCATAATTAACCCATGGGTGTCAAAAATATTCCACTTTCATAGGCCTGGAGTGGTCATTTTCTAAGCATAGGGATGCCATTTTTTGTGGTAAGTTTTACAAAAATGCATGTACGTTGAGTAAACAGTTTAGATCTTGATCAGATGCGGCGTCTGATCTGGGTCTACACTATTTGCCAATGTCTCAAAAAGGGTCGCTAGGCACATATGGGTTAATTCGTCAATGTACTTGATTCCAGTTGGCCTACCCCGTGCAAGGTGAAGTTATCTTAACTGCCGTATTCGACTGTTGTGACTCGAAACTAACCCTATGGTCTGTATAACCCGTCTTCTGCAATGGGATCATTATAAAACATCAACATGTATGTGCTAAAATCTCATGAACTAGCATTATCAGTTCATTACGAAAACACGCCTATTCAAATATATACAGAATTTTGCCACCCAAATAAAAATTGTCCGATAAAAAAAAATCAGATTTGTTCATATATCTGCTCTAAATATAGATTGTGGGTACTGCTTAGAACCGCCTCGATGACGAGGTTCTAACGACTACCCACTGTCTAGGGGTCAAGATTAGGTAGGCGTGTTTTCGTGATGTGAGAAAATATTCTTTTTTTCTAGTCCAAATATAGATTGTCGGTGCACGGTGTTCTGAACCCCCTAAAAAGGAAAATGATGTACCCCTGTATACTCAACTTTCTCTATATAAAGTTGGGTTTATAGGGTTGCTCAGTACTTATGCGGTTGCCTCAAAGTGCTTCTAGTGCCTGGTTACCTTCGTTGTTCAGTGCACGTTATTGATGTTGACTTGTTGATGTAATGCATTTCTTTTCTTAAGGATTTGTAAAAGAAAAAAAAAAAAAAAAAAAAAAAAAAAAAACGCCTACAGATTACAAAAGTTAATTCTGTCACTTGAGTGACACTTCTCTCGGAGTCTCAAACTTTTCATGGTCACTCAGAATTTCCAGGACGAGTTTACGAAGAGAATTTGACAGTTGAAATCAGTAATAAATAGTTTTGAAGAGTCCAGTTACATGCAGATAGTCTAACTAGCTGATAACTTATTGTGTAAAAAAAATCCGAGTTGTATTTCACGAAGTAAATCAATCAAGTGTGCTTGTTGTATAGGGTGGTCTCTATAAAAGTGATATGTCATTTTTTCTTCATTTCTATAGCAACATTATTAACCGTTCTTTTATAAGCGGTGGGTGAAGAAAAAAAAAAACAGTTTTAAACCATGATTGCAGAACTTGTCTCGATCGTGCCTCGAACTCAGGCAGAAAGAGACCTCATATCCTACCAACATGGTCAATTTTACAAAACATGCCATTGTTCATCGCATGTCAAACGAGCAATTTAAAAGCTTAACATGTACATGGACAAATTTTCCACCAGCATAAAACCTGTGCGAGTGAGCAGCTCGCAACATTCAGCCTTCTTTGTTCATAAATGCCGATTTTTTTTAACCAGTACAGTTAGATGCGCACCGACGTTGGGGTATTGCTCCTCGCCTGGTCCGTGAATATGTTTCTACGTAGATTGTCCTCCTTTCAATGGTTTAAGACGGACAGCTTACACTGAAACAGTTTCCGTAAAAGCCTTACTAGGAATCTCGTGCTTATTTAGAGCGACAACACATCGATGCAACGTCAAGACGTGTCATCGGCTTCATGGGTATGACATCGGTCTTTTTCACAAAGACGGCCAGCACTGGCTTAAACGAGCCTGCGAGTACGCGCAGCCTTACCGCAGCCTTTGCTGCTCTCGGATATGTAGAAGAGAAGATGCGTTTCAGTTGGCTACGCACATGCATTTGACAAAATATATGATTATAAGGGAGGTAATACAGAAGAAATGATTAACTTTTTCAGCCCGAAAACCTTGGAAATCGAGTGAAAAAGAATGTGACAAATATATATATATTTTTATTTTTTTTTACCAGTTGATAACTTTACTTATAAATAAATTTGTAAAACAGCACAAATGCTTGCTTGCAGGAAAACTTCAACCAAATGCGGACACCGATGCTAACGCCGACGCCGGGGGTATGGCAATAGCTCCCCCTTACTTTCGAAAGGCGAGCAGATTTTCAAATTTACAAACTACGGAAAGTAGAAGTAAAACAAAGATCATGAATCGATACAATTAACTTACTCCACCCATCAAAGAAGCGACCAGACCATAGTGGAAACCTAAACAAAGGTTGGCCATAAGGACAGTTACTTTCCCACAAAATGGCCAAATGGCCATCCAAAATAAAAAGACACAAGTGATACACACAGTGAGTAGTAACAAACAACAACATAAATAAACCGCCACAGAAGAACCGCATTGGAACGGTCAGTGGAAAGAATTCCACTGGGGGCTTAAATCGATTTTACGTGGCCATAATCCTCGCCCGTACTTCCGTCGCGATTTAGACAAATAATTTGTTCAGTCCGCATGAAGGCCTCCTAACTCATCAGTGCAAAATCTCCGTGAACACAAATAATCAAAGAACCACAGAGGTGAGACAACGGTGAGGACTCGACAGCAACAAAACCACTGAAATGCTGGAGCAAAAGAAAACCAAAACAGTTAGCCGTCCTTTTAAAAGGAAACTTTATTACCGTATTTCGAAACACACCTATACAAATACATTGTCATTTTTTGGCCAAAGAAAAAGAAATTTGAAAAAGAAAAATTGGAATATTTGCCTTTTTTGCTCAAAACATAGATTGCGGGGAGTCGACAGAAACGCCTCGACGAGGCGATTCTATCGAGTACCCACAATCTAGTGTCTCAGAGCATGAATACGGAAATTAATGTATACCCCTGCAAACCTGTGCTTTACTATATGAAAATGAAGATTATATTTTCTTTTCCTTTGGGATCATTGATTCCATTGTGGAATTTTGAAAATATCAAAGGGTCACTTATGAGGCCTTATTGGCCGAAACTAGCAAGTCTGGCCCAGAAAACATGTACACTCCATATTTTACAGTTCTGTGGTGTATTCCTTGCTTCCAAAGGATAGCCCTTTTATAGAACATGTTTAACTTCACTTCAACTGGTGTATTGGAATGTGTGGCGGCGGTAAAACGTCTCCCTGCCCTACATCATAGTGTAGATTATATTTTCTTGCCCTTTGGGATCATTGACTCCATTGTGGAATGTTGATAATATCTTAGGGTCACTGATGAGGCCTACTTGGCCGAAACTAGCTAGTCTGGCCCAGAAAACATGTGCACACCATATTTTTCAGTTCTGTGGTGCATTCCTTGCTTCCGAAGGGTAACCCTTTTATAGAACATATTAAAGGGGATCACAATTCTATAGGCATGATTTCGATATTGAAATACAACTTTAAGGACCTTATGGTTGCTACTCTGTTTTGCTCTTTCCAACTGAAAAAGGGGTCTACTCTAAAAGGGGAAGAATTTGCTGCTCAAGGGGTCTACTCTAAAAGGGAAGAATTTGCTCCCAAGGAGCAAATTCTTTTCTTTGAGAGTATATCCCTTAGACATATCCAAAGAGAAACTACTTTTGCAGGAGTAACCCCACCCCTTTAAGCCGTATCTATTTCCCTTATGGGGAACGTATATCAGCCGCAGTCATTTTCGCAAATTTTACGTCTTGCAATGCCATTATGGAGTAAGTCCATGGGGCCATGGAAACGAAAAACAACAGAACATAACTACTATACTACTCACAAAGTGTGGCTGGCTGTGGTAGCTCAGTCGGATACAGTCTGACTGGTGATAAGGAAGACTCGGTTTCGATACCTACCGGGGTCGGCAACATTCTTTCGTGGAGATTGATTATGAAATCTTTTCTATGGTCATTCTCTCCCATCCGCTGATTCAGGAAGGGCAGGGGTCAGTTTTGGGCGACAGAATGCATGTGCACTGAACTGGTAAACCGCTTACGGATAAGCCTGCTCAGGAAAAGCGTGAATAGGTACACTGACAGGCCCAAACATGACCCAAATCAGTATTGACTGGGCCGTTAAATAAAAAAAAACTTGCAAAGTTTACTTCACACAGATAGGAACAGATTTATATATTCTGAACAGCTTTCGGTACGCTAATAGCTCTAATAATACGTATATATGTAAATGTTGGAAAGACAGAGCACGTTATTTTTCCTCATTTATAAAGATCGCTGTGTGTATTGGACCTCCGTGGCCTAGTGGATAAGAGTGCTGACTCTTAATCATTAGGTCTCTCAACGCTGTAGGTTTGAGCATGACTCAGGTCAAATAATGAGAAGTTCTGCAACGAAAGATCAGGAGGTTTTTCATCGGGTACTCCAGTTTTCGCTCACCTCGGATTAACGATCGGCTTGATGTGAGTGAAATAATCTTGAAAGTATCGTACAACGAAACCTTAAAAAAAAGATCGCTGGGTGTGTAAAACATGTTCATGTCTTTGCTACTATAGAATTAACGTCAGTGCCAAGGTCGAACCTTCTAACTCTTCCAGATATATAAAATAAATTTAGGGAGCGAAACAGTCATAACGTTGATGGGTTTCTGTTCAAAAACTTAATGACTACTAAGTGACCTGCCACCAGTTACAGACCGAGTTGTTAAAAGATTTTTTTGGCGCATTCGATGGGAGCTATTGTATCTGATAACCACTCAATACTTGACGTTTTACTAATCAGTTTCTTTTTCAATTAAGTTGTGATCCAGAAAGATATACAAAATGATTGCAAATTTCAGGTTTTTGCGGAGGTACCGCTCAAAGAAACTGCCGAGGTTTAAGATACAGTCTGATTCGCAGCACTTTGTCTGGGCAGGCTTAGATCTTCCTAGGCGGTTCAGCAATACTTCAAAGTTCGGTCGGTTTCAGCTCATGCAGTCCAATATATTGCCCCAAGGTCTGATTGGCCCCCGTCCATCGGGAATTGAAGAAATAGATTGGGTTGCACGATGCTTCCACGCAGAGCTGATACCGGCCGCACATAAGTAGTGTTAAATCGCCTAGAAGTGCTAAGCCTGTCCAGGAAAAGTGGCTCGAGTCGGACCGTTCATGCATTTCAACCATTTAGTTTCATTGGGCGACAGATTGGAAGCAATGTCTCAAAAAAGACTCATACAGTGTTAACAGGGACGTTAACAACAAATGAAATAGATAACCAATGCCCTATAGAAGGCATGATGACTTAGGAAAAATCTTTATATATACCCGTTTGAAAAACAACCACAACAACAACAAAAACGGTCGTATTAAGTTATGCTGGGGTTGGTGTCCGTCCGTCCGTTCGCAAACTTTTTTTTTTCGTTTCCGTATAACTCCTACTATACAGTTTTCATCCGATTAAGCCTAAAATGTGTATGTAGTAAGGCTAAGATGTGAAGATATGCCTTAAGTTTCGAGAATTACTGTCCACCAAATATTAACAGAGTTATGACCTTTGAAAAATTCGGTTTACATTTTCGTTTGGTTAAGTTTTGTGCTATACATGTCTAAACCATATGTAAGTTACATTTAGATTATACTTGCCATGGCGTTAAACAATTTACCACAGAATACTCATCACTACCTACCCCTCCTGATACCAAGGTCACAGACTTCGACAGTTTATATGTTTACACGTTTTGTATTAAAAATAGAAGTGGAGGCAATGATCAGGAATCGTTACAATCAACCCACAGCTCCCATCAGAGACACCGAAGGGAAAGACACACAAACATGAAACAACAGACCCTAATGGAAACACCAACAGCGGAAAGCCAAAATGACAGTTACTTTCCCATAAAATGGCCAATAGGCTATCCAAAATAAAACAATATAAGCGACACAAACAACCATAACAAAAACAAACCGCGACAGAAGAACCGCCTTGGAACGGTCAGCGGAAACGAATTCCACTGGGGGCTTAAATCGATTTTACGTGGCCACAATCCTCGCCCTTTCTTCTGTCGCGATTTAGACAAATAATTTGCTCAGTCCGCATGAAGGCCTCCAAACTTCAGACAACCATAACAAAAAAATACCGCGACAGAAGAACCGCCTTGGAACGTTTAAAGTTTATTATTTTTATTTAAAAAAATGCATTAAGTGGGATAATGATATCAGCTGGCTCAAATCAGAATGTAGACTGACAAGACCAAACCTATTGGATGCTTTTTGAAAGCAGCCAACTTGTTTTCAAAAGCGTCCGTTAGTCGCCCGGTAAGGTCAAATCAATTGGCTCCGGTTTATTTCGGCTGCATCCGGTAAATGATGATGCTAGAGAACACACAATGATGCTAGAGAACACACAATGATGCTAGAGAACACACAATGATGCTAGAGAACACACAATGATGCTAGAGAACACACAATGATGCTAGAGAACACACAATGATGCTAGAGAACACACAACTTTCTTCAAGTGTGTGTATCGCTTGTATTTTTTTTTTTTTTTTTTTGGATAGCCAGTTGGCCAGTTTTGGGAAAGTAACTGTCTTTTTGGCTTTCCGCTATTGATGTTTCCATTAGGGTCTAGTTATTTAATGTTTGTGGTTATTTCCTTTTGATGTCTGTGATAGGAGCTGTGGGTTGATTGTTTCGATTCCTGATCATTGTCTTCACTTCTATTTTAACCCTATTGATGCCAATCATAACAATAGTTGCAAACAATATGGACAAAGATCATTCAGCTAATATAGGAGCATTTTGATCTGGACTCACTATGTTTGCCTACATGCAATAAACAAGTCTGAAAAGTTGGCAATAATATGAAGCCGACGACATAAACAGACAACATGTTCAGATGCAGTTTTTTCTTGGCATGATAAGGGTAAATTGGTCAGCACTGATTGGTTGAAGGTTCTGAGACTTACACTGTTTCTTTGAACCATTCAATACCAGTATTTTAAGCAAACAGTGTAGCTTCTGATCAGACCCCACGTTCTGTGGCATCTGACCTGGGTATATTCTGTTTGCTAAACCCAGTCAGATTCAATTGATAACCCTCTTATGCAACACCCTGACTATGACTGATAAGAATAGTGCAACTACTTTCTATTACTAACCTGAGTTTCGCAAAATTAGTGATAGTCAAGTGAACTCCATCTCTGAAAGAGATTTTGTGCTTAGTAGGTTTGGGTCAATTGATAAATAAGTTAAACGAAATGGGGGTCGAGGAATGTAGATCACAATTACAGTTGCACCCAGAGTCATGGCTAAATTGGTGTACAATTGTACAAAGTATTATCAACATTTTAAAGGGTGTTAGTGCTTTGGGAACTACAAGGCTATTCCGCCAGGTGGATAATCAACATAATGTGGCACTTACAGCTGTGGGTCTGCTTATGACACACCTTCTCAAACTGGTGTACAACTATACCAAGTACCGCCAATATAATTCAAAGGCTGTTGCAGATATATCCATTACAATGATATACTGTCCGGTAGGGGGAGAGGGGGTGGGGGGGGGGGGGGAAATAATCACAAGACCATGACACCTAGAGTTGTGGTTCTGGCTCATGACACGCCTTCTTCATATCATGTAAAACTTACCCAGTATCATCAATAGGTCTCAACGTATGTTAGCGTTTTGGCTATCACAAGGCTATGTTGCCAGGGGATGTAACTTAAATACAATTGCACCCAGATTTGTGGTTCTAACACATGCCATGCCTTCTTATCTGCCAAGTACCAATAATACTAATCAAAGGGATTGGTGTTTATAGTTATCAAAGATTATATTGCCAAGGTAACAAACTAAATACGATGAAAGCCAGAGTTGTGGTTCCTGCTAATGATATGCCCAAATGCCATCAATATATCTCAAAGTATGTGGAATCTATGGCGAACACAAGGTTGAATTGCCATGGGAGATAACTAAAATACCATGTCAGCCAGAGTTCTTGTTCTTGCACATTATACACGCATTCTCCTCCTCGTCTACTTTTGTACTACGTGGCATCATAATATCTCAAAAGGGTTGAGGTTATAGCAATCACAAGATGAAACTGTCAAGGTAGATAACTAAAAAATAAATTAAAATATAATGACAACAAGAGTTGTGATTTTTTCTCATGACACGACTTTATCTCCTTGACTGTCCTTGCGTATAACTATACACAGTCTCAAGGGGTGTTGGAGCCATGGGACCCAGAGTTGTGATTCTTGTCAATGACATGCATTTTTAACCTTATGTATAACTGTACCAAGTCAATATATCTCAAATGGTGTTGAAGTGATGGCAGTCGCAAAATTATATTGTCAGTAGGTATTGTCAATATTTAATTAATCATCCAAATGCATGTATCTAGACGTCGAGCTAAAAGCTGCAATAACTTCAGGTTGCTTTTATACAGAAAGGGACGTAATGAACAAGTTCTGAAGTCTTATTAGAACGCAATTCATACCCATCGGAAGTCCCACAATCTGTCTGAATAACTTAGTACCAACGTTGATATAAATATTGTCAAGTAGAATGGGGAGATCTTCACATACTTTCTGAAATGACCAAAACGTGTAATTATTATGCTCTTCAGATGTGCAAAAAGCATTTCTCAGATTACACGTTGATAGATTAAATGCATGTAGGCGTCCAGATTTGGTTTTATTTTTAATCTCATACGAAGACCAAAACAGTTTTCATCCTGATCTTTAATCGACTTTGTTGCAATTTAATCACATGCTTTTTGATGGTAGTAAAACATGAAGTTAGTAATTTTAGAAAGTTCGTTAGTGGTACAAACCTGAACTTGCAATAAACCGTGCTTTGCATGGATATGAAGTTTAGGCAACTAATATTCTTTAATACGGCTATATGATTGACACAGAATTCTTATGACGTCACTTCTGGTTTTCGATGACGACAATTTCTTCGATACACGAAAATATCGTCATCAGGTAGCGCTCGCTGTAGACCTGCTGTATTATCGGACCACTGGCGGTATTTACAATCTATACTTAGTCATATGAACAAAACGACTTTCAATTATCGATCACAATGGCAAGCCTGATAATTGATTATCTGTTCAGCACAGATTAGACATGGTTATGCTTTTGACTTTTTGTAGAAGCTGATTTTTAGAATGTTTGCCCCCACCCTTCGAGGCTTTAGGAAATAGATGGGCTGCATGGTGATTCGATCCAGAGCTGAAACCGACCGCACATGTGTACTGGTAAACCGCTTAGAGGATTTAAGCATGCCCAGGCAAAGCGGTGCGAGTCGGACCGTCCATGCTTATAGACCCTATTGATTTCATTTGGCGGTAGGGCTTGAGATGTCATTTCATCTCAATACTGGGTGAAAGTCCCACAAAATTGGACCCACACAGTGTTGACGGGGACGTTAATCCTCAAATCAAACAAAAATATCTAGGATGCTAAAATTACGCTTGGTGGCGGCTTATTGCGAGACTGCGTTTCGACTCTGCGAAAATCTTCGTGCAGATACCAGATAACGGAACGCCTCAAAAAACTTTTGGTGGTGACCAACTGAAAAGAGAGTGTTTTGATTCTGCGAAACTTCCTTCGTGTGGGTACCAGAATAGACACTGACCCAGTCTTCTTGCGGAAAAACTTTTTGGAACAGGATCTATTCTTGGGTTCTTATGATATGTTCTATAAAAGGGTTATCTTTTGGAAGCAAGGAATACACCACAGAACTGAAAAATATGTTTTCTGGGCCAGACTAGCTGTCAGATTACCAGGCTTTCCTAATCAATGAAAAATGGCATAGTCTAAAAGTTGGCACATAGTTACCCCTAAGCGCACCATTTGAGTCTGTAGCGCATGTGATTGATGTCGTAAATGAGACATGACACGAGATAATGGTACTTTTTCATCTCTCAGAATTACAAGGGGGAAAACCTGCGTCACGATGACACCACAAAGTAGAAGTAAAACAAAGATCAGGAATCGATACAGGTAACGTACTCCACCCATCAAAGACACCAAAGGGAAAGAAACACAAACATAAAGCGACCAGACCACAATGGAAACCCAAACAAAGGAAGGCCATCAGGACAGTTACTTTCCCACAAAAAAGCTGGTTCAGAGTCATCAGCGCGATCTACCATTTTGGGAAAGGTTTTATTTCGATAAGCATTTCTGTTTTGAACAGATAATTTAAGCACAATCTTGACATGCTTACTATCGCAGAGTAAGGAAAATTACAAAAAGTAACAATTTAGAACTTATTTAAGGCCTAAAAGCTGTTATACTAAATCACCATAAAATCCTGGTTCCGATAGGCTTTGTTGCAGAAGAGTTTTACGTCCAACATTGAATTTTGACTAGGAGGCCTAAATCAACGACTTCATTACTGGTCTAAATGTGAACTGTTCTAGTAAGTACAATGTCATATACATGTACAGTCGATTTTGCTGAAAGAACATTGCATTTGCAAAAGCTACTCAAATTTTTCTGCAAAATATTTATACATTTGTCATACAAAAATGATCAAAATTTTAACCATACGTTGTCTAATCGTTAGTTTTGAACAACTGTGCCCTGTTTATTTACAAATGTAATAGTGAAACAATTTCCTGGCAATCTGAGACGGAACGATATTAACTATAGTTTCTCGATATATTCAAAACAGATTTGATGCGGACAGTCAGAATCAGTGAAGAATCAACGGAATGACAGTACGCAAACACGCCTATACAAATACATTGTCACCTTTATCGGCGAAAAATGAACATTTTAAGATGAAAAATTGTGATAATTTTCTTAGTTCTGCTTAATAAGAAAAAATAAGGTTTACCCCTGTAAACCCCAGTGTTACTATATAAAAGTTGGGTCCAAGGGGGTCAGAATTATATAGGCATGTTTTTGTTATGAGAATCAGAGTCAACTTTTAAGTTTCATTTAAAAAAATATATAATAAATAAACTTAAAACTGAGAGTGATGTCGAGACAGAAGCTGATTACTGGGTACCTCAGATCCACCGAGTCATCAGCACGGCGATGAAACAACTGAATAATAAAAAGAACAAGTGGGTATTCATACGATACTGACTTTTTATCAGTGCAAGTAATTAAACGTCACATTTCCTTTTTTTTTTTTTTTTGTTTTTTTGTTTTTTTTTTTTTTTTCAGATTTAATCAGAATGACCACCTAAATATTTCGACGTATTTGTACCAACATTACATTGTTTGAAGCCGGAGTATTCGCTCAGTGGGATGATGTGCTTGCTCAAACTTGCTGACCAGATTTTTGTAACATCCTATTCATGAACAGCGGAATTAAAATGCAACATCTAATCATAGATAATCTTTTTTTGGGCAGGAATAAAAAGATGGCTCACATTCCTAACATTTTCTAAATTTCCGAAAAATGCTGAGAAACATTCTCTATTTGTTAATCCAGCAAAAGGACGGTGACAACGCTGAGCAAACTAAATTTTCCTTTTTTGGACGGTGATGTTCCTCGTACGACATCGTACGTGGTTTATATTTCGCAGTTAATTCGATACGCTAGAGTGTCTAGTCATGTATCCGACTTCAACACTCGTAATAAATTATTAACCGCTAAACTTCTTAATTAGGAATATCGTATCATAAACTAGGTAAAGCCTTTTCTAAGTTTTATAGACGTAATTCTGATTTGGTTTCAAAATTCAATGTTGGACTTAAAACACTTCTGCAACAAGGCCTACCGGAACCCGAATTCTATGGTGACTTAGTATATAAATTTAGAAAAAAAAACATGCCTGTAATGACTTTAGTACCCCATTTCGTAAAATCGTTCGTCGATATATAAAGATCGGATTACAACATAAATGTTATAAAACAGACTGCATGCATGGTGGTTAACCCAATCACGGTTGGCAACTTTGCTTCCCTCTTTGATTGCACACCGGTTGGTCGGGCTTAAGATTATATGACGGTTCCAGCGTAAAAGCATAAATGGAATTTTATTTTATTTTAGTATTCGTTATGTTGGTTGGCGCCTGATGCTCCGCCTTTGGTCGGGCCCCTCGGAGTCTAACTGTTTGTTTTCCTTTGCTCCAGCAATTCTGTTGTTGTATGCTGTCGAGTCCTCCACCTTGTTTCATCTCCGTAGTTTTTGATTTGTATGTTCTCGTAGACCTTGCGCTGATGAGCTAGGAAGCCTTCATGCGGACTAAAAAAAATTAGTATATACCGCGACAAACGTAAGGGCGAGGATTATGGCCATGTAAAATCGATTTAAGCCCCCAGTGGAATTCTTTCCACTGACCGTTCCAAGGCGGTTCTTCTGTGGCGGTTTATTTATGCTGCTGTTTGTGTGTATCACTTGTGTCTTTTTGTTTTGGATGGCCAATTGGCCATTTTGTGGGAAAGTAGCTGTCCTTTTGGCCTTCCTTTGTTTAGGTTTCCATTATGGTCTGGTCGCTTCATGTTTGTGTTTCTTTCCCTTTGGTGTCTTTGATGGGTGGAGTAAGTTAATTGTATCGATTCCTGATCTTTGTTTTACTTCTACTTTTCAGACTCTCAACTCTTACATTACGATAACTCACCTGTGCGGCATAGTTCATTTTGTTCACATCTCCAAAATGGCTTCAGTTCTGATGAAAATCCGCAATATTTTTCTTATTTATACTGCAATCATAGGTTATGGGTTCCCGTTAGAACCGCGGTTGTAACGATTATCCACATCCTATTTCTTTGAGCAGAAATAAGAAAAATAATGTATACCCCCACAAACCTTTGTTTTCCCTACATAAACTGGGGTTAGGCAGTCTGTTCATTTCAAGGATTTGTTCACTTGAGGATTCCAAACGTAGCAACTAAACGACAGTGTGGGCATTAAAATAACCGTTATAATGTTAAGCCCTGTAAATCCCACTTTTCTGTATCAAAAGCGGGGTTTAGATAGTATTCATTACACGGACTTGCTCACACGATGTATGAGCTTTCACATCAGGTAGGCTTTAGTGAAAGGCGATAATCTAAAGCCAGCGCGCCGTATAAAAAAGCTTGCCCAATAAATAATTTAATATCAGAGTTGCTTTGAAAAGTTCAGTATTGCTTTGAAAACCTTAGTATTTATTGCTGTACTGTGATTGCAGCTAAAAGGCGGGAAATACATCATGAATACGTCCGTGAAATGAAGACACCCCTAAACCCCACTTCTTATAAAGAAAACTGGGGTTTACGGGGGTTTACATTATTTTTTTCTTATTTCTGCTCCAAGACATAGATTGTGGGCACTCGTTAGAACATCCTCAATAAGGCGGTTGTAACGAGCAGCTACAACCTATGTTTTGAGCATTTATAAGCAAAATATCACAGCTTTTCAGAAAAGTAGTCATTTTGTGTCGCACGGGTGAGTTGTCATAATGTAGTTTAGAACGACACCATATTCTGATTCAAATTATCTGTTTTAAATCGATTAAGCACCCCAGTGGAATTCGTTTCCGCTTACCATTCCAAGGCGGTTCTTCTGTCGCGGTTAATTTTTGTTATGGTTTGTCTTTGGGTGTTTGTGTCGCTTATACTATTTTATTTTGGTTAGCCTATTTTGTGGGAAAGTAACTGTCCTTTTGGCTCTCCGCTTTTTGTTTTTCCATTGCGGTCTGTTGTTTCATGTTTGTGTTTCTTTCCCTTTGGTGTCTGATGGGAGCTGTGGGTTACAGGGGGTCAGCGATTTTGCTTCCCATTCTATCGTTCGATTTCCACTCCATGCCCGTTCGTGGTGCGGTTTCGATCCGCGGCATTTCCGTTCCATTCCGCTCCATTCCACGCTTTAATACACCATTCCAATTGGAACAGGGAACGCTTGAAGACCGCTAGACTGGTTCCCAGCATTCCGGTCCTTATCCCAAAATACGTTTCGTCAAATCAAAAAAATCGTTCCCCAAATCTCATATGCAAAATCGCTAACCCCACCCCCTGTACAAAAGGGATAATTAAACAAAATAAATGTAAATTACAAAAAAAAAAAAAATAAATAAATAAAAAATAAAAAAATAAATAAAAATAATAATAATAATTAAACAAATGGGCCGCTTCGGTGAGGGAGTGAACATGAATTATTTCGGAAATTTTGAAGAAAACTTTTGTGACTACCTCACACTCTTAAATTTTGAAATGGTCTTGTGCTATTTACAAGGTGGAAGATGCATGTGGCTCCAATTAGCAATATGTGCAGACCAAGATCATACGCAACAGAAATAGCCCCCTGATCGGGGCCTACATTATTTCCAACAGCTTCAGACATTTTCAAAATAAATTTTGAAGACAACACAACCTCAAGAATCACGGACAAAATCCCCCGGACATAATCCCCCCCGGACAAAATTCCCCCTTTTTGTAAAGGCGGACAAAATCCCCCTCCCCCCACAATTTGTTCAGGTGGACAGAATCCCCCTGGACAAAATCCCCCCGGATATAATGCCCCCCCCCCCCCCTGCTGTTTATAAAGGATGACAGTATCCCGCACACCTCCACATGCACAATTACTGATTTTTGAAAATCAGTCTATATGTACATGTGTCTTTTTGAAAACCGCAGATTCCATATCAGATTTGGTGCAGTACTATCATAGATATATTGGTGCTCATGGAGAAATTACAGCCCGTCAACAATGTATAGGTCATTTTGGAGACGTTGTTTGTAAGATCAAAGTAAAAAGGGCATACTTGTATTAACTTTTTGTAATTGTACATGTGTGCTTTGGGGTTTTATGGACCTCTCAACCCATTAGGATTATGTCTGGCATGATCAGTTAACCTAACCCAGTTCCAGGCACACTTAGATTCCTGATCTTAGATTCTTGATCTGTATTGATGCCTGATCATTGCCTTCACTTCTATTTTAGAACCTCTACCAATACGAAAAACGCCTGTTCAAGTATATTGAAACTTGACATATTCCAATAACAGATTCCGATATTTTTCAGGGTAGTGGAAGGATAATTAGTTAGAATAATTTAGAGCAAGGGTGATTTTGTCGTGTGTGTGTGTGGGGGGGGGGGGGGGGTTGTCCAACCTGACATTCAGCGAGGGGGATTTTGTCCGAGGGGGATTTCGTCCACCTTAACAAAAAGGGGGGATAACGTCGGGGGGGGGGGGGGGGGATTTTGTCCGGCTACCCAACCTCACACTCTTAAATTTTGAAACGGCTGTGTGCCATTTGCAAGGTAGAAGATCCCATTTGACGCAAAATGGCAAAATGTGCAGATCCAGATCAGACTTAGCAGAAATAGGCGTCTGATCAGGACCATGGTTTGCAAAAATTTACACGAAATTGCAACCTCATTCTCTAATTCTGAAATGGACTTGTTCTATTAACAAAGTGGAAGATGCGATGTGGCTCCACCTAGCAAAATGTGCAGAAAAAGACCATACGCAACAGAAACAGGCGCCTGATCGGGGCCAACATTGTTTCCAACAGCTTCAGAAGTTTTCAAAATAAATTTTGAAGACAACACAACCTCACACTCTTAAATTTTGAAACGGTCCTATGCCATTTACAAGGTAGAAGATCCCATTTGACGCCAAATGGCAAATTGTGCAGATCCAGATCAGACTTAGCAGAAATAGGCGTCTAATCAGGACCTTGGTTTGCGAAAATATACATGAAAACGCAACCTTATTCTCTTTAATTCTGAAATGGACTTGTTCTATTAACAAGTAGGAAGATTCCATTTATCGCCAAATGGCAAAATAGCGCAGAGCCAGATCAGATGCAGCATATAGTGGCCTCTGATCAGGGCCTACGTTATATGCAAAGGGTTCAGGCGTTTTCCAAATAAATTTCGAAGAAAACACAACCTGATTCTCCTAGTAAATTAAACAAAATAAATGAAAATTACAAAAAAAAAAAAAAAAAAAAAAAGTGATTAATTTAAAAATGGACCGCTTCTGTGAGTGAAAGAACATGAATTATTTTCGACATCTAGAATAAGTGACGATAATGAGGTGTTGTTTTAAAGGCATTTATGCTTAGACAATAGGACACACCGTCTGTTCATAATTGTTTTATTGCCCCCTGTGATATACTGTATATAGCAGATCAAAGGCAGCCTTAAATAGGGTGATTAGTAGCTTCTGTTAAATCCCCTGACTGAGGAACTAACGGGGAAAATCAATAAGGTACACTATAGTTAACCCACATGTGTTACATGTGGGTTTACGGCGTCCCGCAAACCCCCATGCTGACAAGACAACCGAGCGTGATCTCTGACAGGTGTACGGGCAGCGGTGGGGTAAGGCACAAGAAAGATGTTAAATGAATGACATGAATTATTTACAGTATCTACATACAACACTTACTAACACAAAACATCACAATTTGTTGCTTCTGTAGCCAACTCACGACGTCCGCTCCGAAGGCAAAACACTGTTCTGTGCTCGGAACGGGTGACGTGAATACCTACAGAAGCAAACAACAAAAACAACAACAAAAACAAAAAAAGAAACAACACAAGACGCGACTGGCCAGTTTATAACTTAGGGTGAATCCCCCACTCGCGTGAAACTTCCTCTCGCGAACTAGTAGAACTAGTCTATCAACATAGTTGATAATCCTAGGTTTAGCGATCACGTTTGCCGATCAGGGGTTTAGCGATCGTCCAAATAACCTGCAGGTAAGTTGACCTCTTCCATGGTCTCACATTTGTTTACAACGAACAATGATTTAGATTCTGCTTCTACCCTGGTAGGCGCTGATTACGGCGGTCTGTCCGCCCTTGCTGGACCCTAACGCCTAGCGTCGTACCAGTACCTGCTGCTATGAAGCAGGGAGCAGCAGGTCACACATTGTTGTGCCTGCAAATTACGATAACGGGACTAGAAACGAGTCACAAAACATACATGCTATATCATGATCCCCCTCCCGGAGAAGTAAGAATATGTTCATGCATATACCGTTATTGCGCATGCGCCGACCAGACATACAGGCTGATTAGTGCATGCGACAAATAACCGTACAGCAGAACTCAACTTGACTGTGCATCAAATTATCAGCACCCAGCGCTTGACACAATAATACTCAAAGTTCATGTTTCCTTACTGAGCACTACAGAAATCAATTAATGCTCACTACTACTGAGCATAATACTCATCAAATTTGTGCTCACTACATTATCACAAGTAAGAGGCAATTGAACAGACCACGCCTTTGCGCTACCTGGTCAGCTGCCAATTACAGGAAACATAACAATCTCTATTTCATATCCTTCTCCGCGACACGGCTCACAAATATAGCTATTCACAAATTCAATACATTAATAACAGATAGAAACTACAACAGAAGATTTTCATCTATAATCCACAGCATTTGTTAGTGTCTCATAAGGGCCAACACTGTTTGCCGTAAATTCTCTCTATTTGGTAGGCACCCGTCACAACCGTCCTCGCGACGCCGATGACGCAGCTGACGTCATCCCCGCCGCTCAGGCCGTTATGACGTGTGGCGACCAAATACTCCCACTTATCATCATCACGTTCTTTATATGTACATACATGCACAAACTGAGTTATCAGAAAAAAAACGGCATCATTACAAAATGAACTCGTAATTCTTCTTGAACAAAATTATTTCTAATCAACGTGAACATGCTTGTAAAATAAAATTCATTACGGTTCATCATCACGGATAACCCAACAGGCTCTTGTAAGAGTTTGCCCCGATGATGAAGATATGGTTAAACCCGTCTTAAGTTTACGTCCCCTCTACACCTAATATCATATTGGGACGGAACCACGGTTTTCTAACCACAGCTAGTCAAAAGTCATGGATCAAACAAGTGACCCGGCGTTTATTAATTACATTCTACAAAAGGGGTCTAAAAGCCTAAATGAATCCAGAATGAGCGGGTGTCCAAACTTTACGTCTCACCAACATATAGGGTCAGCATGAGACAGGACCTCACTAAGAAAGACTCATTCTACTACTGGAGAAGCCTGGGATCAATTCTGCGACGTCTAGCTGGCAAAGCTAGTAGCCTAATCACTACAGGCCACAACAGTGAATTCAGAATAGGCTTCAGAAAGTTGGGGTATACTAGAAGTAAACCCCTCCAAAACCTACAAGCATGTTCATACAAAAATAATACTAAACATAGATTTAACATACCTTTCAATATACTTTCTATTTCCCCGTCACAATGTTGTGTTCACTCTTACAACTTGACCTGCTGCTAAAGTGTCCGCTTTTTTCAGGGTTTATATATCTATGAATACTACCGGAAAATCATGCCTACTCATATTACCTTGCTCAATTCGTGGCGAGGTGGAGATACCGGCCACAAACAAAGCCAGATAGCAAAAATCGAGTAGATAATGGATTTGCGTTCAAATAGTATATTTCCCAAAGGAAAAATTGATGAAACGACCCTATAATCAATGACATGACTCCTGTCAAAACGAACACCCACACAACACGTGACGGGAATAAAAATCATATATGGCACAATTTGGCGGTTGGCGATTTTTAGGCAAATTCTATAGGACTCGGCCTTTTAGCGGCCCCCTGTATTGTAAAAACAGCTCTCTATAAACCACTCATGCATACATCGTATGATATGTGCATGACTTGTTCATGGAGCCGCACAGTTTGCGTACCATATTTCACCTAAAATATTTCACTCGCACCGCCCTACCATATATCTACTAAAATAATTTAGATGTGCATAAGCACCAGAGAGGTTTCCTATTCCATCTCGTAACAAAGGTTTCCCCTTTTGGAGAAAAAACAATCAGAAATGTTTTTTCTTTGTGTATAGAGATGGAATAGGATGAACCTATCTAAACAAGACAGCTATTTACACAACAACCGTGCGAAGAATTACCTACTAAGGTAGTCTGCCCCCAAATTTTCTTAAGTAAAATTTAGCTAGTAAGCCAAGGTGGTTTGCCCCAGAATTTTCCTGTTCCCCTGACACTCTGTTGTTCGTTAGAAAAACGGATATCGTTTTAATCTCACTGGAGGTGGCCTTTCTGGCTTAACAGATTTGATAGTTTTCACAGGTTCTGACATAAATGTGGTACATATAATTTGGACTGTCTGACATGTCAGTCCTGCAAGGCGCTGTTCTCTCAGCCCTTCTGTCTCCTCACTCTCCTCTGACGTTAGTGTGTGTGGGACGCTAACGTCACCGTCACTTTCTGGTTGCTCTGCAGTTTCAAAACTGCTGTCTTCAAATGAAGACTCGTCGACGTCATTTCTGTCATGACTGTCTGTCGACATAATTGGTTTAGAGATCAGACAATGAGACGTCACAGTCTGACGCTCAACATACTGTTTCAGTATATTAGCGTGATATGTGTTAACATTTCCATTGACGTCAATCTTATAATCCATTCTGTTCACTACCTCAACCACTTCATAAGGACCTTTCCATTGAAGCAATAATTTATTACTGTCTGTCGGTAGTAACAACAGCACTTTATCGCCGACGTCAAATTTACGCGACCTCGCGCCTTTATCATAATAAGCTTTCTGCTTAATCTGAACCTTCTTTAAATTATCACGCGCTAGTTTGCATGTCTGCTCTAACCGTTCCCTAAGCTCAATAACGTATTGATACGTCGAAAGAACTTGCTCATCGCGTACCTCTTCAGCCCATAATTCTTTTAATATTGCCATTGGACCTCTGACGTTACGTCCATATAACAACTCAAAAGGGGAGTATCCTAAAGACTCTTGTGGGACTTCCCTTACCGCAAATAATAAAGCTGGAAGATATTTATCCCAATCTTTTGGACGTTCAGCACACATGCGACGTAACATCTGCTTTAACGTAGCGTGGAAACGCTCTATCAGTCCGTTGCAAATTGGGTGTCTCGGACTACACGTTAACTGTTGAAGAGAAAGAAGTCTGCTGACTTCCTTCATTACCTCAGCAGTAAACTGTGATCCACAATCAGTCAACATTTCATCAGGAATGCCAACCCTACTAAACATTTCAATAAGCGCTTCCGCGACACGTTCCGTCTCAATACTCGGTAAAGCTATCGCCTCTGGATACCTTGTCGCATAATCTATCATGGTTAAAATATACCGAGATTTCCTATCAGATCGAGGCTCAATTGGACCAACTATGTCCACTGCCACCCTCTTAAATGGCGTATCAATCAATGGCATTTTTCCTAGAGGTACTTTAGTGACCCGACCTTTCTGAATAGTTCTCTGACAAATATCACAAGATTTACAAAATCTAGCGACATCACCGCAAATACCGGGCCAGTAAAACTCAGTTACAACTCTATCCAATGTCTTCCTAATACCCATATGTCCAGACATAAGCGTTTCATGAGCCAGTTTCAACACCTTTCCTCGGAAACTTTGAGGGACCACAAGTTGGAAAGAGACTTTGTTACCCTTGGTGAACTCCCTATATGCCAAACCTTTTTTCTCAATAAACCTAGTTTCACCTCGGTTTAAACCACGACTCACAGTCTTGTTCCCAGATACAACCCTTTTCCTAATGTTTTCCAAAGTTGGATCATCAACCTGAGCTTGCTTGAAAGCCTCCTTGTCATCGTTAATGATCTGATCGGGAACCTTAAGTTTTCTGTAAGGCTTCTCATCCTGCCTAGTTTGAGACCTAGTTACAGCCGCGGCTGAGAAATGAGACATATCAGGAAGTTTTGATCCATCAATGTTACCGATAACCAAATCGTACAACGTATCATCCATACACAAAGCTTCAGTTTTCCCAGTGAAAAAAGGACAATCAATGTCAATCATTGCCAAAGGATACCTTTGTGTGGATTCATCAATCAACGTAACATTTGATTCCTTCCCTATTAACTGACTATCCGAAACCAAACTTCTCCGAACGACACAGCCTGTACACCCAGTATCTCTTAATACAACCACCTTTTTATTATTAACCAATCCTTGTGCCGTCGGTAACCTTGCCTTTAAGAAGTAACAGACACCTTCCCTAGTTTCCTTACTACACTCCTCCCTATCCGAAATCAAAGGATCACCAACCTTATTTTCAAAAATACTTCCAATCTCATCACCTTTCCTAGTTACTTCCGTCAGACAAAAACTAACTTGGTGTGCTGCGCCACGTGGTGTGCTATTATTTTTACCGCGTCCGCGAAAAGACCCTCTAAAATTACCACGACCACGTGTATAACCACGACCTACATTCTGCGTATTCTCATTTTTAAACTGAGAACCTTGAGTCTCTACGCGCGTGTTAAAATTTTCCTTAACACCGCTATCACCAACTCCAGTTGCTCCTACCTCTGCGCTATACAATTGTTTCCTGTCGGGGTTCTTAAAACATTTAATTGTTAAATGCCCCTTACCGCATATGCTACACTTGATATCCGGTCTACCACTCGGTTTGTTCGAGTCAACTTTGTCCTGTTTCCCCTGCGCTGCGCCTCTATTATCGCGTTGCCCCTTATTAATGCAACTATATACGCCCCCGCGCGCTTCTGCAAACAAATCTGCCTCCCTAGCCATTTCATCTAAATTACCAAACTGTTTTGGCTTCAGATGTACATACAGTTCTCTATTACATGACTCCAGGAACTGATCCCTTGCCATGAAATCACAGACAGCCGGAAAAGATTTTTCTATCTTTGCCATATTAAGCCATTTTTCTAAATAACTGTTTCCTAAATCCGCGCTCTGTCATGTCAAAATTCTTTAATAAAGCGTCCTTTAACTTTTCATAATCCGCCGCATCCTCATTTGACAACCGGTCATATACATCAAGTGCGCGCCCTTTGAGCAATGCACTTAAATACGCGGCCCAAACACTCTTATCCCATTTATTAGCCGTAGCATATTTCTCAAACCTAGATAAATAACTATCCATTTTATCTTTACCCTCTTCAAAATAAGGTAACTTAGGATCCCGGGCATGCGCCACCTTCTCAGCTTTTTGCTTTTCGAATTCTAGCTCGAGCTTCGCTCTCTGCATTTCTAACTGATTCCTTAATTCTTGGTGCTGTAGCTCAAACCCATGTTTTATTTGTTCTAAATGGGTCTCACTAATCTCTTTTGCCTCCCTTTCAGTCTTAATGCGTGCCATTTCAAGTTCCTTATTAACATTCAACATAGCTAGTTCATGTGCCCTTTCCTTTTCTTTTTCAGCCCTTTCCTTTTCCTTTTCCTCTAACTTAGCTAGTTCATGTACCCTTTCCTTTTCTTTTTCTGCCCTTTCCTTTTCCTTTTCTTCAGGCCTTAACCTTTCTAAATCCCTTTGCTCTTGCCTTTCTGCCCGCTCAATATCTTGCTGCTCCTTAACAAAACCTTGTAACTCCTTCCCCTCATAACCTAAGTCCTTTCCCATTTGCATTAAACGCTCCATTATTGATAACGTAAATCTCACGTTACTATCAAAACCACTATAAACTGATCAGTTATGATCAGTGATGATTGAATGGGCTTAACTAAAACGTTAAGATATGTGTTATACGTGTTAATCTAATTAAAACGTTAGTTATTAAAGCACACGCGATTTGAAATGTCAAATGCTTTCAGCAAAGTATGACGTTGCGTACTGGTAGTCTAATATGACGTCATAAACTAACGACGTTTACAGTAAAATGCTACAATCCGAAGTTTCATCACATTACAAAACTCCGATCATAACAAGTCACCATTAATGTTTCTATTACGTCATACCTAACCTCAAGCCACAGCGTAAATATTAACGCTACCGTTATGTCAACGTCAGTAAATTGTTAACGTCACTACGTCAGAACCATGTGTGGGTAAGATCAATTAGTAGCTCCAATTTAACTTAGTAGAATGTCAGGTAACACAATTAAGTGGGTCTACTTAAATTTTTCGTTACCAAGAAAAAGTGGGGTTTGCCTTGCCTTCCTGCTCAGAAATTATCGACTTGTCAGTATCCATTCAGTTGAATACATGGGTTTCGCACTTCATCAACGCAGGAAGGAAGATTAAAGTTAATTTCTAAATGTGGCTGTCAATGCATTTTTTTTTTTTAAAGTTGATGATTCAGAGTATCAATGTGCTGTTCCACAGCCGGGAACACCAGCCAGAGATCAAATCCTCACTTCACTGACACCAAATGTTACATGTGGGTTTACGGCGTCCCGCAAACCCCCATGCTGACAAGACAACCGAGCGTGATCTCTGACAGGTGTACGGGCAGCTGTGGGGTAAGGCACAAGAAAGATGTTAAATGAATGACATGAATTATTTACAGTATCTACATACAACACTTACTAACACAAAACATCACAATTTGTTGCTTCTGTAGCCAACTCACGACGTCCGCTCCGAAGGCAAAACACTGTTCTGTGCTCGGAACGGGTGACGTGAATACCTACAGAAGCAAACAACAAAAACAACAACAAAAACAAAAAAGAAACAACACAAGACGCGACTGGCCAGTTTATAACTTAGGGTGAATCCCCCACTCGCGTGAAACTTCCTCTCGCGAACTAGTAGAACTAGTCTATCAACATAGTTGACAAGAGGCTCAATGAGCCTAAACCGCTCACCTGAGGAACTTAAGTTTTAACAATTCACAGACTTGACTACTAAATCTGCTAATAGAATCCAGCCCATTGACCCTTACAGGATATAAGTCATCATTATTGCATTGCATTCCAAGTTTGAGACTTCTAGCTTCTATAGTTCCTGAGAAATCTTTGACGAAAATTTAACATTGGTCAAAATGGAGAGAAAGAAGAATGAAAGAACAGATGAACAAACTAGAGCTGTCAGAGGATCTGACTATAGCCCCGCTTCAGCGCTGTCAGAGAAGAAAGTTATTTAAGCTGCGGAGAAAACAGTTATGAACAAGAAATAACTGTTGAAAATTTTACATTATCTGGAAAAACTCTAAGAGTTGTGAGCCCTTGTCCCTCATTTCAATGAGCATGATACATTACCAGAATGTCCATGTTTATACTAAATTTCATCTTCCATTTTTCAATGTTCAAAGGGTAATAACTCCTAAAGTAGGCAAATCAGAGTCAGGGTTCCTGCGCTCTGCACATTGTCTCATGGTGCTTTACACTTGTGTGAAGTGTCATGAAAATATCTCAAATGGTTTGTGAGTTATGGAGCCGACACAGTCAAAATTGCCTTTTTCAATGTTCAAAGGGCAATAACTCCTAAAGTAGGCAAACCAGAGTTATGGTTCCTGCACTCTGCACATCATCTCAAGGTGCTTTTCATTTATTTGAAGTTTCATGAAAATATCAGAAACGGTTATGGAGCGGACATAGTTAAAATTGCCATTTTTTAATATTCAAAAGCCTATAACTGAAAAAGTAGACAATCCAGAGTTTGGGTTCCTGCGCTCTGCACACGTAATATGGTGCTTTACATTTGTGTGAAGTTTCATAAAATTATCTCAAACGGTTTTTGAGTTATCGAGCAAAGACGGCTAAAATTGATATTTTTCAATATTCAAGGGGAAATAACTCAAAAAATAGGCAATCCAGAGTTATGGTTCCTGCTTTCTGCACACCATCTCATGGTGTTTAATGTTTGTGTGAAGTTTCATGAAAATATGTGAATGGGTTTTAAAGTTATGGAGCGGACACGAAAATTGTTAACAGACACAGACAGACACACAGACAGACACACAGAAAATACGAAAACCAGAGTTATGGTTCTTGCGCTCTGCACATTGTCTCATAGTGCTTAACATTTGTGTGAAGTTTCATGAAATTATCTCAAACGGTTTTCGAGTTATGAAGCGGACACTGTTAAAATTGCCATTTTTCAATGTTCAAAGGGCAATAACTCCAAAAATAAGCAATGCAGAGTTATGGTTCCTGCGCTCTGCACATCGTCTCATAGTGCTTAACATTTGTGTGAAGTTTCCTAAAAATATCTCAAACGGTTTTCGAGTTATGAAGCGGCCACAATTAAAATTGCCATTTTTCAATGTTCAAAGGGCAATAACTCCAAAAGTAGGCAATCCACAGTTATAATTCCTTCGCTCTGCACATTGTCTTATGGTGTTTAACATTTGTGTGAAGTTTCATGAAAATATGTTAAGCAGATACAAAGTTATGGAGCCAACACAAATTAACGGAATCACGGAATTACGGAATTATGGAATTACGGAAAATGTTCAAAGGGCAATAACTCCAAAAGTAGGCAATCCACAGTTATAATTCCTTCGCTCTGCACATTGTCTTATGGTGTTTAACATTTGTGTGAAGTTTCATGAAAATATGTTACGCAGATACAAAGTTATGGAGCCAACACAAATTAACGGAATTACGGAATGACAGAAGGACATGGCAAATCCAATATAGCCCCACTTTTTCAAAGCGGGGCTATAATAAGCTGAGAAAGCCCAATGTCTCTTACACAAAATAAGTCATCATTATTCTATTGAATACCAAATTTGATGCTTCTAGCTTTTATAGTTCCTGAGAAATCTTTGATTAAAAATTTAACATTGGTCTATTATCTCTATATGGAGAGAAAGAAGAATGAAGGAACAAATGAACCAGTCTAGCTCCAAAACCTAATGCAGCCTTTCCCCTTGCCCAATGGTGCTACACATAAAATTTAAACAAGATTGGTCGACTGCCTTCTGAGATATGCTTCATTGAAAGTGTGGACGACGGATGGACGGACGACAGACGACGGACTCCGGAGCCTTGGTATACTATCAGCTCACTGGAGCCTTTGGCTCAGGTGAGCTAAAAATTCAAGTCGCTATTTCTGTCACAACATTTTCCCTACGTTAAGTCTATGGGCAATTTTTTTTTTCTCTCAAGGTCACGTAACTCCGAGGTCAATATTCCGATTCGGCCCAAAATCGAACTTAACCGAGATTTTATGCCTGTCCTCGTTACCTGCAAGTTTGAAGCTGATATGAATAAAAATAAAGTTGCTATCGTGGTCACAACGTATTTTTTTATGCTCAAGGGCAGGTAACTCCAAGGCAAATATTCCGATTCGGCCCAAAATCGAACTTAACCGAGATTTTATGTCTGTCCTCGTTACCTGCAAGTTTGAAGCTGATCTGAAAAAAATTCAAGTCGCTATTGTAGTCGCAACATTTTCCCTAATTAAATCTATGGGCAAATTTTTTGTCGCTCAAGGTCACGTAACTCCGAGGTCAATATTCCGATTCGGCCAAAAATTGAACTTAACCGATATTTTATGCCTGTCCTCGTTACCTGCAAGTTTGAAGCTGATATGAATAAAAATAAAGTTGCTATCGTGGTCACAACATATTTTTTTATGCTCAAGGGCAGGTAACTCCAAGGCAAATAATCCGATTCGGCCCAAAATCAACCTTAACCGAGATTTTATGTCTGTCCTCGTTACCTGCAAGTTTGAAGCTGATCTGAAAAAAATTCAAGTTAATATCGTAGTCACAACATTTCCCCCATGTAAAGTCTATGGGCAAATTTTTTGTCGCTCAAGGTCATGTAACTCCGAGGTCAATATTCCGATTCGAACTTAACTGAGATTTTATGCCTGTCCACGTTACCTGCAAGTTTGAAGCTGATCTGAATAAAAATAAAGTTGCTATCGTGGTCACAACGTATTTTTTTATGCTCAAGGGCAGGTAACTCCAAGGCAAATAATCCGATTCGGCCCAAAATCTAACTTAACCGAGATTTTATGTCTGTCCTCGTTACCTGCAAGTTTGAAGCTGATCTGAAAAAAATTCAAGTCAATATCGTAGTCACAACATTTTCCCCATTTTATGTTAAGTCTATGGGCAAATTTTTTGTCGCTCAAGGTCACGTAACTCCGAGGTCAATATTCCGATTCGGCCCAAAATCGAACTTAACCGGGATTTTATGCCTGTCCTCGTTACCTGCAAGTTTGAAGCTGATCTGAATAAAAATAAAGTTGCTATCGTGGTCACAACGTATTTTTTCATGCTCAAGGGCAGGTAACTCCAAGGCAAATAATCCGATTCAGCCCAAAATCGAACTTAACCGTGATTTTATGCCTGTCCTCGTTACCTGCAAGTTTGAATCTGATCTGAAAAAAATTCAAGTCGCTATCGTAGTCACAACATTTTCCCTATGTTAAGTCTATGGGCAATTTTTTTGTCGCTCAAGGTCACGTAACTCCGAGGTCAATATTCCGATTCTGCCCAAAAATGGAACTTAACCGAGATTTTATGCCTGTCCTTATTATCTGCAAGTTTGAAGTCGATCAGAAAAAAATTGACGGAGCTAGAGTGATGACAAGCTTTTTCCTATGTTAAGTCTATTGGAGCTATATATTGCCATGGTAACCAGAGTTCCACTCAGATCTGCATGAAAACCTTATGCAGTCTTTCCACTTGCCCAATAATGTTACACATGAAATTTGATCAAAGTCGGCCAAGTAGTCTTCAAGATATACATTTTTGAAATTCACATTAACCCTTATGCAAAAATGCACAAGGGCAGGTAACTCCTAAGTGTATGATCTGATTCTGCCAATTATCGAACTTGACCGAGATTTCATAGCTGTGCTGGTTATCTGTAAGAATGAAGCCAATCCCAACAAAATTGAAGCAGCTACAGTGCTGACAACATTTTCCCCATGTTAAGTCGATAGGCAATTTTTCGGGCGCTCAAGGGGACGTAACTCTTGAGTGAATTATCTGATTCGGCCCAAAATCGAACTTGACCGAGATTTTATGCCTGTACTGGTTATCTGCAAGAATGAAGTCGATCAGAAAAAAATTGACGGAGCTAGAGTGATGACAAGCTTTTTCCTATATGAAGTCTATGGGAGCTAGATGTTGCCATGGCAACCACTGCCAACCAGAGTTCCACTCAGATCTGCCTGAAAACCTAATGAAGCCTTTCCACTTGCCCAATAATGCGACACATGAAATTTGATCAAAGTTGGCCAAGTAGTCTTTAAGATATACATTTTTGAAATTCCCATTAACCCTAATGCAAAAACACACAAGGGCAGGTAACTCCTAAGTGAATGATCCGATTCTGCCAGTTATCGAACTTGACCGAGATTTCATGGCTGTGCTGGTTATCTGCAAGAATAAAGCCAATCTGAAAATAATTGAAGCAGCTACGGTGATGACAACATTCTCCCCATGTTAAGTCAATAGGCAATTTTTTCAATGCTCAAGGGCACGTAACTCCTGAGTGAATAATCCGATTCAGCCCAAAATCGAACTTGATCGATATTTTATGCCTGTCCTCGTTATCTGCAAGAATGCAGTCGATCAGAAAAAAATTGACGGAGCTAGAGTGATGACAAGCTTTTTCCTATGTTTTTTCAACGCTCAAGGGCACGTAACTCCTGAGTGAATAATCCGATTCAGACCAAAATCGAACTTGATCGAGATTTCATGCCTGTCCTCGTTATCTGCAAGAATGAAGACAATCAGAAAAAATTTGACGGAGCTAGAGTGATGACAAACTTTTTCCTATGTTAAGTCTATGGGAGCTATTTGTTGCCATGGCAACCAGAGTTCCAAACCGATCTGCCCGAAAACAGTATGCAGCCTTTCCCCCTACCTGATAATGCTTCACATGAAATTTGATCAAGATTGGCCCACTGGTTCCGGATATAAACTTCTTTGAAAGTGTGGACGACGGACGACGACGACGGACGACGGACGCCGGCTCGTGGTATACTAATACCTCACATGAGCCTTCGGCTCAGGTGAGCTAATAATCCTAGGTTTAGCGATCACGTTTGCCGATCAGGGGTTTATCGATCGTCCAAATAACCTGCAGGTAAGTTGACCTCTTCCATGGTCTCACATTTGTTTACAACGAACAATGATTTAGATTCTGCTTCTACCCTGGTAGGCGCTGATTACGGCGGTCTGTCCGCCCTTGCTGGACCCTAACGCCTAGCGTCGTACCAGTACCTGCTGCTATGAAGCAGGGAGCAGCAGGTCACACATTGTTGTGCCTGCAAATTACGATAACGGGACTAGAAACGAGTCACAAAACATACATGCTATATCATGATCCCCCTCCCGGAGAAGTAAGAATATGTTCATGCATATACCGTTATTGCGCATGCGCCGACCAGACATACAGGCTGATTAGTGCATGCGACAAATAACCGTACAGCAGAACTCAACTTGACTGTGCATCAAATTATCAGCACCCAGCGCTTGACACAATAATACTCAAAGTTCATGTTTCCTTACTGAGCACTACAGAAATCAATGCTCACTACTACTGAGCATAATACTCATCAAATTTGTGCTCACTACATTATCACAAGTAAGAGGCAATTGAACAGACCACGCCTTTGCGCTACCTGGTCAGCTGCCAATTACAGGAAACATAACAATCTCTATTTCATATCCTTCTCCGCGACACGGCTCACAAATATAGCTATTCACAAATTCAATACATTAATAACAGATAGAAACTACAACAGAAGATTTTCATCTATAATCCACAGCATTTCTTAGTGTCTCATAAGGGCCAACACTGTTTGCCGTAAATTCTCTCTATTTGGTAGGCACCCCGTCACAACCGTCCTCGCGACGCCGATGACGCAGCTGACGTCATCCCCGCCGCTCAGGCCGTTATGACGTGTGGCGACCAAATACTCCCACTTATCATCATCACGTTCTTTATATGTACATACATGCACAAACTGAGTTATCAGAAAAAAACGGCATCATTACAAAATGAACTCGTAATTCTTCTTGAACAAAATTATTTCTAATCAACGTGAACATGCTTGTAAAATAAAATTCATTACGGTTCATCATCACGGATAACCCAACAGGCTCTTGTAAGAGTTTGCCCCGATGATGAAGATATGGTTAAACCCGTCTTAAGTTTACGTCCCCTCTACACCTTATATCATATTGGGACGGAACCACGGTTTTCTAACCACAGCTAGTCAAAGGTCATGGATCAAACAAGTGACCCGGTGTTTATTAATTACATTCTACAAAAGGGGTCTAAAAGCCTAAATGAATCCAGAATGAGCGGGTGTCCAAACTTTAAATCTCACCAACATCTAGGGTCAGCATGAGACAGGACCTCACTTAGAAAGACTCACTCTACTACTGGAGAAGCCTGGGATCAATTCTGCGACGTCTAGCTGGCAAAGCTAGTAGCCTAATCACTACAGGCCACAACAGTGAATTCAGAATAGGCTTCAGAAAGTTGGGGTATACTAGAAGTAAACCCCTCCAAAACCTACAAGCATGTTCATACAAAAATAATACTAAACATAGATTTAACATACCTTTCAATATACTTTCTATTTCCCCGTCACAATGTTGTATTCACTCTTACAACTTGACCTGCTGCTAAAGTGTCCGCTTTTTTCAGGGTTTATATATCTATGAATACTACCGGAAAACCATGCCTACTCATATTACCTTGCTCAATTCGTGGCGAGGTGGAGATACCGGCCACAAACAAAGCCAGATAGCAAAAATCGAGTAGATAATGGATTTGCGTTCAAATAGTATATTTCCCATAGGAAAAATTGATGAAACGACCCTATAATCAATGACATGACTCCTGTCAAAACGAACACCCACACAACACGTGACGGGAATAAAAATCATATATGGCACAATTTGGCGGTTGGCGATTTTAGACAAATTCTATAGGACTCGGCCTTTTAGCGGCCCCTTGTATTGTAAAAACAGCTCTCTATAAACCACTCATGCATACATCGTATGATATGTGCATGACTTGTTCATGGAGCCGCACAGTTTGCGTACCATATTTCACCTAAAATATTTCACTCGCACCGCCCTACCATATATCTACTAAAATAATTTAGATGTGCATAAGCACCAGAGAGGTTTCCTATTCCATCTCGTAACATTAGTCAGTTATTGATTTTCTCCAAGGAGGCCCCTTAACTGTTGCAGACAGAGGAGTTCTCTTCAGTCAGCACTGAGGGATACATAATATTATGTAATGAAGTGATAGTCCTCAATAATCAAAAATAAATGCCTTTAAACAGCAATCTTTATACCTCCAGGTTGGAACTGGGTATCATAAAACGTTTGGTCAATAAGCACCCTGCATTTTGGCAGTCAACTTCAATCATTATGCGGTACCTATATTTTACCCTTTACCCCCAGGCAAATATAAATGAGTAACTGACTGGAAACGAGTTCAAAGCGAAATAATCCGAAATAAGGAAAATTTGAAGAAATAAAAAAAAGGAAATAAAAAAGAACGAAAAGAAGAATGTCTCCGTCAACACTGTGTGTGGCATTTTGGAGACGTTGTGTGTGCGCTGTAAGGTTTCTCGCTAGCGGGAGTGTAACAGAGTAAATTTCAGGTTCAGAAAGCAGCTAAATTTAGTCTTATAAACAATGTCTGGGCTAAATAAATGATATTAGGGACAAGTAAATGTGTGTGGATCAATCTGAGATAAATGATAAAAAAATCAACCGTAAATCAAGATAGTATAACATTTCGCTCGAAAATCTCGATCCTACATTTAGATATAACCGTTCCCCAAGTGAGGACCGCTATTTGGAATGGACCGCTTGTATCGTTCCATTCCGGGGCGATCCCGTTCAGGTTCCGAGGTACTCCATTCCAGTTCCCGGTCCATTCAGATCAAGTTCGAGGGGCATGCCCCATGACAATAAGAACGGTGACCTGACTGTAATTGTATCGATTCCTGATCATTGCCTCCACTACTGTTTTTATAATTCGAACACGAATGGCTCGTTGTTAAGTAGGGCTAATTCGAACTCTCTTTCGAGTCAGTACATAATTCTTCCATTACGAAAACACAACTACATGTATCCAAATACATCGTATTCTTTTTCCGCAAAAAAATGTGATATTTTTTCCATTTCTGCTCAAGAGCAGAAATAAGAAAAATAAAGTTTACCCCTGTAAACCCCAGTTTTACTATATAAAGTTGGGTTCAAAGCAGTCCAAAGTATATAGGTGTGTTTTCATGATGTCATGAGCACGAATGCAAGATTATATTTATCATTTGACATTTGTAACGATTTTTGGTCCAAAAAATCAATATTCCGCCATTAGTAAACCGACGTCGTTTAGGACGTCGTACGTGTAATGTTACGGGGCGTATCTAACTAATGTGCATATTTAATCCACTAGTGGACTACCGATTCGACTTTATACAATGGCGACATTACATTCTCATACGCGACATCAAATGATAAATGTATTTTGAGTATTGTTTGAAGTTTGTTTGATTTTGTCAATGGACGGAATTGTAACATGCCGAAGGTCTAAATTGAATTATCAATTGGTATATTGACTGTTAACGGGCGTAGACTTTCACACTGGTATACTTATGGTATCTCCATAAGCAAATGGACAGGAACTCACCAATCAAGTATAAATATAATGTAAACATAACGTAGAATATATTTCAACGGGTCTTAAATGAAGAGAAACAGGTTTGAATTCATCAATTTATTTAACACATTTAAATAATATAAAATAAGATGACTCTGGATAAACCCCATATATAAACAAGTGTCTCTGGATAAAGATAAATACTTGACCCCCGTGGCAGCTTCAACTCAAACAAGGGCATCAAAAGTAAATAACACACAATATCGTAGGTACCTGGCCTATAGTGATGCCCTAAAGCTTTCTTTTTGTCCCAGAACTGTTCCTCAGGAGAGTAGTCTTCCCTCGTCTGCGGTAGATGACAAAAAGAAGTAGACACAATGATGAGGAATCGATACAATTAACCTCAGCTCCCATCAGAGACACGTCCGCAGAGGAGTTCAAAGCCCTACAGTGTAGATTGGAACTCAGAGGAATGCGTTTAAGTATACCTCTGTTAATCAGATTGTAAATAGTTTTAAGGACTCATCCAGAGTCCTCTCTCTCTTTTTAAGCTAAATTCTAAATTTAGCCATCCACACAACCGAGGCAATGGTCAAATATGACCGACTCAGTATAGAGAGATAGATAGATATTCATTACTCTTTGAGAACATGTATGAAACTCTAACACAGCTGTAAGTATATAAGATATGTGTTTAAGCTTGTACCAATAAAGATTTGAATTTAAATATTTATAGCTCCTAAGCCAATACAATGCAGACATTCCCAACTCAAGTGTGCTTTGACTTGTTCAGGCAACAAACAGATTCCTGGATTACTTGCATTTATGTAAAAACGGAAACATTCTGCTTTAATTAAGGTTTAACTATACCAAATTTAGTGACACACAGGCCTTTCTGATATTTAATCTTCATCATAGTGTCTAAACCCCAAAGTATTGAAACCGAAACGGATGATGCACACACCGACCGACGTAGCTCATGAGACTTGTCAGCTGGAGGCATCATACAAGAGACGCCTAAGTTCCCCATTTCTCTCAAAAGATGCCCGAAAGACATTCCCATCACCCCTCAATCCCACAGCACACATATGTGAGAAGGACGTTAACATGGCGACCTTGATCACTTCAACAGTTAAAACATGAAAAATATGAATGAAACCCACACAACTGTTAATGGAAAAAATCTCCGAAGACAATGCTTTACAACCTTCAAAATAAATTTCAAAGATGAAAGTTTGATTTTATTGATATTTAAGAACTTTCTGTAATTTTAGGGTTTAACCGTCTGCACTCTTCCCAGAATTCTGTGCAAAACAATATTGGAGCACCGCATGTCAACTGAATTTGCTGCTGCATTAGACAGAAAAATACGTAGTCATTTCACATTGAAGATGGTTTAACTGAGCATAATTGAACCTAACACATTGGTCTACAGCTAGTATGGCCCAGAAAACATGTACACTCCATATTTTTCACTTCTGTGGTGTATTCCTTGCTTCCGAAGGATAACCCTTTTATCGAACTATTTAACTTTACTACAGCTGGTGTGTGGGAATGTGTGGCGGCGGTAAAGCGTCTCCCTGCCCTACATCACAGTGTAGATTATATTTTCTTGTCCTTTGGCATCTTGATTCCATTGTGGAATTTTATAAATTTCTGAGGGTCACTGATGAGGCCTAATTGACCGAAACTAGCAAGTCTGGCCCAGAAAACATGTACACTCCATATTTTTATACCCCGCCACACGATAGTGGCGGGGTATTATGTTATACCCTCCGGTGTCCGTCCGTCCGTATGTCTGTCCGTCCGTCCGTCCGCACTTCGTTTCCGATCGATAACTTGAGTATTTTTTCACGGATTTTGTTCAAATTTTGCAAACATATTGGTATCGGGGATGAGTGGTTTGGGATTGTTAATGGGCAAAATCCGTTAATTTTTAGATGAGTTATTGCCCTTTTCAGTATCTGAAAAATGGTTTTTGGCCTCTTATTCCCTTACTATATGGAATATCTGGAAGAAACTTCACAGATACATAGAGGACTAAACGGTTCATATTGTGGCCAAGGACTGCTACTCTGGCTGTTCCAGTTCTTGAGTTATCTGCCCTTGACGTATTTAAAAATGCATTTTATACTGTAGTTCGTTTATCATTTACAATATCTTGCTACATCTAACCAAATAGATGCCTAAAATAAAGGCCCTTCTAAGTGGTTAACCAGTACTTAGTTCACATACTTCATGCCTGCCCTTCTTGAATCAGCGGAATGAGCACAATGACCGTAGAAATTACTTCATGATCAGTCTTCACAAAAAAATATAGTCAGACAGGCAGTACATCGAAAAACATGAAATTCTTACATGTACCACATAAAGATACATGTTCCACAGCCATTTAAGGTAAATACTTGCCTCCATAATTTTCTAATAATGTCAACTTATTGAGTTGCCTTCCCATCAAATGTCTGAAAAATGGATTTTTACATATGCTTCCTACATCTTCTAACAACTTCATCCACTCACATTAAGACATTACACTTGCGGATCATATCTCTGCTTTCCCCTTTCTAGTTATTTTGCCTTGATATATTTTCAAATAAGTTACATTGCTTAGCAGTGGCGGGGTATTATGCAGTGTCTGCGGTGCTTTTATTCACTTCTGTGGTGTATTCCTTGCTTCCAAAGGATAACCCTTTTATAGAACATATTCAGCTAGGAATGTAAGTATTAGTGCCAGAAATATCTCTTGTTTGCTGCAAAGCTTCGCTGTCTCAGTGCATGCATATGTATATTGGGTCCTCAAGATCTAGATAAGCTGTCAAAGAACAATGTTAATCAGCACATCAAGCCACTTACCAACGCAATCACCTCTTGTTAGACTCTCCCAACATTACCTGATGTGACTGTGTACTTGAAAGTGTGTAACCTCCGCCAAATATCTTGGGGTCACCATTTCAGAAGACCTCAGATGGACAGACCATTTGAACAACATAAGTTAAAAAGCTAATCAGACCCTAGTATTCTTAACACGAAATATTCGGGTCCACAATAGGGACCTGAAAGCCACAGCATATAAAACGCTGGTTCGCCCACAGCTCACAGCTATAGTATGCCTCTACTGTGTGGTTCCCCTGCACAGCATCAGACTCCTACACACTTGAATCAGTTCAAAGAAAGGCTGCTAGATGGGTAACCGGAGACTACCGATATACATCTAGTATCTCAGCAATGCTTCAGGATCTCAACTAGCGTACCCTTGACCAACGGCGCATAGACAGTCGTTATGTCCTTTTATACAAGGTCACATACTACCTTGCTTCGATACCTGCTGCTTAACACCCGTCCTTCCGCCAAAAATCACCCCCTTGCATACAGACAAACAGATGACTCTAAAAGACTACTTTAAGTTCATATTCTTTCCCCGCACTACCATCCACTGGAATGCCCTGACAGCCCACATACCAGTTCTTCCTACCGTGGCACAATTCAGCACAGCTGTCTGCAAGGTAGTCCACCCAACACCTTAAATGCCAGTATCTATTATCTTTTAACTATACTAACACTCGCGATTGTACTGTAGTAACTCATTTCACCAACTTTTCTATCCCCCATTTTCCTTCAATTAACCCCCTTTAGCACTTGGTTTTACCGGAACACCATCTGAAGTCCACTGCAGAGGTTAAGATGAAATAGAAGATAAATGTTATGGAAGATGGACTAGCAGTGCCAAGGAAGTCTCACAAGAACAACATGCCTGACGTCTTGGAGACTTGAACATTTGAAGCTTTTCATTTTCATTAAACACATGATATGAATATAAAAGAAAGAAAGAAAGAACAAGAACATCTCAAATTATACTTTTGACGAGGATACAATATCTGGAAGTGATAAGTGAATTAGGTTGATGCACAGTTAGAAATACAGAACAGAAATATCTAAGATCTAGAATCGGTAATAAAACACAAACCATATAGTCTAGAGTTCAAATTCTACAGTTTTAAAACATTCTTGCGACAAATGAAAACACTGTGGCTGAGTCCCTGCCACCCCCCCACCAGCACACACACACACACACACACACACACACACACACACACACACACACACACACACTAACACGGTTATATGTAGGGACTAGAAAAAATCTGCCGGATTTTTCTATATATTCTTGCACTTAAATGAAAATCTGAATGTGGGCGTTCCTAGGGCAGACAAAGAAAAAATGATATTCACTTTTAAATCCTCCACACGCACTAGTAGGACTTGAAACGATATTTTTCCGGTAGAGATCGGCGTTTAAGGAGCTACATCCTAATCTCAATCGTGCTTGGAGAATTTGGTCGATGCGTATACCAGTTTTATAGTACGGAAGAGCCTTATTCAGATCCCCATTCAGTCATGATTTAAAACAGCTACTGATGGCACTTCTCTGACTTCAGCAGGGAGATTGTTCAATGCACGGATAGTTGCTAGGAAAAAGGATTTTTAAATCAAGTTCGCATGAACGCGATAGTTCTGGAAATGTTTTGAGTTTCTAAGATTGTAAATGGGCGTGTCTCGCACGAGGGGATGTAGAAGATTGTAGAGATAGAGAGGAGTTAGTCCATGGGTAATTTTGAAGAGGATTATTTGTTTGAGCTTATTTCTCCTTCGTTGGAGAGTCTCCAATCCGAGATCGAGAAAATATTACTTAGGCTATATAGTTTAGTCGCACCGGTTATAATTCGAGCGGCCTCGATATGGATTGCATCAATTAAGCTATTTTTGTTTCAGTTGGGCAATTGTCCAACAACGCGTCAAAAAAAGAGGCAACAAATATGCAATATACATTTTGCTTAGTGATTTTCTACTTATTATGAACTTGAGAGCTCGGAGTAGGTTTAGTCTTCACCAGGACTTTTCAGAAATTGCAGGAAGTAGAAAAAGTACGAGTAAGTCCTATGTGTTTGTGACAGTTGGTCTCTTGGAGCACTGTTCCATGGATAAAAAGGTGTGTGGGGGAGGGGGGAGTGGGACGGGGACTGTGTTATCCTTAAGGTGATCATAGTTTTATTAGCGTTACTATTACCTAGCCAATCGTATGCCCAGTTTGAAAAGGTATGTAGATCGGTAAATAAAAGCCGAGCCGCTGCATGAGAACACCCGAAATTAAAGTAGAGACTTGTATCGTCTGCAAACAGGCGTAAAGAACAGCATGTATGTTTAATGTTGTCATTTATATATAGAAGTAAAAATGAGAGATCCAAGAATTGATCCTTTGGGAACACCTGCCAGGACTAAAGACTAATCTAAAGCTTGACCATTATGTAAATCGTTCTTTCCACGTCTAGAAAGGTAACTCGCGAACCACTTGAGGACATCGTATATTTTGTGCTAAAGACCTTCGTGCCAGACACCGTCGAAAGCCTTCTTAAAATTATAATTTAAAATTATAATAATTATCAATGGCCTCACAAACAGTGTGGTAAGTATGTTACAATTGATATGTTGTGGAGTCGCCATTTACAAATCCCGATTGAAGAGGTGTCAAGAGCAAATGTGAACTGACGTAGTTATACAAATGTTTATGTACACAACGTTCCATTACTTTGCGAGGTGAGTTGAGTAGTGATATAGGTCGGTAATTCCTGGCGATAGACTTTTCGTCTGATGGACTGGCGAAGTGTTTGCATGTTTCCAGTCTAAATAACCGTGCTTGAGAGAATGACTGAAAGTAATCTGGAAAAGGACCGACAAAAACGATAACGCCTACTTTCAGTAAGCTTGGACTGATGAAGTTTGGGCCGCTCGTCTTGTTTATTTTCAACCTTTCAGTTATCTGACGTAGAGCCCTATACTGCAACACGTACTGAGAGGAACATTGTCATTGAGTTGGTCCCAGTCTGTTACCCCCTCAATCTGTGTTAAAGCTTCAACAGTCAAAAAGCCACTCGCCTTGGTGCACACTCCACACTTACGAAATGCAAAATAGAAGTGGAGGCAATGATCAGGAATCGATACAATCAACCCACAGCTCCCATCAGAGACACAAAAGGGAAAGAAACACACACATGAAACAACATACCTAATGGAAACATCAATAGCGGAAAGCCAAAAGGACAGTCACTTACCCCAAAAATGGCCAATAGACTATCCAAAATAAAATAATGTAAGCGACACAAACACCCAAAGACAAACCATAACAAAAATAAACCACATGCCGAAGAACCGCCTTGGAATTGTCAGCGGGCACGAATTCCACTGAGGGTAATATCTGCGAGACCACTCTTTGATAAGAGTTGACATACATGTAGCTGGAGGGCTGTGATAAACAATAGAAGAAATAACATTTTTTTTTTTTTTTTTTTTTTGGTTTGGGTTTTACGGCCCTTTCAAGATTATTTCACTCATATCGAGCCGATCGTTAATCAGAGGTGGGCGAAAACGGAGTACCCGGAGAAAAACCACCTGACCTTCCGTTGCAGAACTTGGCGTCTCACACGTGGCCCGAGCGAGGCTCGAACCTACGGCGGTGAGAGACCTAATGACTATCCACTAGGCCACGGAGGCCCGTTAGAAGAAATAACATACATTGGCAGTGTCGGTGTGATCAAACATTGGATAATAGATTTGAGTTGTCTAGAAAGCAACAAAGGACAATTGGAGTAGAAATATAGCTAAACAAACAAACAACCAGGAATTTGATCGAATAGCCATCAGTTATATTAATTGTTAGTGAAACAGAAGTGAAGGCAATGATCACGAATCGATGCAATTAACCCACATCTCCTATCAGTGACATAAAAGGGAAAGAAACACAAACATGAAATAACTAGACCTCAACGGAAATATGAATAGCGGAAAGCCAAAAGGACAGTCGATTTCCAACAAAATGAGCGGGGGTAAATGTGGGGGTGGCTTAAATCGATTTTACGCAACTGCAATCCTCGCACTTACTTCCGTCGCGATTTAGATAAAAAATTTGTTCAGTCCGCATGAAGGAAGGGTCGTGCATTGAGACTCGGGCAAAAGAATGCCCTCCAATGGTACACCCAACTTCACTACCTGTAGCCAATCCCGACCAATGTGTGCGCCAAGTTTAATATGTCAAATAGGTATTCAGTGCAGTTCTAAGCATGGATAGTTACTCTTAATTGACAAAATACATACGCGTTTCTAAACAAGAGGCTGATGAATATATTATTATGTAATAAACAATATATGCTTTCTTTTGCTGTAAAAGGGGCAAATATGCTTGGTTGCTAAATAGACATGAACTAATGGTATGTTAAGAAATGTATATATAAACCCTTCCGACTCTATGAAGTGAAGCCCCGTAGTGTGGTGCTTATGCTACTCATTTCATAAACCAGGGGTCGTGGGTTCGATTCCGGGCTTTTCCACACTTACGGATGAGTCTTCAAACCGAGGTGAAGTCTCTGTATGGTCTAAGTTGTCGGTGGAATACATACAACATACATACATACATACATACATACATACATACATGCATACATACCATATGAAGTTATGAGAGGTTTAGAAATTGATATTAACCCCACCGCCTCAACCCCAGTGACAAGTAGAGCACATTGGGCGAGCAGTGCAGATCCAGATGAGAAATCCAATAACCAGTAGACTACATAGGATCGGCACTGTCGGCCATGAAATGAATGATGACAAACAAATGCGACGCCTCAAGAATGGATCTGTTTAAACCCAAGATAGAAATACATTTCATATTTCAATATCTTAGGAGTGAAGGGATTATAGAACTTTCTTTACCCAAGTAGTAAGAACTTTGATAAGGATTTGACAGATTTTATACTAACAGTGAGGCTGCAGCTATCTGTTCCCGAGAATGTCACTTATTTTATTATCCGGAGGGAATAATCAGTCTGTATAGTGTTTATCCATAGAGATTTCTATTCAGTTAATTTGAAGTCCATCCAGAACGGAAATATCCATGTGACGATACTGATAATTTTCTTGTGTATACTTGTACTTCACGATGTGACCCATTAAATGTCTTTAAGTGAGCCCTTAAATACTTCATTGAACAGCTGTATAAACATGAATAGTCTTATGACTATATATAAACATTCAAGGCGTTTCTTATAATGCCATTGTTTAAGGAATTAGAATTGTTCATACAGATCATAAAAAAGGAGGACATACTGTATTCCAGGAAAAATAGAAAATATTTCAAGCTACATTTTAGTACGGGGCATTTCTTTAGAAAATTTGGCTGGAACATTTAACTATCTATGCAACATGGGGTTTAAGATACCCGGTAGTTTGTATTTCACTAAACTGTTATGCGTATGGCTTATTTTACTAAACTCAAATATAAGTTTCATCAGTTTATCACTTATTCGTGATTATTCTTCCTGCCCTCCTTGTTGTACACGGGAACCTTAGCTAAAATTGATTCTTTCTTGGAATAGTGTTCCTGGGACTAGTGTTTGTGTCCGGGTTTGCATTTCTTATAATTTTGGGCTGTAAAGTCTCCTCTTTATCTGCCCATCTTCTTTTCCCTTTTCTATTAACTATTCCTCCCTTCTCGTATCCTCCCGGGCTTAGGTTCTGTAGTAAGAAATAAAGTTGTTGACGAAGGCCTTCATGTCTTTCATGATCTGCTTCTGTCTGCTCTCAAACAGCTTTTTCAAACCACCTAATGGCTCGGCTATTCTTATGAACTTCTTCTTTTACAATTTTGTTACCCTTCTCCAAACTACAGTAGAATTCGGCTATTGCAACCACCTAAAATTGAGACTAATTATACTGCAAAGAGCTTAGGTAGAAAGATGAAGTTATTCTGTCGTCGTGTTTTCTGCACACATTGCCCTATGGTCAGGACCACCTCATCTATCTAAGCTTCTCCATGAGGCTTTGTATAGTTGGTGGCATTGTTGTACTTTCTCCTATTTGGACAATTCTTGTGTCCGATTTCTTAGGAGTTTCATGGATACATGTATCTTCTTGAGGAATGGTCATGTATTAACTCTCCTCCTGTCCAAGAAGTTGGGGTATTATATCCTCCACATTTCATTACTTATTCCAGCATCTGTGCCGTCTTTTACTGGGTCAGCGGTACCCTTGGGTACTGGACTGACTGCCTTGGCTTCTTGTCACGGCTCTGTAAGTTATCTCCCACTGTCAATGTTCCTGTCTTCCCTGGTATCAGCAGTACAAGCAGAAAGTTGTTTGGAAGCATTTTGGATGCCATTGTTAAGTTTCGGGGCTGTGCCTACTAAAAATACTGTTGGACAGGTCAAAGTGGGTGTTCATCTGGACCTAAATCATCTTGGTCTGTCATAGTTGCCAAGGGAGCCCTGAATTGTAATGATAATTCCTTCTCTATATTTGGCCTTGAAGCAGTTTAAAAGATAGTAGTGATTGAAGCAAAAGCCTGATCGGTTACATTTGCTGTCGAACAAGGCCCACTGCTGAAGGCATGCTGTTCCAGATCTATTCTGAGAGGTGGTGTTGTTCCAGAGGCCTGGCAAGGGTTGGCGCCTTTGTTGTTTTGAAAGTGTTCCATGAAGCTTGTGAACAGATTGCACATCTGTGACATCATTTTCTACCCGACGCATTCTTTACGCCTATCTGTTGTGCAGGAACTGGAGTTTGCAGCACTTGCGATGCAGGGGAGCCAGTGTCTGGTGTGAGGCTCAAAGATGAAGCCGGATGCAAAGGCTCTAATTCTTGAAAAGCTTGGATCAGCGGGTCTCGAGTACTCTGAGGCACTCCTGCCCTCTCTTGGCTCTCAGGTTGAAGCAACTACATGGCGCATCCTGTAATACCTTTATGAAATCGTCCTTCCCTATAACGTAGAGGTTTAGGTTCTGCTAAAGGTAGGCTGGTCAGTCTGCTACACCATTTTCTTTCAGATTTTGGGCATGCAATCTGTATTTTGTAACATGGTCCTCCAGCTGTGGTTTCTCTGTGCAGCGGAACGGGTACAAGGAGCAGTAAAAGGAATGTTGGTCCAGGCTCAGGTGATATTTTCTTATATGGTCTGCCAGCCTATACTTCTCAGCTATAACCTCTTTATTTTCTTTTGGCCCTCGCAGGTATTAGTAAGACATACCGCTAGTGTTTGCTCTGTTCAGCATCCTCCAGATATTCTAAAAGAAGAAATGATTGCCAATTTACAGGATAAGGCCTGAACAGCAGAGCCTGCAGATTCCTTTGTAAGGGCCGCTCAGTCTTGTGTTAGTGACTTTAAAAGCTGACATTCCTATGCTAGTAGGCTGTGTCATTCGTCAACAGTTGATATGGAACCGTAGCAAGAAACAGATTTTGCCTTCACTGCAGCTGGTGTTGTGCCGTGTGGCGGCCGTAAAACGTCTCCCCGTACATCAACCATAGTGAAGTTTATATTTTACTTTTGGTCCTTTGAGATCAGCGTGAATATTCTGAGAAATCAGAAATAAGTTATTGGTTTAGACACATATTCTAGACAGGTTTTTAATTATTTGGACCCCATTTTGATTTATATCAGTCTTTGAATCGACTGCCTATTCGAAATTCGCAAAATTGCAGTATGTTTCCTCTGGCTTTCTTTGCCGGATCATTACAGGGTCACTGATGACGCTTTATTAGCCGAAACTACGTAGTATGACCCATCTTCTTTCTTATGAATGTTTTCATTGCTCTTAAAGGAACTCATTTTTTATTTTTATTTAATAACAGTTCACCTTGGGCCAAGGAGAAACGTTGTGTGTTTTAGGTTTTCCGACCGTCTCGGACGAAACATTGCGCTTTTTTAACGTTTGCAGAAAAAATGCCGATCTGGATTATTGTCGTCCATGAAACTCATTGTGGTCCGTTCTTGTCTTAGCGTTGGTATAATATACCATGCTAAGTCTAAAGTCTAGAAACAAAATGAAGCGTGAATCCAAATCGATCGCTGCATTCTTGTATAAATATTCAAGGTCAAGCGTCAAACTGTTTATTGTACAACTAATCCAGTAGCCAATGTAGACCGCTTATGTAATACTAGAAGAACCGCTGCCAGAGTGTGAACCGTTTATAGTTGTGGATATTTTTGCATCAACTAATCCAGCAGTGTATATAAAGTTCGTTATTCTTACTTTTACTAATTTTTACTAAACGAAAGCGGTTACCCAGTTAATCTGGGTATTAAGGTCATTGCTTGATTGACAGGTACCACAACAATCAAAATGCTTCCTGATGCGACCGATTAATAAATTAATGACTGATGTGAACGGTGATTTTTTATCCGGCGATGATTTCGCAACGGACTATCAAAACTATTGTCGAACACAATTTACAATATCCTTACTGCAGATGAAGCCTGGTATTTTCGTAAATTACCGATTTAAAATAGCAAAATTAGAAGTGGTATTTTAATCGTACGGTCTACATGTTGAAATTTTCGCAGGGAACTCAGATGTGGCTTGTATTTATGCTGCTCATGTTTCTGGACGTAAGGAACATCTAGTTACAGGTCCATCTACAATTTTCGGCTCCAAAGCAATAAACCGACAGTATAAACTGATAGTTTCCAAGACACTTCCTTCCTCGGACAAACATAGCCAACATAAAGTACTAGCTTTCCCGCTCTGTGATCTGATTAGTTTTCACTGTTTAAGAATTATCCAAAACGTGTCTTTGACGCCTACAGTGGTATTGTTGATTGTCCAACCATCATAACAAATCCGGCCGGTCACACTTTGAAGTGTTGGATACCCTGCGGCTGCAGAAATGTTATACGATCATAGCTTTTCCCGCATTTTACAACCGTGCATCGTGTGGATGTTTATCGCTACGGATTTTGCATGCAGCTTGAAGAAAATAACCTTTTAAATGCGAGGGTGACGACCCAGATCAGCCTGAGTATTCTTATTAGTCTTCGGCGTTTGAATATGCCTTCTATGGCCTCCGGAATTTTAAAAGTTTAGCTAGCGAAGAATTTAACCACGGGGCTTGAAGAAATAGATGGGCTGCATGATGCTTCCATGCAGAGCTGAATCCGACCCGCGCTCGAGTACTGGTAAACAGCTTAGAGGATCAGAGCCTGCACAGGGAAAGCGGTGCGAGATGGACCGTCCATGCGTATATACCATATTGGCTCCATTGGGCGACAGGGCTTGAGATACAATTTCATCTCAATGTCTCGTAAAAGTCCCACAAAATTGGAAGCAGCGTCTCTAAAATTACCTATACAGTGTTGACGGGGTCATTAAACCTCAAATCAAAGAATCTGGTTCTTCCTTTTAGCTCACCAGAGCCGAAGGCTCCGGGGAGCTTACAGCAGTTAAGGCAGTTGTCCGTCGTCTACGTCGTCTAGCGTCAATATTTTCAAACGACATCGCCTCTGAAGCCACTGTGCCGATTCAGTCCAAATTTTATCCATTGTATGCTTGGGCTTGGGGATTGAAACTTTGTGTTATTAATGAAAATCGGCTCATTAGTTTAGTTGCTATGGCAATATATAACCCCCATAGACTGTCAATGGGAAAACTAAAAAAAAAAATCTACTTCTCTGAAACCACAAGGCCCAGAGCTTAGATATTTAGTATGTAGCAACGTCAAGTGGCCTCTGGGGTCTTAATTGGCCTTGCCACAGAGCTCCTTAGCTTCCATAGACTTATAATGGGGGAAAAAGCTTCATAAATATTCTCCGAAACCACAAAGCCCATAATTAAGATATTTAGTATGCAGCAACGTAATATGGTCGCCTACATTAATCCTGCAAATCGTGCCCCTGGGGTCAGAATTGGCCACGCCCAGGGGCTCAAAAGCTCCCATAAACAAGATGGATATTATACGACAGACTGCATGCATGGTAGTTAACCCAATCACGGTTGGCAACTTTGCTTCCCTCTTTAATTGCTAGCCGGTGGGTCAGGCCTCAGATTTTATGACGGCTCCAACGTAAAGGCTTATTGAGAATTAGAGAGATAATGTTGGTTGGTGCCTGATGCTCTGTCTCTGGTCGGGCTCATCGGAGTCTAACTGTAGGTTTTCTTTTGCTCCAGCATTTCAGTGGTTTCTTGCTGTCGAGTCCTCACCGTTGTCTCACCTCTGTGGTTCTTAGATTTTTGTGTTCACGGAGATGTTGCACTGATGAGTTAGGAGGCCTTCATGCGGACTGAACAAATTATTTGTCTAAATCGCGACGGAAGTAAGGGCGAGGATTGTGGCCACGTAAAATCGATTTAAGCCCCCCAGTGGAAATCTTCCACTGACCGTTCCAAGGAGGCTCTTCTGTGGCGATTTATTTATGTTGTTGTTTGTAACTCACTGTGTGTATCACTTGTGTCTTTTAATTTTGGATGGCCATATGGCCATTTTGTGGGAAAGTAACTGTCCTTATGGCCTTCCTTTGTTTAGGTTTCCATTATGGTCTGGTCGCTTAATGTTTGTATTTCTTTCCCTTTGGTGTCTTTTATGGGTGGAGTAAGTTAATTGTATCAATTCCTGATCTTTGTTTTACTTCTACTTTACAATGGGGAAAAACTTAGAAAATCTTCTTCTCTGAAACCACAAGGCCCAGAGCTTATATATTCCGTTTGTCGCAACGTCGAGTGGTCCCCTAACTAAGATATTTGTATGTAGCAACCTAATATGGTCACCTACATAAATCCTGCCAATCATGCTCCTGGGGTCAGAATAGGTCGTTAGCTCCCATAGACTAACAATGGGGAAAAAACAGAAAATCTTCTTCTCTGAAACAACACGGCCCAGAGCTTAGATATTCAGTTTGTAGCAACGTCGAGTGGTTCCTACATAAATCCTGCCAATCATGCCCCTGGGGTCTAAATCGACCACAGCCCGAGGCTCGATAGCTTCGATAGACTTATAATGGGGAACAAAGCTCGTAAACTCTTCTTCTCCGAGACCATAAAGCCCATAGCTAAGATATTTAGTACGTAGCAACTTTATATGGTCACCTACATAAATCCTGCCAAACATGCCCCTGGGGTCAGAATTGGCCACTCCCAGGAGGTCATAAGCTGCCATTGACTTACAATGGGAAAAAGTTAGAAAATCTTCTCTGAAACCACACGGCCCAGAGCTTAGATATTCAGTAATCAGTATGTAGCAACGTCGAGTGGTCCCCTACATTAATCCTGCCAATCATGCCCCTGAGGTCTAAATTGGTCGCGCCCCGGGGCTCCTTAGCTTCCATAAACTTATACTGGTGAAAAAGAAACAAAAATCTTCTCCTCTGAAATCACAAGGCCGTGAGCTTAGATATTCAGTATGTAGCAACGTCGAGTGGTCCCTACATAAATCCTGCCAATTATGCCCCTGGGGTCTAAATCGACCACGCCCCGGGGCTCCATTGCTTCCATAGACTTAAAATGGGGAACAAAGCTCCCAAACTCTTCTTCTCCGAGACCATAAAGCCCATAGCTTATATATTTAGAACGTAGCAACGTAATATGGTCAACTACATAAATCCTGCCAAGTATGCCCCTGGATCAGAATTGGCCACGCCCCGGAGATAATACGCTCCCATAGACTTACAATATGAAAAAGTTAGAAATAAAAATCAAAAATGAGTTCCTTTAAGAGCAATGAAAACATTCATAAGAAAGAAGATGGGTCATACTACGTACTTTCGGCTAATAAAGCCTCATCAGTGACCTTGTAATGATCCGTCAACGAAAGCCAGAGGAAACATACTGCAATTTTGCGAATTTCGAATAGGCAGTCGATTCAAAGACTGATATAAATCAAAATTGGGTCCAAATAATTAAAAACCGGCCTAGAATATGTGTCTAAACCAATAATTTATTTCTGATTTCTCAGAATATTCACGATGATCTCAAAGGACCAAAAGTAAAATATAAACTGCACTATGGTTGATGTACGGGGAGGCGTTTTACGGCCGCCACACGGCACAACACCTTCTCTCTGAAACCACACGGCCCAGAGCTTAGATATTCAGTAATCAGTATGTAGCAACGTCGAGGGGTCCCCTACATTAATCCTGCCAATCATGCCCCTGGGGTCTAAATTGGTCACGCCCCGGGGCTTCTTAGCTTCCATAGACTTATAATGATGAAACAGCTTAAACAATCTTCTCTTCCGAAACCATAAAGCCCATAGCTAAGATATTTAGTATATAGCAAGTAATATAGTCAACTACATAAATACTACCAATCATGCCCCTGGGATCAGAAATATCCACGTCCAAAAGGTCATAAGCTCCCAAAGACTTGCAATGGGTAAAACTTAGAAAATCTTCCTCTCTGAAACCGGAAGGCCCAGAGCTTGGATATTCAGTATGTAGCAACGTGGAGTAGTCTGCTGTTTAAATCCTGCCAATCATGCCCCTTTGGTCCAAATTGGCCACGCCCCGGGGCTCTTTATCTCCCATAGACCTACCAGACTCTATGAGGCTAAGAGTTTTTGGAAATATTCACCATATTTGCCTATACAGGTTTTGTGTTTTTATGAAATTCGGCTTTTTAGTTTGGTTGCTATGGCAACTTAGATTTTCCATAGACTTATAATGGGGAAACTTGAAAAGTGGCATATGCTGCCAAGTCATTGCAGATATTTTGACAAAACTTTTATAGAAATGTTACTTGAGTAAACGTCTCTCAGCCATATGCTTTTTTGCCAACATTGGGGTCCCCCAGGTTGTGCCGGGGCCATGCCCATCCCTTTGCACTTCATAAAAGGCCATATAACTCGGGAATTATTCAGATCCCCACCCCAAAACCATATATATTCTTGTTCTTTATGATAAGACGCATTCATTGACACCAACCAGGGGTCCCCAGGATGCGCCGGAATCATGCCCTACCCCTCCATTCCATAGAGGGCCTAATATCTTGTAAATCTTACATACTCTTGTTCCTTTTGAAAAGACACATTCATTGACACAAACTTGGGGGTCTCCCAGGGTGCGCCGGGGCATTGTCCCACCCCTCCACTTCACAAAAATCCATATATCTCAGAAACAATTGAGATCCCAATCCCTGAACCATATATATTCTTATTCCTTATGATAAGTAGAAGTAAAACAAAGGTCAGGAATTGATACAATTAACTTACACAATCCATAAAAGACACCAAAGGGAAAGAAATACAAACATTAAGCGACCAGACCATAATGGAAACCTAAACAAAGGAAGGCCATATGGACAGTTACTTTCCCACAAAATGGCCATATGGCCATCCAAAATTAAAAGACACAAGTGATACACACAGTAAGAAACAAACAACAACATAAATAAATCGCCACGGAAGAGCCTCCTTGGAACGGTCAGTGGAAGATTTCCACTGGGGGGCTTAAATCGATTTTACGTGGCCACAATCCTCGCCCTTACTTCCGTCGCGATTTAGACAAATAATTTGTTCAGTCCGCATGAAGGCCTCCTAACTCATCAGTGCAACATCTCCGTGAACACAGAAATCAAAGCACTACAGAGGTGAGACAACGGTGAGGACTCGACAGCAAGAAACCACTGAAATGCTGGAGCAAAAGAAAACCAACAGTTAGACTCCGATGAGCCCGACCAGAGACAGAGCATCAGGCACCAACCAACATTATCTCTTTAATTTTCAATAAGCCTTTACGTTGGAGCCGTCATAGAATCTGAGGCCTGACCCACCGGTATGCAATTAAAGAGGGAAGCAAAGTTGCCAACCGTGATTGGGTTAACTACCATGCATGCAGTCTGTCGTATAATATCCATGTTGTATCCAATCTTTTTATATCGAAGAACGATTTTACGGAATTGGGTGCTGAAGTCATTGCGGTTATATATTTTTCTGAATTTATATACTAAGTCACCATAAAATTCGGGTTCCGATAGACCTTGTTGCAGAAGAGATTTAAGTCCAATATTGAATTTTGAAATTAAATCAGAATGGCGTCTATAAAATTTTGAAAAGGCTTTGCGTAGTTTATGGTACCGATAACCCTGATTAAGGAGTTTAGCCGTTAATAATTTATTACGAGTGTTGAAGTCAGTTACATGACTACACACTCTAGCAAATCGAATTAATTGCGAAATATAAACGCCATAGGATGGCGCACGAGGAACATCACCATCCAAAAAAGGAAAATTTACAATCTCAAAATCAAAGTCATCGCGTTTAGCATAAATTTTGCACGAAACAAGTCCATCTACAATAGATAGATGTAAATCCAAAAACGGGGCCTCGGTATCAGAAGAATTTGCTTTATTTAACTGAAGTTCTAGGGGGTAAATCTGACTGATCAAACCATCAAAATAGGTATTATCAATATTTAATAAATCATCTAAATATCTAGAAGTAGAGCTAAAAGCTTCAATAATTTCAGATTGGTTATCAATGGAAAGCGACAAAATGAAGTCTCTTTCATAACAATACAAGAACAGATCAGCCACAAGAGGTGCGCAATTAGTACCCATCGGAATACCCACAATTTGTCTAAATAACTTAGTACCGAATCTAATATAAATATTGTCAAGTAGAAAGGTGAGAGCATCACACACTTTCTGGCATGACCAAAGTGTATAATTCTTATGCTCTTTAGAAGTGAAAAATGCATTTCTGACATTACATGCAAGATAGAGAGAATCTTCTCTGTAAAAAGCCCATTCAATTAAATCATTAAACTTTTCTTTTATAAGATTATGAGGCAGTGTTGTGTAAAGAGTGGAAAAATCGTAGGTAGACAGACTAGAAGCACGAAACTGTCTAGATTTCAAATTATTTAAAACCTCATTCGAATTTTTTATAGACCAAAACAGATTTCTTCCTGATCTTTCAAAGACTTTATCACCATATTTAATTACATGCGTTTTAATAGCAGTAAGACAGGAAGTTAATAATTTAGAAAGTTCAGTGGTAGTGCAAGAACTAGAATTTGCAATTAACCGTGCTTTGTAAGGTTTTTTATGAAGTTTTGGTAACCAGTATAGCGTAGGAAGCTTGTCTTGGCCTTCGTTAACACACACAGCAAACTTGGTGGCTGAAAGACAAACATGTTTATCTACTATAGCTCTATCTTCAGCCAAAGGCTGAAGTTCATAGGCCTTAGTACCACCAAGCTCCTGCTTAAGCGTGTTAACATAGTGGAGCCGTCACACAACGACGACGTTGTTAGCGGCCTTGTCTGCAGGGGCCAAAACATACTTCTTATGAAATTCTTGAATACCTAGTTTAAGATGACGTAAAGACGTCTTGGGCTTAGGAGGTAATAAGTTAGTATTTTGAGAATAGAAAGAAATGCGTTTATTCACTAGTCTTAAAATGCTAAGTTTCCAGTCCTTTAGGGCTTTACACTCAACATACTCTCGCTTACACCATCGATTACCGAATTCATTCAAGGAAGCAGCGATTTCATCTCTACATTTACTGAAATCAATTTTAGAAGGAAACCGATATTTCGGTCCTTTAGAAATTATATTCCTTATCCTAGAATCAGGAATAATTTTCAAATTGCCAGTAATTACATGACCGGCAGCAGGATAGTAATACTTTGAGTTTTTACAATCACATGAATCAGGAGTATTAGTATCAATATCAAGATCTGAAACAAGTTTATTGAAATTAAAAATGATAGATCTAACAGGTTTGTTATATTTATAGCAAATTATAGGTGTTTCAGTATTTTGAAAATAAGCAGGAATGGAAGAAAGCACCGATCTCTCACGGAAGATACTGGGCAAATCTATAAAATCCATACCCTTATTAATGAAGGATATTTTGAAGAAATGACGTTTATGATTAATTTCAGAATCAATGTAAGTACGGAGAGTATGCTGAGTATAGCCTCTAGTTAAGAGAGCCGCATCATATAACTGATGAGAACTATCGTAGAATTTATTGGCCTCGGTGTCCAGAAGACGTAAAACAGAAACGGGTAATGAACTTAAAAATGAAAGCATAGAGTGGCGTCCATGATTTAATAATATAGTTGACAGTCACTTCAGTCTAGTATTGTTTCGTTTAAACGCATGTGATTTACGTTTAAAGTTACCATTTTTCCTGGTGCCGTGAGATCTAGTTCTGCGTTTTCGACATTCCAGGAGTGAGAAAATATCAAAGTCCGGCATTCTGGACGCATTCAGTGACACCAACCTGCGGGATGCGCCTGCGTCATGCTCTATGAAAGGCCAAATATCTTTGAAACCTTTCAGATCCCCACCTGTAAACCTTATACATTCTTGTTCTTTATGAAGAGATGCATTGACATCAATTTGGGGGATCTTCATGGATGCGCCTGCGCCCTGCCCCACCCCTCCACTTCAAAAAGGCCATATATTTTTATTGAAATTCAGCTTGTTAGTTTGGTTGCTATGGCAACTTAGAGTTTCCAATGAGGTATAATGGGGAAAATTGGAAAATGGTATTTACTGCCATGCCTTTGCAGATATTCTTTAAGCTGTCATCTATCTGTCATATAATTTGAGGCTACCTGATCAATTTTACTGGATGCCATGACATAAAAACGCCATCAAAACAGAAAAAAGACTTACAGATTATCTCCTCGGAACCGTATACTCTATGAGGCTTAGACTTTCTGGAAATACTCACCATATTTGCCTGTCCAGGTATTGTATATTTTATGAAATTCCGCTCTTTAGTTTGGATGCTATGGCAACTTAGAGCTTCCACAGGCTTATCCCCACACAGAACTTCAGTTAAATAAAGCATAGGCTTCGGATACCGAGGCCCCGTTTTTGAATTTACATCTATCTATTGTAGATGGGTTTATTTCGTGCAAAATTTATGATAAACGCGATATTTTGAGATTGTAAATTTTCCTTTTTTTATGGTGATGTTCCTCGTGCGCCATCCTATGGCGTTTATATTTCGCAATTAATTCGAATTGCCAGAGTGTGTAGTCATGTAACTGATTTCAACACTCGTAATAAATTGTAAACGGCTAAACTTCTTAATCAGGGTTATCGGTACCATAAACTACACAAAGCCTTTTAAAAATTTAATAGACGTCATTCTGATTTAAATTCAATACATGTATTAGACTTAAATCTCTTCTGCAACAAGGTCTTTCGGAACCCGAATTTTATGGTGACTTAGTATATAAATTTAGAAAAAAATATATCAACACTGACTTCAGCACCCAATTTCGTAAAATCATTCTTCGATATAAAAAGATTGGATACAACATAAATGTTATAGGACAGACTGCATGCATGGTAGTAAACCCAATCACGGTTGACAACTTTGCTTCCCTCTATAATTGCTAGCCGGTGGATCAACCCTCAGATTCTAAGACGGTTCGAGCGTAAAGGCTTATTTAGAAATAGAGAGATCTAATTCAAGGTAATGTTGGTGGTGCCTGATGCTCTATCTCTTGTCGGGCCCATCGGAGTCTAACTTGGTTTTCTTTTGCTCCAGCATTTCAGTGGTTTCTTGCTGTCGAGTCCTCACCGTTGTTTCATCTCTGTGGTTGTTTGATTATTTGTGTTCACGGAGATGTTGCACTGATGAGTTAAGGAGGTCTTCATGTGGACGAAATAAATTATTTGTCTAAATCGCGACGGAAGTAAAGGCGACGATTGTGGCAACGTAAAATCGATTTAAGCCCCCCCCCCCCCCCCAGCGGAATTCGTTTCCGCTGACCGTTCCAAGGCGGTTCTTCTGTCGCGGTTTATTTTGTGATGGTTTGTCTTGGGTTGTTTGTGTGACGCTTATATTATTTTATTTTGGATAGCCTATTGGCCATTTTGTGTAAAAGTAGCTGTCCTTTTCGCTTTCCGCTATTGATGTTTCCATTAGGTCTGTTGTTTCCTGCCTTAAAACATCTTATGAGGCCTGTCTTTTGGACCGGAAAGGCTGGAGAGGGAGCCCAAACAACTGTCATAAAAACAGCTCCATCATCTGGAGGTCCTGGTTATATGCATAAACAAGGTTATGAGATAGCAAAAGCTGATACGGGCACTAAATGGGAAAACCTTCAGCAAGACCAAAAGGACCAATTTGAAGAACCATTTGGGAAAGACTTTATAATTCTTGTCTGCAGAAAAGAAATCTATGATGATTTCATAAAAGCTATATCTGGAGAACAAGTAGGAGATAACCAGCCGGTGACAAATAAAATCAGTATGATTGTGCCTAGTCTAGCTGTGTGGTATGAGACATGCTTCAAACTGAAACCAATCTTCAGTAGATATTACAATTGGATCGTAGACGGGCAAACGAGCACAGGCAATGGGTTTTAACCATAAAGTAGGTGGTGCAGCAAATGAAAAAGGAAAACGGGATATACAAATGTAACTCTTACTGAGATTGGTCATTATGAATTTGAGGAGTTCAATAACAGAAGCAACAACTCAGAAACCACACCGAATGACATCTACATCGACGGGGCTATTGTAGCCCTCATCGGTACTGATAGACCACTTGATGAAAGTAGTAATAGATTGCCATTCCATGACAGTCTATTCAGGTTTTACATTTACTATCGTATGGAGGAAATAAAACAGAGCGTCATCCTTCTTCAAAACATGCCCATGTTTCAAAGTCTACAAACTGGCGACACAAAGGATGATACAATCAGAAAAGTTCTTGGTAGCGATGGCGAAGATATGACCGACATGTCAGTCGCTGAAAGACGCAATACAAAGGGTATATGGAGAATGGATATATATGCTAATTGCGGAGAATTTTATCCTGTTGATACGCAATGTATACACTTGGATAGAGACAATCCTACTGATGAAGTTTGGGGCCAAACACCTACCTTCAACACTGCTACACCTGGAGTATCAACAGAAATTCCTTTAAACTAGTAACGCCAGGGACAACAAAGATTGTCCCAGCTGTCCAAGGTATTCTATATGATATTACTCAAACAAATGACAAACTGGATTCTAAAAAAAAAACTCTTCAAACAAAATTCGTTAAAACTCTTAAAAAATGCATCAGAAATTAAAAAAAACAACAAAAAAACAAGGAAAGTTACGGTTTGTGATCAGGATATCATTTATGAAGATCTGTCAGAAGATGATGAAATGGACACCGATGCAATTTTTGAAACTTTTGATACAGAAATGCCTACAACAGATAAATCGGATGAAGATGATGAGACGGTGTTAGGAATTAGAAAAATTCTTAAAATATTAGAAGATAAAGAAAAGATAACTGAAAATGATAAACATTTTGTTAAGAATATACAAAACTTATCATCATATTCTCCACTACAAGATATTTTTGATTTCATACATTATACATGTATACAATATGAGGATAATAACGACAATGACGACGGGTGTGGGTTTTGGTGTTGGTTATGGGGTTTTGTAACAGGTAACACTGCTGGTTTTTTATTTGGTTAGGATCACTTTTCTTGTTCCTGAAAGCAGTTCCTATTACTGTTCCTGGGGGTGGTGGTGCTGGAGGGGGTGGTGGAGATCTAGAGAAGGCAGTTAAAAACTTGGGGCAAAAACTTGAGGAATTAAAGAAGGAACTGAAAAAAATTAAATCTAAGAAGGACGAACCCCCCCAAAATGATCCTAAAGAAAAGGGGAATAAAAGTTTCTTGGATTACCTTGAAAAACTTAAGTTAATGACAAGTGTTAAACAGTATGGTCAGACAGCTGCAGACATTGCACGCTTCTTAGGTATCTCACAATGATTACAGGCAATTGAGGTAGCAAAAGACGACGGAAACGATCTATTCTCTCATCTTTTGGTTCTACAATTAAGAAGAAAAAATATCTCCAAGACAAGGACTAGTTGTTCCTGGCTTTAGGTACTGTGAACCTGGGAATCCGTTGCCCAATGCTCCTCCGGTAAACAAGTTGGACGCCATTTGTATGGAACATGACTATTGTTATGCTGAAAATGTGTCTGAATTTGATTGTGACATTCAAATGTTAAAGAACTTAAAAGTTCATAGAGGGGCTACAATGATGGAAAGGCTTACTAAACAGTTCCCAGTTAGGCCAATTATATACGCTAAATCAGTTGCAAGGATTCGTTTGTATTAAATTGTTAGGGGACAACCGGTTGGACTTCGGGAATAGTAGTTGACACTTTAGCTCAGTTGGTAGAGCACCTGTCTGATAAGCAGGAGGTCGTGGGTTCGATTCCTACTCGTGTCATATTTTTTTTATAAAAGAGCTCTTTTATAAGACAACAGATAACACATGTTTGAACTTGTTCATGTTTCTTTATTGTATTCTACTGCTGCTACGTATTTATTTGTGCATTTTCATTAAATATTATATTCCGGATGTGCTATTAGTCCACCTTGTCTCACACCTCCCATGTTCTCCTCATCCTCTATTTCGAGTACAGACCATCTGTCCAAAGATAGCAAGGTTTTGTCCGGATAACAATTGGCAAATATGACCACAGTCGGGCTCTTAAACACATTGCGTCTTACTTGATACTTGGTAGAAATGAGGTCTTCTACAAATCTTAGATTATCTGGTGTTGATGATCTAGGCAGATCGAACAACACCAGACCTTCAAAATTGTATAAGAAACTATTGTTTCTGTAATCAAAATCTTGGAACAGAATGGTTTTACCGAATAGACTTTGAGCCATGAGGTACTGGCACATGAGGGATTTCCCCGCGCCTCCATGTTCATCCACCACCCAAAGTACAGTACGATCGGAATCAAGTTGGTCTTTCATTTCACGGACGAGTGCCTCCTGTCACGGGAGAAGTTTCATGTCCTGTACTCGGTCGTAGATGGACCTGGAATCCTGGAGATCGCTCTCATGTGCCATTACGCTCTCGAATACTTTGCGGTCACAGGGGCTGATGGTTGAAGGTATATAGTCCCCATATGTTGTGTCAGACTTTGAGCATTCCTGGTAGTATCTTGATGCCCGATAGACAGTTGAAGTAAACTTCAGAGGAATGTTCAAAAGAACAGCTTGCTTGTCCTCTTTTGTTATATATCTAATACATTCTCCGAAGTTTACTGGTCTAAGGATTTTGTTGATTCTTAACCCAAACTTTCTATAAAACTTCTTCTTGAAGACGGAAAATGTATATTTCCTCTCGGTCTGACAAAAAATATGGGAGTGGGTATGTTTCATGCGCTGTGAGCCATGCTCGTTACAAATCGCTGCCTTTGTGATGAAGCTCTGGGCCTTAGACAGTGCTCGTCTCTTACGAAACATGCGTCTTGAGTCCTTGAACAGTTGAGGATGCCTTTCAAAGATCTTTTCAATTAACTACCCATGAGTTGTTTGGCCACCAGCCACCGGTTTCTTCCATAAACGTTTCTTATTTTTTGTCTTTTCAGTGCAGCCTTTTGTCCGGAAGTCATCCTATGCCTGCTCAATAATTCCGGAGACCGGAAAGTAACAGCGCATACAGCACAAGAAGACGCTACCTTCATCAGTCTTCTGGCTATACGGTACTTTACCGGTCTCTGGAATTCAAGCATAAAATGCCTTCCGGCCTTAGATTTATCAGTCTTGGGACGTGCAAATGTAAGATCTTTTAAGTCACCACTCCCAGTTACAGTCTCATCTGAAACTGCGACTGTATCTTTTTCTGCCTGAGTGTGTCTTTTTGATTTCAAGTGGGGTTTACATTACGTTTTTGCCTAATAGCAATCTCGCAAACAGTACAATAGTACATGTTATCCCGAGCTGTTATTAGGGATCCAAATTCTGACACACCAGAAGATACAGTTCCAGTTGCAGGTTGAGATTGCTTCTGTTTCTTCGGCAAAGGGGCTTTAGGCGCATGTTCCGGTGCCTTTCGCTTCATCGTTTGACCCATTTTCATCTTACATGCCCGTCCTGTTATGTGGGCGTCATAGTACTCTTTAGAAAGATTAAACTTCCCACATGGCTTGCAGTCATATCTGTTCTGAGCACATGGAGTACTTGCAGCCTTTGCACGCTCCAAGTATTCCATGTACTCAGGATCGGCCTCTTGATTGTAGTATCCAAAGTCGTCCAACTTTGTTAGCTCTGGGTTTGTCTGATTAGCGTGAGTACGTTGTCGACAGGTGGCACAATCATCCATTACATGGGGTAGGATGTCCTTATGTCCTCTCCCATACCAACACAAACCCAAGAGTCTTTTCAAAATTTTCAACATGAGTTGGTGATAATAGGTCCTTATATGATCCGGCCAGTCACCGATTGCCATGTATACATAATCTTTTGTAAGTGAGGGTATTGGGGGAAAGAACAAGGTATTCCACCTGTTGAATTCTATTCTCTATAACTTGTTGCATCGAGGAGTAATCGTGTCCTGGACGATGAAAATCAAGGTTCCGTCCGCCTGATGTTTCAGGTGCAGGAGGGGACGGGTCCTCAGGGGGTGGGGAATCTTCAGAGGGTGTTGTTGTTTGTGACATTAAGTCCTCAGCAAGGACACCATGTAAAGCTTCCTGGTCTTTTCTTAGTGGCTCCTCATTGCAACTTTTGAACTCGTAAATGCATGTTCATTGAATCCCTCAGCTTTGTTAAGGCACAATCCTTGGATTCTAAGGATTTGAATGGGTCTCTCAGTTTCTTTTCAAATATGTCTCTTCCAACAGGAAAGAAATCTCTATATGGTTTCTTCACAACAGGTTTCGTTTGTTTCATTGGCTTGATCTGCTTCTCATGCATGTCATAGTATTCTGAGTCGTCCCGGTCATAGACCTCTATCTCGTCAGTTTCCCTGAAGGTTATTACTCTTCTCTTCTTCGTGTAGGACTTTCTGATTGCTCAGAATCACTTGATATAATGATAGGTGAAGGTGGAGGTGACGGAGATCTTTTGAAATATATAATGTAAAAAAATATATATTACATACCCTATTGACAACCTCCTCTAGTCCACGTAGTAATGGCAACTCCTGATCTACGTAGGGGTTTGGGTGGATATATTCAGGTTCATCAAACACTGTTTCGTCTGTCAGAAAAGTGTCATAATTCTCGTCGTAATCATTAATGTCCTCAAATTCAAAATCCGAATCATCAAATGAATCATCAGAATCCTCATCTTCAGCTTCGAATTTAATAAACTCTGCCATTGTTAACTTAACTTGAAAACACCGCCGTTTCTGATACTAAACACGTGGTTTAGTAACATCCGATTATTGGTTTCCGATATCCTTGCTGCGTTGCTGCGGCAGGTATACTAATATTGCTTGATACCTGCCGCGCAGCACGCAGCACAGCAAGTACAGCCGGGAACCAATATTGATTTTTTGCACACGGCACTAAGTGGTGGCGTGATTTCAAAAATAGAATTATTGGAAATTTGATGACGTCATTTGGTCTCGTGATTTTCCGTAACCAATCGGATTACGGAAATATCCGGAAACAACCACGGAAAAGTACGGACACGTAAGTTATTTTCTAACATATTATCATGGGTAATAGGTGTGATAGTATTAAATTTTGTTGTTCTTGTTTATCGGAGGATGAACATAAGGAATTAGTTAGCCGTAGGAACTACGAGGATCAATTTCTAAAGAGGTACTTTCAAAATAATACACTTACTATCGGTATTCAGTTAGACGGTCATCTGAAAGACAATCCATCTTTATACCAGCCGCGCAGCGAGCAGCACAGCAAGTACAGCACCTCACAAAAGCCGGGAACCAATGTTGCACACGACACTATCGATTTTTTTGCGCACGGTACATTCACGAAGATATTATGACGTCATCAAATTTTTTAGCGCGAAGTTATCACGTCATAATATCTCGTGACTTTCCGGAGCCAATCGGATTACGGAAATATCCGGGAATAACCGGTTCATTCCGGGAATTCCAACGGACAAGTAAAGACGCGTAAGTACGTAAGTTACTTTCTCAATGGAAAATAGTTGTGACAGCATTAAATTTTGCTGTTCTTGTGGATCGGAGGAAGAACATAAGGAATTAGTTAACCGTAGAAACTTCGAGGATAACTTTCTGAAGAGGTACTTTGAAAATAATACACTTTCTATCGGCATTCAGTTAGACGGCCATCTTGAGGATCATCCGTCCTTATTCTATCTGATTCAAAAGAGAATTGACGAGGCATTTGATGTGTTACCATGTCGGCGGGACACTGTAGAACAATCGAATTGATAGCAGAGATCCGAGAAATTTCAATCTACGCTGGAAAAGTGGCACTACAGGCGAAAAACGATCTTGACAATGCGTATCACATCCTTGAGAGACAAGATACGGAACTTCATGAATACTGCACGGAGTTGGAAGGGGTGTTACGTGAATATAAATCGACAATAAATTATTTGAAAACACTCTAATCCAATATGGTTACAGGTTATACAATTTGGGGACCAAAGTACACAAACTTTATATACAAAATGGTGAGGACGAAGCAAGTATCGAAGAAGGGGTCAGTTAAATTTCAAACACCGCTAAAAACATATGGCAGAGCAGCATTTCAACTACCATTGGACTATGACAAACTATTAGCACGCAAGCGAGAACCATCGGACTCTGACAAATTACAGCACGCAAGCGAGAAGCTGCCAGAATTGAATGCCATTCAAAGAGACGGTTCCGGCCAGGAACTGTTGCTCTTAGACAAATAAGACAGTATCAAAGAAGTACTGAACTATTGATACCTAAAATGTCTTTCAGACGGTTGGTAAGATCAATCGCTAAGGACATTGACAATCAAAAGAGATTTCAAGAAAGTTTATTACTAGCCTTTCAAGAAGCTTCGGAAGCCTACCTGGTATCTGTTCTAGAGGATTCCAATCTGTGTGCAATACATACCAAACGGATAACAATTCAACCCAAAGATATTCAGTTGGCTAAAAGACTAAGAGGATAAGTTCACAGAGGCAGACAAATAAAATTCAGACCTGTGCAGCACAAAAATGGAAAACAGCAACATAATTATCAAATCTACAACAGCTAGATTTTGGGTGGAAACCATATTTTTATTAGCTCACCGTCACGTAGTGACGAGGTGAGCTTTTGGGATCACTTTTTGTCCGTCGTCCGTGCGTGCGTCCGTGCGTGCGTCCGTCCGTAAACTTTTTCTTCAAACGACATCTCCTCCTAAACCACTGAGCGGATTTTGACCAAACTTCACAGGAATGATCCTTAGGTGGTCCCCTTTCAAAGTTGTTCAAATGGTTCCGGTCCGTTGCACATATGGGTCAAAGGAGCCAAAAATAGATTTTTTTCACCGAAAACTTAAAAAATCTTCTTTTCTGAAACTGCAAGGCCCAGGTCTTTGATATTTGGAATGAAGCTTCATCTAGTGGACCCCTACCAAGACTGTTCAAATTATAGTGCTGGGGCCAAAAATGCCCCCGCCCCGGGGCCATTTGGTTTTACATGGGCTTATATAGGGAAAATCTTTAAAAATCTTCTTCTCTGAAACTGCAAGGCCCAGGTCTTTGATATTTGGTATGAATCTGTATCTGGTGGACCCCTACCAAGATTGTTCAAATTATAGTGCTGGGGCCAAAGATGCCCCCGCCCCGGTGCCCTTTGGTTTTACATAGGCTTATATAGGGATAATCTTTAAAAATCTTCTTCTATGAAACCGCGAGGCCCAGGTCTTTGATATTTGGTATGAAGCTTCATCTAGTGGACCCCTACCAAGATTGTTCAATTTATAGTGCTGGGGCCAAAAATGTCCCCGCCCCGGGGCCCTTTGGTTTTACATGGGCTTATATAGGGAAAATCTTTAAAAATCTTTTTCTCTGAAACTGCAAGGCCCAGGTCTTTGATATTTGGTATGGATCTTCATCTTATGGACCCCTACCAAGATTGTTCAAATTATAGTACTGGGCCAAAAATGCCCCCGCCCCGGGGCCCTTTGGTTTTACATAGGCTTATATACTAGGGAAAACCTTTAAAAATCTTCTTCTATGAAACCGCAAGGCCCAGGTCTTTGATATTTGGTATGAAGCTTCATCTAGTGGAACCCTACCAAGATTGTTCAAATTATAGTGCTGGGGCCAAAAATGCCCCCGCCCCAGGGCCCTTTGGTTTTACATAGGCTTATATAGGGAAAATCTTTAAAAATCTTCCTCTCTGAAACTGAAGGGCTCAGGTCTTTGCTATTTGGTATGAAGCTTCATCTAGTGGACCCCTACCAAGACTGTTCAAATTATAGTGCTGGGGCCAAAAATGCCCCCGCCCCGGGGCCCTTTGATTTTACATAGGCTTATATAGGGAAAAGTTTAAAATCTTCTTTTCTGAAACTGCAAGGCTTAGGTCTTTGATATTTGGTATGAAGTTTCATCTTGTGGACCTCTATCAAGATTGTTCAAATTATAGCCCTGGGGCCAAAATTGCCCCCGCTCCTGGGCCCTTTGGTTTTTCATAGACTTATATAGGGAAAATCTTGAAAAATCTTCTACTCTGAAACCACAAGGCCTAGGTCTTTGACATTTTGTATGAAGCTTCAGCTAGTGGACCTCTACCAAGATTGTTCAAATTATAGCCCTGGGGCCACAATGCCCCCGCCCCAGGGCCCTTTGGTTTTACATATACTTATAATAGAGATAATCTTTGAAAATCTTCTTCTCTGAAACAACAAGGCCAAGGTCTTTGATATATGTTGTGTAGCTTCATCTGGTGGACCTTTGCCAACATTGTTCAAATTATAGTCTTTTGTTGATATTTGGTATGAAGCTTCACCTTTTTAGACCTCCCTCAACATTATGCACATTATAATCCTGGGGTCAATAATGGCCCTCCCCGGGGCCCACTTGTTACTCTATGGATCAGTTGAGCGATCCAGGGCCATCATGGTCCTCTTGTGTTTTATATTAGGATCACTTTTTGTCTGTCATCCGTGCGTTAACAATTTTCTCAAACGACATCTCCTCCTAAACCACTGATCGGATTTTGACCAAACTTCACAGGAATGATCCTTAGGTGGACCCCTTTCAAAGTTGTTCAAATGGTTCCGGTCCGTTGCACATATAGGTCACAGGAGCCAAAAATATATTTTTTCACAGGAAACTTTGACTATCTTCTTCTCTGAAACTGCAAGGCCCAGGTCTTTGATATTTGGTGTGAAGCTTCATCTAGTGGACCCCTACCAAGATTGTTCAAATTATAGTGCTTGGGCCAAAAATGCCCCCACCCCGGGACCCTTTGGTTTAACATGGGCTTATATAGGGAAAATCTTTAAAAATCTTCTTCTCTGAAACCGCAAGGCCCAGGTCTTTGATATTTGGTATGAAGCTTCATCTAGTGGACCCCTACCAAGATTGTTCAAATTATAGTGCTGGGGCCAAAAATGCCTCCGCCCCGGGGCCCTTTGGTTTTACATAGACTTATATAGGGAAAGTCTTTAAAAATCTTCTTCTCTTAAACTGCAAGGCCCAGGTCTTTGCTATTTGGTATGAAGCTTCATCTAGTGGACCCCTACCAAGGATGTTCAAATTATAGTGCTGGGGCCAAAAATTCCCCCGCCCTGGGGCCCTTTGGTTTTACATAGACTTATATAGGGAAAATCTTTAAAAATCTTCTTCTATGAAACCACAAGGCCTAGGTCTTTGATATTTGGAATGGAGCTTCATCTAGTGGACCTCTACCAACATTGAAGAAATTATAGCCCTTGGGCCACAAATGCCCCCGCCCAGTGCCCTTTGGTTTTACAGAGACTTATATAGAGATAATCTTTGAAAATCTTCTTCTCTGAAACAGCAAGGCCCAGGTCTTTGATATTTGGTGTGAAGCTTCATCTAGTGGACCTTTATCAAGATTGTTTAAATTATAGCCCTGAGGCCTAAAATGCCCCCGCCCCGGGGCCATTTGGTTTTACATAGGCTTATGTAGGGAATATCTTCAAAAAAATCTTCTTCTCTGAAACCGCAAGGCTCAGGTCTTTGATATTTGGTGTGTAGCTTCATCTAGTGGACCTTTGCCAAGATTGTCCAAATTATTGCCTTTGTTGATGTTTGGTATGAAGCTTCACCTTTTTAGACCTCCCTCAACATTATGCACATTATAACCCTGGAGTCAATATGGATCAGGTGAGCGATCCAGGGCCATCATGGCCCTCTTGTGTTTTATATTAGGATCACTTTTTGTCTGTCATCCGTGCGAAAACAATTTCTTCAAACGACATCTCCTCCTAAACCATTGATCGGATTTTGACCAAACTTCACAGGAATGATCCTTAGGTAGTCCTCTTTCAAAGTTGTTCAAATGGTTCCGGTCTGTTGCACATCTAGGTCACAGGAGCAAAAAAATAGATTTTTTTCACTGAAAACTTAAAAAATCTTCTACTTTGAAACCACAAGACCCAGGTCTTTGATATTTGATATGAAGCTTCATCTAGTGGACCCCTACCAAGATTGTTCAAATTATAGTGCTGGGGCCTAAAAATGCCCCCGCCCTGGGGCCCTTTGGTTTTACATAGGCTTATATTGGGAAAATCTTTAAAACTCTTCTTCTCTAAAACCGCAAGGCCCAGGTCTTTGATATTTGGTATGGAGCTTCATCTAGTGGACCCCTACCAAGATTGTTCAAATTATAGTGCTGAGGCCAAAAATGCCCCCATCCCAGGGCCCTTTGGTTTTACATAGGCTTATAATTATAGGGAAAATCTTTAAAAATCTTCTTCTATAAAACCGCAAGGCCCAGGTCTTTAATATTTGGTATGAAGCTTCATCTAGTGGACCCCTACCAAGATTGTTCAAATTATAGTGCTTGGGCCAAAAATGCCCCTGCCAGTGGGCCCTTTGGTTTTACATGGGCTTATATAGGGAATCTCTTTAAAAATCTTCTTCTCTGAAACCGCAAGGCCCAGGTCTTTGCTATTTGGTATGAAGCTTCATCTAGTAGACCCCTTCCAAGATTGTTAAAATTATAGTGCTGGGGCCGAAAATGCCCCCGCTCCGGGGCCCTTTGGTTTTACATAGGCTTATATAGGAAAATTCTTTAAAAATCTTTTTCTCTGAAAGCGCAAGGCCCAGGTCTTTGATATTTGGTATGAAGCTTCATTTTGTGGACCTGTACCAAGATTGTTCAAATTATAGCCCTGGTGCCAAAAATGCCCCCACTCGGGGGGGGGGGGGGGGCTCTTTGGTTTTACTTAGTCTTATACAGGGAAAATCTTGAAAAATCTTCTCTGAAACAACAAGGCCTAGGTATTTGATATTTGGTTTGAAGCTTCATCTTGTGAACCCCTACCAAGATTGTTCAAATTATAGCCCTGAGACCAAAAATGCCACCGCCTTGGGGGGGGGGGGGGGGGGGGGGGGCTTTGGTTTGACATAGACGTGTATGGGGAAAATCTTTAAAAATCTTCTTCTGTGAAACCATAAGGCCTAGGTCTTTGATATTTGTTGTGAAATTTCATCTAGTGGACCTCTATCAAGATTGTTCAAATTAAAGCCCCGGGGCCAAAAATGCCCCCGCCCCGAGACCCTTTGGTTTTACATGGACTTATATAGGGAAATCTTTAAAAATCTTCTGAAACTGCAAGGCCCAGGTCTTTGATATTTGGTGTGAAGCTTCATCTAGTGGACCTTTATCAAGATTGTTTAAATTATACCCCTGAGACCAAAAATGCCCCCACCATGGGGCAATTTGGTTTTACATAGGCTTATGTAGGGAATATCTTTAAAAAAATCTTCTTCTCTGAAACCGCAAGGCTCAGGTCTTTGATATTTGTTGTGTAGCTTCATCTAGTGGACCTTTGCCAAGATTGTTCAAATTAATTTATGTAGCCTTTGTTGATATTTGGTATGAAGCTTCACCTATTTAGACCTCCCTTAACATTATGCACATTATAGCCCTGGGGTCAATAATGGCTCTCCCCGGGGCCCACTTGTTACTCTATGGATAAGGTGAGCGATCCAGGGCCATGAATCCAGGGCCATCATGGCCATCTTGTGTTTAATATTAGGATCACTTTTTGTCCGTCAACCGTGCGTAAACAATTTCTTCAAACGACATCTCCTCCTAAACCACTGCTCGGATTTTGACAAAACTTCACAGGAATGATCCTTTGGTGGTCCCCTTTCAAAGTTGTTCAAATGGTTCCAGTCCATTGCACATATAGGTCACAGGAGCCAAAAATAGATTTTTTTCACCAAAAACTTAAAAAATCTTCTTCTCTGAAACCACACAGCCCAGGTCTTTGATATTTGGTATGATGCTTCATCTAGTGGACCCCTACCAAGATTGTTCGAATTATAGTGCTGGGGCCAAAAATGCCCCTGCCCCAGGGCCTTTATGTTTTACATGGGCTTATATAGGGAAAAACTTTAAAAATCTTCTTCTCTGAAACCACAAGGTCCAGGTTTTTGATATTTGGTATGAAGCTTCACCTAGTGGACCCCTACCAAGATTGTTCAAATTATAGTGCTGGGGCAAAAAATGCCCCCGCCTCGGGACCCTTTGGTTTTACATTGGCTTATATAGGGAAAATCTTTGAAAATCTTCTTCTTTGAAACCATAAGGCCCAGGCCTTTGATATTTGGTATGAAGCTTCATCTAGTGGACCTTTACCAAGATTGTTCAAATTATAGTGCTGGGATCAAAAATGCCCCCGCCCCGGGGCCCTTTTGTTTTACATGGGCTTATATAGGGAAAATCTTTAAAAATCTTCTTCTCTGATACTGAAAGGCCCAGGTCTTTGCTATTTGGTATGAAGCTTCACCTAGTGAACCCCTACCAAGATTGTTCAAATTATAGTGATGGGGCCAAAAATGCCCCCGCCCCGGGGCCCTTTGGTTATACATAGGCTTATATAGGGAAAATCTTGAAAAATCTTCTTCTCTGAAACCACAAGGCCTAGGTCTTGATATTTGGTATGAAGCTTCAGCTAGTAGACCTCTACCAAGATTGTTCAAATTATAGCCCTGAGACCATAAATGCCCCCGCCTCATGGCCTTCTGGTTTTACATAAACGTATATAGGGAAAATCTTTAAAAATCCTCTTCTATGAAACCACATGGCCTAGGTCTTTGATATTTGTCGTGAAATTTCATCTAGTGAACCTCTATCAAGATTGTTCAAATTATAGCCCTGGGGCCAAAAATGCCCCCGCCCCGGGGCCCTTTGGTTTTGCATGGGCTTATATAGGGAAAATCTTTAAAAATCTTCATCTCTGAAACTGCAAGGCCCATGTCTTTGATATTTGGTATGGAGATTCATCTAGTGGACCTTTACCAAGAAAATTCAAATTATAGCCCTCGGGCCACAAATGCCCCCGCCCCGTGGCCCTTTGGTTTTACATAGACTTGTATAGAGATAATCTTTGAAAATCTTCTTCTCTGAAACAGCAAGGCCCAGGTCTTTGATATTTGGTGTGAAGCTTCATCTAGTAGACTTCTATCAAGATTGTTTAAATTATAGCCCTGAGGCCAAAAATGCCCCCGCCCCAGGACCATTTGGTTTTACATAGGCTTAAGTATTGCGGGGGCCAAAAATGCCCGTGGCCCTTTGGTTTTACATAGGCTTGTATAGGGAAAATCTTAAAAAAAAACTTCTCTGAATCCGCAAGGCCAAGGTCTTTTATATTTGGTGTGCAGCTTCATCTAGTGGACCTTTGCCAAGATTGTTCAAATTATAGCCTTTGTTGATATTTGGTATGAAGCTTAATCTTTTAAGACCTCCCTCAGCATTATGCACTTTATAACCCTGGGGCCAATAATGGCCCTCCCCGGGGCCCACTTGTTACTCTATGGATCAGGTGAGCGATCCAGGGCCATCATGGCCCTCTTGTCTAAAGTCTTGGTCTTTTCAACGGTTCAGTTAGTCAGAAATGCAGATGATAGACCAGAATATTTTGCATTGATCTCTGGAATCTGTGGCAAAATAGCTAAACTGAAAGTCAAGAGAATATGAGGACCTTCTTTTGCTAAGAGAGAAAACGGAATATCTATAGTTGCTGATGATGATATGTTCGATGAAGTAGATGGTCCCCACCGTATTCATCGCCGCCAAACAGAAGAACGAGAATGTATCAATGTTAACCCGCTCAACAGAGATATTCCATAAATATTTTTCATTCAGTTTAACCAGTTCAACAGCAAAACAAAAAAAAAACTCTCATGCCAAAAAGACGGCAACAAAGAGTCAAGACAACAACTCAAAAAAAAAAAAAAAAAAAATTGAGGCTGTCAGACTATCAACACGATTGTAAAACAACCGAACAACCTCAACCTACCTCGACAATTTCTACCTGTCAACGGAAACAACCTTAATATAGGTCAGAAGACATACTTTTCACATTCATTTGCATTTTTACATTCGTTCAAGCATGGCATCCATTGGATTTATTGAAGTATTTCAAGCCATCATAGACACTATGGTGGAAAATCTGGCAGTCACGGAAGAAATTGTTGGGGCTTGCGAAATGGAAATGACTACATTAACAGAACAAAGTTCAAGTATTCTGAGTGACGAAGTCGCAACAACATCATTTTCCACATCTGAAACATATGGACTTGGTGCCCCAGAGGCGGCCACACAGACATCTAATGATTTTCTAACAGCCATTGATAAATCCAGTACAGAATCCATAGCATCTGAAAATCAGGTAGCAGCTGCTCAAATGTAAGCAGAACAACAAAGATTAAGCACTCCTATTATGGAACAGCGAGAGATGGATACCTTCTGGACAGACATTGACATATCTCCAGATGCAGAAGAAGATGAAGAGGACATCCTGTTTTCCAGATATGACGAAGTTGAAAACTTGCAATTCAGGCAACCTAGTGACAGCTTAACGTACTAAGAAGTTCATTTACAAGAACTCCTACAAATATAACATTATCACCTACATCCACTTCTGTATTAGGAGTTCCACTTGTAGGAGGAGGAGTAGCAGCGTCAGGGGCAACAACACTCTTAGGTTCTTCCACCACCACAGCTGCTGCTGGAAGTATAAGTGTAATGGGAGGAACAGCAACAGTTGTTGGTGGTTTAACCGCTAAGATCCTGGCTGCACTACCTATTGCATCGGTTGCAGGTGGAACTGCTGCTACAGTAGTATATCAGGTTGTACAAACAGTAGAGGACTAACTTCCAGGTTCAGTAGAATATTTTAACAGCTTAATTGAAACGGATATACCCAAATAACTGAAGACAGCTCTCAACTGGGTATCATTACTAATGGAAAATTCGTCTGTACTTTCAAAGCTCAAAACGTCAGGTAGAAATGTCGCTCTGTTGTCTAACGGGGATATTGTTAAAGTCTGCTCGGCTATTGCAAAGGCCTTAAAAACAAGCAATCTTGGAGAAACCCTGTGGCATGGTGCAAAAACGGTTATTCCAAGTTTAACAAAGACATCTCCATTGATCAGAAACCTGAATAGTGATGTTGTTCGACACCGATGGCAAGCATCGACATTACTGCAATTTCTTTCAGAAACTTCTCCATTCAAGAACTCCTATTCAACTTAGTTCAAGAAGTCAGAATAACAGACCTACTTCTCACAGGTCATTTCAGTCAACTCAACAACAAGAGAAAGTTTCGAAAATAGCAACACAACAACAACAGTAAGTGTCAAAAACCACCATGACTGGCGCTGGGGCAACAGACAGTGACTACCGACGCTACGATGAATTCGGGATTCCACTGTGGAACACATTGGCAATAGATTCGGCAGAACAAAAGGAAAGATTAACAGATATTAGCACTAAATATAACATCTACATATATTAAAGCTGCTACAGAAGGTCTTAAGGACAAAACAGGACAAGTCAAATTATCTCATCACTGTTTTCAGTGAACGAATTTTTAAAAGACGGCAATGATGAGGAGCCTATCCAATTATACAAAGAAATTAAAGAGGCACTTGAATTGAAACAAATGTTAGCCAAAGCTGAAGATATGTATGTGAAGAAATTCACAGCAATCCCAAGAATGGCACAATTCGATACGTTGATCCTACTGATCTAAAATACAAAAACACGAGGAAAGTTAAACCCATTCCAGGCACAGAAATGCTGATCTATCCAGTAGAGCACAAAAATGTAGATGGAACATACCCAATGTATACCGTTAAACTTCCAGCTCCAGAAATAGAGGAAAAAATTGAAATAAATGATACAAGAAATATTGTCTGTCATGAACTTATAGGATACACTGAGATTCCGCAAATGGGTGTAGGGATAGATGAAATGGATGCTCGGGTAATTGCATTTGGTAGCGGTAAAATACCCCTAGCAAACATTGACCATTATGATACATGGACCTACAAAGCGCAAGAAAGCTTCAACAAAGATGGGACAATTCCCGACTTTAACGGCATGGTGTTCCTCGTGAAAGACAATGTTACTTACATCAAATATGATCCATACGAAAGTGGTACCTATTCACCTTTAATCCCCTGCAAGGGTGTTTATAGTAGACAGGTTGTTAAAAAAAGCCAAAGTACTCCAGCGAATTCCGGAACGAGTCTGTCTTTGAGACATTCACAGGCACTGGGCAAACATTTAATGTGAAAGATCAACACACAGGCATTGGAATTATCTGCTATGAAGACAGGTTGAACATAATAGGGGCTCATAGGAGATACAGTCTGGACTCTATTTAGGAAAAGCGAAGCTTACAAAATTATATCTTATTTTGAGACAAGTCAAAGTTGAAAATGAAGACGACGCAATAGACGACGAATGGGCAAACAGTTGGGACATGGTCATCCGCCAGCAGTAAGAATCCGATGTTATATACTCTGGGTCAATGTCCTTAGGTCCAAACTTTAATCCAAGACCTAAAAATGTAGAAATCATCAACATGCCAATAGCCAATAGAAGTAGAACATAGCACAGAGAGAGAGAGAGAGAGGACAGATGCCTACTTAACTGACACTCATATCGAAATGTCAGAGCAAATTAAAGAACAACATCCATTGTACATGCGCTCTGCAAGCGACCTGCCACCTGACCTTAATCCCCAGCAGAGCTCAATAGAACCATTTGGTATTGAAACATGGTCACAATGGGTCCTCAGAAACGGTCATCTGTCAGAAGACGATTCCAGTAAATTATAAGGCTTCTTTTCAGATGCCCAGAAAGTCTTCGCCTCATCCAAATACAATCCGCATACAATCAGATCATCTAGACTCATGGATGCAGTCTCTAGAGCAATCGAATCATGCTTAGCCACAAGTAGAAGATCGGAAAGAATGTTCAGCAGCATTTCAAACAATGTCAGTGAATATTCTCAAGAACTCAGTGGTATGGGTTATCAACTGGTATTCGATCACAGATTCAGACCATTCGTTGACTGTAAACTTAACACAACTCAAACGTTGTTGACATACACTTCTCAAGGGCTGGATGAGACAGTTCTGCAATCGGTATTGAAATTTGATGAGTTGATGACAGCAAAAGTTGGACCTGGAGAAAGGGAAATTAAAGTCTTTCATAGGCAAGGCGACTTATTCAGAACGATGTTTGCAAAAGTTAAAACTGGTAAAACGTTCAAAGATCTCATTTTCATGTAAGGACTCTTCATTGAATTCTACAGTTACAAATTGGCAGAAACAGAGCTATCCTATCCAACCTATGAACAGCTGATGAACAAATTCGCTCCTGCCAATTGAAGACACAATGACGAGAGAATCTAAACACCATCATTCGAAGACAGGCACTTGTCATATTTCTTACATCCTCCACAAGATGTGCGTCGTAGAGCATACGAGAGTCTTCTCACATGGCATGTTGTCCCTGCCTTGATTCTTGGTTACATCAAACAGGATAAGACAGACCTAGAAGGAACACAGGCATCAGAATTGGCTGATCAGTTCCTAAAGTCTGTAGCGGTAGAGACTGTGGCACAATGTAAGGGAATATTGGCTGCAGGTGCAGCCTACTTCGATAAATACTATGACTCCCCATTGCTCTGCCAGTACGGAGAGATCTCTGGATTAGATGCACGATATCAGTCAGGCCATGGTCTTTACTGGATCAGAGAGGAAAATGTCTTTACTGCCCAAGACGCTTTCGAAGGAGGTATTGTCATCCAGTATTCAAGTCAAGAAGAGAGTCGACTAAAAGATCCAGACCAAAACTTCTGGAGGGATGTGATGGTATTTGATAGAAATGTATATAGGTACTGGACATTCTTAACCCAGACGTGGATGAGGTCTATGAAAAGAACTGATATAGGAAGGAATCTTCAGGAATAGAATGGGGTCTTTAGAGGAGTATCCGTCTATACAGATTTCCTCAATGCAGTAGGAAAACATAAATTCACAGACATTTACAATCGCCATACGCAGTCAGAAAGATTGTTGGAAATAGACCAGAACATGGATTTTCGGAAAGTTTTGGGATTGAAAAACCCAGGTCCAAGAAAGGAAACAACCTTACAAAAGCTTCTGGCGATGTGGGATGTCCAAAATGAGTGCACTTATCAAAACGTAAAGACGGCAGACAAGTCTTCTCCTCTCTTTGATTGGTGGGATTTCTACTACAATATGTTTGCAAAACAAAAACTCTGGTCAGGGATGTATTTGTACAATAACTATGTTGCTCCAAACCAAGTTCCATGGGAACAGCATCCAGGAGACCAGAAAGACTATAGTCCTATCTCTGATTAAGTCTACGGTCAGCTCCAGAAGTATGAAGACGACACCGGTACGAAACACTGGTACTATCCCCAAACTGAAGCATTGTCCTCTATAACTTTCAACAACGCAGACTATGTTCTGACAGGTGGTGATTTCAAACTAAATGGCTCTGGGATGTATTTCATTAATCCAATCATTCCAGAAAGGGATGGAAACTGGCTTAGTAAGAAGAGTGACGACTTCAAAAAGATCTTCAAAATACAAGGCTCTTATGGAAAGAACTACCTGACTGTGCTAAGACCATTTAAAAGTATCTGTGGGTTAATGACACGGAAGTGGACATTCGACAGTACTTTGGCAGACCGTATTTCAGACTTTGTAATAGGATGTCAATTTCTTCAGTTGCAGAATTGGAACATATACACTCCATATTTTTCAGTTCTGTGGTGTATTCCTTGCTTCCAAAGGATAACCCTTTTATAGATAGTTAATCTGACTGCGAAGAGTTGCAGGCGATCTGAGTCATGGCTTGGCGTACACGCTCGATACATTTTCACTTTACTCAGCTCAGAGAGTAATCCTGGATTTGCAACAGATACCAGATTTAAACATGTTCAATTATAAGAGAAAAATCACTTTAGTTTTGATTTCAGGTTTGAGTTTAATGTATTGAATTCAGTATTTTTTTATATATATCAGTAGGGTTTCCAGACCCACAAAAGCTATCAAATATCATTATTGTTGGCCACCTGTTTACCACAAATCTACTTCGTATATTTGTTAAGTACAGGTTTTGGAAGTATGACTGACAATGTTTGCAAATTTTTGGTCTTGCAAAAGTTCTTTTATCTTGAGGCCAAGAAATATACCGTAATTGTCAATTACGAAATTTCTATTCTACGAGCAGCAACCTGGGATGTTTTCAAAATAATTTGGGGCTCTATTGTATGAACTAAAATAGTCTCATACATATCTGCAAAAGGAAATAATTACAACAACCGTGGCACTAACAAAGTACAGCATAGAACAAAACAAAAATAACGACTCGGACAAATCAGCCAATTTCAATTGCAGCCTTAGAGCTTTTCCCTGTAACTTGTCAGTACAGTGTCTTCAGAAAAGACAGTTACTCTCATGGTGGTGGGGTAATGTTGCTCATCCGCAGACATCTCTCGCATATCACATGTCACACATGGAACTGGAAAACGACTCTGAATCGGTCTGGGTTAATGAGTTTGTTTTCTTTTTTGGGGGCGAAAACATGCCACTTTCTAATAAGTTGTAATCGACCACCAAGTGGCACCGTAGAAAACATCCAGTTGTTTAAAGATCATCTTGATCGTATTAAGTCTCAGCATAAGGGAAAGAAAAACTTCCGTCAGTCCATGTTCGTGACGACTTTAACTTCAGAGACATTGTTTGGCCTCAAAGGCTCCACAAACAAGACACAATGCTAAGTCAGTCCAAAGGACAAATATTAATTGACATTATGAATGGACCAGAATAGAAGTGAAAGCAATGATCAGGAATCAATACAATCAGCCCACAGCTCCCGTCAACGACACCAAAGGGAAAGAAGCACAAACATGAAACAACAGACCTAATGTAAACATCAATAGCAGAAAACCAAAAGGACAGCCACATTCCCAAAAAATGGCCAACAGGCTATCCAAAATAAAATAATATAAGTATCTCAAACACCCAAAGACAAACCATAACAAAAATTAACCGCGACAGAAGAACCGCCTTGGAACGGTCAGTGGAAACGAATTCCAACGGGGTGGGGGTGCAAAATCGACTCCACGCGGCCACGATCCCCGCCCTTACTTCCGTCGCGATGTAGACAAACAATTTGTTCAGTCCGCATGAAGGCCTCCTAACTCATCAGTGCAACATCTTCTTGAACACAAACAACAAAACAACCCAAGAGGCGAAACAACGCTGTGTTCAAATAAATGGTAACTTCCCTACTCGTGATAGAAGAGTAACATCTTTACCGGGACAAATTGAAGATATTCAGTCTCGAGATGAACAAAGTGATAATGATGTTGTTTCTGGGTTTATAAAAATCTTCATTCCGGCTGTACAGAAACCTCCGAGGAACGTGTACTCCAGCGTTTGCTCATCTGTTCCAACAGTCTCTTGACCGGGGGAAATCCTCGAAGATAGTCCTCAAGCGAATGTTTGTCCAACCTTTTAAAACAGGAGATAGGGCTCTTGCTCGTAATTATCGCCCTGTGTCCCTGACTTGTATACCATGTTTTGTTTTGTTTTGTTTCATTTGAGGTTTAACGTCCCCATCAACACTGTATAGGTCATTTTGGAGACGTTGCTTCCAATTTTGTGGGGCTTTTACCCGACATTGTGATGAAATGACATCTTAAGCCCTGTCGCCCAATAAAACCAATAGGGTTTATAAGCCTGGACGGTCGACTCGCACCGCTTTTCCTGGGCAGGCATAGATGCTCTAAGCGGTTTACCAGTACTCTTGTGCGGTCGGTTACAGCTCTGCGATGGAAGCTTCATACAACCAATCAATTTCTTTAAGCCCCTAAGGGCGGGGGCCATGTATATCAAGTAACGAGCTTGAACATAAGGTCTGCTCAAACATCATGGCCAACTTGTAAGAGCATAAACTTTTGTCGGACAATGTGTAGTAAGGAAAAGGCATGGTTTTGAAACTCAGTTGAGCACTGTTAATAAATATAGGGTGAAATCTTGAACAAGGGTTGCCATTAATTCTGGGTTTCGAGAAGGCGTTTGACACCCTAGCCCCTTATGAGCTACTTACATTTTAATTATTTGGTTATGGCATTGAGGATGGGAGACCCTTAACCAGATAGATGTCATTCTATGCTAAAGACAACAGCGAGTTGTTGTTAATGGTGACGCTGTAGAGTGGGTTCCAGTTTTGTCTCCGGTCCCAAAGGGACTATTCTCAGTCCATTGTTATTTTCATGTATACTTATAATATTTCCACTGACGTTGACTCAGAAATAAGAATGTTTGCAGACGACAGTAGTTGCTGTCGGCAGGTTAGAGATACAGAGGACTCACTGGAATTTCATCATAGAACAGATAGACTAGGAAATTGGGCACATAAATGGGGCATGAGATTTCAGTCCATTAAATGCAATATTATGCAGGTAACTAGGAACAGAACAATTATAACCGAAGCTTCGGACACATTAGAGAGAACAGTCCTCGAACATGTGGTCAATAAACTACTTTGGTGTGACAATCACACACGGTTTGAGATGGAATACACACAATAGCAACATGTGCACTAAGGCAAATAGAACGCTTGGTTTCCTGATGTGAAACCCTCACCAGTGTCCTGAGGATGTGAAACCATATAAAGGACTTGTTCGCTCTATCTTGGAATATGGTAGTTGTCCCTGGGACCCCAGAGATTAGTTCTTAATGAAGAAATTCAACAAGTTCAGGATAGAGCTGTCGCGGTTTGTGTGTGTCATGATTTGTCTTTGAGTATTTGTGTCGCTTGTATCTTATTGTTTTGGATAGCCAGTACATTTTGTGGGAGGATGGGTGTTCTGGCTTTCCGCTGTTGGTGTTTCCGTTTGGGTCTGGTTGTTTCGTGTTTGCTCCTCTGGTGCGTGGTTTGGTTTGGTTGTGTCGGTTACTGGTCATTGCCTTCACTTCTGTTTTGAATGGTTGTTGATGAACTGAATACATTGTTAGTCTAAATCGCGACGGACGTAAGGGCGATGTTTGCGTGCAGGCGCATAAAATTGATTTGACCTCCCCACTTCCCTTTGGTGTCTCTGATGGGAGCTGTTGGTTAATTGTATCGATTTCTGATCATTGCATTCACTTCTATTCTGCTAGAGTTGTAACATTAGCAATTACTGCTTTGAAATTTGGAGTAAAACTGGAATACTAGGAAAATTAAGATGGGAGTCTCTGAAGAAAAGGATAAGGGACAGTAGGCTCATACAATTTCACAAAGGTGTGAATGGTGCTGCCAGCATTTCAACAGATGACCTTGTTTTCTCAGCTAGGGGCTATTGAAATCATCATTTGTTGGTGTGTGAGACACCTGTTGCAAGAACTGTCATTTGCGAAGAATCTTTCTTCCCTCTTTTGAGATTGGAATGCCATTCCCGATTCAATCTTTCCTAAGCTGAAGGTGCAGAGGATAGTGTGGCTAAGTTTACTTCGTTGGTGAGAGATAGGGCCTGGCGAATGAATGTAATTTTTCGTGTCACCAGTAACAATTTCGATTCTAAATGATCAGTAGAAAAATGATGTTTGGCTTATTTTCTGATAGCAACACATTCTGTCGTTGCTTCTTTAAGCATGTTTTGCGATTTAAAACATGCATATGTCATACACCTATTGAGGTCTTGTAGCAGATCAATTTTGTTTGTTTTGGTGTTTAACGGCCCAGTCAACACTAGTTTAGGTCATTTTGAGCCGGTCAGTTTACATTTCCACACTTTTCCTGGGCAGGCTTATACGTAAGCGGTCGACCAGTACAGTGTACATTTATTCACAATAAACTGACTACTGCACTACGTGAATCAGTGGAAGGGAGAGAATGACCGTAGAAAAGATTTCATGATCAACCGCCACGAAAGAATGTTGCCGACTCCGGCAGATATCGAACCCGCGTCCTCCTGATCACAAGTCAGACGTGCATCCGACTGAGCTACCGAGGCCGGCTCTAGCACATCAATAAACTAACATTAGCAACAAATAAATCACAGATAACGCCTTGTAAGCTGATTCAAGGATGAGGGCTCAACAGAAAAGAAACTTGTTGAAACACTTGAAGGGTCATTAAACACTAAAGCAAAATAATACTAGTCTTTAATGTTAAATACATTGAACCGCTGGAGACCGAGTAGCAGCCATTATAAGTAGAAGTAAAACAAAGATCAGGAATTGATACAATTAACTTACTCCATCCATAAAAGACACCAAAGGGAAAGAAATACAAACATTAAGCGACCAGACCATAATGGAAACCTAAACAAAGGAAGGCCATATGGACAGTTACTTTCCCACAAAATGGCCATATGGCCATCCAAAATTAAAAGACACAAGTGATACACACAGTAAGTAACAAACAACAACATAAATAAATCGCCACAGAAGAGCCGCCTTGGAACGGTCAGTGGAAGATTTCCACTGGGGGGCTTAAATCGATTTTACGTGGCCACAATCCTCGCCCTTACTTCCGTCGCGATTTAGACAAATAATTTGTTCAGTCCGCATGAAGGCCTCCTAACTCATCAGTGCAACATCTCCGTGAACACAGAAATCAAAGAACCACAGAGGTGAGACAACGGTGAGGACTCGACAGCAAGAAACCACTGAAATGCTGGAGCAAAAGAAAACCAACAGTTAGACTCCGATGAGCCCGACCAGAGACAGAGCATCAGGCACCAACCAACATTATCTCTTTAATTTACAATAAGCCTTTACGATGGAGCCGTCATAGAATCTGAGGCCTGACCCACCGGCGTGCAATTAAAGAGGGAAGCAAAGTTGCCAACCATGCATGCAGTCTGTCGTATAATATCCATGTTGTACCCAATCTTTTTATATCGAAGAATGATTTTACGAAATTGGGTGCTGAAGTCATTGCGGTTATATATTTTTCTGAATTTATATACTAAGTCACCATAAAATTCGGGTTCCGATAGACCTTGTTGCAGAAGAGATTTAAGTCCAATATTGAATTTTGAAATTAGTCCGGTTTCAGCCAACTAAATAAATAGTCCAATGTACTATCAGAAAATCAAATTCCGAAAGAAAGAACAAAACAAAGCAAAAACGGAGTATAAGAATATTTATTAAAGGGGAAATTCGCGCAAGGCAAAGCTCGCTATCTTAGGGTCATTTAGGAAAACATACTTACTTAGTTTTTACATTTAAAACTCCCATGAACTACAATGCCAGTGTTACAACTACATCGATAGTCTGGGAGCAACGCGACTGAATTGTACAAGACTAATTCATTACGGTATACTGAATATGTCTTTGGGTACGTAGGAGCCTTAACATCTGCGTATGCGGCATACGTGGTTTGCAGTCAGAAGCGCTGTGAAGAAACCAGGTATCTCATGCTATCAGCATATCTAAACAGGGGAATTGTTTCGCCTTTTTCCCCTGTGGTATAGGTACTAGAGTGCCCACAAAGTTTTGCCCCAAACGGTCACAAGGCAGATCAGTGTGAGATTTGGATACACACTGATTTTTTTTCATATCAGAAGCTGAGTACGGTACTTTGATTAACTCAGATTGCACATTGATTTGTCCCAAATGTGAGGTTTTCAATTTTTCAGATTATTTCTTCAATGAATATATAGAATTGAACAAGCAAAACACATTTGAACCTGTATCAAAAGATGAGGAAATAAAACCTCAGTCTACTGCTACAAATAAGCCAAATTTTGTAAAAGTTTTGAAATTTGCAGTACAAACATCAACGGTTTAAATGGTAAAAGTCTTGAACTTTTAGCTTCCCTGGATACCCATCAACCATATATTGTGGCTATTCAGGAAACAAAGATTGACAGTTCCGAAACCACTTCGGAGCTCTTCCCTGAAGTCAGTACAGTGTCTACAGGAAAGACGGGAATTCTCATGACGGCGGGTTGGTGTTGCTCATTCACAAAGACATATATCACATGCCATTCATGGAACTGGGAAACGACTCGGAATCGGTCTGTCTTAAGGTTTTTGCAAACGAAACTTCTCACTGTAGGGCAAGTTGGTATCGACTACCGTATGGCACGGTCGAAAATTTCCAGTTGCTTTAAGATCAGTGTGAGCACATTGAGTCTCAGCACAAAGGTATAAAATTTACGGCAGTACATGTTCTCGGTGATTCAACTTCAGAGACATTGTTTGGTCTGACGGGCTCATTAAACAAGGCACGATGGTCAATTAATATGTGTACCTTATGCATGATCATGGCTAAGAACAAATTTTTAACTCCCCCACTCTTGGTTTGTTCCTTACACCTTTACCAAGACAGTTTGAAGATATTCAGTCTCCAGACAAACTAAGTGATCATGATATTTTTTCCGGATTCCACCTATAAAAACTTCGTAGGAAAGTGTAATCATATATAAAATGGGACTACAAAACTATAAGGAAGGATGCGCTAAGATTTACAAAGGAGAAATACTTAAAGGCATTTATTCTTGATTATTGAGGACTATCATTTCATTACATAGAGGATCTTACATGAGTGTTCATGTATTATTGAATTTATTAAACGAGTTGAGGAAAAGGGATAAAATGCGAGGCTCTGCCGAGCATTTTATCCCTTTTCCTCAACGAGTAATATGAATTCAATACTATATGAGCACGAATGCAAGATTCTATTTATCATATGACATTTAAAACGCGTTTTAATCACGATTGTTTACAAAAATGTTAATTTTCCACCGTTAGTAAACGCCACGTCGTTAAGGTCGTCGTACATGTAACGTTACGGGACGTATCTAGCGAATTTGCATATTTAATCCACTAGTGGATTATTGAAATATTACATGACGTTATTTCACTCTCAGACGCGACGTTATATGATAAATAATAGCATGTAGCCCTCAGTGCTGGCTAAAAGAAGTCCTCTGTCTTCAACAGGTAAGAGGCATCCTTGGGGAAAATCAATAATTTACTACCTGTTGACTACAGTGTACATTATTGATTTTCCCCTTAAGTGCCTCAGTCAGGGGATTCAACAAGAGCTACTAATCACCCTATTAAAGGCCGCCTTTGATCTGCTATGAACAGTATACCACAAGGGGCAATAAAACAATTGTAAACACACGGTGTGTTCTTCTGTTTCAAGAATAAATGCCTTTAAATGGTCATTCACAAGCTCGGTCTGTCCAGAACTTTTATTTGATTTAAAATGCCGCCGAAAATCATATCCCTTCAAAAACGAGTAGGTCTGTATCTTCGATTCCATGGATCACACCAGAGAAAAGAAGAAATATTCGCAGAAGGAATAGGATTCATGCTAAGGCAAGACAAAAAATGGTAGTGTTAAGGTCCGGGCAAAATTTGAAAACTTGAGACGAGAAATTTAGACTGACATCAAAACTCAGCATGATTTGCATGTAACTAAGGTTTAGAAAAAAATAGCCGTGTTTCCGCTAAACCGACCGACCCTGCTTCAGACCCCGCGACTCTACTATTTTTATCAATAAAAGAACAAAATAAAAATTAAAACACCGACCCTACCATTTTCAATTTCCAATCCTACCAAGTGTCGTCTTTGCATTTTCCCATAGTAATTTTGAGTTGTTGTTTTTTTTGTGCATTTTTTGTAGTTTTTAGCATTTAGTACCTTCTAAAATACAGAGCTGACTTTTTATGAGCATCTAAAATACAGTGCAATAGATGAGTTTAGGACGCCACTGGTCGCTAAGGAAATGCTATCCCACGGTTCCGTATTTTTACGCATGCGCAGTTTTGTGTGGCAAAAAAAAAAATAACCGTTGTTCAGACTGAGCCGATAGCAGTTATTAATTTCTTTGAATTTGACAATTTTAAATAAAGGGTAAGGTAAAGGGGACGTATGTCTTGCGTCACTGTGGCGTCCAACTGATATTGGCTGACAATTGGGTAAGACCTGCTATCCCTGCAACAGGTACATGTAAGGGTAGAAGGGGTGCTCTTATTCTTTCTATTTCTACACTGTCATTCATTTTCCTCTTTCTCCTGTGTCCTTTACTTTGACCTACGATCTCTTCTATATTTTTTCTCCCTTTCTCTGGGAGACGAGACAAAAATTATCCACATGGGTTTACGTGTCGTTAAACCCAAAACAATTAATAATCGAATAATTAACTGACAATGGTCGCGCCATGTTGCGCTAATCGCAAGACAAACGATGCAACAGTGAAGATGATTGGTTGGTTGGTTGAATTGTGGTTGAATGTCCCCGTCGACACTATTTAGGTCATTTTGGAGACGCTGCTTCCCGTTTTGTAGGACTTTTACCCGCCATTGAGATAAAATGACATCTCAAGCCTTGACGCCTAATGGAACCAAAAGGCTAATATGCATTTGACGGTCTGACTCACATCACTTTGCCTGGACAATCTTAGTCCATCTAAGCGGTTTACCAGTACTCATGTGTGGTCAGTTTCAGCTCTGCGTGGAACCACCATGCAGCGTAATCTATTTCTCCAAGCCCCGATGGGCCGGGGGGGGGGGGGGGGGGTGAGACAGTGAAGATGAATCGAAGGATTACTAACCTGACGGATTCAATATGTGGGTGATAAAGATCACTCGTTTACAACCAGCAACAGGGTTGTTTGAACATTGAAATTCACCTTTCCCGCGATCCCCGCCCATTGAGGCTTGAAGAAATTGATGGGCTGCATGATGTTTCCACGCAGAGCTGAAACCAACGCACACGAGTTCTGGTAAACCAATTAGAGGATCTAAGCCAGCCCAGACAAAACGGTGCGAAACGGACCGTCCATGCTTATAAACCCAAATGGTTTCATTGGGCGACAGGGCTTGAGATGTCATTTTATCTCAATATCGGGTAAAAGTCCCACAGAAATGGAAGCAACGTCTCCAAAATGATCTATACAGTGTTAGCGGGGACGTTAAATCTAAAAAAAAAAATCACCGTCCCCGTTAACACTATTTGGGTCATTTTTAAGACGTTGCTTCCTGTACCCACATTGTTTTTCAAAGTATCGCTTCTGAGACTTTGCCAGTAATGTTTTTGCTTAACTGCTCATTTTTTGTCTTGAAAGTCAAGTCAGGTCAAAGATTTATTCAGGGCTCCTTACTCAGGGTATGAGAATTAAACAAAGCAAACATCAAATAGCATGTACATGTATTAGTCCGGGATTTGAGACCAGATTTCGAAAGATTTAATGCACCCAAAAGTCTCACGCTTTGTTTAGGCAGTTTCTTTGAGATAGAAGCCTAACCTATATGGCATGTGATTATTTAGCAAATCTGGTGGGGGAAAGGGGTTGAAAATTCTATGAGTTCACACCCACCCCCATGCGAATGGAAAAAATGGATTTAGTTTAGTTATGTGTAGCTTGCGCTTACAACTGAATGTTGATTTATTGCATCAACCAAAATATGTGTCAATAATCGAAGACACCAAAATCAATGATATGACGTAACTACATCCGGTGTTACCATAAATTTTTGACCATTGAAATTTTACCCCCAGAAATTTGGTAAATTTTACACTATTTTTGCTCCAAAGGATTTTTAGTATTATTTTAAACAATTTCTTTTTCGTCAGTATGCTGGGCTGTTATTTTTGCACATGCATGTGAAACTTGATGACTCTGTGTCAATCTGGGCATGAACAAGGGACTCGGATACCTATGGACCCTTTTGCTGGTTTTTCCTGCTGTGTCACAGATCGTGATAAAAATCCATATTAAAACATACATAAAATAAATTATTTCACTGACTGGTCACAGATGTATCATAACAGGGGCCAACAGATATATTTTTGAAAAATAACTGGTGACCATTTCCTTCTGGTTTTTATTTAGTGAGGCGAATATACATCACCAAGCATAATTGTCAGCGATGAACTATCAAATGATTCTCTAAACTGGTGACTTGAATCTATCAACATTTAATAAATACATTGTATATTTCAATATTCATTATCCAAAGTTTCCAGTTTGTGCTGAAGGCTCAAAAACTAACATCGACAGTATTATATTTTAAACACGTAAATGTTACTGGCCACTACAAGGTCTCTATTGAAATCTTACTGGGTGCCTTATTTTCTGGTAAGTCGCACGACTAAAAATAAATAGTAACCGAGCTTTAATGTAATGTAAAGCCACCCCTTAAACATCCTTCTTTCTTCCCTTTTCCCAGAGTAGTGGCATAACCTGTAAACGTGCATCTTAAGATGTCACCTCCACTTACTTTCTACCTTTTCGTTGGACAACCTGCCTTCGATAACCTTGTCTTTCTATTCGCCGCTAACTCTTTATTATGCAGTGTCTCTTGTCACACATTTCGATAACTCACCCGTGCGACATAGTGCATTTTTCACATCTCCAAAATGGCTACTTTTCTGATGAAAATCCTTGATATGGTTGTTATAAATGTTCAAAACATAGGTTGAGGGTGCTCGTTATTACCGCATCAGGCGGTTCTAACGAGTAACCACAACCTATGTCTTGGAACAGAAAAAAAAATAATGTTTACCCCGTAAACCCCAGTTTTCTCTATATAAAGTTGGGTTTAGGGGTCTTCATTTCACGGACTTGTTCACGTGATGCACTGATTAACCTGTCCTTCATCTACTTTTTCACTACTTCCTTTTACTGTTATTTGTCCCATTATATATCAATTGTTTTGGGTTTAAAGGCACGTCCACCCTTGTTGGCCATTCTGTGTCCTCTCCCAGAGAAAAGCGATAGAAGAGATAGTAGAGCAGATGAAAGTGAGGGACAGAAGAGAAAGAGGAACATAAATATAAGTACAGAAAGAGAAGAAATAACAGTATTCCTCCTCTACCATTACCTGTTCCAAGAACTGCAGGTCTTGTCCAGCTGTAAGCCAATATCAGTTGGACGCCCTATTGACGCAGGGTAAACGCCACCTTTGCCTCTCCCAACCACCCCAATTGTCCAATACAGATTTGCCAAAAGGGCTTTCTATGTCAAGCCATCAGGAGTTATCATGATTTGACAAAAAGAGTGGAGGCAATGATTAGGAACCTATACAAAATACCTCGCACCTCCCATTCAAAACACCTTGGAATGGGGTCAGTAAAAAGTTTTACGGATGCTGGGGTTTGGGGTGGACACTTTAATTGATTTAAGGTGGCCTCAATCCTCATCATTGGTTGTCTTGGTTAAAACCCATAAGTTGTTCAGTCTGCATAATGGATTTCTAGCTCATCAATGCAACATCTCCGCGAACATAAATTCAAACGAATGAGATGAGACAAGGACGAGGACTCAACAGCATGGAATTGCTAGAATGCTTCGGCAAAGGAAACCCATAGTTAGGCTCTGGTTAGCCCTAACAGAACCTAGAGCATCAGGAACCTACCTACAGGCGTTCTGGCGGAAATGCATTGAATGAAAGGTTAACTTACTTGAGGTTGACACCTTATCGGTCAGATATTTTGAACAGGGACGATGTTTGGCATAATAAATGTAACGATTCCTATGTAAATCAAGCTTCTTCTTCTACACTTTTGTCAAGAAGGGTGGGAACATCGGGTTAAACACAGACTCGACTGACCTTTTCTGCATCTTCATGTAACTTGGTCACCACAATTTGCGCATATTTGCCAAAAGATCAACCAAAACCAGAGTCATTCAATCAGCAGATGAACTGCAGTATATCAAATCCGCAGTTGGAGAATTAGATGCTGACATTTAAATTTAGTAGAGTATCTTTTTCTGCAGGAAATTAATTGTAAAAACCAAAACAAACCTATAAAACATTTATGTAAAATCGTCGTTCTACCATGCAAATATTATATAATGTTTCTTTTTGTTTGCAGACAAATTTCGCAGACCTTCAGTCAAAAGGAAGCAGGTTTGTTCAGAGGCGTAAAGTGATTAGAATACGTCTTTCCTTCAATTATGAAATACTGGACGAAATTCTGACTGAAATAGGGTCGCGTTGTTAAATTCACTGAACATTGTTGTCTTTCAGCGGTATTGCTGTCATGGTGACTTCATACCAAACTACCACTGGTTATCGAATAAATGATTTTTGAAGGCAAGAAAATGCAGCTAAGTAATAAAAGATAACCAAACAAGCGTAATCAGTAAAGCAGAAAACTGTGGCTGCTGTATCATGACAATGCCAATTAAATATATGGTTTACGCTTGCCATCAAGCTTACGCGACTTTTAATAACTAGCCGGAACACAGAGTTATAAACAAGATCCCATGGGCAACTGCGCTCACAAGAGCTCAAGTGGACATAAATTAACCCACCCTTGGTGGCCATTTATTTTAATCGACCATAATGGTTTAGTAGAGGCCAATCGCAGGACCATTGCTGCCAAATTATTTTTAAATCAACCATTGTTTATGTTGCCGTCGCATACATTATGGTCCGCTTTGAACAATCTCAGCAGATCTGAAGTCCAAAATGTTGCATACCAAGGTCTTGTATTTCCTGAGATGCAGAATTCAAAATCGCTTTTGACCATATATTGGTGTGACAATCACACAGATCCCTCAAACAAACTTTGATTTCTCGACCACACTGATGCAGTGTACATGTATGTAATTTGGTATCAGTTAGCACAGTAGTTTTGGAAAAAATTGAAATATGTAATCTTATGGCCCCAGGATCGTTTAGCTGGTTGCAAATATCAACTCTGATTTCATAAGCTGCAACAGAACCAGATTATCCTGTCTTTGCCATACAAAACCCTAAGTGACCGTATGTGACCTTGACGTAAGAAAGGTCAAGGTCAACCAAATGTCATCATTTTAACAAATGTGAAAAGGATCGGGTCCCCAATATTGTATATCAAGTTTCAAGGCCATCGGTCTATTGGTTCCTGAGAACGGGCGATTTTTAAGGTTTTTACCATATATGGGCATGGTGGACATTTTGGTCATGTGACACAGACATTCAGAATATATGTTTGTTCTTCCATCCCATGGCGGCTTCACATGTAATTTGGTTCCAATTGGTCTTGTAGTTTCAGAGGAAATGTCGTTTTGAATTGTTTGGATGTTCAAATGAGAAAATAGGGTAGGTACATTTATCTCCCCTTTTTTTTTGTCTTTTTCCCCACTTTTTTTATTTTCTAACTCTATTTTCAAGATGCTGAGAGACCTCTCAATAAATTAATATCATAGTTATGTGTGAGAAAATAAGGTGCATTAAACTCCTTAAATACGGGTGCTACGAATTTCAAATCCCTGACTATATATAATGGAATAGTAAAATGAGAATTCGGACATGGTATCTGCTAAGTACTGTTGTGATTCAAAAGATTGTGAACTGCAATTTTTGTTTCTTTGATTTGAGGTTTAACGTCCCCGTCAACAATATAAAGGTCATTTTGGAGACGTTGTTTCCAATTTTGTGGGACTTTTACCCGACATTGAGGTGAAATGACATCTCAAGCCCTGCCGCCGAATGAAAGCAATAGGGTTTATAAGCATGGATGGTACGTCGGACTCGCATCGCATTGCCTTGGTAGGCTTAGATCCTCTAAGCGGTTTACCAGTACTCGTGTGCGGGTCGGTTTCAGCTCGGCGTGGAAGCATCATGCAACCCATCTATTTCTTCAAGCCCCGATGGGCGGGGGTCGCTGAACTGCAGTATAAAAGTCTGTGAATGTTGTGGATGCAATGAAAAACACGATGCTTAAAAATCTTATTTTTCCTTAGTTTTTTTTTTTTTTTTTTTTGGTTTGGGTTTTACGGCCCTTTCAAGATTATTTCACTCATATCGAGCCGATCGTTAAATAGAGGTGGGCGAAAATCGGAGTACTGGAGAAAAACCACCTGACCTTTCGTTGCAGAACTTGGCGTCTCACACGTGGCCCGAGCGAGGCTCGAACCTACGGCGGTGAGAGACCTAATGACTAAGAGTCAGCGCTCTTATCCACAAGGCCACGGAGGCCCGTCTTTCCTTAGTTTACTGTACACAAACGGGCCGATTGATTACTTTTTGCCACACAAAACTGCGCATGCGCAGCGTAGCCAAGGAATTTAATCAGCCTTAACTCATCTATATCAACATGACGATTTTATTAACAAAAAACGTTTAAAAACAAAATCACATAAAAATACAGGCCGGACCCTGTTTTTTTTTTTTTTTTTTTTTTCGAGATGAAAAAATAAAATTATATACAAAATATTCTCCTAACTACGACCACATTATTTTAAGCATGTTAGTAGAAAACAACTATTTTTACGCCTAAGTTGGTAGGTGATGTAAAGGCAAATTCGTGAGACTTCTACATGTATATCAATAGCCAGAAAGAATGGCTTCTAGCCAACATTTTCACTCTTTAAGAAAAGAGAAAAGGCTCTTGTTCGTAATTATCATCCTAAATCTCTGTTTTGTGGTCCATGTAAATTGCCTGAACACATAGTTGGCTCAAACATCATGGCCCACTTGGATGAACATAAACTTTTGTCAGAATGACAACACGCATTTAGGGAAAGGCACCAAAATTAGAGATGCTGAGGACTCGCTGAAACTTCAGAATGATATAGTAGAAAGACCACGAAATTGTTGGGCACGAAAATGGGGAATGAGATTTCAGCCCATTAAATGCAATAATATGCATATAAATAGACAGAGAACCATATTTCGGCCATATCTTCGCCCCGTGTTAAATAGAACACTTGGTTTTCTGAGGCGAAATCTCTTTATCAGTGTCCTCAGAATGTAAAAGAGGCAACATAAAAGGAGTTGTTCAGCAAGTCTTGGAATATGGTAGATGTATCTGGGACCCAAGTGGAGTTGTCCTCAATGAAGAAATTGAAAAAAGTCTGAATAAAGCTGCTAGATTTGAAACAAGCAATTACTGCTTTGAAACTGGGAGTATGAATGGAATACTAGGACAATTAAGCTGGGAGTTTCTCAAGAAAAGGAGAAGAAACAACAGGCTCATACTATTATACAAAGTTCTAAAGGATACTTCCAGCATTCCAACAGATGACCTTGTTGCCCCAGGTGGGAGCCGTAAAAATCACCATTAAATGGCGTTCCAGACCCCTAAAGCAAGAACTGACATTTAAAATGATTCTGTCTTCTCTCGGACCACTAAGATTCGAACGCCCTTCCCGATTCGAGCATTTCCTCAGCTGGAGGTGCTGAGGATAGGGTAGCAAAGTTCACCTGTTTGGAGTGAGCTAGGGATTAACTTCCCATCACTCAGATTCTGGTGTATGAATGTCATTTGACGTGTCACCAGTAACATTTCTTATTCTGGTTCTGAATGAGGCGAATGAGTTCCCCTAATGAGGCGATTCTGGTGGATACCCTACTGATACCTAACGATACGAATGGTGATTTTTAGCTCACCTGTCACGTAGTGACAAGGTGAGCTTTTGGGATCACTTTTTGTCCGTCGTCCGTCGTGCGTCCGTGCGTCCGTGCGTGCGTCCGTAAACTTTTCTTCAAACGACATCTCCTCCTAAACCACTGATCGTATTTTGACCAAACTTCACAGGAATGATCCTTAGGTGGTCCCCTTTCAAAGTTGTTCAAATGGTTCCGGTCCGTTGCACATATAGGTCACAGTAGCCAAAAATAGATTTTTTTCACCTAAAACTTAAAAAATCTTCTTCTCTGAAACCGCAAGGCCCAGGTCTTTGATATTTGGTATGAAGCTTCATCTAGTGGACCCCTACCAAGATTGTTCAAATTATAGTGCTGGGGCCAAAAATGCCCCCGCACGGGGGCCCTTTGGTTTTACATGGGCTTATATAGGGAAAATCTTTAAAAATCTTCTTCTCTGAAACTGCAAGGCCCAGATCTTTGATATTTGGTATGAAGCTTCATCTAGTGGCCCCCTACCAAGATTGTTCAAATTATAGTGCTGGAGCTAAAAATGCCCCCGCACGGGGGCCCTTTGGTTTTACATGGGCTTATATAGGGAAAATCTTTAAAAATCTTCTTCTCTGAAACCGCAAGGCCCAGGTCTTTGATATTTGGTATGAAGCTTCATCTAGTGGACCCCTACCAAGATTGTTCAAATTATAGTGCTGGGGCCAAAAATGCCCCCGCACGGGGGCCCTTTGGTTTTACATGGGCTTATATAGGGAAAATCTTGAAAAATCTTCTTCTCTGAAACCGCAAGGCTCAGGTCTTAGGTATGAAGCTTTATCTAGTGGACCCCAACCAAGATTGTTCAAATTACAGTGCTGAAGCTAAAAATGCCCCGCACCAGGGCCCTTTTGTTTCATCTAGTGGACCCCTACCAAGATTGTTCAAATTATAGTGCTGGGGCCAAAAATGCCCCCGCACGGGGGCCCTTTTGTTTTACATAGGCTTATATAGGGAAAATCTTTAAAAATCTTGTTCTCTGAAACTGCAAGGCCCAGGTCTTTGATATTTGGTATGAAGCTTCATCTAGTGGACCCCTACCAAGATTGTTCAAATTATAGTGCTGGAGCTAAAAATGCCACAGCCCCGGGGCCCTTTGGTTTTACATGGGCTTATATAGGGAAAATCTTGAAAAATCTTCTTCTCTGAAACCTCAAGGCCCAGGTCTTTGATATTTGGTATGAAGCTTCATCTAGTAGACCCCTACAAAGATTGTTCAAATTATAGTGCTGGGGCCAAAAATGCCCCCGCACCAGGGCCCTTTTGTTTTACATAGGCTTATATAGGGAAAATCTTTAAAAATCTTCTTCTCTGAAACTGCAAGGCCCAGGTCTTTGATATTTGGTATGAAGCTTCATCTTGTGGACCTCTACCAAGGTTGTTCAAATTATAGCCCTGGGGCAAAAAATGCCCCCGCTCCGGGGCCCTTTGGTTTTACATGGGCTTATATAGGGAAAATCTTGAAAAATCTTCTTCTCTGAAACCACAAGGCTTAGGTCTTCAATATTTGTTATGACGCTTCAGCTAGTGGACCTCTATAAAGATTGTTCAAATTATAGAGCTGAGACCAAAAATGCTCTCGCCATGTGGCCCTTTGGTTTTACATAGACTTATATAGGGAAAATCTTTAAAAATCATCTTCTCTGAAACACAAAGGCTTAGGTCTTTGATATTTGTTATGAAGCTTCAGCCAGTGGACCTCTACCAAGATTGTTCAAATTAAAGCACTGGGGCCAAAAATGCCCCCGCTCCGGGGCCCTTTGGTTTAACATAGACTTATATAGGGAAAATCTTGTTTTACATAGACTTCTATATGCAGGGTAAACCTTTAAAATCTTTTTCTCTGAAACCAGAAAGCCCAGGTCTTTCATATTCGATATGAAGCTTCATCTTGTGGACCTCTACCAAGATTGTTCAAATTTTAGCCCTGGGGCCAAAATTGACCCTGCCCGGGGCCCACTTGTTATGCTTTGGATCAGGTGAGCGAACCAGGGCCCTCTGGGCCCTCTTGTATAATAATAATACAAATAGCCAATACCATCTGATGGTCTCAAACAAACACTACGTGCACGCATGCAAACTAAATGGCTGAAAACTCCAGTAATTTTTAACAGTGCTGAAAAACAGACTACCTCACAGACGTAAACAGGGGAGATTGTGCTTTCATTTACCAAAGAAATATAGAATTGAAGTTGCTTCCCTTCATCTCAGAAGCGGGGACAAGGCAAAGATTTACGGCTAGTGGCTTTAATTCTCTGCAAACGTTTTCAGCTTTCTGACGTTGCCACAGAATAGTTGTTTATGCCCAAATATACGGATGGGAATCTCTGCGAATAGGTGTAAATTTAAAACAGTGCAGTTGGGTCGGATTTGTTATGATAAGTAATAAAGATATTCGTAATGATACTCGACATGATACTGAACGCATATATTTATCTTCGCCGTTTTCCGATGTGGTCGATATTGTTACATGTATTCAATACATAGAGGTCGGTGATTGGATCCCCATTCGCGAGATGTCGAAAATGCACAAGTGTACGAAAATCGATAACACAGACTAATTTATTCTTTGCACATAGGTCAGTCTCATGTCAAATTGCAGTCGAGATACAATTGACTAGGCGGAGCTATTCAGGTGCTGTCAATATATGTCAAATTCGCTGGGTCCACCAGAAGATTTGGTAGAGTGCCTTTCGCATGCTTTCTGCAAGTGGAACAAATGGCCATATACGCCACGGTTTTGTTTGTGTTACAGTTGAATTCACACAACCGGGTGACATGGTTTACCTTTTTTGTTAATATATCATTCCAAAGGCTGGTGCGAACGATAGCTTCGCCTAGTCAGTCTTATCTGCGACTACTTTACCACGCCTTGATATTTACACGAGATGTAACCACAACCTATGGATCAGCTAATGAAACGCACTTGATCATGGAAGTTTGTCATCATAAATGTAAGAATCTAACGAGTAACCACATCTATATTTAGAGCAAAGATCAGGTGAATATCACATTAAGTAGTTTGGCTTCCTACGAGGTGCGTTTGAAAAGTATTAATATGCTCATAACCAACTGAGTGATTCCCTCCAAGTATACTCCATTGGCATGTACACACTTTTCCAGTCTTTTTATTCACTCAAAAAATTATTTTTTAAGTCATTTTGGGGGATTCTGTTTATACACCGGAACAATGCACTACCAAAGGCATGACGGCTTTCAAAACGACGGCCTCGCAGACATGTTTCAATATATGGGTTGAGCCGAGCGTCTGAAGGGTGTGGTAAAGTTTTAATGTTCAACTGTTTCAAAAATTCTGTCACCACGGATGATCGGTGTGCAGGGTTGTTATCATTAAGAATATGAAGACCACTCACCCCTACACGTGGGCGCTTCGCAACATAGTGATCCACACAGCAGTAAGATGTTTTTTCTTTACAAAATAATCCTGTGACACTCTTGTTCTTAGTTACTGGTACTCGGACCACAATTCCATCGCATCGCAATTAAAAAAATAAAGCGCACATCACACGTCTCGAAGTATTATTTCTCCGCGCAATTTGAGGTCTTTCGCATCATGTTAACAAGTCCGTGTAATCAATACTCATCTAAGCTCTACATTATATCGAGAAAACTGGAGTTTACGGGTGGGGGGATGGTATACATTATTTTTTCTTATTTCTGCTTTAAGACAATGGCTATGAGTACTCGCCAGAACCGCCTCATTCGTTTCAATAAGGCGCTTCTAAGAGCACCCACGGCCTTTGTTTGGAATACAAATAAGAAAAATATTACATTGCACATCGCAAAATCCAACATTTTGGAAATATGATCAATCTCGTCGGAAGAATGTTGCCGACCCCGGCAGGTATCGACCCCGCGACCTCCTGATCACAAGTCAGACACACAACCCAATGAGCTACTGAGGCCGGCGTTAGAATGGCTATCTCCCTGAGTATGTGTAAGATTTACTTACAGACCACATTTTTGCAATAATAATCGCTGTTATTGTACTCAGTTCATCATGTTAAAAATCCGTGTAATGAACACTCATGTAAACCCCACTTTATATAGGAAAACTGGGTACGCATGCGTTATTTTTTCTTATTTCTGCTCCAACACATAGGTTGCTGCTACTCGTTAGAACCGCCTCGGTGAGGCTGTTCTAACGAGCACCCACAATCTATGTTTGGGACATAAATAAGAGAAATATCACAAAATTTCATCGAAACAGTAACCATTTGGAGATATGAAAGAATGCACTATGCACACTTCGTAATGTTATAATAAAATCCGGTTATTCATTCTTTATTTCAGCTGTTTTAGGAATATGAGTGTGCTTCAATGCAGAAAGGTAAAGTTCTTCTCTCTGAAAATCATTTTACTGAAACTAATCCGTTAGTGTGAGGCTTGCCCGAAACGACACTTCACTTGCAGTGATTACGCCATTTAACCTTTACCTCGCTCTGGGCTGATTTAAACAGAAGGTTATATTTCTCTTCTTAGGAGGCGAATGCAGCCTTGCAAACTATATTGATGTGTATGAAGAGACTCAATAATACCGAGTCTCCTCGACTTTCATTCTTTATGTGTTCTTTGTTTCCAAAGGCAACATTTTAGCTTTTAGCTTTTTATTTGACATTTCACGCAATGGGGATATTTGCATGAAATGTCAAAATTTGTTTTCTGGAAAAAAAAGGAGAAATATTTTATGCCATCTGCTGAAGTTTTACCCAGAGTGCTGAACGTTAATTAATCCCTCTTTTTCCACAAACTTTCCAACCAGAATGACTTTGAATTTGGTTTAAACTGTATATTATTTGCATCATAACACATACATGTATAACATGTAGAGATTACAAACAATATATCAATACAAATTCGATTCAGGACATTGAATTTGAAATAATAATACTTTTTAACAATACTCAGACATATATTTAAGGTTTTGTCAAAATAATAATAATAATTATTTATAAAAATAATTCGCCGGACAAGAAGCAAAGACTCAAGCTTAAGACTTATCACTGACGCATTTATCCCTGGCATTCCACCGGCAAGGCTGCATGCATCTGCTTGGGGTAATTCATCACGAAAACACGTCTATATAATTTTGACACATACTCATAATCACCGGTGCTACATTCTAACCAAGGGCAATTACTGTATAAGTAATTTTGACTGAATTATCTCTCCTTTTCTATTTTTTTCTGAATTACATTTTCCCTGTAATTTTAATACTTTTATAACAGAGCTTTCAAGCCTTACATGAATGTTCCTTAGGACAAGACCTTTCCATTGATACCATACATTTTGACTAGTGACCTTGGCCTTTGAACTTTGACCTATTTTTTCCAAAATTTAATCAAAAACTTTAACCTTTATCATATTTCAGAAAGTATTTTGGGCTACCGTCATGAAATCCGCAGATACGCACTAACCATCAGAAGAGCTAAATTATTTCCAAGTTCCATAACTCTAACACGCAATTGGACTGAATTACATGTATCCTCCCTTTTCTCTCCATTAAAAAAACACTTTTGTCACTCATTTTAATACCGCTACTAATACAGCCTTTAAACTTCACATGGATGTTCCTTGAGACAAGACCTTTCCATCGATATCCCGCTTTTGACCTTGAACTTTGACCTATATTTCGAAAACGTAACCAAAATCTTTAACCTTGTCCATATTTCCAAAAGTATTTGCCCTAGCCCAAACCAAACTTTGCATAGATTTGTATAATCACAAGATCAAGATCCATAAATCTATCATGCAATTTGACTGATTTATCTCCATTCGTGACATACGATTAAGGCTCGATACCTTCCGGGGTCGGCAACATTCTTTCGTGGAGATGGATCATGAAATCTTTTCTACGGTCATTCTCTCCTTTTCGCTGATACAAGAAGGGCAGTTGTCAGTTTATGGCGAAAGAATGTGCACTGTACTGTTAACGACTTACGTATAAACTTGCCAAGGAAAGTGTGGATAGGTAAACTGACCGGCTTAAAATGACCTAAACTAGTGTTGTCTGGGCCGTTAAATTCCAATACGAACAAACAAAATCAACATACGAAAAAAACGGACAAGCATAGATATAAAGCAACATTAAATGGCATGCAGAACACAAGAATCGTAAGATTTGCTTTACTTTGTATTTAGTTATGCTCGTTGAACATCAAAACAAACGGATGGTGTGATATACCTTTACCTAGTCCGTAAGTAGGAAACTGTTTTGATATTTCCGTAAACGACAAGAATGTGAAGCAGCATGAGGGGATCAGAAAATGAGAACAGTAATTACTGTTTACTTACTTTTGGAGTTATGGCCCTTTGAACACTGAAAAAAATTATCTCATTACAAAAGGAAGCCTATACAAATACATTGTAACCATTATCGCTGAAAAAAAAGAAGAAAATTTTATTTTGATTATTTCTGCTTAAAATATAAATCGTGGGTACACGCTATAACCGCCTCATCAAGGCGGTTCTAACAAGTACCTAGAATTTTATTTTAGAGCAGAAATAACAAAAATAAGGTTTACCCCTGTAAACCCTAGTTTTACTATATAAAAGTGGGGTTCGAGGGGGTTAAAATTATATAGGCATGCTTTCGTGATGTTCTTTCGAGGAAAGACTAATAAATCTCCACGTAGAAATCATTGTTGACAGTGGTATGGCACTTGCTAAGTTTGCAGTGGCGGGGCTTGGTGCAGTTATTTTATTAACATTCATCCACTATTTGCGGGTTAGATAAATAAACAACAATAAAGTTAGAAATTTGCATTTACGAATACCTACATTTTACTACAAAGCCAATTATACAACAAAAACTCAAAAATAGAATTCAATATGATAATCCCATTCCTGCAGTACAAGGTGTGCTAGAGGGTTGTAACATAATTTTTCAGAATTTTTCAGGAACGACACGTGAGATAAAACGTCAATTAACTTCAGTTGAATGAATAATTTTTAACTTTTTCTAATTTTGAAAAGAGATATTTGTAAATATTTGAGATACAACCTTTTGCCCTCTGAAATGTTGCATAAATGTTCAAGAACAGTTTTTCACTATAAACTGATAAAATAAATATCATACAATTGTCACTGGAAACAGTTGTATCTTTGATAGTCTTTCTTTCATACACCGTTTACATTATATACAGATTGAATGGCTAACAATGAATACCAAGAACAGAATGAAAAGGAACAATTTGTAATGGGTCAACACTGTTTGAAGACATCTGCCTGTATGAAATGTTAACATCACGTGACCAAGTCCGTGAAATGAACACCCCCTAAATCCCACTTTATATAGAGAAAACTGGGGTTTACGGGGGTAAACAGTATTTTCGTATTTCTGCTCATAGACATGGGTTGTGGTTACACGTTGAAAACGCCTCAACGAGGTGGTTCTAACGAGCACCCACAACCTATGTTTGCAGTATAAATAAGAAAAAAATTAAAGTAATTTTAGTAAGAAAAGTAGCTATTTTGGAGATTTTAAAAACACTCTTTGTCGCACGGGTGTGTTATCGTAATGATGATTATTACGGTAAAATATTTAAACATCAAAACTCCCAGGCATTAGACTTCCTGCCTTGCCGTGGTCCTGGGGGCTCAATTCCCACTGGGCACGTTGCCGCTGTGGTCTTTGTGCCCACTGGGAAGAGCTCAAGAAAGTACCACTCGTTTGCCGTGGGTGGCGTCCTGTAAGCCGGAAGAAGGGATCCTGGAGGTTGAGGGTTACCTGGGGTTGCGGTGCTTCAGGTACCCAACACGCCTCTTTGGCCTGGCTTTTCGGTGTAGACGGGTGGCCGTGCGGTCCGGCACGGTCAATCGGCTGGTCGCGCCGAGCCCTAGAGATACCTATTTGCTTTCTTTTCCATCCTTTTTGTATCTTTCCTGATACCAACCATATGCCCATTTACCTTACCCCTTTCTGTCTTTTTGTCTCTAGAAGGCGGTGGCCAAACGGACCAATCTTGTAGGCTTTTTGTTTATGCGAGTATATCTCACTTGTATCTCTAACACCTGCGAGTTGGATATCTACTCCATTATGGTGTTCCCTTGTAGGGCTCCAAGGAGGACAGAGAGCACTTGGGACAAACCTTGAAGCTTTCTTCATGCCGAAGAACAAAAATCATAACCGCAACGCAATCAAACGTAAAAAAGATGAGGATTCATCCGAAACGGATGATCCCGGTCAGCAGTCTAGTCAACAGTCTAGTCAGCAGTCTGCAACACCAAAGTCAACCAATTTTCCACGTTTCTTGGTAATGACCTCCAGTGACGATGCACCCACTGTGTCCAGTGATACCATTCGTGATAGAAAAGAGCAAAGTGTCAATTGCCGGACATCCCAAAAGCATAAAAACCTTAAGTCAGATGACCTTTTATTAGAAGTCGAGAGAGAGCAGCAGGTGAAAAGCCTGCTTGGTACTACAAAGCTCTTCGATCTCAAGGTCAAGGTTTCTCTGCACAACACACTTAATTCATGTAAAGGTGTCATCCGCAGCCCAGAGCTGCGTCCTTGTACTGATGCAGAGATCATTGACAACTTGAGATCTGACTTACGTGTTGACCTTCAATACACCAGTTCTGCCCAAGAAAATCAAAGTAGCTTACCTTTCAGTTAACGTAGAGGTATATATACCAAATCCTCTCAGATGTTACTCGTGTCAGGTTTTTGGCCACCACGAAAGCAGATGTCAGAAGAAACAACTCTGTCCAAATTGTGGTGAAGAAAACATGTCGATAACCATCAAAACTGTAAGAATGAGGCCAAATGCGTCAATTGTGGTGGCAAGCATGCTGTTTTCTCTCGAGATTGTCCGGCATGGAAAAAAGAAAGAGAAGTACTTACTGTCAACACCAACGACAGTTACGCCAGCATCACAAAGGGTGCTGGTGTACAAGTTTCCACCTCCGCAACGCAGACTGTTGATTCATGCATAGCTGAACTGAAAAAAGCTGGTGCATGGAGTAAATCCACTCCAGCACCACAAAGTTCAACCAATTTATCAAATGGCGCAATCCAGGTTGCTTCGGATCGGTCGAAAGCGACCGTACCGAAGCCAGCGCCGCACGCAAAAGAGAAATAAACTCGACTCGGGTCGAAATAATAAGGGATCGGAAGAAAAAAAAACAATTGTCTCAAAAACAGACAGACAACGTAAAATGGAAAGAGACACTATAAAAATCCAGAACAGATTCGGATCATTGAGTGACAGTGATATGGAGTCCACTGGAGCTCCATCATCACCAGGTGGCAATAACAGATCGAGGTCAGCAACACCACGAGCTGGTGGTAGCAGATCTATATCACCAATTGCAGCTCCATAATAGTTTCAAGTCTTAGTCTCTTCATTTAATGGATTTAAAACACAAAATAATACAATGGAACCGTCGAGGTCTTAAATCAAATTATAATGAACTCTTATTACTTTTTTCATTATTAAACCCATCGGTTTTTTGTTTGCAAGAAACTTCTAAAAACTGATGACAACATTGATGTCAGGGGTTTCAATACATACAACTATATCTATTCTGATGGTAACAAACCATCTGGTGGCAGTTCAATTTTTGTTAAATCGTGTTTACCACAAAGAGAGATCAAATTAAAAACAGACCTACAAGCTGAGCAGTATCGGTTTCTCTGGATAAAGAAACTACAATTTGCTCTCTATATATCCCACCCTCATTTTCTTTAAATATGTGCTATAAAAGGGTTATCCTTTGGAAGCAAGGAATACACCTAAGAACTGAAAAATATGGAGTGTATATGTTTTCTTGGCCAGCCCGAACATCTTGACTCATTGCTTAGTCAACTTCCATCGCCATATCTTTTTGTTGGCGACTTCAATGGTCACAATATTTTATGGGACTGTAAAGATATCAATATCAGAGGAGCACTTGTTGAAGATTTTATTGCAAAGAGCGATCTTTGCTTGATGAATGATAAATCTTATACTTACCTTCACCCTGCGACAGGTCATTTGTCTTCTTTAGATCTCTCTTTGTGTCACACATCTCTCTTCTTGGACTATGACTGGTCTGTCCATGATGATCAGTGCGGAAGTGATCACAACTCTATTATAATTGAGAGCGTAAACGAACCAGATAAGGACTGTAATGCTATGTTCCCACTATCACGATTCGCGCCACGATTGCAATCGTGTTCTTAATCGTGGACTAATCGTGGTGATCCTATCAGATCTTATCAGATCTTGAGGTCAGTCGTGGCAATCGTGTTAATCGTAGAAAATTTTTGAACGGTTCAAAATTTTTCCACGATCAACACGATCGATTTCAAATCGGGATCATCGTACCACATCGTGTTGCATCGTAACAAAGCGCGACGGATCGCATCTAATCGTGCTTCCAAATCGGGGTGATCGGGGCCAATCTTGGACAAAACAAGCACCGCGTTCTGTTGAGATGTGTTGCGATCTCACAAGATCTGACACGATTTGTTACGCTCTGTCGGGTCCCATTGCTCAAGACCTGTCACGAATGACTCGTGATCAGATACGAGATGATACGAGTAAATGCGATTAGATACGAGTAGGCTACGTTTTTTATACGAACGTTCACGATATATTACGAGTTCTCAAGATTTAATTTGACTCATTCAGCGATCTGCTCATGAGTGAGTGAGTGAGTGTATTTCAGTTTTACGCCCCACCAATAACTAAGGTCATACGGAGACGGAACCTCGGTTTCTAGACTCATCCGAAAGTCTGGAGAAGCCCGAGATCGACCCTGCAATCCCTGGTTTATACAGGCCTTTGCTAGTATTTTTAAAGCCTATGAAAGATGCCAGCCAAGGGTAATGGAACCTAAGAATGGAAAAGGCAAGCCTGAACCATTCCAGCCAGAGAAATTGCCACATTGTCATCATCCGCAACTCCTACCATCATCAATGGTTGGGGGTCAGTGTTTATGCTGTAAAAGTTCAAGAAACAATTAAGTCCAAGGTCAGCTCGGCTGTATATATACCAGTCGGGGTCAAGTCGTAGCTCAAATCGTGATCGCCATCGATCATGATCGTGAAAAACATCGAGACGACAGTCGTATGCTATCGTAACGGAGCGCATCGGCTCGTGATGAGCGTATAAGAACTTATCTGTACGTATCAGATCGTCCCAATTCGGGGAACTCGATCGTGATGATCGTTCCAGATCGAGACGAAGTCGTAGACTCGATCGCAACAATCCTATCGGAACGCATTTGGTCGTATCTTAACGTGAGAGCATACCTTGGCTGATCGTGATACCTGAAATTGACAAATCGTGATTGGATTGCATCCGAGCGCAACGAATCGTACCAGAACGTATCGACTCTCATCACCTCGTATCCAAACCTGAACTTTCAGAGAATATGCCACGACCAGCTACGAAAGGCCAATCGTGGCGTTCGTAACGGATCGCACGACAGTGGGAACCTAGCATAACCAGAAATGGAAAATGAATAAGGCCAACTGGGAATTATTCCATAATTTATGTGAAGAAGAGTTATCAGTCGATCACTTAAATGAATCATCTGACATTGTTTCTGATTTCACAAATACACTTATTAATATATCAGAACAGTGCATTCCAAAGACCCCCACAAATACTAAGAAAAGCAAACTTTGGTTTAATAATGACTGTAAAGAAGCTATTCAAAGCGCAAACAGGCTCTAAATAAGTTCTGCAAAAGTCCCATTTCAGAAAAGCTAAACGACGTAAAAGTATTTAGAGCTAAAGCTCGATGAACAATCCGAGCTTCAAAACGAAAATCATGGAGAGAATATGTCTCCAAATTGAACTACAAAACCCCCATTAAAAAGGTTTGTGATATGGTACGAAAAATTTCAGGAAAAAACAAAGTTCCCTAGTTGTACACATTTAAATACTGGTTTTGACACAAAAGTTTTAACTAAAAAAGATATTTCAGATACTCTTGGTAGCATTTTCTTGAGTAATTCATCACCGCGAAATTATTCTGACACTTTTAGAAATTTCCAAAAGGACCAAGAGAAAAGAAATCTAAACTTCAAATCCCTCAATCACGAAGAATACAACAAACCTTTTAACTTATCCGAACTAGTTGAAGCCACTGACAAATCACATGATACGGCAACCGGCCCCGATGAAATTCATTATCAGGTGCTTAAACATCTGCCAAAAAGTTCTCTTTCAACACTTTTAGATATCTATAATAATATTTGGGAAACGGGGTCTGCCCTGAGAGCTGGCGTGTACCAATTCCAAAACCAGGGAAAGATCATGCAGAAACTACGAATTACCGACTGATAGCTTTGACAAGTTGTTTGTGTCAAACATTGGAGAGAATGATAAACAAGAGATTAGTCCAACAACCTCATTTCAGAATATCAGTCAGGTTTTCGTTCGGAACATAGTACCAACGACAATTTAATAAGACTGGAAACATTTATACGAAATGCTTTTATTAATAAAGAACACGTAGTAGCTGTCTTTTTCGACTTGGAGAAAGCATATGATACCACATGGCGTTATGGAATATTGAGAGATCTCCATAACCTGGGATTAAGGGTAAAACTTTCCAGTTTTATTCAAAGTGTTTTGGTGAGCGTGTATTTCAAGTCCACGTGGGATCTACCCTGTCAGATCTCTATGCACAAGAGCAGGGTGTCCCTCAAGGTAGTGTTCTCTCAACTACGCTATTTAACATCAAAATAAATAATATTATACAATGTTTTTTTTTACGACAAAACAGACTGTTCATTGTATGTTGATGATTTTTGTATATGTTACCGTTCAAAAAACATGAAAACAATTGAAAGAAAGTTGCAACAAAATTAAAAAAGAATAGAAGAATGGACTGATAAAAATGGTTTCAAGTTCTCCAAGTCGAAAACGCAGTGTCTTCATTTTTGTAAACTACGGAAGAAACATGAACATCCTTCCCTGTTTTTATACGGATCACAAATTCCTGTCGTTGAATAAGCCAAACTTCTTTGTGTCATATTTGATCAAAAGTTATCTTTTATTCCCCATATTAAATATCTTAAAGCGAAATGCTTAAAAGCTTTGAATCTATTGAAAGTATTAGCTCATACAAGTTGGGGAGCAGATCGGTATACTTTTTTACATCTTTACCAGTCTTTAATAAGATCTAAGTTAGATTAAGGGTCTGTTGTTTATGGTTCTGCCAGACAATCTAATTTGAAATCTTTGGATACTATTCATCATCAAGGCCTTCGTTTGGCTATGGGAGCCTTCCGTACTTATCCCGTATTAAGCCTTTATGTAGAAGCAGGTGAACCATCTTTAACTTCGCGCAGGACAAACTTCCTCCTCAGTATGCTATCAGACTTGCTGCTAATCAATCTAACCCGGCATTCCAAATTTCATTTCCACCTGTATTTGTATATAAGTATGAAACTAAACCCACAGCAATCAAACCTTTTGGATTACGAATTTTACCACTGCTAGAAAATTCAGGTATCAACCTTAAAAATATTCAAAAACATGAAACCGCCGAAGTTCCATCTTGGTGTATTAAACAACCTTCTTTTCGGTTCGACTTACATGATGGCAAAACATCCGAATCAAATCCGATACTTCTCAAACAAAACTTTCAGGTACTGCAGTCACGTTACAATGATTATCAGCAAGTCTATACTGATGGTTCCAAAGAAGGAAATAAAGTTGGTTGTGCGTATGTTTCTAAAGATACGCACAAAACCATGCGCCTTCCAGATGGTTCATCTATTTTTACAGCTGAAGCCAAGGCAATAGACCTTGCTTTAGATTTTGTCAGTTCCTCAACAATTCAAAAAGCAATTATATTTTCTGATTGACTTTCTGTGCTTAAGGCCATTCATCATCTTAAAATCCTCAAATACAAAAATTGATCGAAAAACATCATGAAATTTCTAAAACGCACCAAATCTTGCATTTACGAATACCTACATTTTACTACACAGCCAATTATACAACAAAAACTCAAAAATAGAATTCAATATGATCATCCCATTCCTGCAGTACAAGGTGTGCTAGAGGGTTGTAACATAATTTTTCAGAATTAGATTATGGGTCTGTTGTTTATGGTTCTGCCAGACAATCTAATTTGAAATCTTTGGATACTATTCATCATCAAGGCCTTCGTTTGGCTATGGGAGCCTTCCGTACTTCTCCCGTATTAAGCTTTTATGTAGAAGCAGGTGAACCATCTTTAACTTCGCGCAGGGCAAACTTCCTCCTCAGTATGCTATCAGACTTGCTGCTTATCAATCTAACCCGGCATTCCAAATTTCATTTCCACCTGAATTTGTAGATAAGTATGAAACTAAACCCACAGCAATCAAACCTTTTGGATTACGAATTTTACCACTGCTAGAAAATTCAGGTATCAACCTTAAAAATATTCAAAAACATGAAACCACCGAAGTTCCATCTTGGTGTATTAAACAACCTTCTATTCGGTTCGACTTACATGATGGCAAAAAATCCGAATCAAATCCGATACTTCTCAAACAAAACTTTCAGGTACTGCAGTCACGTTACAATGATTATCAGCAAGTCTATACTGATGGTTCCAAAGAAGGAGATAAAGTTGGTTGTGGGTATGTTTCTAAAGATACGCACAAAACCATGCGCCTTCCAGATGGTTCATCTATTTTTACAGCTGAAACCAAGGCAATAGACCTTGCTTTAGATTTTGTCAGTTCCTCAACAATTCAAAAAGCAATTATATTTTCTGATTCACTTTCTGTGCTTAAGGCTTTAGACCATTCATCATCTTAAAATCCTCAAATACAAAAAAAAATGATCGAAAAACATCTTGCAATTTCTAAAACGCACCAAATCTTGCATTTACGAATACCTACATTTTACTACACAATCCATTATACAACAAAAACTCAAAAATAGAATTCAATATGATAATCCCATTCCTGCAGTACAAGGTGTGCTAGAGGGTTGTAACATAATTTTTCAGAATTAGATTATGGGTCTGTTGTTTATGGTTCTGCCAGACAGTCTTATTTAAAATCTTTGGATACTATCCATCATCAAGGCCTTCGTTTGGCTATGGGAGCCTTCCGTACTTCTCCTGTATTAAGCCTTTATGTAGAAACAGGTGAACCATCTTTAACTTCGCGCAGGACAAACTTCCTCCTCAGTATGCTATCAGACTTGCTGCTTATCAATCTAACCCGGCATTCCAAATTTTATTTCCACCTGAATTTGTAGATAAGAATGAAACTATACCCACAGCAATCAAACCTTTTGGATTACGAAATTTACCACTGCTAGAAAATTCAGGTATCAACCTTAAAAATATTCAAAAACATGAAACCGCCGAAGTTCCATCTTGGTGTATTAAACAACCTTCTATTCGGTTCGACTTACATGATGGCAAAAAATCCGAATCAAATCCGATACTTCTCAAACAAAACTATCAGGTACTGTAGTCACGTTACAATGATTATCAGCAAGTCTATACTGATGGTTCCAAAGAAGGAGATAAAGTTGGTTGTGCGTATGTTTCTAAAGATACGCACAAAACCATGCGCCTTCCAGATGGTTCATCTATTTTTACAGTCGAAGCCAAGGCAATAGACCTTGCTTTAGATTTTGTCAGTTCCTCAACAATTCAAAAAGCAATTATATTTTCTGATTCACTTTCTGTGCTTAAGGCTTTAGACCATTCATCATCTTAAAATCCTCAAATACAAAAATTGATCGAAAAACATCATGAAATTTCTAAAACGCAACAAATCTTGTTTTGTTGGCTTCCGAACCATATTGGCATTGTGGGCAATGAATATGCTGGCAAGAAAGCAAAGGAGTCGCTCATCTTGATCCGTTTGTTTTTAAAATTCCTTTTAATAATTTTAAACCATTTATCAACAGATATATCTTGTCGGAAAGGCCAGATGCATGGGACCATGAAATAAATAACAAACTCCATGCCATAAAACCTGTCGTTGTAACAAAATGCTCTCCTCCTCAGTTTTCCAGGAAAGAGGATGTAGTATTAACGCAACTGCACATTGGCGATACTAGAGTTACTCATTCTTATATTTTGAATGGTGATGATCAGCCTTCTTGTGTAGGATGTGATCAGCCATTCACTGTTAAACATATCTTAATTGAATGTGTAGACTTTTCACAGTCCCGTGACTTATACTTCAAAGCTGAAACTTTGCAACAATTGTTTCAAGATGTACCTGTTGATAATATTATTTTATTCTTAAAAGATATTGGACTTTTCCATAAGATTTTACTGTTTCAGATTTTTATAAGTATCATACTTACTTTTTTACTTTTAGTATCCCTGTAATTCTTCATGCCATTTAACCATTAACCGCTTGACGCTTATGACCCACAAAGAGGGTTGACGCGTCGTTAAACACGAAATCATCATCATCATCATTATAATATCAAAGGCAGAGAAAAAAACTGCAGAATGATGCACAGTGCCTTTGTTGTTTGAATAATTAAGTCTGTTTGATTTGAGGTTTAACGTTTCCGTCAACACTCACAAGGACATTTTGGAGACCTTGCTTCCACTTTTGCGGAACTTGTACTCGACATTGAGATGGAATGAGATCTGAAGCCAACGCGGCCCAGTTAAACCAATAGAGTTTATAAGTATGGACGGTCCGACTCGTACCGCTTTGCCTGGACAGGCTTAAATCTCTAAGTGGTTAACCAATACTCGTGTGCGGTCGGATTCAGCACTGCGTGGAAGCATCTTGCAGCCCATGCATTTCTTTAAGCTCCGATGGTCGGGGGCCATTGAATAATTAAGCATATTATATGCACAAACAAACAGAAAGAAATCTGAAGGACTCCCATGACAAAGCAAATCTCACATGAATAAAAGACCAGATCTTGCAGCTCACTCCAAATTGCAGATGAAGCACAAAAGCTAATGCATATTTTCTCAACATACAGATTTTATTGATCAGAATAAATGCAACATAAAATTATGTAAAAGAACTTTCATACCATATAAATCCTAAAGTGTACATAATAGTCTAACAACTAAATCAGAATGCATGATTATAAGGTAAAATTACATACTTCAAATAGTGCAAAAATGGTACACTGATCCTCATCAGACTATCTGACTAGTATGGGTCTAAACATTTAGAAGCATTATAGTATAATATTTTTTTTAAATTTCAATGACATTTCCTTTAAAAAAGAAAACAAAACTAATACAAGAATAGTGAACCGTAAAATCCTAAAAATTTAGACAACTTGATCTCCATAACCTGGGATTTACGAACTTGATGTAATTCTCCTGAAATTTTATCAAATTTCTTATACAGTCCAACAAAGAGTAGACAAGGTGTAGACTGAATGTTAAACAGTGTAAATCCCTGATCAGACTGTTCCTTCAAGATCAGCCTCTTCTTGGTCTGCACTGTTTGCTAAGGCATATCTGTCCCAATACTTAGGATCATTACGGTTTTCCTGTCTGAGCGCATCATGCCACAGATCATATTGATATTCTCAGACAATTCATTTTCAAATCCCATGAAGGAGCAGATTCCATTTATTGTGAACCTTGGGCCTGTTACTGCAATCAGAAGCTAGTCCTTTGATAGGGTAGTGATTAGGGAAAACATGATGAACACCTAGGATAATGTTGCTTGAGCACAGCCTAATAAGGTTAATGTACTTTGCCCTTGGAAGGGGTATCCCATTTTCCCGTATCTGACTGTGCCAGATTGAGGAAGGCGCTTGGGTTTTTTTTTGCCTACGCAGCTTTTGCGGGAGATCCACTGTGTACACAGGACAATCATAGTCAGTTTGTTGTTCAAACTGATTAGGAACATTTGGCTTGAATGAAATGGGTTTGATTGAGTTCCAATAAACTCTCTAATCATTGGTGTTGGACTCATTTTTTTTTTCAACTTTTCTGGCACCTTTTGAAGTCATAGAAGTCCCGTACAATTAAGTCGGTTACATGATATGGTTTATTTGAACGTGAAGTTCTGATTGTTGCAGCCCACTGGAGTGTTGTATATATTCTGTATTGTCTACTAGCTCTTTCTTTTGTTGAATGTATAGAATCCCCCTCATTAAAAAATGGCCATTTGCAAGGTATTTTTGAGCAATAGACGCCATTCCAAATTTCTATGGCATACCACAGCATTATGACAAAATACATGTACTTATTTTGTGCACAGCAGTTGTCAGAATACAATATTATTTTTTACCATTTTGTGAAATATCTTGTATTAAAAGGAAAATAAGCATGGTGATATTTTACAGGCATCCCTTCTGGCTATTCCCTCATTCCAAATGTAACAATAGCCATCATGGGTTCCGAGGTCATAATCAGTGAATTTAAATGTATTCAGACGTCTTTTATAGTAAAGAAAGACTCAAATGAGTAAGACCTGCTCAAGGTCGAAACAACAGCCAACTTTCTCAGTATTTGATAAAGCTTCATTCTTATCAGCTTCTTTATGCTTCTTTGTTTTTTCATGTGTCTTTCATATATCGAGATGTATCTTTTTCTTCATCACATGTATTTGCATAAGAAACACAAAAAATCACATTGATCTTTGATTGGAGTAACAAAAGCCAGGTTAAATTCTGTATGGAAGATATAATTAGAGATTATCAAATGGGATTTTGGTTATCGCCCGATGTATCAACCCGAGACCCCATTATCTGCCCGAAGGCCTTAGCCTGAGGGCAGATAATGGTCGAGGGTTGATACAGAGGGCGATAAACAAAACCCTATGTTATAATTTGTTTATCACATATTCAGATCCTATTCTTACTGTGTTTAACGTTCATAAATTGGAAAAAAAATGTGATAAAAAGCGTAATTCAAGCAAAAAAGCGCGTAACGTCACGCCTAACTATTCGCGTTACGTCATGTAATTGGCAACGTCACAATAACGTCATGAGTGGGCTGATAACCGCTGTCCGTTCAAAATACACTGTTTCCGGTTATCAGACCGGGCGGGCTGATAACCGGAAATGGAAACAAGCATTATCACACATGCAAAACATGGGTTATCATGTTAAATATAGTACTGATTATGTGATAAAGGTAGGTATTTAGACTAACTATGGGTGCATCAACGGTTGTACAATACTTTAAATACAAACAGATACTGCCTATACATTTCAGTAACATTGAGATCACATGGAAGATATTCCTTTGCGGTATGAAAAGTAGAAGTAAAACAAAGCTCAGGAATCGATACAACTAACTTACTTGCTGAAGTCTACAATAATGGTTTTCGACTCTCTCAAAAGAATTTATATGTTAACAAACATAATTTTCTGTGTTTCTGTGGTTTTATGTGGCCCTCCTATCATCATTACACATACCTATGTTATATAACTTTTTATGCGCTGTGGTCACCATTTTGTCTGAAATACTTAGTGTATTGAGGGAAAAGGTTTTACAAACCTAATTTTCCCCTTTTCATTTGGGCAGGGTAGGGACCAGCTAATGGAAGATTTTCTTCTGTCAGATTGGCCAATATTGTTTTGCTTCATCTTTTTAGCTCACCTGAGCACGAAGTGCTCAAGGTGAGCTATTGTGATCGCTTTGTGTCCGTCGTCCGTCCGTCTGTCCGTCACCAATTTCTTTAAATGACATCTCCTCCTTGGCAAATGGCCGGATTTCAAAATAATTTCACAGAAATGTTCCACTGATGATCCTGTACGAAAATTGCTAAAATGGTTCTGCTCCGCTGAACAAAATGGCTGCCAGAGCTAAAAAATAGAAAAACCTTTAAACGACATCTCCTCCTAGGCCAATATCCCGATTTCAAAATAATTTCACAGAAATGTTCCTTTGGTGACCCTCTACCAAAATTGCTAAAATGTTTCCGCTCTGCTGAAACCTTAAAACGATATCTCTTCCTAAGCCAATGACCGGAATTCAAAATCATTTCACAGAAATGTTCCTCGGGTGACCCTCGTCAAAAATTGCTAAAATGGTTTCGCATGGCTGAACAAAATGGCCACTAAGGCTAAAAATAGAAAAACCTTGAAATCACATCTCCTCCAAGGCCAATGGCCTGATTTCAAAATAATTTCAAAGAGAGGGTCCTTGTCTGACCTTCTTCCAAAATTGCTAAAACGGTTTCGTTTTGCTGAACAAAATGGCCGCCAGAGCTAAAAATAAAAAACAAACATTTAAACGACATCTCCTCCTAGGCCAATGTCCCAATTTCAAAATAATTTCACAGAAATGTTACTTGGGTGACCCTCTACCAAAATTGCTAAACTGGTTTTGCTCTTCTGAACAAAAGACCACCATATATAAAAATAGAAGAATCTTTAAACGATGCCTGCTTCTAAGCCAATGGCCCGATTTCAAAATCATTTTACAGAAATGTTTCTCGGGTGACCCTCTACCAAAGTTGCTAAAATGGTTCTACTCCGCTGAACAAAATGGCCACCAGAGCTAAAAATAGAAAAACCCTTTAAACAACATCTCCTCCTAGGCCAATGGCCTGATTTCGAATAAATTTTACAGAGACAATCCTTGGCTGACCCTCTATTAAAATTGCTAAAACGGTTCTGCTTTGCTGAACAAAATGGCTGCCATACTTTCGCAGAAATGTTCCTATGGTGACCCTCATCAAAACTTGCGAAAATGGTTTTATTCCAATGAACAAAATGGCCACAAGAGTTAAAAAAAGAAAAGACCTTTAGATGACAGCTTCTTCTAGGCCAGTGGCTAGATTTCGAAATAATTTTACTGAAATGTTCCTTGGGTGACCTTTTACCAAATTGCTTAAATGGTTTCCCTTGCTGAACACAATGGCTGTTGGATATTATTATTTAAGGTCTAGCCTGCCCTGGCAAGGTGGTGCAATTTGGACCATCGATGCACATGAACTATATTGGATTCATTGGGTGGCAGGGCTTGAGATGTCTTCTCAGTGTTGGGTAAAATTCCAACAAAATTGGATACAACATCTTCAAAATGACCTAAATAGTGTTGACTGGGACGTTAAATCTCAATTTAAACAAAAAGGGGCATAAGAGGACCAGTCTGATTTGGATCCACACTGTTTGCAATAATGACTTTAAAGTAACCAGCCAACACAATGCAGAATATAATTCTGAAGGGTTAAACAGAAACAGCTTAATCACTCTTTGAAATTGTACATTTATATAAAAACAACAAGGTGTAAGACCTGTCAAAATATCAACAGGCAGTTGAAGATAGATTATTATACATAGCTCTGTCACTGCTTGCATAATATGGCATGAATCAGTAGGACTCAAAACAAACTGTGAAGTGACTAATATTGTTATGCCAGAAGTTATACATATTAAATTGAGCAGTGACTCTGGCTCTCATTGTATAAGAGAAGTCACTTAAAGGTTAGGACCCAGGTGTTTGACCTAGTTATAAACAGAGCTGCAAACATGGGCTAGATAACTACTAGGCTCTTGAAAATAATATAGGTGGCTTAAGGATCTGCGCTGCAGTATACATAATCAGCACCAAAAACTGTTTATTTTGGATGGAGTGATGTAGATAAGGTTGGTATATGTTGATACGTAGTTTGTTTGTTTGTAATGGAGTTTTACGGCCCAGTCAACACTATTTAGGTCATTTTTGAGCCGGTCAGTTTACCTATCAACACTTTCCTGGGCATGCTTATACGTAAGCGGTTAACCAGTACAGTGCACATTCTTTCGCCAGAAACTGACAACTGTCCTTCTTGAATTAGCGGAAGGTAGAGAATGACCGTAGAAAAGATTTCATGATCAATCTCCACGAAAGAATGTTGCCGACCCCGGCGGGAGTCGAACCCGCGTCCTCCTGATCACCAGTCAGACGCGCATCGACTGAGCCACTGAGGCCGGCATTGATACGTAGTTAAAGGATAATTTTCCTTATCAATAAAACATATGTTGTGGGTATTTATTAGAACCACCTTGCTCTTAATGAATATATACACACAATACATTTTTATAAAAAAAAAATAAGGGAGACTTTTAATAGCTAATCTACCACTAAATACCCACCATATCTACAGCTCTATGAACTAAATACTTGACTGATTGACCGTTTTGGGTTTAATGACACTTCAACCCTTGCGGGTCATTTTGTGTCCTCTCAGATAAACGGAGAAAAGAGGTAGGAGAGATTGTAGAGGATATGAAAGTGAGGGACAGAGGAGAAGAGGCAAATGAATGGAATGATGTGTATATAGAAACAGAAGAAATAACATTCCCCCCTCTACCCATACATGCAGCAATGACAGTAGGCCTTGTCCAACTGTGAGCCAATATCAGTTGGACACAACAGTGATGTAAGATACACTTATAGGGATTTAATTACAGTATTAATAAATGAACTCTGAGCCAAGGCACAGAAAAGAATCAAGCTGGCATATAGTATTGGCTCAACACAAACAAACAAATTAACCCTTGCCCTGCTGAGCCTGGATATGCCTTATCTTTCAAACAATGTAGATTCTTTAGAAACCAAGAAGCCATCTGGTCAAGATTTACACTTACATTCAGTTTGTGAATTTATAGGAATAAATTATATCATTTTAACCCAGTTTGTGCCGAAAACTTAGAATGGGATACTGGCAACCCGGGATTGGTAAACAGTGAAGGCCCAGATCAGATGCTGCAGAACTTGACGTCTGATCTGGGCCTACATTGTTTGTAAAAGGTCCTGCCATTTTCCATATTAGGGGTTGAGGTTGACAAAACAGTGTAGACCTAGAACAGATGCCACAGAATATGGCCTCTGTCTGATCAAAGTCTACTTTGTTACTTACAGTACAGGAAATTTTGAGTCAGATGCTGCAGAATGTGGCGTCCAATCAGAATTTACACATTTTGCTTACAGTACAGAATTGTACAATAAATAAACGAAATGTAAACTGTCTATACCGCAATTCAGGATCATTTTCCCAGCCTACATTCCGACACAATTGGCCCGTCAGTGCTGTCAGTGCTTTGAAATATGCTATTGTTTCCCAAAATAAAACTGGCTTCATAATGAACTTAAGTGTTTATGCTCGAAAATCTAATGTCATCATTTCCAAAAACAATACTTAACGTAATTTATATTCAAATACAAAAACTCCAGTGCAACCTAACACAATTTCATGTTATCAGAAAATTAGTGTAAGAAGCTTCTATGGTGAAATGGTTAAACTACTTGCCTAATAAACCAAGTTTCATGGGTTCAGTCCCATGCTTCTCAACACTTGAGGCGTTTTTGATGCCGTGAATGCACATCCTTTGAACACAGTGACTGAATTTAAGAAAAAAAAAATACAAAATCTCTACCTAAGTTCTTAAATGGTTCTGCTACATTGAACAAATAGCACATAGACAAAAATAAAAACATCATCAAAAGATAATACAACTTGACTCAGGTGAGCGAATTAGGTCCATCATGGACCTCTTGTTTTTGCAGTATATTTTAAGATAAATTGTCTTTCCTTATTTGATATCTGTCAATTTCCGAAAAGAGTGAAATACCTGCTTTCTGTGAACAATAAAATTAAATGTGCACTTATACCTGCACTTAATACCACAATGTGGCCCCCGCCCATCGGGTCTTGAAGAAATAGATGGGCTGCATGATGCTTCCATGCACAGCTCAAACCGGCCACACACGAGTATTGGTAAAGTAGAAATAAAGGCAATGATCAGGAATCGATACGATTAACCCACAGCTCACATCAGAGACACCAAAGGGGAAAAACACAAACATGAAACAACAGGCCATTTGGCAATCCTAAACAAAATAATATAAACGACACAAACACCCAAAGACAAACCATAACCAAAATAAACCGCGACAGAAGAACCGCCTTGGAACGGCAGTAAAATGAATTCCCCTGGGTGTTGGGGGGGGGGGATGGGGAGGGGGCACTAAAATCGAATAAACCGCTTAAAGGATCTAAGCCCGCTCAGGCAAAGCGTTGTGAGTGAGTGAGTGTTTTGGGTTTTACGTCCCACCAACAGCTAAGGTCTTATGGAGATGGGACCTCGATTTAAAGACTCATCCGAAAGTCTGGTGAAGCCCGGGATCGATCCTGCGATCCCTGGTTTACAAGGCGAGTAAGGTAACCACTACACCTCCAAGGCTTCTAAGCAAAGCGTTGTGTCGGACCGTCCATGTTCATAAACCCTATTGGTTTCATTTGGCGACAAGGCTTGAGACGGCATTTCATCTCAATGTCGGGTAAAAGTTCCACAAACGTGGAAGGAACGTCTCCAAAATGACCTTTACAGTATTGACGGGGACGTTAAACCTCAAATCAAGCAAAAAATGCCACAAGGAGTTTTCATCACCTTAGCTGGTTTTGTAATGCCTTGCCTATTTACATAAGCTTCTCAAGAATTACACTGTCGCTTTACTACATTTGTTTCCAATTACTAGGACCCGGATTCCTTTTTCTGCCGCTAGTGACTTGAGAAGGGTCTTCCAGATCTTGAGAAGGTACGGCTTGAGAAGTAGACCTTGAAACAGAGTTTTCACTACCGTTATTGTCCATGGACTGAGAAGGCATCCCATTCCCTGACTGTAAAGTACATGAAGGGTCATCCCCTGACTGAAATATGGGTTCATCCTTAGATTGAGAAGGCTCAGATTGAGAATGGTCAACCCTGGATTGCGAACTGGAATGTTTGTCAGACTGAGGGGAAAGATCATCTCTAGATTGAGAAGAATGACCTTCCTTAAATTTTGAAATTAAGCTATCCATATTTTTAAGTTTGAACTTCTTTTGCTTAAGTTTCATTATTAGTATATCACTATCAGAGGAGTCATATTCACTTTCCTCTGCATAATATCCTTCATCTTGATCATTGTCAACATCAAAATCATCATCACCATCCTCATAACAAACACCATTCTCAACTTCATTATCACAAATATCATTATCATTACAGCCAGCCTTCTCAACTTCATCATTACCATCATCATTATCATCATCATACGAAAAACCACTCTCAACTTTATCATTACCATCATCATTATAACCACCATTCTCAAATTCATCATTACCATCATCATCATAACAACCACTATTCTCAACTTCATCATCATCACCACCCCCATTATCATCATCATTACAACCACCATCCTCAACTGCATCATTACAAACACCACTCTCGACTTCATCATTACAAACACCACTCTCAACTTTACCATTACAACAACCGTTCTCAACTTCATAATTGCAACCACCATCCTCAACTTCATCATTACAAACACCGTTCTGAACTTCATCATTACAACAACCGTTCTCAACTTCATCATTACAACCACCATTCTCAACTTCATCATTACAACCACCATTCACAACTTCATCATTACAACCACCATTCTCAACTTCATCATTACAACCACCATTCACAACTTCATCATTACAACCACCTTTCTCAACTTCATCATTACAACCACCACTCTCAACTTCATCATTACAAACACCACTCTCAACTTCATCATTACAAACACCACTCTCAACTTCATCATTACAACCGCCATTCTCAACTTCATCATTACAACCACCACTCTCAACTTCATCATTACAACCACCATTCACAACTTCATCATTACAACCACCATTCTCAACTTCATCATTACAACCACCATTCTCAACTTCATCATTACAACCACCATTCTCAATTTCATCACCACCATCATCATCATAACTACAACCACCATTCTCAACTCCATCATTACGCTCATGAATTTTATGATCACAATCTCCTTCATTGTTAAAGCTATTTTCCACAGGAGTGTCAACATGTGAAAAAATTCGTATCTTATTGGTTCATGAATACTGTGCTGTCATCAATACCATCAACACAGTCGTTCAGTTAAAAAAAACTCTTTGGAGAAAAATCACTAACACTTTCCTCTATGGCAGCTCTCACAGTATCAGCTGCCAATTAGAACTTACATGAGTATTCCCCTTCTGATATATCATCAAATCCAGAAAATTTTGAATTTGGGCTATTGGATTCTGGTAACACATTCAGTGTTTCTACTAAGCTTGCTGTTTTATATGGAACAGGGATTTTAAGCATAAAAGTTGAAGCAAGATGCCGTATGAATAAACACAATTCTTCAAGATTGTTATGCACTGTCAAGCAGGCAACCCCATCAGATGCCAACATTCCCGCATCACTCCTACAGTGAGAATCAAAAATCAAAAAAGTAAAATTCATAACTTATGTGGCTGTTGCCCCTGCCTCTGCTTGTTAATCAAAAATCCGATGATTATAATGATGATTATTGCCTCAGTACCTTAATGATTTAAGTGTTTGGACAAACAGGCCTAAGATCTAAGCCTGCTCAGGCAAAACGGTGGGAGTTGAACCGTCCATGCTTGAGGGCTACGGATGTCATTTCATCTCAATGTCGGGTAAAAGTCTCACAAAATTGGAAGCAACGTCTCCAAAATGACCTTTACACTGTATGCGGGGACGTTAAACGTCAAATCAAACAAATACTGCCACAAGGAGTTTTCATAACCTTAGCTGGTTTTGTAATGCCGTGTCTATTTACATAAGTTTTTCCAGAATTGTCGCTTTACTACATTTCGTTTCCAATTACTAGGATCCCGCTTCCTTTAACCTGCCCCAAGTGACTTGCGAAGGGTCTTCCAGATCTTAAGAATGTGGGGCTGGAGAAGTAGACTTCACTATCCTTATTGTCCATGGACTGAGAAGGCATCCCATCCCCCTGTCTGTAAAGTACATGAAGGGTCATCCCCTGACTGAAATATGGGTTCATCCTCAGATTGAGAAGGCTCAAATTGAGAAGGATCAACTCTGGATTGCGAACTGGAATGTTTTTGAGACTGAGGGGAATGCTCATCTCTAGATTGAAAAGAATGACCTTCCTTAAATTTTGAAATTAAGCTATCCATGTTTTTAAGGTTGGGCTCTTTTTCTTTAGTTTTATTACTGGTATATCACTATCAGAGGAGTCATATTCACTTTCCTTTACATATTAATCTTTATCTTGATCATTGTACACATCAAAATCATCATCACCATCCTTATAACAAACACCATTCTCAACTTCATTATCACAAATATCATTATCATTACAGCCAGCCTTCTCAACGTCATCGTTACCAACCTCATCATCATACGAAAAACAATTCTCAACACTATCATTACCATCATCATTATACACACATTCTCAACATCATCATTACCATCATCAGCATAACAACCACTATTCTCAACTTCAACATCATAACCACCACCAATATCATCATCATTACATCCACCATCCTCAACTTCATAATTACAAACACCACTCTCAACTTCATCATTACAACCACCATTCTCAACTTCATCATTACAACAACCGTTCTCAATTTCATCACCACCATCATCATCATAACTACAACCACCATTCTCAACTTCATGATCACGCTCATGAATTTCATTATCACAATCTTCATCATTGTTAAAGCTATTTTCCAAAGGAGTGTCAACATGTGAAAAAAATCATTTCTATTTGGTTCATGAATACTCTGCTGTCATCAATACGATCAACACACTTGTTTAGTTTAGAACTCTGGAGAGAACAAACTATAACACTTTCCTCTATGGCAGCTCTCACAGTATCAGCTACCAAACAGAGCTTACATGAGTATTCCCCTTCTGATATATCATCAAATAAAGAATTTTTTTAATTTAGGTTCCTTGATTCTGATAACGCATTCAGTGTTTCTACTAAGCTTGCTGTTTCAAATGGAACAGGGCCTTTAATCTTAAGGTTGAATCAAGATGCCGTATGGATAAGCACAATTCTTCAAGACTGCTATGCACTGTCAAGCAGGCAACCCCATCAGATGCCAACATTCCAGAATCAAAATAGTAAAATTCAAAGACACCTTTAATTATGGCACATCGGAACACGTATAGCAAGGCATGGTAGTACTTATAGTGATCAAACATTGATCATTGGCTGTCAGAAGTTGGCCTACTGCATCTTCCAGGGAAAGGAATGCTAAATTGATTAGTTGTGGATACTGACTTTCAGATATGTGTAAATGTGAGTAATACAAGCTGTGGATTCTTGGCAATGAATGATATATATATTAATTATCCCCATCTTGTAACAGTTCATCCGGTTTATAAGGACCCCATTTTCTGAGTGGTATGCACTTTGAAAGTTGTATTGCCCTTGTAGATATAGACACACAATGACGCCCAATTCCAGGAAATGTTGTGTGGCCTTGATGAGAAGAAGCACATGCCAAAAGTCATACAATTTTTGATTTGTATGCATGACAAACAGTGTCCTGATCAGTAGCAAAGGTAGTGGTTGTTTTGAAAAGCAGAATAAGGGTTAATACTGGATTTCTCAGTGTATCTGAAAACTGTTTACAAAGGAACAATAGAGCAGTGTCATCAAAACAACATCTGTTGTACAAGCCAGTAAGAAATCCTTCAGAAACAAACTAGTCAGAAACACTTCTCTGTTTTACAGAAATACATGGCCAAGAGGATCTTTAAGGCAAGAAACAACACATGTTTACCCAGCGAGGGACTGGCATGCATCATTAGAACAACATACTAATGTCACACAATTTGCTCCCTTACACCGCTCCGACTCTTGACATTTTTTCTGATAAAATTTCTTCTCAGTTTTCTTATATAGACCTGCTACAAACATAGATTGTAGGTCTTCATTAGAACCACCTAATGACTAGAATAACAATTACGAGTCCATCTAAGAATTGGCAGGCCCCCGCCTATAGGGGCTTGAAGAAATATATGGGCTGCATGATGCTTCCACGCAGAGCTGAATCCAGCCCGCACACTAGTACTGGTAAACCGCTTAGAGGATCTAAGCCTGTCCAGGAACCGCGGTGCGAGGCGGACCGTCAATGCTAATAAACCATATTGGTTTCATTGGGCGACATGGCTTGAGATGTCATTTCATTTCAGTGTCGGGTAAAAGTCCCACAAAATTGGTAGCAACGTCTCCAAAATGAACTTTACAGTGTTGACGGGGACGTTAAACCTCAAATCAAACAAACAAACAAACAAAATCTAAGAATTAGCAAGAATCATGTTAAAAATAAACCCAAACGATTCCGATTTTACTTAATTTTGATTATAAACGTTTCCCCATAGTTATGGTCTAAAACTGAACATTCAATGTTTGGTTTTCTATTGTTACTGTCGGAATAGAAAAAAAGAAAACATTGATCTTTCTGGAATAAACCCAAACGATTCTGTTTTACGTAAGTTTGTTTATAAAAATTTCCCCATAGTTATGGTCCAAAACTGAACATTCAATGTTTGGTTTACTAGTGTTGCTGTCCGAATAGAAAAAGCAGAAAACATTGATCATTCTGGAGAAAATTTATTATCAGCGTTGTCAGAAAAAAATAGCTGGCCTCGATAGCTCTATCGGATGGACGTCTGACTAGTGACCAGGACGGCCTGGGCTCGATATTTGCTGGGTCAATAATATTCCTTCGAGGAGATTGATCATGCAATCTTTTCTCTGGTTATTCTCTTTCTTCCACGGATTGAAGAAGGGCAGCTGTAAATTTCTGGTAAAAGGATGTGCACTGTCCTGTTAAACTGCTTACCGTAAATACGTATATGCCTGCCCAGGGATAAGAGCGCTGACTCTTGATCATTAGGTCTCTCACCGCTGTGGTTCGAGCCTTGCTCAGGTCACATGTGAGACGCCAAGTTCTGCAACGGAAGGTCAGGTGGGTTTTCTCCGGGTACTCCGGTTTTCGCCCACATCCGATTAACGATCGGCTCGATATGAGTGAAATAATCTTGAAAGGGCCGTAAAACCAAAATCAAAAAAAAAAAAATGCCTGCGAAGGGAAGGTGTGGGTAGGTAAACCGAATAGCTAAAAAAATGACATATATGCTGTTGACTGAGCTGTTAAACGCCAATGCAAACAAACACAAATTAAACAAGTTAGTTCATATAATTTAAACCCTGCTACTACTGTGTAGCTTGTTCTTATATTATTAAATCCAGGTCTATCTGACAAATCCGAAATAATTTTTCACAAATTTCTTTCAAATTTTGCATACAGGCATATGTTTGTGATTGTTGATGGGCACAATCTGTAAAGAGTTGATAGAGTTATGGTCCTTGACATTTCCAAGAGGGTTTTGACCTGGTTTTACTTTGCTAGATGAAAATATTGTTGAAACTTCAGATGTATAAACTGCTAAAGGTACCATATTGTCATGTAATACTATTTCGATCATTACAGCTCTTGAATTACCTGCCCTTGATACATTCTTGGCCCATAGTCCTTTTACTACAGGGATTTAACTTGATGAAAACATACTGCTGCTTCTCATACAGTAAATGAATGCAGCAAGTGAATTGTCATTGGAACGCTGAAATTATACAAACAATTCGAATAAACAAGATCTTACACTTTTCTGTGGGTCTGAACTTCTCTCTTTTCTAGAACAGCTGCTACTCTGTATGGTATTCAGGCGGATGTTCGGAGGTGTGATAATGATGTCATTCCAGCAGTATGACATTACTGTGACATCACAACCTAACACAAGACATCCCTTGTTATTTATTGCAGTATATAAGTGCAACTCAGGTTACAGCCCCATTGCGTTAAGAATACATTATTGCAACATGCAGAGAACTAAGCGCAACAAGGTTGTTACTCAAGTTACAACCGTTTTTGATTAGCAAAACCCTACCTTCAAGATACAACCACATGGCCTATATTAATTTTTGTGCTAAATTTGCAGTCTTCAAACGTCAGCTTTTCGCAGGTTAAGTATAGATGGAAAATGAATTAAAATATGTAAAAAAAAATTTTTTTTGCAAGAAATGCTAGTTACAACCCTTACCATAATTAGAAATTAGCGAAAGCACCATTTGCTCTCATAACATCCGTCTGCTCTTTTTACAGTGTCGGTAGGCTAATTCGCGTCCCTCTATGGACGGCTTGTCCATTTTGCTAGCTGTCCGCAAGCGTCGATACGTTACCTACTTCTTGAACACGACGTCCAATTGTACCCCATCCCAAATGTTCGAGGCGTTACAACGCCCGGTCCAGTACTTCGACATTGTTTGCTCGCAGTAGGTCCGCAATAGATCTACGTTGAGCTGTATGGCAACGTGTGTTATTTTGTTGAAGTACGCAGTTGTGGCGGCACAGGTATGAAATAATATTTAATATGATAATTTATTACCAGTACCTGACGGCTGTCAAAGTGCCTGACACCATAGCTATTCTTATTACGAGAAATTACTTTTCGAATACACATTTTGCCTGCATACTCAAATCCATCTGTCCGAGAATTCAAAATTAAAAGGGCGTATCCACCGATGAGATATGGTTGCCCAGGACAAACTGTTACGGCAACTTAAGGTTGTCGTTGTATTTCTATTTGATTGTTTTGATCACTAAGTGCTGTTCCTGTGTCTGCGCATATCATATAGTATGTTTCTGAGCTGACAAAATGATTATGTCTTCTTGTTGCAACCTTACTGCATTATAACCGTGATGCAAGGTCGTTTCTCGAAAGGGTCGAGGATGCTGATGCAGTAATCTGTTATTTATAAATTCTAGAATTACGCTTTAACAGCTGGTGTCAAGGGAATGTGTGGCGGGTGGTATATGGCTGCCTTTCCTTTACCTATTTATGGGTGGCCTTTTATAGTGTTTTGGGTTCATTGATTCCAGCTTTAAATTTCGAAAATATGTATTTGTGGTTGGCCTTTTATAGTATTTTGGAATCAATAATTCCAGCTAAAAATTTCGAAAATATTTAAAGATCACTGATGAGGCCTAACTGGCCAACAGTAGCTATAATCTGGTGTTGAGGGAATGTGTGACGGGTGGTATATGGTTTCCTAATCTTCTCCTATTTGTGGGTGGCCTTTTATAGAATTTTGGAATCTTTGAATCCAGCTTAAAATTTCGAAAATATTTAAAAGTCACTGATAATGCCTAACTGGCCGAAAGAAGCAACAATATGCACTATGATGAAGCACGGGGGAGACTTTTTTCGACCGCCACATGGCACTTGACACCAGCTGCACTGAGGTAAAGGTATCGATTGAAAGATACTGGCTTAATATTTTTGCCAAACACTTTTCAGTCAAAGCACAAGTCATTTTATTTTATTACGTAATGTCCCACTGAAATCGATGACAGTAACCTTTCATTTAGTGTATAATTTTATACGGACACACCTGGTGAGGATTGTTTATGCATGTATCTATTTTTAGAAGTATTTATTGAGGAAAAACTGTATAAACAATTGTCTGGCGTGTCTCAAATTGAAATATTATTTGAAAAGACAATGAATATTGCAGTTGTTTTATTTATTTAAGCGCAGAATATTTAGCTGGAGAATACGTATAGTGGGTTCCATTTAAGAAGACATTCCAAACATAGCTTACTCGCCTTTGAATGAAAGGAAACCCGATTTTCAGAGGTACGAGGGTCGTTCAATATTTAGCAGGCCTAACAAGGTTACTGGCCCGTGGCAATTACACGCTTTTCACACATTATAAATCAATGCCTTAAACAGACTTTTATCGGTATGTCTAGTACTTCTAGTCCACGCATGGGAAAATAATATGGGAGGGGTCAGGGTTCCAAAGAATCTTCACAAATGGAGTACAGAGCAGTAATTAGATACCTGCATTTGAAAATGAGGGCGAATCAGGAAATTTATGAAGACTTATGAGAAATTTACGGAAGGACTGCTCCTTCATATTCAATTGTCAAAGATGGGGTAGCTGATTTTAAACGTGGTCGGGTAAAGTTGGAAGACGAACGTCGTAGTGGAAGACTTGTGGACGCTATTGATAACGTCACTAATGAAAATCTAAGGAAACCATTAAAGCAGGACAGGCGAATGAAAGTTTCAGAAATGGCCGGAAGACTTGGGGTAGATTTTTACCATTTTACAAGAATGGCTGGACATGAGGAAGCTTTCAGCAGGACAGGTGACAAAATGCCTGAGTAAAGAAAAACGAGCTGCCCGAGTGTCCATGTCTGAGTCATTTTTGGAAAGATATGATTCTGATCGGGAAGACGTTCTGGAAATAATTATTACCGGGGACGAAATTTGGATCCATCACTATGATCCTGATACTAAACAGTAGAGTAAACAATGAACTGGTCATGGTTCATTGCCTCCAAAGCCACTCAAGACTTCAGTTGGCAAGGTCATGGCAACTGTGTTTTGGGATAGCAAGAGGATTTTGTTGAGGAACTGTGCACCTCTTGGCCAGACTATCATTATGGACTGTGGTTCTAATGTTTTGGACCAATGACGTGAAGCTGTAGTACTACAAAAAGGCGTGGGATAATGTGCTGTTGCAACATGACAATGCTAGAGTCCACACTTGCAAAGTTTTTGAGGACAAAATGAAGCAGAACAGTCTCAAGCCGTTGCCTCATCCACCCTATTCTCCTGATCTGGCACCCAGTGATTACGTTTTGTTTCGGAAAAAGAATTCGTGTGCGTAACTTCCGGGCAGATGAAAACCTTAAGACAGCGGTTGGAGGTTGGATTCGCTCTTAAGACACTGAATTCTACAAAACATGATGAACTTTTAGTCTTGGAACATTGCTGGAGGAAGCGCTTATTGCTGCGGGGTGACTATGTTAAAAAAGTGACTCTATGTAGGTAAGACCAGAAATTTATTGAACGAACCTCGTATTTATTTCACATACGAATGCACTTTCATAGGTAACACAACGTTTGATTGAATAACGTTAAAATTAGGGTCAGTGATATACTGTCGAAGAACTGATGTCACCACATTACGTCGCTTTTCTTTGGCTAGAATTTGGTTCTACGCTGTCGGCTTTTTTCAAATAGTAATTTTTTCACGAAGCAATCAACAAAGTGCATTTGTATGTTGACAACTGTATTGGAAACGGTCATTTTGGAGGTAAATTGTGGGTCTAACGGTCTGCCAAACGGGGCTTAGACAAACAGATTGGGCTGCCTGGTGCTTCCACGCAGAGCTAAAACCGACTACACATGAGTACTGGTAAACCGCTTAGAACGCCTAAGAATGCCCAGGCAAAGTGGTGCGAGTCGGACCTACCATGGATATAAATCTTCTTGGTTTCATTGGGCGAGAGGGCTTGAGATGTCATGTCATCTCAACGGCTTGGAAAAGTCTTTAAATGTCCCTAAGATTTGGAAGCAAAGACTCCAAATGTGCCTATATAATGTTGACGTGGACGTTAAACCTCAAAACAAAGAGACAAAACGGCTCCGCTGGCGAGACCCTCCCTAAAGTGCCTTTTTTAAATACAGTTATCCCCTTAATAAATGATTAGGAAGTTACAAGTTACAAAAATGCTGACCACTATTGTAAGGTATATCCATTCCCCATTTAATTTAGCTTGTTTTGTACCACAGATCATGACATTTCTACAGAAAGTGGTATGGGAATCATAGACACTACATTTGCCCCTACAGTTCACTACAACTATAACTCTCACATGATGAATGTGCTACGTATGCGTGTGTTTGACAACAGAACCATCGAAAAAAATGACAGCAAGGGAAAGCCACCTAAGATGGATCCTACACAAGAACATCGAATCCACTGCTTCTTAGAAGCTGGAATGCCAGGTGGTACTGTCAGTTTCTTCGCCTGATTTGGTGTATAATGAAATGAAATAAATGTATGAGTTTTTTTTCCCTTCCCAATCAACTCTTGTATTTGTATGGCTTGTCGAATAGCTTACATGGTAAATTTCAACGTAAGCACTTAAGAGAAGCTGACTGTAAGCATCGAGCATTACATGGAAAGTCAAAATTTTTGATTTTCTTTATTTTTTGTACATAAGTAGCATTTCGCAAATGATGAAGATTGGTGAAAATTTTATTGGAATATGTCAAGTAGTTTTCGATATATTGATACAAATGCTGTTGCCATGGCAACAACGTATTCACATAGATAAAACAGTATTTTTATATGATTTTCAACAACTAGCTATTGTTTCCACTTTCATAATACATATCAAATTACACAAGATATCAATAAGGGTATATGTAATAAAGCGATTCATAATATATTGGGCTCGTGAACGTGTTCAAATATGTTACCATGGCAACGGAATTGAGGTGCTAGTCAAGCACATTGAATTTTTCTGGATTTTCTATATTTTTGTCTGCATTTTATTCTCAGGGGCAACGACATTGGAAGAAACGGACAGTGGCACTTAAATGACATGTCTTAGTATTAACAAAAACTGTAATGTCTAGGTGTAATCCTCTTTCAATGGAAGAAAGATAACTCGGCAACTTTGTCCGTGTTGCACAGACGAATTTTTTGAAAAATAGTAACGGTGTAACTACTTATGTGAAATTCCATAGCTGGTCTTTGATAAATTAACCATTGCATTGGTCATAAATTATTAAACTAACATCTTGCACAATGTACATAGCCATTAAAATCAATAAAAGACCTAAAATGTATGTTTTTATGCATTTTTCTGCATACAAAGATCAAATGAAATTCTGTTACCAGTGTCATTATCATACTTTTGCTTCATCATATCAAATCTAATCTATTTCTGATTACTAAATGTGTGATAATTTGGTTTGATTATAATGCCATATGCTTCAAGTTAATGAATAATTTGAAATTTGAATAATTATAACAATTATGGTGTCTCGTTACCCCACCCACTTTATTGTGTACAAAATGGTGTTGCATTTCTGGACAGGAAAGCAACGCCCCTGTATACTTAAGCCTAGTTAAAGTAGGAAATAATGATCATGATTTGAATAGATAAATAGATAAAATGGTGTAGATTGTGTAGTAGCTCTTGTTGCTATGGCAACCGTAACATTCAGTTAAAACTGAATAAATATCTGTTTATGGTTTCACTGTTGTAAGAGATTTTCACTAGCTTTAAAATCTATGAGGACAGAATTGAAAGTTTATATCAATTTAGATTTAATAACATATCTATGATAACATTTTCCATGTTACGGTTGCTATGGCAACACAAAATTTCATTTTTATAATGAATAGATACATGTATGTGATCCGTTATTGAGAGGTGGGCCTTACGTATGTTTGGAAGTGCTGGCTTTAAAACACAACAAGACGTAATGTAGGAATTAATTTGTAGAGTATGTTAGAATCTTAAATGAATTCCCATGGTCTTTTTTTTACGAAAGCACGAGTTAAAAAAAAAAAAGAATATATATATTTTTTTTTTAACTCGTGCTTTTGTTGAAATTATTTTGAACTCATTGCCCTTTCAAATGTTTCATCAATAGTGTTGCAATCGTCGAAACTCTTATCAAGTTTACAATTAATTCTTTCTGTTGTCCAACATTATTACGTCTCCCCATACATCATCATAGTGGAAATTATATTTTCTGGTCCTTTGTGATCATTGAGTTCATTTAGAATATTTTGGAAATAGAATTCAGCTTAAGTCGGTGCTATAGGGCGTGGCCGGTGTTGCATATTTCAGTACTGTTCCTGAACAGACTCAATAGACTCAATAAAACCGATTCTGCTATTTTGTTTATTTTGTGTATTCTTTGCTTCCAAAAGACCCAACCATTCAGAACTCATTTACAATGATATCTGCACTAGACGGGTTTAACATATGGCAGTGGCTAGCCGTCCGGTACCGGACGACCAGCCTACGAGTCTGCCCGTCCGGTACCGGACGACCAGCCAACGAGTCTGCTAGTCCGGTACCGGACGGCTAGCCAACCCACGTAGGAATGGCTAGTCGTCCGGTAGTAAATTTAAGACTCTTATTTTATAAAGGGTATGCTTTCCAAATGGTATTACCCACTTTATGATGTAATAAAAATATTTCTAATTTACTCTAACTGTATTCATATCACCTGTTGTTGCAATTTTCTCACTAAATTTCAGTAAAGGATGTAACTGTAACTGACCGTGATCCAATAGATTATTGTACTGAAAGCTTTGTCCGGGTACTGTGACAGTTGTTGTTATTATTATTATTATTATTATTATTATTTAAATGTTATTAAGAAATAGTAATTGGGGTAATTATCTTGTTAGCAGGGCACACATAAAGGCAATGATTCTTCCAATGTTTCCGAAACAAGATGAGTAGAGCAATTGCCGTAATGTTCTTATGTATTGGGCGATATAGGCTTCAGCAAACAATGCAGTCCCAGATCAGACTGCTCCTGAAGCAGGATCTCCACTGTTTGTCATTCCATATGCACCTTTCGGACTATTTTACTGGATCGGGAAACAAATTTGTTAAAATCTTAGGAAAATAACTGCAAGTCATCAAGCCTATTTTTTATGATTTGTACGGCATTAGTTGTTTTTCGCGACGCTTTGATCAAACGTTTAGCACCTCCAAGCCGTAATTACATTAAGAAAGGAAAAGTAAAATATAGAAACTTATGAGAAATATTAGGTGATATTACCGATTGGTAATTACATGTACTTATAAATATATTATTGATAGTAATAATATTAGGAATAATTAAACACGACTACAACTTTTATTATCACAGGTTCTGTATTTGTTAAGGCAATTATGCAATACCGATACGGCTGTGTTTATTTGTCTTATTTTGTAAAATGACGGAGTGACAGTTACATAGTCTCAAAGTAGGAACTATCTAGCACCCAGAAAATGATACAAGTGCTATTCAACATCCATACCCTATATGAAACGAGAGACTAAAATTCACTACCGGACGGCTAGCCATTCCTACTTGGGTTGACTAGCCGTCCGGTACCGGATGAGCAGACTCGTAAGCTGGTCGTCCGGTACCGGACGGGCAGACTCGGAGGCTGGACGTCGGGTACCGGACGGCTAGCCATTGCCTTAACATATACATTTGGTCCCTGTTTACGGCGATATATGTTTATTGATGCATAATAGATAGCGTTGCCTGCTTAAATCAGCTACCCTAAAGCTATTATACCTGGACTGATATCCGCCATTGATGTTAGTGATTTGCCCATGATACCATGCCACTCGCGTGCTACATTTTTTTCTTATGCCAGATCGAACGCATGCGCGTGTGACAACTACAATTCTCAATACATCCAACTTATGGGAGTATAGAATTCAAAGTAACTGATTGCGCAAGGTGGTGCATATAGCCTACGTCAAATTATAGCCCAATGAAATAGGGTTTATAAACATGGGCGGACAGACTCGCACCGCTTTGTCTGGGCAGGCTTAGATCTTCTAAGCTGTTTACTAGTACCCGTGTGCGGTCGGTTTCAGCCCAGGCCGGAAGCATCATGCAGCCCATCTATTGTTAGAGTGTGCATGGATTACCTTAATTGTGGGACTATTGAAGCAATGGACTGACAGGCACGTTCCTCTGACTTGAGCCCAATAAAACATATGTGGGACATTCTTTACAGATGTATCTCATAGGGCGAGTATCCACCAATGACTATTCAAGATCTCATAAACATCCTTAGACATGAGTGTGAAACACTAGCTTTACAAACTGTTCAAAGTTTAGTTCGTAGCATGCCTCGGCGATGCCAGGAGTGTTGTGCTGCTCGAGGTGGACATACGCATTATTGGCAGGAAAAAAGTGACTCATTTGCGCATGTCTATGACATTTGAAATAATCTGATATAAAGAGGGCGATTTCTCCAAAAAAATATGCAAATTCCTCCTTAACAGGTTACAGCGTGATTTGTGAACTGGTTGCTTTTGTTTGCCATAAACATGTTCCAGATAGAGTTATTTATCTAGTATCTGAATCGTTTCATCATCATTATCCAACATCTTTATACTGAGGAAATATGTGTTTGCTCCTTTGTTTTGAGCAGTGTATATTTGAAAGACCTGCCTGCCTCCCCTGCATGTGTCCTGTAATGTCAAATTGTATTTGGCAGGTGTGCTGTTCCCTTAGTATAAAACCCCTTCTAAATCAAGGGAACGTGTTTGCTCCTTTGTTTTGAGCAGTGTATATTTGAAAGACCTGCCTGTCTCCCCTGCATGTGTCCTGTAATGTCAAATTGTATTTGGCAGGTGTGCTGTTCCCTTAGTATAAAACCCCTTCTGAATCAGGGGAACGTGTTTGCTCCTTTATTTTGAGCAGTGTATATTTGAAAGACCTGTCTGCGTCCCCTGCAGGTGTCCTGTAATGTCAAATTGTATTTAGCAGGTGTGCTGTTCCCTTAGTATAAAACCTTCTGAATCAAGGGAATGAGCTATTTTTCCTATGTTAAAACCGTGAGTAAGTGCAAATTAATTAGCCTATTAGAGTTGATCAGGAGAACGCGAGTTCGATATCTGCCGGGGTCGGCAACATTCTTTCGCGGAGATTGATCATGAAATCTTTTCTACGGCCATTCTCCCCCTTCCGCTGATTCAAAAAGGGAAGTTCTCAGTTTCTGGCGAAAGAATATGCACTCCACTAGTTAACAGCTTAGGTATTAGCCTGCCCAGGAAAAGTGTGGGTAGGTTAACGGACCGGCTCAAAAATGACCTAAATATGTTGACTGGACCGTTAAACTGCAATGCAAACATACACAAAAAACAAACTAGAAATGCGTCCATAGGACACGGATGTCCCCGCCTGAAAATATGTCTATGTTCGTATTAATCCATAGAAGGTTATTGACGGTGTTAAAGTTTTTGACACTTTTTTCACATTTGACCTCTAAGTATGACCTTGACCTAAGAGGTAAGGACCTTGGTTTTGGGTGCGGCAGATTGATAGCCAACATTTCTGCCAAGTAATTTCAAAATCCATCCAGAAATAAGAAAGTTATTGACTGCGTTTAAGTTTCAGACCCTTTTTTACCTTTGAACTCTAAGTATGACATTGCCATTGGAGGTACCGGCCTGGCTTTTGCACGTGACACATCGTCTCATAATGGTTAGTATTTCTACAAAGTAATTTCAAAATCCATCCAGAAATAAGAAATTTATTGACTACGTTTAAGTTTCGGACCTTTTTTTTTTACATTTGGCCTCTAAGTATGACCTTGACCTTGGAGGTACGGACCTGGGTTTTGCATGTGACACATCGTTCAAAATCCATACAAAAATAAGAAAGTTATTGACCGTTTAAGTTTCGGACGGACGAACGAACATACGGACGAACGGACGGACGGACGGACACGGGCAACGCTATATGCCCTTACATCATTCTTGGAATGGCGGGGGCATAAAAAACACTAACAATTATCAGAGAAATACTATTTTCGCACTTTGAACTGGTGGTAACGATCTATTGTTGTCGCAGATAAGATTGACTAGTTGGAGCTATCGTTTGGACCTGCTTTAGGAATAAGGTAAACCAAGTCACCCGATTGTGTGAATTCAACTGTAACACAAGCATAGCTGTGGGGTATATGACCATTTTGTCCGCTTGTAGAAAGCGTGCAAAATGCACTCTACTAAATCTTCTGGTGGACTTAGCGAATTTGACATATATTGACAACACCTGAATAGCTCCGCCTATAGTCAATCTTATCTGCGACTACTATATGTGGTGTTCAAGGCATGCAACGCTCGCAACAATTCTACACTATATATATATTTAACCGGCCTATGTACACATGTAGCTCAGTCGGATGCGTCTGACTGGTGATCAAAAGGGCGCGAGTTCGATACCTGCCGGGTTCGGCAGCATTCTTTTGTGGAGATTGATTATGGAGCGCTTTGGTGCAGTGGTAGCGCATCGGATTTGTGATCTAGAGGTTGCGGGTTCGAGCCTCACCTGACCAAAGTGTTGTGTTCCTGAGCAAGGCACTTCATCCGCATTGCTTAAAAATAATAATAAAAAAAAACTGGCTACCACCCAGGAAATCCTGCTCGTTATGCTCAGATGTCAGCGAGTAGCAGTAATAGGAGAAAAATAAAGAAATAAAATGAAATCTTTTCTACGGTCATTCTCTTCCTTTCGCTTATTCAAGAAGGGCATTGTCAGTTTCTCGCAAAAGAATGTGCACTGTAGTGTAGCGTGATAGCTCAGTGGTTAGTGCACTTGCCTCTGATGCTACAGGTTCTGATGCTAGAGATCCCGCCGGGTTCGATCATCGGCGATAAAATTTCGGTGTCCGAACAGGCTCCATCGGCATCATTTGCAGGGATGAATGTCATAAAGTGCACCGTCCTTCGGATCGGGATGTTCACTGGAGGCCTTCTGTGCGGGGAGAACCATCCCCTGTGCAGGTTAAAGAACCCTACCGTAATTACAAGATTACTGTGTAGGCTTTAAACTTGCAAAACCTGGAGTGTATCTAATGTACACCTGCTAGTAATGGTGAGATATGACCGATCGTAGTAGCAAGAAAGAAAGAATGAAAAGATATAATCCTGCCCGGGAAAAGTGTGGAAAGGTAAAGTGGCCGGCTCAAAAATGGCCTAAATTAGTGTTGACTGGGCAGTTTGACTACAAAACAAACATAAATGTTTAAAAAAAAATGAGCTTAAAAATTTCTGTCCGACACAGTCTTTGGCCTAATGGATAAGAGCGCTGACTCTTAGTCATTAGGCCTCTCACCGCCGTGGGTTCGAGCCTCGCTCAGGTCACGTGTGAGACGCCAAGTTCTGCAACGGAAGGTCAGGTGGTTTTTCTCCGGGTACTCCGGTTTTCGCCCACCTATGATTAACGATCGGCTCGATATGAGTGAAATAATCTTGAAAGGGCCGTTAAACCCAAACCAAAAAAAAAAAAAAAAAAAAAAACCGACACAGTCTTGAACCACAGTTCCCTTGTTTATGGGAAAAAGTGCGATACCAACTGAGCTATTGAGCTATGTTGTGAATTGGGCGTTTTATAATCTGATACATACAACACAGCAAATTACCGGTAACTGTCTATTTTTGTTTATAAATTCTATGCAAATTTTCTAATTCACAAGATAAAAGGCTCTTGTTTATAGTATTATTAGCAACAGGTGCGCAACAAATTAGCTACATAGCTACGTCAACTATGACGTCACGATTTTTCACGTGTTCTCGAAATGACGTAATGCCAAAATCTGATGACGCGTCACATATATTGAAAATGAAATAACCAGAATGTAGTAAAAGTAAAGACGGTCTTTAAATTTTGCGCAAAAATTGTCATCCGGTTGACACTTCCTTGTTTACCGACCACCTCACGCATAAGAATATTCAACAAGGGACTTAATCGGCGATACCGGACAAATCCCGGGCATTAGTGTTCGCCGTTATAGTTCTCTCCCTTGGCATGAAACGCCGTATTGATACTATTTCAAAAGCCTATAACGGCACGGTATCAAAAGGATTACACCTAAACTCTGCATATTTTGCATCTTTCAGCTATGCTGTAGCTTCTGGTGTTTTACATTTTCCGTGAAGCCGTTGCCCTTGAGAAGCATAACGGAAAATATATGACCACCAAATCACTGAAACCGAGTGTCATTTCATGCAAATAATCTCATGTACATGTCAGAAATCGATTAATAAATTTGAAACGATCGAATAAAAAAATTCTTAATTCAATTTTGAAATTATAAAAAACACTAACGTACCAGTATAAATGATATTTATTATACTTTCATAACAATGCATCCAAGAGGTATGAATTTTTAGCGAATGGAAACAAAATAGCCGTTTCCATGGAAACGGCGAAGAATCGACACGAAAAAAAATATCAACGTAACACATGGCCCAAAGTTAACATTTCCACAAAGTTTCACTGGAATCTGTGATTTTCGCACTTTCCAGGTTTTCATGGACCAATGCTCGATGCTTACAGTCAGCTTCTCTTAACAATTTGCTTGCAAGCTGACATAGCAGTCGAAGTGGAGGTAGAGAAGATTATAATCGAGGTGACCATCAATGATGGAGGTGCAGACACGGCGACGGAGAACTCTGATTATGCTGACACAGACTCGGCAGAAGAATGTTACACTTGTAAGAGATAGTTTGCATGTCTGTTTAAGTGTTGAATGTATATGTTGTATTAATATAACAGAAAAAAATATATAGTATTACATATTTAGAAAAAAAAACAGATATTAAAACATTCATAAACACATCACGAAAACATACCTGTATGATTGTGACCCCCTTGAACCCCACTTTTATATAGTAATACTGGGGTTTTCCGGGAAAAACCTCGAGGCGGTTCTAACGAGTGCCCACAATTTTCATTTTAAAAGTTTCCTTTTTTTCGGCGGTAAAGTTTATAATGTATTTGTATACTAGGTGTTTTTTCGTAATGAAAACAAAACTTAATACCAAAAAACTACATGTAATAAAATATCAATTAAATAGAAAAGGCAGTTCTAACGAGTAGAAAACTGTATTTTAGAGCTAAATGGAGAACAAGTATTTATAGTTCTAAGTAGAAATGAAGACAATTACTATGCATTGCAGAAAGATTCAGCAAATCGATCGATCCTAGCGCAAACTTGACATGTCAAATTGTGACGTGAGCCGTGTGTGAATGAGGGTATTTTTGGACGGAAATTTACAACAGTCATTAAAGTCTGTTTCATAAACGCGACGAGAGCGATAAATAGGAATGCTCAGCGGTTTACGGTCGGTTTCAGATTATGCCGATCAATCTATTTCTCCAAGCCCCGACGGGCGGGGCCTTAGTATATGAAGTTTAAATCTGAAAATGATTATTGCGATGAATGTGTCAATTTATGTTTTATCAGCTATCACCAGCTTTAAAGCCACGGACAGAAACCACAAAAGCTCTTTGTTGATATACACGAGCATCAGAAGCTCTGACAAGATCGGCTTTGTGCGCAGGCTATAATCAGACATGGACCTTTCAAGCACCAACAACTTTATGGGTCGATTGTTTGTCAATCGACCCATAAAGTTACTAGGCATAAAAACGCTTCAGTGCTGAAGTCCATGTGACTATCACTGATTTGCATGAAACCCATATAACTTATTTATAGAAAATAGTCGCGTTAATTTTATCGCAGTAGGTTATCTATAGAATCTGGACTGGAACCATGGGTCGGGCTTGATAAATGTCGTAGACCCAACTCAGACGCCACAGAACGCGACGTCTTATCAGGGTCTGGACTCTTTGCTTACAGTACAGGAATTAAGGATCACACGACGCAAAACGCAGCGTCTGATCAAGGTCTACACATTTTGCTAAAAAAAAACTTGAAATTAAGGGTTAAACAAAACCTTTCATGTCCAGGACTTTTTTCCCAGCCTACACTCGGAGACAATCGACCCACCGGTATTCAATGCCTCTCTCTCTCTCTCTCTCTCTCTCTCTCTCTCTCTCTCTCTCAGTCGATGGCTTTGTCACAGTCTTGTGTCGAGACAAGACAATCAACGAATGAGCACTCTGTATCTTGCTAAAAGAGTGAGTGAATGTTTGAGTTTAACATCTCACCAACAGCTAAGGTCATACAGCGACGAGGCCTCGGTGCAAAGACTCATCCGAAAGTCTTGAGAAGCCCCAGGATCGATCCTGCAACCCCTGGTTTACAAGGCGAGTAGCATAACCTCTGTACCACGGAGGCTTCTGTCTTGCTATTAAGGAGACAGCATGTATGACGGATAGCATAGTCATTTATTGAGCGTATAGGAAAATCAGATTCTCCGTCACTGACAAAACCATAAGTACGAGCGTAGTCCTAACTCCATTGTTTGGTCAAAGCAAGCTGAAAGCTTCAGGTACCTTAACTAGAAGTATGGCGAACTAGTTCACACTCACATTCTGACCATTTCATGGAAGACGAAGACTAGGCGACTCTCTTGAATTCCCACATTCTGTTATTGTTAGGAGCAAATGTGAGGCAATTTTCTGCCTTGGTTAAACTGCAAAGTAGTTTCACAGTTTCATTGACCATTTCGAGATCGTAACATCTTTCATCTTGCAACAACATATCAATCATGGTTATACGTTAATAGGTCCTTCAATAAAACATGGTGGAACACTTGAAATTTTATCAGTTATTTTCTTACGTTTAGTTCTAATTTACATATGGCGGGAACTACCCTCTATTCAGAATCCTGGTCAGTTGCTTAAATTGGTTTCTGACATTTTGTTAACAAATCACAGGCCTAGTTTACATATAGCGGGTGTTTCAATCTATCCGTCGTACCCATGAGCCCATATAAAAGTGTCTTTTAGGCCTCTACACGGGCACAAGCGCGGAATATTTCTTTAAATCACAACTCGTTAGGCATCTGCTATCAGTGATGGCATCTAAAATGGTCCCAGAAGATCTCATTGACATTTAAGGTCCACATGGAGTTCAGGAGGGACATCCGTTGCTCCTTAATTGAAGCGTCAATGGGGAATTTATACAGCATGACGTATACTGAATTTTGCAACTTTTTGCAAGAGGTGTAAGTTTCAAACTCTGAGAGTTTCTTTCCTGGATTTGGAAAACGAGTACACAGAACTTACAGAACGTAACTATCACAAAGTTGTGAGTCTTGTGGGAGCACTGACTCATTGAGAATTAATATCAAAGTAACGGAGGGTACCTCGCCAAGGTAGGTCTTTAATATATGTACTTAAAACCAGATACAAGATATGCAAACATCTCTCTCAGGATTATACGTAAGCGGTTAATCAGTGCGCCAAAAACTGGCAACTGCTCTTCTTGAATCATCGGAATGGAGAGAATGACCGTAGAAAAGATTCCATGATCAATCTCAACGGCACCGACAGGTATCGAACCCGCGTCGTCCTGATCGCCAGTCAGACGCGCATCCGACTGAGCTACCGAAGCCGGACGTTAAGTGTTGGCTACTCGATCATGAGTGGTACTTTACCGAATTCAGTGCGACAGATGTGCATTCGTATGTGTTGCTAGACACAAAAAATTATGAAAAGCAAAATAGATGGGAAGCCTAAATGAGAACGTGTGAGCTAAAATATCTATATGGACCAAATCCCGCTAAAATGCATGCCACATTTTTAACCATTACCTCTTGGATATTTTTGTTCTGCTTTAACGGATCTTTAAAAATCATTTCACATATCGGGGCGATCCTTAATCAGAGTCGGGCGAAAACTGGAGTACTCGGAGAAAAGACACCTGACCTTCCGTTGCAGAACTTGGCGTTTCACATGTGATCCGAGTGGGGCTCGAATCACAGCGGTTAGAGACCCAAAGAATAAGAGTCAGCGCCTTTACCCATCAAGCCAGGAAGGCCCGGTTAATCACTTAGACATAGTGTTTGTTTGATTTGTGGTTTAACGTCCCCGTCAACACTGTAAAGGTCATTTTGGAGACGTTGCTTCCGATATTGTGGGACTTTTACCCGACATTGACATGAAATGACAAATCACGCCCTACTGCCCATAAAAACCGTTAGGGTTTAAGGAAAGGTCCGACTCGCATCACTTTTCCTGGGCAGGCTAAGACCTTAACTGTTTACCAGTACTCAATTCGGTCGGTTACAGCTCTGCGCGGAAGCATCGTGCAGCCCAATCTATTTCTCCAGGCCCCGATAGTGTCATTGTTTATATCTGCTATCCAGCACAATCTGAAGATGTACCTCTGTTTACCGCAGTCATAATAGCATACTGAAGGTTATCTTTAACCGCAGCTCGAAGTTCGCTTGTGTGAAGAAGTTGTTTGATGTACTGAAAACACAATTCCACAGGGTTTAATGTGGGCGCGAAAACAGGCGTGAACACGTATTCAGTTCCTGCTTCCTCCAACATTACAACCATAATCTGTCCGACTCGGAACAGTCCCACAATATTTGAAACTACGTCTCAAAAATGACCTACACAGTGTTGAAGGGGACTTTAAACCTCTAAACAATCAAAAAGGTGTATAGCACAGTTGTCTTTTCTAACCAGTTCCTCCGGATTTAAACACATATTTCCATTATTGTCATATGAATGCACGGCCTCGTGAAAAAAAATCAAAAACCGTATCTATGTTGCTGGCCCCACCCACAATATTTGCGGTGTTGGGGTGGTACCGGGCTTAATGAAATAGATGGGCTGCATGATGCTTCCACGCAGAGCTATAACCGACCGCAAACGAGTACTGGAACAGCTTAGAGGATCTTAGCCTGTCAAGACAAAGTGATGCGTGTTGGACCGTCCATGCATGTACACCCTCTTAGTTTCATTGGGTGGCAGGTCTTGAGAAGTCATTCCATCTCAATGTCGAGGTAAAAGTCACACAAAATTGGAAGCAACGTCTCAGAATGACCTACATAGTGTTGACGGGGGCGATTAACCTCAATAAGCAAACTGAGTTTTCTGCCCGCGGAGAAATTCAACGGCTAATTCCCCCTTTGTCCATAATACATGGTGACAACAAGCGGCAGTTCGCACCGCCCATCGGGGCTTGGAGAAAAAAATGGGCTGTGTGATGTTGTCACGCAGAGGTAAAACTGACCACACGAGTACTGGTAAACCGCTTAGAAGGCTGAGCCTGCCCAGGCCAGACCGCCCAATGCATGTAAGCCTTAGGTTTCATTGGGCGACAGGGCTTGAGTTGTCATTTCATCTTAGTGTCGGGTAAAAGTCTCACATAATTAGAAGCAACGTCCCCAAAATTACATAAATAGTGTTGACGGGGACGTTAAACCTCAAATCAATCAATCAACAAGCTGGAGGTTCGTCAAAATAAGGGCTGATGCTGTGGAGACACGTCAATGAAAAGCTTGCGTGAAACGAAACGGACTATAGACAATCATCGGTAACGCTCTTGCACAAAACTACTTCTGATTGGTTATTATGCTTGAACAGTATAACGCAGTTATAAACAATCTGTGATTACGCGAGCCCAATAGATTGACATTTGTACGGCTGGTTTGCTAGATCTTTTTGCAGTCGATAATATCAGGAGTCGATACAATTACCCGTAAGACATAGTGCATATTTCATAAATGTATCTCCAAAATGGCTACTTAGAAAATCCTTCATATATTTCTTATAAATGCTCAAAACATAGGATGTGGGCACTCGTTAGAACAGCCTCATTGAGGCGGTTCTAACGAATACCCACAACCTATGTCTTGGAGCAGAAATAAGAAAATAACGCATACCCCCGTGAATCCCAGTGTTCTCTGTATAAAGTGGGGTTTAGGGGGGTTCTCATTTCACGGACGTGTTCACGTGATGCAGGAGTCGATACAATTACCTCACACCTACCATCCAAAACACCAAAGGGCAAGAAATACAAAAATTAAACAACTTCACCGCAATGGAAATGTCGCAAGCAGAAAGCCAAAAGGACAGCTACGTTACCACAAAATGGCTCAACGGCTATCCAAAATAAAAATATATTTAGCGAAATATAAATGTAATGACGAACTTTATCAATTAATATCATTAAACACAACACAAGAACCACATTGGAACGGTCATTGAACGGCTTTTTATTGGTATGTGGTGTGGGGGTTACTTGAATCGATTTAACGTGGCCACAATCCTCGCCCTTGATTCTGCCGTTGTTTAGACAAATAATCTGTTTCAAAACATAAACACCAAACGAATTCAGAGATGAATCAACGATAAACATTCGACAGCATGAAATAACTGAAATGGTTGAGCAAAAAAAAAAAAAAAACAGTTGGACTCAAATGTGCCCGACCAAAGACAGGGCATAAGGCACCACACCGACATTACTTAAAAAGCCTAAGTATGTTTTTAAGCTAAATCAGTCATATATTCAGTCATCGTTTTAACCCGTTGTATACTAGTGGCCTCTTCCATTGCTATATGTTGGACAAGCCCATATGTTAGACAAGCCCATTTATCATATAGGGACGGCAGGCCTTTGTTTTCGTTTTTTTTTTATTTTTGACGGAACATTCTGTTAGCAAATAGTGCAAACCGTGATCAGACGCTGCCTGGATCTGCGCTGTTTGCCAAAGTACCCCATTAGGGGTTTCCCGCCTTCAATGGGTTACAGTGGGGTTTACTGTCGTTTGCAGGGCGCGGACTTTACATATTTGTAGCCAATTTCGGTTTGGTTGTCAAAGATGATACGCATTAGGTTTTAAGTGACGTGCCCATACGTTTTGATTTTGGCAATGTACGAATCTCATTAAAATTTTACGAGTCAATCAATAACACGTTATTGTAGGTATTTTGTAAATAAAGTTACTAGTTCTGTAATTCATCATTTGCATGACAGTACTTTAAACATAAAATAATAACTCATACCAAAATAATCCGGAAATCAAGTAATATATAAGCAGTTTTACTTTGCTAATTAAATACCGTGTTGCTGAAAAAACAATATGATTGATTTAGGTAAAACACTTGAAAAATAAGACGTAAAGCATGATAATTAATATGTAAATTAAGCATAACTATTTACATGTATTAGTAAGAAGATGAACATGGTGCATGCTGAATATTATGTTGAAAAACCCTTGAAATCACATCACGTTAACAAAATGCTTTATGAAGGGTTATCCTTTAAAAACCACGAAAACACCACAGAACTGAAAAGAATTGAGTGTACAAGTTCGGAAGGTCAGATGGTTTTTGTCTCTGGGCAATCCGGTTTTCATGCACCTCTGACTAATCTCCGGCGCGAAATATGTAAAGTAATCTTGAAAGGGACGTATCCCCAGTGAGGCGGTTTAAAGAGGACGCGCACATACATTATAAGTTAACAAAATATTAAGATACGTCACTTTTCAACACAAAAGATGTGTTTTGGGTCGAGTGTTCATCAATCGACACCAACACAAAGTATATAATTACAGAAGCCGTCCCTGTCTACTAGTGTCACTGTGACTATTGCTGATCGTTTACAAACTCCAGGTATCGGATATACGAGTTTTCTTCTACCTCTAACGTCAGAACGCTAGGTAAAAGGGCTGGCTTTTTGTACAACTGGTCTGGACTTGAGTACTGGGACATTGGCATACAGTTAAGACCCAGACCAGAGGCCTTAAACTGTTTGCCTAGCATGCTGGCATTTAAAGGTGAAACGAAACGCAGCCTAGCGATTCCTAGCCTACACTCAGAACAAAGTTATATTGTGCGGACAACTTACAAAATAATTGATTGATTGATTTGAGGTTTAAATTCCCCGTCAACACTGTAACACTGTAAAGGTCATTTTGGAGACGTTGCTTCCAATTGTGTGGGATTTTTACCCGACATTGAGATGAAATGACATCTCAAAAACCCTGTCGCCCAATGAAACCAATAGGGTTTATTAGCATGGTCGGTCCGCCTCGCACCGCGGTTCCTGGACAGGCTTAGATCCTCTAAGCGGTTTACCAGTACTAGTGTGCGGGCCGGATTCAGCTCTGCGTGGAAGCATTATGCAGCCCATATATTTCTTCAAGCCCCTATGGGCGGGGGCCACAACTTACAAAATAAAAGTATAGTCGAACATCGATGGCTCGAACACCGATGGCTCGTTTACCATGGCTGAGTCGAACCCGTTTTTGAGTCCTTAGGGAATTCCTCTGCATAAGAAAACGTGTGGGATAATTAAGGAGATTTTCGACTTTTATCTTGCGAATGTATGCTGTGTTTACTCATTAGAATCGCCTCGTGAATTCCAGTGCGCTGCATCGTCGTGACTGCTGGTCGAATTCTGTTGAAATTTCATTACGATAACACATCTGTTTGATATAGTGCATTTTTTCATACCTCAAAAAAGGTAATTTTTCTGATGAAAATTTGTGATATTTTTCTTATTTATACTCAGAACAAAGGTTTTGGGTGATCGTTAGAACCACCTCGTTGAGGCGGTTCTAACGAGTACCCACAACCTATGTCTTGGAGCAGGAATAAAGAAAATAATGTTTACCCCTTAAACCCCAGTTTTCCCTATATAAAGTGGGGTTTAGGGTGGTCTTCATTTCACGGACTTGTTCACGTGATGAAAGCAGAGATTAATCACTGTTTATATTTTGTGTTTTCTCTTCATCCAACACCTGGCGCCCATCTTGGCCATGTGACTACAGAATAGACTTGGAGGCAATGATGAGGAATCAATACAATTAACCCACAGCTCCCATCAGAGTCACCAAGCCTACGAAAAACTTTTCATTGTCTCATCCCATAGAGGCTCTTCATATAATTTGGTTTCAATCAGTAAGCAATTTTAGTGAAGAAGAAGATAAAAACATTAGATCTAAGACATCAAGGACAAAGATCAGTAAATGACCTTGGCCTCTGGGATTGATAAACATCCATATAGCTGATTGCAAATACCAATTCTGACACCACATGCTACAGCAGAATCAGAAAAAAATCACGGTTTTGTCTTTCTTCAATACAAATGTCTAAGTAACCGCATTTGACCTTGATGTAACATAAGGACATTTTTTAACCAAACTTGGACCCACGTCCCTAACGCTATATACCTAGGTCGGAAGGTCATTGGTCATTTGGGTTCCAGAGGACGATATTTTCAATGTTTTATTTTGTTTAACCATATAAAAGCATGACCCAGTCCTTACAAAGGGAAATAACTTAAAAGGGGGAGACATTCGGATAAGAAAAAATACGTGTCATCTACTTTTTCATGATGACTCCATATATGAAATTTCAAAACACTAGCTTACATTTTTCTAAAGTGATGCTATTCTCACGAAAGCAGCGCAAATAAATGGCCAGAAATTTCAAAGGGCAATAACTCCAACAAACTGTCATAAAATTTGTTGACAATTTAATCAGGTGATTTACTCCTCTATTTCTCTTTTAATTAATACTTTTGCAGTATAAAATTCCAACTTTTCTAAAACTAAGACTGTAATATGCAGTACGTCGGTCAAACTAACCGCATGCTTAAAACTAGATTGAACGAGCATTATCGTAGAATGAGTAAGCCTAAGAAAACTGACACTTTCTTGTACCGTCACTTTCGACGTACAGGTCATTCTGTAAATAACGTTGTTATACAACCAGTGGAAAAACTTTATTACGATGCAAATTCTACATCCAGATTCAAAATAATCAAAAGACATGAAGCTGAACTGAAATGGATTAAATTTTTACAGACCCCTTTTCCACTGGGATTTAATGACAACATTTATCATGAGGGTAATATTTCCAGAATGCCGGACTTTGATATTTTCTCACTCCTGGAATGTCGAAAACGCAGAACTAGATCTCACGGCACCAGGAAAAGTGGTAACTTTAAACGTAAAACACGTGCGTTTAAACGAAACAATACTAGACTGAAGTGACTGTCTATTATATTATTAAATCATGGACGCCACTCTATGCTTTCATTTTTAAGTTCATTACCCGTTTCTGTTTTACGTCTTCTGGACACCGAGGCGAATAAATTCTACGATAGTTCTCATCAGTTATATGATGCGGCTCTCTTAACTAGAGGCTATACTCAGCATACTCTCCGTCCTTACATTGATTCTGAAATTAATCATCAACGCCATTTCTTCAAAATATCCTTCATTAATAAGGGTATGGATTTTATAGATTTGCCCAGTATCTTCCGTGAGAGATCGGTGCTTTCTTCCATTCCTGCTTATTTTCAAAATACTGAAACACCTATAATTTGCTATAAATATAACAAACCTGTTAGATCTATCATTTTTAATTTCAATAAACTTGTTTCAGATCTTGATATTGATACTAATACTCCTGATTCATGTGATTGTAAAAATTCAAAGTATTGCTATCCTGCTGCTGGTCATGTAATTACTGGCAATTTGAAAATTATTCCTGATTCTAGGATAAGGAATATAATTTCTAAAGGACCGAAATATCGGTTTCCTTCTAAAATTGATTTCAGTAAATGTAGAGATGAAATCGCTGCTTCCTTGAATGAATTCGGTAATCGATGGTGTAAGCGAGAGTATGTTGAGCATAAAGCCCTTAAGGACTGGAAACTTAGCATTTTAAAACTAGTAAATAAACGCATTTCTTTCTATTCTCAAAATACTAACTTATTACCTCCTAAGCCCAAGACGTCTTTACGTCATCTTAAACTAGGTATTCAAGAATTTCATAAGAAGTTTGTTTTGGCCCCTGCAGACAAGGCCGCTAACAACGTCGTCGTTGTATGACGGCTCCACTATGTTAACACGCTTAAGCAGGAGCTTGGTGGTACTATGGCCTATGAACTTCAGCCTTTAGCTGAAGAGAGAGCTATAGTAGATAAACATGTTTGTCTTTCAGCCACCAAGTTTGCTGTGTGTGTTAACGAAGGCCAAGACAAGCTTCCTACGCTATACTGGTTACCAAAACTTCATAAAAAACCTTACAAAGCACGGTGTATTGCAAATTCTAGCTCTTGCACTACCACTGAACTTTCTAAATTATTAACTTCCTGTCTTACTGCTATTAAAACGCATGTAATTAAATATTGTGATAAAGTCTTTGAAAGATCAGGAAGAAATCTGTTTTGGTCTATAAAAAATTCGAATGAGGTTTTAAATAAATTGAAATCTAGACATTTTCGTGCTTCTAGTCTGTCGACCTACGATTTTTCCACTCTTTACACTACACTTCCTCATAATCTTATAAAAGAAAAGCTTAATGATTTAATTGAATGGACTTTTCACAGAGAAGATTCTCTCTATCTTGCATGTAATGTCAGAAATGCATTTTTCACTTCTAAAGAGCATAAGAATTATACACTTTGGTCATGTCAGAAAGTGTGTGATGCCCTCACCTTTCTACTTGACAATATTTATATTAGATTCGGTACTAAGTTATTTAGACAAATTGTGGGTATTCCGATGGGTACTAATTGCGCACCTCTTGTGGCTGATCTGTTCTTGTATTGTTATGAAAGAGACTTCATTTTGTCGCTTTCCATTGATAACCAATCTGAAATTATTAAGGCTTTTAGCTCTACTTCTAGATATTTAGATGATTTATTAAATATTGATAATACCTATTTTGATGGTTTGATCAGTCAGATTTACCCCCTAGAACTTCAGTTAAATAAAGCAAATTCTTCTGATACCGAGGCCCCGTTTTTGGATTTACATCTGTCTATTGTAGATGGATTTGTTTCGTGCAAAATTTATGATAAACGCGATGACTTTGATTTTGAGATTGTAAATTTTCCTTTTTTGGATGGTGATGTTCCTCGTGCGCCATCCTATGGCGTTTATATTTCGCAATTAATTCGATTTGCTAGAGTGTGTAGTCATGTAACTGACTTCAACACTCGTAATAAATTATTAACGGCTAAACTCCTTAATCAGGGTTATCGGTACCATAAACTACGCAAAGCCTTTTCAAAATTTTATAGACGCCATTCTGATTTAATTTCAAAATTCAATATTGGACTTAAATCTCTTCTGCAACAAGGTCTATCGGAACCCGAATTTTATGGTGACTTAGCATATAAATTCAGAAAAATATATAACCGCAATGACTTCAGCACCCAATTTCGTAAAATCATTCTTCGATATAAAAAGATTGGGTACAACATGGATATTATACGACAGACTGCATGCATGGTAGTTAACCCAATCACGGTTGGCAACTTTGCTTCCCTCTTTAATTGCACGCCGGTGGGTCAGGCCTCAGATTCTATGACGGCTCCAACGTAAAGGCTTATTGAAAATTAGAGAGATAATGTCGGTTGGTGCCTGATGCTCTGTCTCTGGTCGGGCTCATCGGAGTCTAACTGTTGGTTTTCTTTTGCTCCAGTATTTCAGTGGTTTCTTGCTGTCGAGTCCTCACCGTTGTCTCACCTCTGTGGTTCTTTGATTTTTGTGTTCACGGAGATGTTGCACTGATGAGTTAGGAGGCCTTCATGCGGACTGAACAAATTATTTGTCTAAATCGCGACGGAAGTAAGGGCGAGGATTGTGGCCACGTAAAATCGATTTAAGCCCCCCAGTGGAAATCTTCCACTGACCGTTCCAAGGCGGCTCTTCTGTGGCGATTTATTTATGTTGTTGTTTGTTACTTACTGTGTGTATCACTTGTGTCTTTTGGTTTTGGATGGCCATATGGCCATTTTGTGGGAAAGTAACTGTCCTTATGGCCTTCCTTTGTTTAGGTTTCCATTATGGTCTGGTCGCTTAATGTTTGTATTTCTTTCCCTTTGGTGTCTTTTATGGGTGGAGTAAGTTAATTGTATCAATTCCTGATCTTTGTTTTACTTCTACTTTACTTGTCAGGTGAGAAATGTATCTTAGCGGATTTGGTTGCCACGTATTATTATATTTTAAATATTGCAAGTCTCGCTATTTTTGACATCTCCTTCCTGATGCCCGGGACTTCAGTGGAGCGTGGGCCATGTTTGCTGATGTTGGTTCGGTGGTGGACGCCTATGTGGATCGGGCGTCTCTTGCCTGATGCCTCCAGCTGACATTTCTCGTGAGCTACGTCGGTCCGTGTGTGCTCGGAGGGTCTTGTGCTGTGTTTTGCCGGGTCTTGTCCATCATCCATTTCGGTTTCAAAACTTTGGAGTTTAGACACACTGATGAAGATTAAATATCAAAAAGGCCTCTGTGTCACTAAATTTGGTATAGTTACACCTAAATTATAAATGATTTGGTTTGTTGATTTGAGGTTTAACGTTCCCGTCAAGACTGTATAGGATTTATAAATCGAGGTAGGTATAATAATCCGATAAAAAACGAGTGCGAAGTACGAGTTTCTTTAACGGATTGGTTCACCTATAAATCCCATATTTCAAATAGGATACATGAATAATCTGTATATAACATACACATCCATAGACGTTTAGAACAGTTTGGATCTTAAATTTTGGATCTGAAATCCCGTTCAGTTGACTGTTTACAGCTCATGTTAACGGTTCAATCATAGTATTGTTATAGAAGCTGGATGGAAGAAAAACTGGATGGGCGCCATTTTGAAAGCGCTTTCTACGGTTTTGAATACAAATAGAAGAGACAAAGTGTTTCAGTAATAAAACTACTAAAATGTGAGATTAAATAAAACAAAAAGTACATCATATTCAATTGCTAGGCATTCTGAAAATCTGTTGATATTTTTCCCAGACGGAATTGCAATGACGCTATTTATAACGTCAACGTAACTAAAACTTTCCCGCGTTTGAATATAACGATTTCACTGCAAAAGCCGTATTTCATAGATTGTACATAAAGTAGTTCCAGCTAAAGAAATAAATTTCCCCGGCTCAGAGGAAATATTTCTTCTTAGCACAAAGGAAAATACCAAGTTTATGTCTGATAGGAATCGTTGTATTTCTCTGTTATGCATGTAATATAACATATATAAGTACAAGGAAATGGGATTTTTTTGTCTAGCACGGCTGTATATTTGTTTCTTTGACATGTTGTTTATTTCATTTGTACTCTTGTACTGTTTTATTGACAGGAATATATTTATTAACTGACATTGTTATTCTACGTATGGTAAATGTTAATTAAAAAAAGGTCTTCTATTTATATCATTTCCTTAGCTAAAAGGTCGCGGCTGTCCTTTGTAAATTGATTATCAAACTCACAATGTTTAAGTTCAAGTGATACATGGTTTGAACAAAGCATACACCACATATCTATCTATCTATCTATCTATCTATCTATCTATCTATCTATCTATCTATCTATCTATCTATCTATCTATCTATCTTGCAAAACAAGAAAGAACTACGTTTCTTGCCTTTAAAAAAAGAACAACAGCATGCACAGATATAGCCAATCTGAGAAATATGATCTTCCTGGCCAGTCTATAATATTTGTGATGAAAATTGTTTGTTTTTGGGTTTAATGGCCCAGCCAACACTATAAGGGTCATTTCAGCCGGCCATTTTACCTATCCATACTTTACCCAGAATCTGATAACTGCCTTCTTTGAATCAGCGGAAGGGAGATAAAGACCGTATAAAAGATTTCATTATCAATCTCAACGAAAGAATGTTGCCAACCCCGGCAGGTATCGAACCTGCGTCCTCCTGATCACCAGTCAGACGCGCGCTCGACTGAGCTACCGAGGCCGGCAATGAAAAGTTTAGATGTGAAGTTGAATATGTAGGAGAGTCTTTCTGTAACCTTTACACAGTTCCTCATAAACTTCCTGCCTCGTTTTCTTTTTCAACATCACGAAAACACGCCTGTACAAATACATTGTAAATTTTGCCACCTAAAAATCGAAAATTGTAGACGAAAAATTGTGATACTTTTCTTATTTCTGCTCAAAATATAGATTGTGGGTACTCGTTAAAACGGCCTTATCGAGGCGGTTCTAACGAATACCAAAAACCTATATTTTAGAGCAGAAATCGAAAAAATAAGGTTTTACTATATAAAAGTGGGGTTCAATGGGATCAAAACAATATAGGCATGTTTGCGTGATAAAAACAGGTATCTAAGCACTGCTCGGTACTCAATTTGTGAAGAAAATTCGGCACCACTGTCCCCATCTCATACGGACTACAAATTCAAGACTGATCGATAAAATTTTGTGTATCCATATACATATATAACGATGTGCCTAAATACAGTAAAGTAAAGTAAAGTTGCGTAAAGTAAAGTAAAGGAGCGCAAAGTGGCGTAAAGGGACGTAAATGGGCGTAAAGGGACGTAAAGTGGCGTAAAGAGACCTAAAATGACGCAAAGGGGTGTAAAATAACGTAAAGGTGCATGGAATTGAATATCATTGTAGAGGAGCGTGATACCTCAGTGGTTATTGCACTTGCCTTTGACCCCCTTGAACCCCACTTTTATATGGTAAAACTGATGTTTACAGAGTATATCTTAGTTTTCTTATTTCTGCTATAAAATATAGATTGTGGGTACTCGTTAGAACCGCCTCGATACCACGGTTCTAATGAGTACCCACAGTCTATATTTTTATGTTGAAAATACTATCGGTCTCTTCCTTCTTCGTCTTTAGGTCTCTCTCTGACTCTCTCTCTCTCTCTCTCTCTCTCTCTCTCTCTCTCTCTCTCTCTCTCTCTCTCTCTCTCTCTCTGCGACTGTCTTTCTGTCTCTCTCGGCCTTTTGATTGCAGATCAAAAGAAATACCTACGCAGACAAACTGCGCACAGGTAGATTATAATCCGATGGACATCATTACTTAATTGGATTATCGATGAAGTTAAGTTCTTTGTAATTGAAAAAGAGAGACCTTCACAGAAACACAAATTAAAGGTTCATACCGCTCTCCTTTGTCTTCAAATGATAAATTAGCAATTTTAATTAAAATCGAAACTGCCTTTAAAAGCATATTTTCCATTGAGTCCTTACATTCGTTCATTTCGAAATGGCGAAAACAGACATATGTTCAGTTTGTTCTGATAAATGTTGTTACGGATTGTATATTTTTTAGGTTTGGCCTCTCTCACACACACAGAAAGTAAAAACTCTGATATTTGTCAAGTTTCTTCTCGGCGAGTTAGTTCTAACGAGTACCCACAAAACTATTCTATTTTTTTAACAGAAATAAATAAAAATAATGCATACTCCTAAACGTCATTTTTTACCATATAAAAGTTGGTTTTAAATAAATTGAAATCTAGACATTTTCGTGCTTCTAGTCTGTCTACCTACGATTTTTCCATTCTTTACACTACACTTCCTCATAATCTTATAAAAGAAAAGCTTAATGATTTAATTGAATGGGCTTTTCACAGAGAAGATTCTCTCTATCTTGCATGTAATGTCAGAAATGCATTTTCAACTTCTAAAGAGCATAAGAATTATACACTTTGGTCATGTCAGAAAGTGTGTGATGCCCTCACCTTTCTACTTGACAATATTTATATTAGATTGAGTACTAAGTTATTTAGACAAATTGTGGGTATTCCGATGGGTACTAATTGCGCACCTCTTGTGGCTGATCTGTTCTTGTATTGTTATGAAAGAGACTTCAATTGCGCACCTCTTGTGGCTGATCTGTTCTTGTATTGTTATGAAAGAGACTTCATTTTGTCACTTTCCATTGATAACCAATCTGAAATTATTGAAGCTTTTAGCTCTACTTCTAGATATTTAGATGATTTATTAAATATTGATAATACCTATTTTGATGGTTTGATCAGTCAGATTTACCCCCTAGAACTTCAGTTAAATAAAGCAAATTCTTCTGATACCGAGGCCCCGTTTTTGGATTTACATCTATCTATTGTAGATGGATTTGTTTCGTGCAAAATTTATGATAAACGCGATGACTTTGATTTTGAGATTGTAAATTTTCCTTTTTTGGTTGGTGATGTTCCTCGTGCGCCATCCTATGGCGTTTATATTTCGCAATTAATTCGATTTGCTAGAATGTGTAGTCATGTAAATGACTTCAACACTCGTAATAAATTATTAACGGCTAAACTCCTTAATCAGGGTTATCGGTACCATAAACTACGCAAAGCCTTTTCAAAATTTTATAGACGCCATTCTGATTTAATTTCAAAATTCAATATTGGACTTAAATCTCTTCTGCAACAAGGTCTATCGGAACCCGAATTTTATGGTGACTTAGTATATAAATTCAGAAAAATATATAACCGCAATGACTTCAGCACCCAATTTCGTAAAATCATTCTTCGATATAAAAAGATTGGGTACAACATGGATATTATACGACAGACTGCGTGCATGGTAGTTAACCCAATCACGGTTGGCAACTTTGCTTCCCTCTTTAATTTCACGCCGGTTGGTCAGGCCTCAGATTCTATGACGGCTCCAACGTAAAGGCTTATTGAGAATTATAGAGATGATGTTGGTTGGTGCCTGATGCTCTGTCTCTGGTCGGGCTCATCGGAGTCTAACTGTTGGTTTTCTTTTGCTCCAGCATTTCAGTGGTTTCTTGCTGTCGAGTCCTCACCGTTGTCTCACCTCTGTGGTTCCTTGACTTTTGTGTTCACGGAGATGTTGCACTGATGAGTTAGGAGGCCTTTATGCGGACTGAACAAATTATTTGTCTAAATCGCGACGGAAGTAAGGGCGAGGATTGTGGCCACGTAAAATCGATTTAAGCCCCCCAGTGGAAATCTTCCACTGACCGTTCCAAGGCGGCTCTTCTGTGGCGATTTATTTATGTTGTTGTTTGTTACTTACTGTGTGTATCACTTGTGTCTTTTAATTTTGGATGGCCATATGGCCATTTTGTGGGAAAGTAACTATCCTTATGGCCTTCCTTTGTTTAGGTTTCCATTATGGTCTGGTCGCTTAATGTTTGTATTTCTTTCCCTTTGGTGTCTTTTATGGGTGGAGTAAGTTAATGTATCAATTCCTGATCTTTGTTTTACTTCTACTTTATGGTTTTATGTTTTTGCGATGCAAGTGCTCTTTAGCATTCACTAATTAAGGCGGTTCTAACGAGTACCCTTAACTTCGCGAATTGTATATTTCGAGAAGTTAGTCTCTCTGTCCCGTCCTCGTATTTCACTCGTTTTATATAGTTGCGCATGTTTAATTCTCTCTCTCTCTCTCTCTCTCTCTCTCTCTCTCTCTCTCTCTCTCTCCGACTATACTATCTGTCTCGCCCCCGCCCATCGGGCTTGGGAAAATAGTTTGAGCTGCATGAACTGAAACCATTATAAACTACTCACTGAGGCTGTTTTAAAGAGTACACACAACATCTCGGATAAGAAGAAAAAATGTTTACATATCTATGTCTGTCTGTCTGTCTGTCTCTCTCTCTCTCTCTCTCTCTCTCTCTCTCTCTCTCTCTCTCTCTGTATCCCTCGTTGTTTGACATGTAAGCCCAAAACAATCTCTCTCTCTCTCTCTCTCTCTCTCTCTCTCTCTCTCTCTCCCTCTCTCTCTCCCTCTCCCTCTCTCTCTCTCTCTCTCTCTCCAACTATACTATCTGTCTCGCCCCCGCCCATCGGAGGTTGGAAAAATAAGATTAAGCAGTTTTAACGAGTACACACAACAGCTTGGGTAAGAAGAAAAATAATGTATACATATCTATGTCTGTCTGTCTGTCTGTCAGTCTCTCCGACTATACTATCTGTCTCGTCCCCGCCCATCGGGGCTTGGAAAAATAGATTGAGCTGCATGATGCTTCCACCTAGAACTGAAACTATTATAAACTACTCACTGAGGTTGCTTTAACGAGTACACACAGCATCTCGGATTAGAAGAAAAAAATGTATACATATCTATGACTGTCTGTCTGTTACGAGTACACACAGCATCTCGGATAAGAAGAAAAAAATGTATACATATCTATGACTGTCTGTCTGTTAAACGAGTACCCTTAACTTCGCGAATTGTATATTTCGATAAGTTAGTCTCTCTGTCCCGTCCTCGTATTTCACTCGTTTTATATAGTTGCGCATGTTTAATTCTCTCTCCTTATTTGACATGTAATCCCAAAACAATCTCTCTCTCCAACTATACTATCCGTCTCGCCCCCGCCCATCGGGGCTTGGAAAAAAAGATTGAGCGGTTTTAGCGAGTACACACAACAGCTTGGATAAGAAGAAAAATATTGTATACATATGTATGCCTGTCTGTCTGTCTGTCTGTCTGTCTCTCTCTCTCTCTCTCTCTCTCTCTCTCTCTCTCTCTCTCTCTCTCTCTCAGAACAGCTTTCATTTTTGTTTTGTTATGGTTTTCTTTATTTTTCTTTCTCTTCATCACGAAAACACACCTATATAATTCTGACCCCCTTGAACCCCACTTTTATATTGTAAAACTGAGGTCATTTTTCTTATTTCTGCTCCAAAATATAGATTGTGGGTACTCGTGAGAACCGCCTCGATGAGGCAGTTCTAACGAGTATCCACTGTCTATATTTTGAGCAGGGCTAAGATTTTGAGCAAAAATAAGAAAAGAATCACAATTTTTCAAAATGATTTCTTATAGTAAATCAGAATTATATTGCATAGGCGGGGGTTAAAGTAAGATAGTCATTAATGTCAACAACTTAACCCCGGGCTTCTCCAGACTTTCGAATGAGTCTTTAAATCGAGGTCCCGTCTCCGTATGACCTTAGATGTTGGTGAGACGTAATTGGGTGCTGAAGTCATTGCGATTATATATTTTTCTGAATTTATATACTAAGTCACCATAAAATTCGGGTTCCGATAGACCTTGTTCCAGAAGAGATTTAAGTCCAATATTGAATTTTGAAATTAAATCAGAAAGGCGTCTATAAAATTTTGAAAATGCTTTGCGTTATTTATGGTACCGATAACCCTGATTAAGGAGTTTAGCCGTTAATAATTTATTACGAGTGTTGAAGTCAGTTACATGACTACACACTCTAGCAAATCGAATTAACTGCGAAATATAAACGCCATAGGATGGCGCACGAGGAACATCACCATCCAAAAAAGGAAAAATTTACAATCTCAAAATCAAAGTCATCGCGTTTATCATAAATTTTGCACGAAACAAACCCATCTACAATAGATAGATCTGAAATCTGTTTTATGCCCCCAGAACGTTTAAGGCGCAGATTAGCCTGCGCATCATCGCAAACTGATCAGCACATTTCTTGTTGGCTGCTTTGATGGTATAACGTCTAATGATATTATTATTTTTACAACCATTAAATACAGCAGCATGTGTAACTGACCATATGCTCCCTGTCAGCAGGGAAATTAACAGGTCATTGACAAGTCACAACATGCCACTTATCATTCATGAACTCCCTGTTTTCTAGCTATTTTAGAATTATCGGCTACTTATGCATAATAATTCCTAGAACATAAGACTTCAAAGGAAAACATTCAGGTTGAAAAGACACCCCTTATAAATAAGTAAAATAATTAAACAACTGATTTCTTGAGTAGGGATCTTATCTAGCTCATCTCATAGAATCACTTAGAAATTCCTATTGGATATTGACTGAGGCCCGACGTACATAAAACACTTAAGTTATCACGATATTCATACGGATATTATAATTAAGTGCTGCTTAAAGATCGGCATAGTTAGCTTTAATCGTGTAATCGTGTTGCCATTTAGTGACAGTGTGATAGTGCTACTGACAATATGAGGAAAAGAAATCCGAGAAAGGTTCAATTCCCTTGTGGTTCGTGTAAGGCTGCATGCCAGATAACTTCCAGATCCCTTCTTCGTGAAGTAAGTTCACGTTATTTATTTATTTATTATTTTTATAATTATCATTATTTTTATTATAATATCCTATATAAGCCATTAGATATCCTATTTGTATAAGGTTTCTCAAATAATATTGAGCGAAAACTCAGATCAGCAGCACATCCACGCAGTCTGATCATAGCCTTCATTGTGCGCCTGACGGATAAGGCCTAAAAATGGCTGTGTTTCCGCTAACCGACCCTGATTTTTGTGCCGACACTGCAATTTTTGTGGCCATCCAGAAAAAAATAAAACGATTTTCTTACCTACCGTCGGCCCCCGCCCATCGGGGCTTGCAGAAATAGATGGGCTGCATGATGCTTCCGCGCAGAGCTGAAATCCGACCGCACACGAGTACTGGTAAAGTAGAAGTAAAACAAAGATCAGGAATTGATACAAATAACTTACTCCATCCATAAAAGACACCAAAGGGAAAGAAATACAAACATTAAGCGACCAGACCATAATGGAAACCTAAACAAAGGAAGGCCATATGGACAGTTACTTTCCCACAAAATGGCCATATGGCCATCCAAAATTAAAAGACACAAGTGATACACACAGTAAGTAACAAACAACAACATAAATAAATCGCCACAGAAGAGCCGCCTTGGAACGGTCAGTGGAAGATTTCCACTGGGGGGCTTAAATCGATTTTACGTGGCCACAATCCTCGCCCTTACTTCCGTCGCGATTTAGACAAAAAAAATTTGTTCAGTCCGCATGATGGCCTCCTAACCGCTTAGAGGATTTAAATCTGCCCAGGCAAAGTGGTGCGAGTCGGATCGTCCATGCTTATAAACCCTATTGGTTTCATTGGGCGACAGGGCTTGAGATGTCATTTCATCTCAATGTCGGGTAAAAGTACCACAAAATTGGAAGCAACGTCTCCAAAATGACCTATACAGTGTTGACGGGTACGTTAAACCTCAAATCAACAACAAAAATCTTACCTACCGACCTTAATATTTTCTAGCAATTTTGATAAAATATCATAAAACTGTCAAAAAAGCAAAACTAATACTTAAAATCCTGTCCTTTTTGCTTCCTTGGTGCTCTAAACCTCATTATTTGAATGTTTTCTGGTAATATGGCTGGAAGTAAGCCCTTTTAAAGATTTTTGCTCTTTTTCCATCAAATAAAAAGTTGACCAAAAAAAAAGGTTTAAGCGACCTACCGACGCTATTTTTTTTCTTCGGCATGTTAGGGGAAACACAACTATTTTTTCAGGCCTAAAGACCAAATGTTTCGCCATGCGGACAGCGAGGGCACCGATTTGACTACGCGGATACGCAGGCTGATTTGAGTCTTTGCTGGCCTCACTTATAAATTGTAGAAACTGCTATGCCCTGGCTTAATTTTGCGATGTCTTATCGCCCTAACAACAGGCGGTCGGTTAACCTGCATCTAACGACACTGTAAAGAGCAGAATAAGGGGCTTGAAGAAATAGATGGGCTGCATAATGCTTCCACGCAGCGTAATGCTCAGATGTGAGCGAGTAGCAGTAATAGGAGGAAAAAAGAGAAAATCATGTTCAAACAGTCTACAGACGTTAAAAACGTCATATTCAAATAATGAGCCGCGGCATGTGATTTCTAGCTATGCGGCATTGGCGACTGTCAAAGGCTCAGAAGCTATGCAATCCATAGAGCCAAATTTGGAGTCCCAGATTACAATAAGTAGGTAAGGAGGCTGGTCTGAGTCATGCCGGCCTCGTTAGCTCAGTCGGATGCGCGTCCTACTGGTGATCAGGAGGGCGCGGGTTCGGTACATGCTGGGGTCGCCATGGATTTCACTGTGGGACCTAAATCGATTTTACACGGCTGCGATCCTTCCCCTTACTTCCGAAAACTGTCCCCTAAACAAGACTATTATATATAAAAAGAAACACCTTTAGCACATACTGTTAACAGTCCATGTGCTAACGCTATTCACGTTTTACCTATTTTACATATATATTATATATATCGAGCCGCCCCACCCCCACTAACCCCGTAAGAAAAAATTACAAAAGTAAAACCTACTTGGCCTTTCTTTCTTTTCTTCCAATTTCGTCTTAACCCCAGGAGGGGACACAGACGGTGTATATTATAGATACTCCAGTTTTCCATCACGCGAACAAGTCCGTGAAATTAACACCCGCCTGAACCCCTCTTAACACAAAGAGAAATTGGGTGTTACGGGGGAAAACATTATTTTTTCTTATTTCTGTTCGAAGACATAGGTTGTGGGCACTCGTTAGAACCGCCTCAATTGGGAAGTCCTAACGAGCACACACAACCTATGTTTGCAGTAAAAATAAGAAAAATATCACGGACTTTCATCAGAAAAGTAGCAATTTTGAAGATGTGAAACAATGCACTGTGTCGCAAGGGTGTCTTGTCATAATGGTAGGATGAAAGCCTACACAGTAATCATGTAATTGCGGCAAGGTTCTTTAACCCGCACAGGAGATTGCTCTCCCTGCCCGGAGGGGGGGGGGGGGGTGGGCTTTAGTTAAAGTCATGATCCGAAGGATGGCGCGCACTTCATAAAAGTCATCCTTGAAAATGATACCAATGGAGCATGTTCGGACACAGAAATTATCACGGCCGTTTGTTTGCTGATGATTGTGTCCTGTATAGGAACATATATTCTCCTTCTGACTGTCTTATTTTACAAGATGACCTGGATCAACTTGCACAGTGGGAGGCCGTTTGGCAAATGAAGTTCAATGTGGCCAAATGTCACTCAATGAGGGTGTCACGACACCCTCCGGACAAGCAAATTAAGTTTGACTATACTCTTCACCAGCAAATTTTGGAGCATGTTCAATCCGCCAAATATCTTGGTATCACCATCACTGACGATCTTGATTGGGGTCAACATATCTCAGAGATTACATCTAAAGCAACTGGGACTTTAGGATTTCTTAGACGGAACTTGGCTTTTGCACCTAGGCAGACAAAGGATGTTGTATATAAAACATTGGTTCGCCCTCAACTTGAATATGCATCACCCATTTGGCATCCCTATGTTAAAACTCAGACTCAGCAGGTAGAGAAGGTGCAGAGGACAGCTGCTCGATGGACCTGTAGGCGATGGCGAAATAGAAGTAGCGTCGGTGACATGCTTAATGAGCTAGAGTGGCCGTTCCTGGAGGCCTGTCGTGAGCAGTCCTCTTTAACCTTCTTCTACAAGATACACTCTAATTCAGTGTCTATTGATAAAGATAGGTACTTGACTCCTGTAACAGTGTCGACCCAAACAAGGGCATCAAAAGTAAACGACTCACAATATCGTAGATACCAGTCCTATAGTGATGCCCTTAAGAACTCGTTCTTTCCTAGAACTATTCCACAATGGAATAGTCTTCCCTCCTCTGCGGTGAATGCCAAGTCCGCAGAAGAGTTCAAAGCCCGCACAGTGTAAGATTGGGACTCAGAGATATGCGTTTTAGGATACCTCTGTTATGCAGATTGTAAATAGTTTTAAGGACGCATCCAGTGCCTCTCTCTTTTTTTTCAGCTAAATTCTAAATTTAGCCACCCAATCAACTTAGGTAATGGCCAGATATGACCGACTCAGTATAAGAAGATAGATAGCTAGATAGGATCGACCGGGGGGGGGGGGGGGGGTGCTCCGGCATCAGAGGCAAGTGCAATAACCACTGAGGTATCGACATCACGCTCCTCTACAATGAAATGCGTTCCATGGGGAACAAGACAATTCATCGACAAGACAATTCATCGACACGGTTTTTGGAGACAATTCATCGACACAAATGAAGACAACTCATCGACACTTTTTGAAGACAATTCATCGACACATTATTATGTTGAAATTATACACAAAATGATAAAATGAAGACACTGTTTTGAAAACAAAATGATCTTTTATTACGTTTATATTCAAAATAACGAATTTAGAAACAATCAATTCAATATTTTGGCTTATTGACCCTTTTAACCGCATAAAAGAAAATGTATACGGAACTTGGTCAAATATTTTTCAAAACTTTCATAATCAAAATAAAACAGATGGCAAGTGAAGCTTGATTGTGAGTTACATATATGTTTGCATTTTTTTCCCTAAATTTTCAGCATTAAATAAGATTCTGCTCAAATCAAAACGATTCTAACGATAACGCCTAACGTTTATAGGCAGAAATATGAAACGTAAACATAATCCCATTTAACCCATTTAGTACCATATACCCCAAAACGGGTACCCTGGCAAACAGTGTAGGCTCAGCTCAGACGCCACAGAACATGGCGTCTGACCAGGGCCTACACTGTTTGCAAAATGTTCAGCTATTTTCCAAAACAAATTTAGTTGAAAACACAACCTGACAACCCTACATTTTTAAATGGACTCATGCTATATATAAGGAGGAGGATTCCATTTGGTACAAAAATGGTTAAACTGAACTTTTACCCCTAAAGTGGGATTAATCAAGGTCCATCACATGGGCTTATTATCTAGATGATAATTCACCAACACGGTTTATATCTCATGATCAGAATTAGGTATCTAAATGCGAATTGTACAAATCTCGAGGCTAAATTATCCTTCAACTCCAGTGGTCGCATATCAATTCTGCCACTACATAGTAATCAGCATACCAAAAGCTACATGCTATCCTCAGTTACTTTGAGACAGCTCCCCGACAGTCACTGTTTTGCGACATCAAATCAGACGAGGCAAACTTTTGCGGTTAAAATGGTCAATAAGCCAAAATATTGAATTATTTTTTTTTTAATTCGTAATTTTGATCATAAACGTGATAATAGATAATAAACATTGTCTTCATTTTATCAGCTTGTGTATAATTTCAACATAATAATGTGTCGATGAATTGTCTTCAAAAAGTGTCGATGAGTTGTCTTCAATTGTGTCGATGAATTGTCTCCAAAAACCGTGTCGATGAATTGTCTTGTCGATGAATTGACTCGATTCCGTTCCATGCATCTTTACATCCCTTTGCGCCATTTTACGTCTCTTTACGCCACTTTTCGCCCCTTTACGCCATTTTACGCTACTTTACTGTATTTAGGCAGACTCCATATATAAGGCATTGAGGTGTAATATATGTAAAGCGTGTTCAGTAACTCGGTAAGGCAAATTAAATATTCAACGACCCTCGTATTACTAGTTTTGTTTGCTTGTTTGAATTTTGGTTTTACGCCCGTCAACACTATTTAGGCTAGTTTGGAGACGTATCCCCTAATTGTGGGGGACTTTACCCGACATTGACATAAAATGACATCTCAAGCCCGGTCGCCCAAAGAAACCGCTAGTGTTTATAACAAGGGATGGACAAACTCTCATCACTTTGCCTAGGCAGGTTAAGACCTATGAGGTTTACCAGTACTCATGTTCGGTCGGTTTCAGCAGAGTCTGCGCGGAAGCATCATGCAGACCAATTTATTTCTACAAATCTCAGTGGGCGAGGAAGCTTTTCTGTAGTGATTTAAAACAAAGATACACAATAGACAATTAACATAATTTGCACATATTGCTTTGGGCATATAAAGATAATATAAAGGTAACATAAACCATATGTACATTTTCAAGGAAATAGAGATGGTTGGTCTAAAACCTAAAAGTGAGTGATTGACACACACAATGAAAAAAAAAACTGCCGTTATGTGCAAATTAACATTCTTTGACGGACAGTATTCATGGTTGTGTGCTAGGGTGGTTGTTTGAGGCAAAGTTGACGTGTTTCTTGCGTCACTGGGGCGTTCAACTGATATTTGCTTACAGTTGGGCAAGGCTTGCTGTCCTTGCAACAGGCTAGATTAAAGGGGGGGGGGGGGTGTTGTTATTCTGTTTCTATTTTCAGTTTTATTCAATTCGTTTTCCTCTTTCTCCTCTGTTCCTCACTTTTATCCTCTCTACTATCTCTTCTATCTCTTTTCTCCCCCTCTCTGGGAGACTACACAAAATGACCCACAGCGATTGACGTGTCGTAAAACCAAAACAATCAATCAATCATGGTTACGTGAACATATAGCTCAGTCAAATATCGGCATTGGGCATACTCGTATTTAATCCTCTTGTGTTTGTGCAAGATGACAGTCAAGGCATTGTTTTGTCATCAAAAGCAAATTGTGTTCAAGTTATTTGTTTTTATAGACTTGTCAAAAAACATCGTTAAGAAAGAATGCTGCCGGCCCCGTCAGATATCGAATCCGCGACCCCCTGATCACCTTACAAACGTGCATTTGACTAAGTTACCGAAGTTGCCATGACAACACACAATTTGAAAACAATGAGCCAATTTCCATTAGTATTTGTTAGCGGGAAAGAGAATCCTTTTGTTTTCACTGTTTGCTCCGTACTTTTGACTCAGGATTAACCCTTATCTTGCTGAATATTCATTTAAGCCACACCCATTTTTGTCCATCAACCAATTAAATTACTTGATGTAATTTATTGCTACAGATTCATAAACTGAATGCCAAACAGTTTAGATCCTGATCAGATGGCTTCTTCAGAAGCCATCTGATCTGGATCTACACTGTTTGTAAAGATAGGGTTGTCGTGAACAGCTAGATAAGGGGTTAAGGTTGACTATATTCAGCCTTGCCACCTTTTGATCTGGTGTCAAAGCTCTGGAAGGCGTCTTGCTAACTGTTTTCTCATAGGAAACTTATCCCCGCATTATAAGAACCGGTGCTGCATAAGTACTTTCATATTATTAATTCCGCACACACTAGTATAACAAGAGCTCCGCAAGCGGGGCATAATACGCCCGTGGCAATTAGTAAGATGGAGCATATATAAACTGACTGTTGTACAAGTTTGGGTTTGTGGAACGTAACCAAGGAACAATATGTGCTCCATATATTCTTACCTGGCACTATTAATAACCCTAAATGGCTCAAAATACCTGTCTCCAACAAATTTTCATGGTCGGTAATAATGGACCATAACCTCAAAATACTAAAGGCATAGCACTGGCAATAAATGGTGGACTGTAACCTTGAACAAACATGCGCTGCTCCACATCATAGTCTCACTTTTCATATAGTTTCAGCTTCATCAGATGTAAAATGTGGGAGGCATTATCCAGAAACAAATATGCTTAGAAAATCTGTGAAAGGGGAATAACTGGTAATATCTGGCGGACTGTAACCTAAAACTACGCACAGTTCCACATCATTGTCTTACAATATGTAAAGTTTCAACTTCATCAGATGTAAAATGTAAGATGAGTTATCCGGAAAAGTAATGTTTAGAAAAATATATTAAAGGGGTATAACTCTGGTAATATTTGGCAGACTGTAACCTCAAAATAATATGCACTGTTCCATATCATGGTGTTACTGTTTGTAAAGTTTCAACATAATCGGATCTAAAATGTCGTCGGAGTTATCCGACAACAAAATGTTACCAGAATTTTTCAAAGGGGCATAACTCTATTATTATTTGGTGGACCATAACCTTGATTAACTCTTTTAGTACCAAATTGAATCCTCCCCCTTATATATAGCAGATTAAGAGGTGCCAGGCTGTGTATTCTTCAAAATCTATTTGGAAACTGGCTGAAAGTTTGTCTAACAGTGCACGCCCAGATCAGACGCCGCATTCTGTTGCGTGTGATCTGGGCCTGCACTGTTTGCCAACTACCCAGTTTGGGGTTTCCGGTACAAAAATTACCATCGGAAGAGATGGCAAATCCCCCGACCAAAAGCCAATATGGCCTTCAGAAGATTGTTCACCAATAGAAAGTGCACAAGAATTAAACCAGCAATATATCACAAAAGTATTGCAGTTATGACCATCACAAGATTATACTGTCGGGGGAGATAACTAAAAAAACAGGGCACTCAGAATCGTGGTTCTTGCGCATGACATGCCTGCTTAAGGAGGGTGGGGAGTAATTCATTTGTCTTTAGATTTTTTTTTATTTGCTTATATTTTGTAGCTTGGAATCTCTGCATTCGTTTGCCGGTATAAAAATATAGGCATAACATGCTTTTTTCGAGCTTTTTAGCCTTATAGAGGGGTACAGTTTTCGAAATTATCGAATGTTTCAATAATTATCCCAGTCATTGACAAAGTGTCGATAACAATTGTTTAAAACAATATTTCCAAGTTTGGTTAAACAAACACAATGCAGGATAATGTCATGTTTGCGTACCTATGTGTGAAAGACAAACTCTTTCACAGATTTTTGTCGAAACAGCTATTTACAAATGTCCTTTTCTGCATGTTTTTGCTGTTTTGCGATGCAATTTTCGCTATATTTGATAAAATAATGCATTTTTCGTCTTTAGATTTTTCTTATTTTCACATATATTGTGTAATAATATTAGATACACGAAATAGGCGTGAAATTTGACCATGTCACCAGGCATCTGAGAGAAATATTGCAGAAAAAATTACCCCACCCCCCAATAAAAAAGGCTAAAAAAGCATTAAGATATTGTTTAAATGACAAGAACAAGGATAATTCAGGATTAAGTCAGGTTAAGTCACGTGATTGTCAGTTCAAACCAAACGAATTGTGATGTGATAAAAATGTGAAATTTTAAATGGAAATCAGGAACAAAGGATATTGAAATCAATATGTAAGTGACAATTATTAATTGGACTACCAGAAGATGATATTTTTGAGTTTCTGACATTATCGCATATTATTTATTTTGATGATTCTTCGGTGGACGATAATGACTGAAAGGCGGGAAAACAAATTACCGTATTGACTCTTAGGTGTTGGATGACATAACATATAGTATAGTATAACACTTAGTATGCGGGGCCATAGAAGCAAGGGTAGGAAACGCAATAAATCCTCGCCTTTACTACAATCTTCCCCTAAAAAGACCAAGCCAGTCAACAAATGTCAAACTGAGGTAACGGCCGAGGAACCAACTGAACTAGCCGAACACGATACGTCAAATGAGTCACTGTCACTTCTTAAAACTCCAGTTAGCATCAAACCCACTGATTCCACTTGCATGAATACGCCACTAAGTCCTATAATGCAAGACCCAGAGCTAACACTCCAGAGTGATGACCCATCGGGTGTAGCTGCCGAGGCAGCTGCTACTCAGCTACCGCCTCCACCGCCGTCGATGATGAACCCAATGATGTTCAGTGATCAATATACTTTGTCAAATCAAATGTTCACCCAGTTTCAACAACCGGTTATGCCAGCATTATCAGATCAGGACATTGCTAGAATAGCGCTTGCTGTTAAATCCATGCTGAATGATGAGATAAGTCAGCTTGTCCAGGCCAAGGTTAATTCAGCAACAGCATCTATAAGGTCTGAACTAGACGACCTGAAACAGAAGTACAGCTCACTTAAAGAAGAATATGATGCATTAAACAGAAAACAAGACGACACAGAACAATATTCAAGAAGGATGTGTCTGCGATTAGCTGGTATATCAGAAACACAGAACGAAGATGTTACCAAGGTTGTACTGGACTTTGCCAAGCGAGTAAACGCAAACATCAGCCCCAGCGATATTGATCGCGCGCATCGTGTGGGCAGGTATAACGGAGGGGATGTGGAAAGTGTTACGAGACGTCGTGGTGCGGGTCATCCCGAACCGCGTGAAATAATAATTAAATTTACTAATAGTGTCGCCAGACTAAATTTTCTGCGGGGGCGTGCAAAATTGCGAAATGACAATGTGAGGAATATCTTCATCAACGAGGACCTAACACCTTTCAGAAAAATGTTAGCATATGAATGCAGACGAGTTAAAAGAACAAGCTCTACAATCAAGAAAACATGGGTCTATGCGGGATACCCTCACGTACTTGATACATCTGGGAACAAAATAAAAATTACATGTATGTCTGACTTACAGAGATTTGAGGTGAGAGAAACTGGTAGGCCAGGAAGTGCTTAAGCTATGGTCACGAGATTGGTTTGTACTCTGATGTAAGGACGGGGTCCGGTTATTTCGCGATTACCACGAAACGGCCTGACCCCCTCCGTACATCTTGACAATGCTTCCTGTGATGATTTTTAGTCTCATTACAGACCTCGTCCCAGTGCGACGTCTGTGCAGCGTCGTATCGGCGTTGATGCGACGTCACGACGTTGCATCGACGTAGATGTGACGTTGCACACGCGTTGGGTGCCTGCTGGGGTATCAGTCTCATTCTCTCTTAGAATTTTAGATACTTTATGGTATATTTGTTGAGTGCATCATAATTAACAGTTATATTCGACCTTGGATTCACATGTGTATCAAATGTTTGCATTCACCCAAGTGACCTATGTGTACGTGTAGTACACTCAGGATACAATAGACCTCTAGAATGTATATTCACAGTAAGATGGTGTAACTGAACATAGAGGCTCCATGCTTGCAACGGTACTTATGATAAGCTTATGATGTATATGTGTGTGTGCTTAGCCAGAAAAGTACCTTTACCAAACAGTGTAGGCCCGGATCAGACGCCACGTGGTGGGGCGTCTGATCCGGGCATGCACTGTTTGCCCATGATGGTCCCAAAAAGGGCGCCAGTCAAACATGTACATGGGTCAAGTAGCACTAAACAAACGCTGGCCTCGGTTCTGGCGTGTACACTGGGTTTGTGTGTTTAAGAAGAAATAGGATAAGATATCCAAACATCCTAATTTCCTATCAGGAAACATCCATTCTTGCGATGGATAAACTTTCGCCCTATTTCAACAGGCGTGATTTCGAAATGTTTTCGTTTGTATTAAGGTTATAAGTAACCGTCGGCGCTTGGGTCATTCTTGTTACTACACAAGGCTTTCTACAAAGCATCGAGCCAAACATTGATCATTGATGAAGTTCAACCAGTTGGCACGTGGTGCGACTGGGCTGTGTGGCCCGACCGGACCTTTATGTCTGTGTTCACCATGACGATTTATTGTGCATCAGTAGTATTTTAATCGTATTGCCGTATATGGTTGGCGTATTTTATATCGTTTTATCATATGACGTCGCGGCTGAGAGTGTAATAACGTCATTTGTCACATGGCGTTGATTTGCAGTCGATAACGTCGCGTTATAAATGACGTATAAATGACGTATGACTACAGTGTAATAACACTTTGGCGGGAGAAAGTAACGTCATGATGACGTCCATGTCAATCATGCACTTTCTGTTGAAATACTGTGAACTTTAAAGGCAAAAAGTCGTTTTTAAAATGGTCATGAGATGGACGAAGTCTTGCACTCGTGGTCGTTTTGTATGGGGTTTATGAAACTCGCCGAAGGCTCGTTTCATAAATTTCATATGGAATGGCCACTCGTGTGAGATCCTCTGTTCATCACCTGACGTCGTTGATAAGCAGTGAAAAAAGCCATGTGATAAATATCGTGTAATAACACTTTGGTGGGAGCAGGTGGCGTCGTGACGACGTCCATGTCGGCCGTGCGCTTTCTGTTGGATGGTTGTCGGCTTTAGAAGCGAGAAAATTCCATTTGAGGTGGTAATATGATAAACAGAATCTTACACCCGTGGTCGTTTTATATGAGAATTATGGAGCTCGCCGAAGGCTCGTCTTCATATGGAACGGCCACTCGTGTGGGATCCTCTGTTTGTCGCATGACGTCGCTGATATACAGTGGATAGCGCCATGTGATGGATGTCGTACGACCGCACGTGTAATAACACTTTTGACATGGCCGTGTGATGGACAGATTCTTGCACTCGTGGTCGTTTCATGTGAAACTTATGAAACTGGCCGAAGGCTCGTTTCATGAGTTTCAAATGAAATGGCCATTGGTGTGGGATCCCCTATTTAATAGATTCCTTAATCCACTAATGGATTAAATATGCAAATTCACAACGTCCTCAGCGACGTCGCATTTACTTATGTTGGAATGCTGAAATTTTTGCATGCATATTGTGGGCGTAAGGTGCGTTTTATAAACAGCATCTTGCATCCGTGCTATGTTTTCGCTGTGCTTATTGAACTCGTGGAGGAAAGAGGCATAGAGTGCTCGCCAAAGCCTAGCTTTTTATCCCTCTTCCTCAACTCGTTGAGGGAATTAATAATGCATGGGCACTCATGTAAGATCGTCCATATATTTAATAGTCTTTTTTGTTTAAATTAAGTTATTTTTATCTGAGCTCGCTTAAATGCAATATCACTGCACCAACACTAAGGTATATCGTGATTTTGACCCCGTCGAACCCCACTATCGTGTATCAGGGCTGGGGTTGTGGGGGGTGGATAGTACCGTTCTTGTTCCCGACTCGGGGCACAGGCTGTGGGTACTCGTCAGAACTGACTGGCGAGTGCACGCGATCTGTGTTTTGTGCGGTCGCGGAAAATGTCTCAGTTTTTGTCTTAGATTGTTCATTTTTGAACAATCATAGTTCTGATGTATTTGAGTTGGCATATGCTTTCATAATGACACTCAATAGCTTACCTGTTGCATTATCACGTGCAACATATGTAACTGTTAATGATTGTCTTCCTTGTAGTATCATATACGAGTATTGTTATGTCTTCGTAGCCCACTGACCTACGTGTAGTCTCTTCCACGACATGTGCGTGATCATCGTGACATAGTGACAGAATCATGTCAATGACAGTCGTATATTCTCAATTATAAAAAAAACACGCCGCTATCTTAATTTGTACAAGACAGGAAACATGAGCCGGTGCGGGATGGGGCCCGCAGTTGGCCCGGTGACGGCTCGAGCCAGCCTGCGCGACAATGCCAATAATAATAATAAAATAAATAAATAAAATATTTTGTAGCTAACACGGGAGACTAACAGGCGATGGCTTGGTCCAGCTGGCTTGATGCGCGACCTGGCCTAGGTCTTCACCGGAATCTCAGCTCTTATGGCGGGGTTTGTTTTGCCTCGGCTCATCGATTCCTGTTACGGTCCCACGGTTTAATTGTTCCCAACTATTTTGTACTTGAAAAAGCAGATGCAATTTTTTCGTGATGTATTATACTTTGTCTGACGCTCTGGCCTTGTGTTTCGTTTCGACAAGGCGGAGACAAAGAGTCACGATGATGTGAGACACACGTATAGACTAGTGCCAATAAATGGCCTTGCTCGTGAGTAAGACCATGACTTGAACTAGTCCCGAACTTATTTAAATTTCTTTTTTTACCGCGAGACATTAACTTCAATTTGAAGTGTCCTTACGAGGGCATTCCTATACAAATGCATTGATGATTTTTCAGCTGAGAGATGGTGGATCGGGACGTTTTTCTTATTTGTGCTCGGGGCACGGATTGCTGGGGCTCGGTGGAACCTGAGGCGGTTCTATCGAGTACCAGCGGTCTGTGCTTTTCGGGCGTGAATGGGAGGAATTATTAATACCCCCTCGAACCCCGGTCTTGCTATTTAAGGGTGGGATTTTCGGGTCATAACTATATAGGCATTTTGGTGATGCGTGTTTAATTTTTCTTCTCCATTTGCGAAGGACATGATGTTGTTCTGACAAAACCAAAGGTTTCTTAATTTGTTTTTCCTTATACAACGACTCTTATTAAATGCAACGAGTTTTACTATGCGTTTTAACCCATTTTGTACCAATTGGAATCTTCCTTCGTATATACTGCTTGAGTCCAGTTCAAGATATAGCGTTGAAGGTATTATCTTTCCTATTTAAAAATCAATACGTGTGTAAATTCGCTGAGCTTCCAGCAAACAGTGTAGGGCCCTGATCGGTCGCCACGTTCTGCGGAGTCTGACCTGGGCCTGCACTGTTTGCCAATTACCCGTTTCGGAGTTTCCGGTGCAAAAAGGGTTATAATAATATTATAAGAACTTCATGTACTTACATCTGTATCATGTAGTCCACTGTTGACTTTGACAAATATCTATCTTCATAGACACGCACGGTCTTATGGCTGACCTATTGATTTCACCGACCTTGACTCAAACACGGTAATCTCGTGCTACTGAAGAGCCGCGGCATGGAGAAAACTGCAAAACTTTACTAGCGGCCAGAGGTGCTTAGTCTTGGTCGGGTCTATGCGACCATATGAAGACTTTCGTGAATTTCTCTTTTACCTTGTTTAACGGTATAAATAGAAAATAGAAGACATTTTTTCTCTCTACTTCTTCGTTTGAAGTTACAACACGGATTGCCATGCCCCGGCTCAAAATTGTTCAACTGAATTGTGTTTATACTTGCTTAAATGATTCCAACCGCTATGGTTTCATTATTGTCAAGTATTGGGTAGAGAGATCTTATTTATTTCAGTGGGCGTATAGCGTTGGAACAACACCGATACAGCATTGATTAGACAGCGACGACGAATCGATGTTGGTTAGGTCTTGTCTCGACGCTGTATGACCGCTGTGACGGAACCGACCAAGCATGATTCTTTTCTCCGTTAACATATTTTTTTATGAAACTGTTTCAGATCTGTTATAGATAGTAAAGATCCAAATAGCAGAATGTTGACTTCTATTGCGAAAACACGCCTGTACAAAGACATTGCCATTAAGATGAAAAATTGTGATATTTTTTTTCCGCTCGGAGGGTGGATTGTTGGGGCCCGAGAGGGCCGCGGCTATGTCGAGTACCAGCGGTCTATGCTTTTGGTAAGATGCAGGCAAAATATTGTATACCCCTGTAAACCCCAGTTCTCCTACATGAGAGTGGGGTTTAAGGGGTCCAATATTATATAGGCGTGTTTTCGCGATGATTGATTAAAAAGCATTTGTCCTTTGTCCTGATTCATTGTGTTTTCACCGGTAACATTATGTTACATTTTGTACTTACTTTTGCTGTTTTTCACTTAACCATTACTTTGCTCCACGTGGAATTTTATTTCTTCTCATTTTTAATGACCATTAGTATTACCATGGACAGGATTCAAACTAAACCAGTGCTAGCCTCGTCCAAATTAACACGTTGGCTAATTGACTGTATTACCTGATTTCAACTAACAAAACGTTCAATCATGGACGACGCTGGTTATCCCAAATATGTGCCCGCATGTTGCTCGCACTAGCCGCATCCACACGACCTTCTCTTAGAATTGAATGAGTGATATTCAACTTTACAGGATGCGGATAGGCTTACATTACGTTCGCCACTGCAAAGTTAAAGGAATAAAACACATTACGTTTTTTGAATTACTGATAATTCTATCACTTTTACTACAACGATCAGGGGATATCGAACTCAACCCCGGCCCGAATTTATCTCAAACTGAAACTGACTCAATAGACATGGATGATGCATTACTATCAAAATACTTCTCTATAGTTCATTACAACATCCAAAGCATCACTAATAAAATTGATTTGATAGGAACTGAACTAAGAAATTTTTCTATCATCTGCTTAACAGAAACTTGGCTTAACCAAAATATACCCGACGACTCCATAAAACTAGATGGATTCAAACTTTATCGCCGTGACCGAGGTGGAGATAACCACGGAGGGGTATGCGTCTACATTAAGGACAACGTATTTTCCCGTCGTCGGAGCGATCTTGAATTACCGAATATTGAGTGCATCTGGGTCGAAGTCACAGTTCACCACAGAAAATTTCTTCTAGGAACTTTCTATAGACCCCCAAATTCCCCTTCCCAAATCATGTCTGCTATTGAAGATTCAATTAGTCTTGCCTTTGATAGTAATATAAAAGACGTATTTATTACAGGCGACCTCAATCTCGATACCCTAAAAAACGCAACCAACCAAAAAATTTCTGATATCTGTCAACAATTCAGCATAGACCAGATAATAGTGGAGCCAACCCATTTCACTGAGAACTCATCTTCTATTATAGATTTGGTCTTTACTTCCAATAAAAATAGTATACTTTTAAGCGGGGTAGGAGACCCATTTCTCTATCAAAATATTAGGTACCATTGTCCAGTCTATTTTGTATTAAACTTTCATAAAAATGTAGTTCCTGCCTTCTACAGGCATATACGGTTATTTGATCGCGGTGATTATGAATCTTTTACTCGTGATATTCGAGAAACTGACTGGGAAACACTTAAGAACATTGATATAGATATTTATGCATCTAATATAACAAGACGTATCTCAGAACTAGCTGACAAACACATCCCCAATAAAAGAGTTAAGATACGACAATCTGATCCTTCCTGGTTAACAAACGATGCTAAAAAATTAATTAGAAAACGCAAACGTTTATTCAAAAAATTTAAAAGAACAAATAACATAACAGACTTTGAAAGCTATAAACGCGTAAGAAATAATACTACAGCAGAAATTCGCAAGCTTAAACAACAACAAATAGACAAATTGGCGGCAAAACTTAATAATAACGATATAGGACCACGTGACTGGTGGAAGACTCTTAAGCAGTTTATAAAACCTGACCAATCATCCTCAGTCCCTCCGTTATACAAAGATGATACTGTCTACACAGAAGAGGTTGACAAGGCAAGGCTAATGAACGATTTCTTTGTAGGACAAACTGAGCTGGACGAAACAAATGCCACCTTATCATTTGACTTTCCCCCTCCTGGACATAGCTTGAGTTCTGTCTCTACTTCACCCTCCGAAGTTGAATCCGTTTTAAAATCCTTAAAATTAGGCAAGGCAACGGGCCCCGACTCTATAAACAACCGCGTATTGAAGGAACTAGCTCAACCTCTTTCTTTTCCTCTTAGTGATTTATTTAACTTCTCGTTAACCTCTGGCAAGGTACCTTTGATATGGAAGGAAGCAAATGTAACTCCTATTTTTAAAAAAGACGACCCCTCAGTTGTTTCCAATTATAGGCCTATATCTCTTCTCAGTGCTGTAGGCAAAGTCTTAGAAAAAATAGTTCATAAACATTTATTTAATTTCATCCGAGATAATGACATACTGACAACATTGCAGTCAGGATTTATTCCCGGTGACTCTACAGTCAATCAGCTTGTAGATATATATAACACTTTCTGTCAATCTCTTGACCAAGGCAAAGAAGTTCGCGCAGTGTTTTGCGATATAAGCAAGGCATTTGATAGAGTGTGGCACCGTGGCCTTCTCTATAAGCTCGAATCTACTGGGATATCTGGCTCTTTCCTGGCGTGGCTTAAGGACTATTTGGAAAACAGGAAACAGAGAGTAGTATTACCTGGATCTGCTTCTTCCTGGGCACCTCTTAAAGCAGGTGTACCGCAGGGATCTATTTTAGGACCTATACTTTTTCTTATCTTCATCAATGACATTGTAGACGATATTAACTCTTGTATACGGCTCTTCGCCGACGATACCAGCCTTTATATTATTGTAGACAACCCTATACATGCGGCTGATGAATTGAATGCAGACCTTGCCAAAATACATTCGTGGGCGACTAAATGGCTTGTATCTTTCAACCCAGCGAAATCTGACTCCATGGTATTATCACGGAAACATAATAAACCCCTTCATCCACCACTTAACATGAATCAACAATTAATTAATGATGTGGACTTCCACAAACACTTAGGTCTCACCTTCTCAAAGGACTGCTCCTGGCACGAACATATAGAACTTGTTAAAGCAAAAGCATGGTTTCGCATAAATATTATGCGTAGACTGAAATTCCAGCTTGATAGAAAGTCTCTTCAAACTATATTCATATCTTTTATAAGACCACTTTTAGAATACGCCAATGTTGTTTGGGATAACTGCACCCAGCAAGAGTCAAACGACTTGGAAAAAATCCAAAATGAAGCTGCTCGTATTGTCACGGGAGCAACTAAACTTGCATCAATCCAATCACTTCTATCGGACACAGGGTGGGAAAGTCTTGCATCGAGAAGAGAAAAACACAAACTCATCCTATACTATAAGATGGTTAACAATATTACCCCCGAATACCTCTCTTCACTTGTACCACCAACTGTAGGCAGTATATCTCGATATAATTTGCGTAATGAGACAAACCTTCAGACAATCCCTGCAAGATCCCAGCAGTACTATAATTCATTTCTTCCTTCATCCACGCGAATAATCTTTCGGAAGATATTAAGAACTCACCGTCTGCAGCAACTTTTAAAAATAAACTTAATAATAATATTAACAAGCCCCCACAATACTACCAATCTGGTTCACGACTAGGACAAATATATCATGCTCGAATACGACTGAACTGTAGCTCCTTAAGCCAACACCTTTTTCAGAAAAATATTATTGACAGTCCTTTATGCGAATGTGGCGCAGTTGAGGACACTTCACATTTTTTCTTTATATGCAACCGTTTTGGACAGATCAGGCAAGAGCTGCTAAATAGAGTCTCGATATATTGTCAACCAACAGTAAATATTTTCTTATATGGTAGCACTGACCTGTCAGACGACCAAAATAAAGATATCTTCTCAGCGGTGCAAGATTACATATTAAAATCTAAACGCTTTTGATTTAGTTCGATCGACTGTTTATACCCATGCATCAACTTTAAAAGTAATTACCTCTGACCACATGTGTTTATATGGTATAACTAAGATAAGGAAAATTTAGATACGCTACTTCCAAATGCGGGAACTCTTACACATATGTTGAACAGCATGAAATCCAGCTTTTTACAGGTTTTTTGTTGAATGTTGTCCATAACATAATGCCTTCTTAATTATTACAAAAAATGCAAGCATGTTCCACTCCCCGTGGAGCCCCTTCTAACTATCTGTTACATTTATGTTTAAACAGTTACAAAAGTGTGAGGAATTTCATAATTATTGAATGACAATTACAATAAGATTGTACATATAATAGTATTGCAAACACCTGGGATACAGATTCGAATAAGTCATTTGACTTTTTTCTGAATCCCATTTGTATAGTCATTGTACTGTAATCGTATTATATTCTGTTTTGTATACTTTTCATGTATTATGCAAATAAAATAAAGTTAAAATAAGGATTATACCTTTATTATTGCACATACTTTTGCTTCCTTAATGTGATATGAATCAAAGTTTTTCATTAGAATTGAAACACAATTTCATTTATAAGTTTTATGGTGTGACAAATGGATTTTTCTGGCCAAAAAATGCATGTTCTGATATAGCCATATTGTCGATTTGTTCATGTTTAAATGATATGAAGCCATTAACATTGTCGCAGACGTTCAAACAATATCAGATGTATGTTATTAATATACCTTGGAAACATTATTGTACATTTTTAGCTTTCTTTTCTGACAATTTATTACCCCACCCCCTAATGAAATGGGTTGAAATTGATAAAAAAAAAAAAAAAAAAAAAAAAAAAAATACAATAAGCTGATGCAAAAGAATATTAAAAATATATAAAAATGGGGTTCAAGGGGGTCAAAATTATATAGGCGTGTTTTCGTGATCCATGTCGTTGCACTCAAACAATTAAGGAAAAATCAAAGAAGAAAGACATCTTAAGCCATTTTATAAGTAGCAAACACGCATACAGAGAGAGAGAATGAGAGAGGGAGAGAGAGAGAGAGAGAGAGAGAGAGAGAGAGAGAGAGAGAGGAAGCAGAGGAAAGCAGAGAATGAATGGATGGAGATATGGGGGCGGGTACTTTGCACACCAGAGCTCAGGTGGACACTGCCCAACGGCAGCCATGTATTATAACATGATATGATTTTATTATACAAATTATAAAGTCTCCCAAACAAACCCCATACCCAAATGAGCACCCATGTGGACTGTATCTGAAATATTAGGTGTTTTATAAAGTAGAGAGATCGGGGCATGGACCAAATGGAGCCCTGGTTGGTGTCACTAAGTGCATCTTATCTTACTTATGGATTTTAATAAAGTAAAGGGGCGGGACATGGCCTGTGGCACCCCGGGGGACCTGCATGCTGGTGTCACTGATTGCGTGTTATCATAAGGAACAAGAATATATATGGTTTAGGGGTGGGGCTCTGAACAGTTTCTCAGATATATGGTCTTTTGTGAAGTCAAGGGGTGGAGCATGGCCCGGGCGCACACTGGGTGACCCCTAAGTTGGTGTCACTGAATGTGTCTTATCATAAGGAACAAGAATGTAAAAGGTTTAGGGGTAGGTATCTGTAAGGTTTCTGGAATATTTGGCTTTTTACTAAGAGGAGGGGGGTTGAGCATGGTCCCGGCACATCCCAGGGGACCCCAAATTTGGTGTCAATGAATGCAACTTATCATAAGGAATGAGAATATATATGGTTTAGGGGTGGGGATCTCAATGGTTTCTGAGATAAATGGCATTTTATGAAGTGGAAGGGGAGGGGCATGTCCCCGGCACATCCCGGGGGACCCACAGGTTGGTGTCACTAAATGTGTCTTATCATAAGGAACAAGAATATATATGGTTTAGGGGTGGGGATCTGAATGGTTTCTGAGAAAAAATGGCCTTTTATGAAGTGGAGGGGTCGGGGCATATCCCCGGCATCCCGGGGGACCTCCAGGTTGGTGTCATTTAATGCATCTTATTATAATGAACAAGAATATATATTGTTTAGGGGTGGGGATCTGTATGGTTTCTGAGATATATGGATTTTAATGAAGTAAAGGGGTGGGGCATGGCCCATGGCATCCTGGGTGGACCTGCATGCTGGTGTCACTGATGTCGTCTTATCATAAGGAACAAGAATATATATATGTTTTAGGGGTGGGGCTCTGAACAGTTTTCTAAGATATATGGTCTTTTGTGAAGTCAAGGGGTGAAGCAAGGCCCGGGAGCACACTGGGTGACCCCTAGGTTGGTGTCACTGAATGTGTCTTATCATAAGGAACAAGAATATATATGGTTTAGGGCAGGGGATCTGTAAGGTTTCTGGAATATTTGGCCTTTTATGAAGTGGAGGGGGTTGGGCATGGTCCCGGCACATCCCGGGGGACCCCCAGATTGGTGTCACTTAATGCATCTTAGCATAAGGAACAAGAATATATATAGTTTAGGGGTGGGGATCTGTACGGTTTCTGAGATATATGGCATTTTATGAAATAGAGGGGGCAGGGCATGCCCCCGGCACATCCCGGAGGACCCGCAGGTTGGTGTCACTTATTGTATCTTATCATAAGGAACAAGAATATATATGGTTAAGGGGTTGGGATCTGTAAGGTTTCTGAGATATAAGGAATTTTATGAAGTGGAGGGGGCGGGGCATGGCCCCGGCACAACCTAGGGGACCCCCAGGTTGACATAAAAGCATATGGCTGAGAGAAGTTTACACAAGGAACATGTTTATGTAAGTTTTGTCAAAAAATCTGCAATGACTTGGCAGCAAATGCCATTTTTCAGTTTTCCCCATTATAAGTCAATGGAAACTCTAAGTTGCCATAGCAACAAAACTAAAAGGCCAAATTTCATAAAAAACACAAAACCTGTTAAGGCAAATATGGTGAATATTTTCATAAAGTCTCAGCCTCCTAGAGCATATGGTTTCTGAGGAGATGATTTTTTAAGTATTTTTTTTTTGTCCATTTTTTGCATTTTGGTTTCCATGGTGACCAATAAAAATGAGCATAAGGCCTAATATCATACGGCAGATAGTAGATTACCTATGGAACATTTCTAAGAAAGTTTTGTCAAAATATCTGCAGAGGCTTGGCAGTAAATGCCATTTTTCTATTTTCCCCATTATAAGTCTATGGAAACTCTAAGTTGCCATAGCAACCAAACTAATCAGCCGATTTTCAGTAAAAACACAAACTTTCAATCCCCCTGCCCAAGGATGCTACAGATGAAATTTGGGCTGAATCGGCCAAGTGGCTTCAGAGGAGATTTCGTTTGAAAATGTTGACGAAGACGACGCAGACGACGCAGACGCAGACGACGACGGACAACTGCCTATCCTATAAGCTCCACTGGAGCCTTCGGCTCTGGTGAGCTAAAAATATCCCAATTTTTCATCTTATAATTTCATTCTTTTCGGTGATAAAGGTTACAATGTATTTGTATAGGCGTGTTTCCGTAATGGACTGAACTTTTAGCAAACCGTGGTGGCCCTGATATGACGCCTGCACTGTTTGCCAAGGTACCCCTATAGGGGGTTCTGGTACTGAATGGGTTAATAAAGTTATTGGGTGAGAAAAATAATCAGTAATTAGGTTAAGACCTCGACAAGGAGATCTCAAGCTCGATTCCTCATGCTCGACAAAGCCTCGAATGAGACTTGCCTGAGATTTCCTTGTCTTAGTCTCAACAATTGATTCTAGCAATCGCGAACAAATTTTCTGGTCCTTGTTTTTTTTTTAGTACAGTGAAACTTCGATAAATCGAACACGGATGGCTCGTTTACCATCGTTCGTGCGTCCCTTGAGAAAATTTTCCAAAGCTCCTGATATCCTTATATTTAGGATAAAATATGGAGTTTTACTTATGTTATCTTGAAAAGGTATACTGTGTGCACCCACTAGAATCGGCTCAAAAGAGGCGATTCTGATGAGTGTCAAAGGGGTGGAAAAAGAACATGACTCGACCGGGACTCGAACCCAGGGCCTCCCGCATACTGTGCGAACACTGTACCGACTGAAATACCGAGCCACACGGTCGACCTGTTACATTTTCCCCCTGCTTAATGAGGTTCGTCCCGAATCTCCCAAGTCCTATCCAGTCCGGCTGCAAGACTTATTTCCATACTATTTCATGCGCTCAGACGCGGTGCTGGACCCACACTGGCCACCAAATGTCACAGGGGTGGAAAAAGCAAATGACCAGGACTCGAACCCAGGGCCTCTCGCATACCGTGCGAACACTCTATCGACTATCGAGCCAAACGGTCGAAATGTTACATGAGTACACACAGCACACCTTTATCTTACTGAAGATCATGAAGATTATCTAAAGTGATACCCAGTATGCCTCAAGACCTAACACTATGAGTAAGCCCCAGTGGTTCGAACTACCCCTGTCTCATACGAAATTACATTGTCCCGAAGTTATTCGAGTTCTTGAAGTTCAACTCTACATGTCTTTTAAATATACTGCCCACTCTCCGGCCCCGCCCATAGGGGCTTAAAGAAATATATGGGCTGCATGATGCTTCCACGCAGAGCTGAATCCGGCCCGCACACTAGTACTGGTAAACCGCTTAGAGGATCTAAGCCTGTCCAGGAACCGCGGTGTGAGGCGGACCGTCCATGCTAATAAACCCTATTGGTTTCATTGGGCGACAGGGCTTGAGATGTCATTTCAGCTCAGTGTCGGGGAAAAGTCCCACAAAATTGGAAGCCACGTCTCCAAAATGACCTTTACAGTGTTGACGGGGACGTTAAACCTCAAATCAAACAAAAAAAAAAACTGCACACTCTCATCGGCGGTCGTCCAGCAATCATTTTAGTCTGATAACGCACTCAATTATAAGTCTGGCATTTATCTTAATTTGTTCTTCATCTCCGAAAATGCATAGATGTGCATAAAAAGTGAATACAAAATGCGTTCCTTTGACCGTATACAAAATGTATCGTCGGAATGATAGATAGGCGTCTGCGTTATGCAAATTAAAAGGTATTTTTTCGTCACGGTTTCGAGCATTCAATAAGGTATTAAAACAAAAACATATTCAGATACTGATCATAATTGTGGGCAAACCTATGGGATGGTGATATGCTAGAATTTTAAAGTAAGTTACTTTTGTCGCCGAAGCTTATTCGGGCCCCGGGATTATAAAATGTTGTTCAGGGTAACAACTGCTTGTAATAAACACCCCCCTGCAAACCCCACTTTATATTGAGAACAAAATGGGGTTTACACGGGACTACAGTGAAATTCCTAAATAAAGGCCACCTTTGGGACTGTTCAAAAGTGGTCTTTAAGACCACTTTTGAACAGTGGCCACCTTTGGGACTGTTCAAAAGTGGTCTTTAAGACCACTTTTGTAACAGTCCCAAAGGTGGTCTCTGACCAGAGGGCACTGCATGCAAAAGATACAAAAAAAAGAATAATTGGAACTTACTCACTACCGTTTTTAAAGTAGAATTAGACTTTATCTTTGGTGGTCTTAATTGAAGAATTTTACTGAACATTTTTTTCCTTATTTCTGCTCAGAAACATAGGCGGTGGGCTTTTGTTTGTTTGTTTGATTTAAGGTTTAACGTCCCGGTCCACACTATCTAGGTCATTTTGGAGACGCTGCTTCCAATTTTGGGGGACTTTTACCTGACACTGAGATGAAATGACATCCCCATGAAATCGATAGGGTTTATATGCATGGACGAGCCGACTCGCACCACTTTGCCTGGGCAGGCGTAGACCTTCAAAGCGGTTTACCAGTACTCGTGTGCGTTCGGTTTCAGCTCTTCATGGAAGCATCATTCATCTCAATCTATTTCTTCTAGTCCCGATGGGCTGGGGCTGCATAGGTTGTGGGTGCTCGTTAGAAACGCCTCAAAGAGATGGTTCTAAGGAGCAACCATAATTTACGTTTGGAGTAAAAATAACATCCTAAGATAAATATCACAAATTTTCGTCGGAATAGTAGCCGTTTTAGAGAAAAGAAGTGCACTATGCCAGACACATCACGAAAACATACCTATATGATTTTGACCCCTTTTAACCCCACTTTTATATGGCAAAACTGGGGTTTACAGGGGTAAGTCTTATTTTTCTTATTTCTGCTCTAAAATATAGATTGTGGGTACTCGTTTGAACCGCTTCGACTAGCCCCGATTGGCAGGTACCCACAACCTATATTTGGAGCAGAATAAAGAAAAATATCATATTGTTTTCATCTGAAAATGTTCGTTTTTTTCGGCGGTTAAGTTTACAATGTACAAGTACATGTACTACTAGCAGTAGCGAAGTTTAATACGTTCCAAATAAGCATGGGAAACACAACAGAATAAGAAATGTAGAGTGTACAAGTTTTTTCTGCAAATTCTGCTTTAGGATATGTATAAAGAATCTTATACACGAATGGTCATTCTCCGTATGAAATGTTATCGAGTTTGAAATGCTATTTATCGCATTGCACTTTGTCTTTTTAGAATATTAACTGGCAATAAATTTAAAAAAAAAATACTCAAAATACTAGCTAGTCTGGCCCAGAAAAAAATTGTACATTCCATTCTTTTCAGTTCTATGGTGAATTCCTTGCTTCCAAGGGACAATATTTCATACAAATTATCTGACGTCACTACAGCGGGTGTTAAAGGATGTGTGACGGCAGCAGAAAGTATCCCTGCCTTTCATAATGTTGCTGTATATATTTCCTTGCCCGTTGGAATCATCGATTGCATTGTGGAATTTTGAAAGTGTAGCCGTTTTAGAGAAAAGAAGTGCACTATGCCAGACACATCACGAAAACATACCTATAGGATTTTGACCCCTTTTAACCCCACTTTTATATGGCAAAACTGGGGTTTACAGGGGTAAACTTTATTTTTCTTATTTCTGCTCTAAAATATAGATTGTGGGTACTCGTTTGAACCGCTTCGACTAGCCCCGATTGGCAGGTACCCACAACCTATATTTGGAGCAGAATAAAGAAAAATATCATATTGTTTTCATCTGAAAATGTTCGTTTTTTTCGGCGGTTAAGTTTACAATGTAAAAGTACATGTACTACTAGCAGTAGCGAAGTTTAATACGTTCCAAATAAGCATGGGAAACACAACAGAATAAGAAATGTAGGGTGTACAAGTTTTTTTCTGCAAATTCTGCTTTAGGATATGTATAGAGAATCTTATACACGAATGATCATTCTCCGTATGAAATTTTATCGAGTTTGAAATGCTATTTATCAAATTGCACTTTATCTTTTTAGACAATTACTGGCAATAAATAAAAAAAAAATACTCAAAATACTAGCTAGTCTGGTCCAGAAAATTTTTTACATTCCATTCTTTTCAGTTCTATGGTGAATTCCTTGCTTCCAAAGGACAACACTTCATAGAAATTATCTGACGTCACTACAGCGGGTGTTAAAGGATGTGTGACGGCAGCAGAAAGTATCCCTGCCTTTCATCATGTTGCTGTATATATTTCCTTGCCCGTTGGGATCATCGATTCCATTGTGGAATTTTGAAAGTGTTTGAGGGTCACTGATGAGCCTACTAGCCCGAAACTAGTCTGGACGTAAAAAAAACGTGTACAGTGCATTCCCTTCAGTTCTGTGGCGTATTAATTGCTTCAGTGGGAACATATTTAAAGTCACTACTGCTGTGGTTAAGCCGTAAATGTCTTCCTGTTCCTCCTCATAGTGTAGTTTATATTTTCTTGCCCTGTGGATCATTGATTCCATTATGGAATTTTAAAATATTTGATAATCACTGATGAGATACTAGCTAGTCTGCTCCCGACAAACAACATGTACGCTCTACAATAATTGAGCCCCGCCAAGCGATTTTGGGTCTTCGAGCATTCTGTCATGACAAATTATAACTGCGCATGCCCAGCCATTCAGAGGGGCCAGGGTTATGGCTTACTGTCTGAAGGTTCCTCTTGATTCACTGCTTGTATGAGCGAGAAGCGAAGGTTCTGGCGAGACTGCGCGGATGCGCAGGCTCGCCTGAACCTTCGCTGCTCGCATAGGCGATAAGTACCAAAATCGCTTGACGGGGCCCAATTAGAGTTCTGTGGTGTATTCTTTGCCCTTTATCGAGCGTTTATCCATCTTGCTACGTGATTTTCCTCAAGTTACGTTCGGTAATATGAAATGACGTTGCGTCACCGGTCACGACTTTAGGTGTATGATAAATGCATGTGCGTATGTTACTTTTACGTAAGACCGACAGATTATTCATATCTAGTCTTCGAGCATCTGCACATACGGAAGAAAAAACAATAGCCCGATATCCATTCAGTTATTACATAATGATAACATATTTAAATAGTAGAGTTAAAATTCAAGTTATCAATTTAAATTTTATTCCCGAATAGTTTCGGTTATTACAACTTTTTTTCAAAGGACAGCATTGTAAAAAATGAAACATGATGACGTAAGAGTCACATGAAGTCAACGGCAACGACATCAAAAATGGCAATGAATGACATTGACGTAAAAACGTGATGATTCAACAGTATTGAACTCGTTTAATACAAACAGGATCTTAAAAGATGCAAAATCATTACGATAACACACCCGTGCCACATAGTGCATTGTTACACATCTCCAAAATGGCTACTTTTCTGATGAAACTTCGTGAAATTTTTCTTAAAAATACTGCAAACATAGGTTGTGGGTGCTCGTTAGAACCGCCTCATTACGAGTACCCACTAACAATGTCTTGGAGCAGAAATAAGAAAAATAATATATATCCCCGTAAACCCCAGTTTTCCCTATATACAGTGGGGTTTAGTGGGTTGTTCATTTCACGGACTTGTTCCTGTGATGCACAGGAAAATGCAAATTTAAAGCTTAATATTAAGACGCCTGTAATAACTGTCATGTTAAATAAAAAAACGGATCCACAGACAAGTAATACAGCAATGTGTACAAAATAGGCACAAGATATTAACCCTTAGATGCCAATCACAATAAATGCCATCTGCTGTGCCATCGTCAGGTGACTTTAAACGTCATATAGACAAAAAATGTGGATCCTTATCGTCTGATCAGGGTCTTTCCTGTCAGCAAAAACGGCTGACAAGCCTGCAAGGAAACGCAGCAGACGAGGTAAAATACAACATATTCAGATAAATTTTACATAGCATCCAAAGGGCCAAGATAATACTTTGGAATTCGTGCCTTTTGGCGCTATCGTACTAAGAATGTGCATCCGAGATGTTTCCTTTAAAAGTCTTTTGCAATTATTTGAAACTTTCTCAAGCGGCATAAATGAAAAATTTTGAATTGTATGCCCAGGAGATTTGAAATGTTCTGAAACATTGGTAAACATATCAGAAAATGCAGCATTTTTTTTATTTTTCATGCGATTGTCACATTTCTGATGAGTCTGTCCAACATACTGAGCTTTACATTGCTTACATGTGATTAAATATATAACATCAGTAGACGTGAACGAAAGGTTCTGCTATATTTTATGCACACATGATGTAGTAGTACTTGTAAAACAGTCAGACTCGTGAATAGTTGAAAAATGAGAACAACGGCGTCTGTTACAGTTGGTTACATTTTAAGAAACAACAGATTTACTCAGTTTTGAGTGAACCAGCCAGTCATGAAAATTAGCCGACCTTTTGCAGGCAACAATAGGCTTAGACTCATACAAATGACGCACACTTTCTTTGCTGATATCTTATGTAAACCCCAATACTGATTAATAATTTTACCTATGTTAGGTTTGGATTCTAAAGCTTCATCAACAGTCAAAGTTGATGCTTTCTGAATGACTTTAGATAATAATATCAGCTGGGTTGTTACGCATTCGAAAATAAGTCTCTAGTTTTTTTTCTAGATTTTGTTTGAAACAGTCAGCATTGCAAGTGATGCGACGATATCGCTTTGCTTGACTAAAAGGAATGCGCTTTTTACAAGACAGAGGATGACAGGAGGAAAACTCAATATACTGATGGACATTGGTGTCCTTATCATACACTTTACTTTTCAAAATCCCACATCAGATGTTTATAGTTTCACATCCAGAGCAACAGCATCTGTTTTTGAGTAACTGAATGTAAAGTTTATGGTGTCATGTCATTGATTAAGCCTATCAAGAAACCTTAATAGTTGCGCCTCACTGTCATCCCAGATCATGAAAACGTCATCCAGAAAACGTAACCACGATAATGATTACAAGTCACAGGAGTCCAGAAATTCCTTCTCAAGTTTCAAGGAACATATACGAGGGTAGGCTGAAAAGTTCTGAGCCTGACCAAGATCCAATGGTTTGTCCCTGCTGAAAGTACTTTATTTGTCAACATAGTCTCCCTTCCTGTCCACACACTTCCTCCAGCGATGCTGGAGTCCTTGGATCCCAGTGGTATAGAAGGTCTCATCTTGGTCCCTGAAAAACTCCTCCACAGCAGCTATCACCACCTCGTCTGACCGATAATGCTGCCCAGCCAAGTGCTTTTCCATGTTTGGAAACAGGAAATAATCGGATGGAGCTAGATCAGGTGAATACGGAGGTTGATCGACAAGTGTGAAGCCACAGTCATGCACCGCAGCCATTGCGACAACCGATTTATGAGCAGGCGCATTGTCCTGATGGAACAAGACCCCCTTTGTCAATTTTCCGGGTCGTTTAGCCTTAATTGCTTTTCGCAACTGTTTTAGCAGATCTGCATAATACTCCCTTTAATTGTTCTACCCCTTTGAAGGTAATCTATGAATATTATACCCTTGGCATCTCAGAACACTGATGCCATCACTTTCCCTGCAGAGGAGACGACCTTTGCCTTCTTTGGAGGGGGTGAGCCAGAGTACTTCCATTTCATGGATTGTTTTTTTGGTTTCTGGCTCAAAGTGATGAACCCAACACTCATACTGGGTGACAAAACGGCCAAGAAAACCATCTTGGTCTGCTACAAAAATAGCCAAGTTGGCTTGTGACAGGTTCAGTCTGGTCAGGCGTCAAAAGCCGTGGCACCCATCTGGCGGAAACCTTCGACATTCCCAATTCACTATGTAGAATGTTCTCTACTCGTTCACGGGAGATGCCAACAGTGTTAGCTAACTGATTCACAGTTAAACGCCTGTCATCCATCACGGCCCTGTGCACTTGGCTGATGGTTTCCTCAGTTGTTGCCGTTGTGGGTCGTCCACACCGGTCATCATCTTCAAGGCTGTTCTTGCCCATCTTTTCACGGTTGCATACGAAGGAGCATCATCCCCTAATGTAGCAACCATATCGGCATGAATGTCCTTAGGAGCTAACCCCTTTTTATGGTGGTTCTTGATGACAACACGATGCCAGATTTTGTCGATTTTATCAAAAACGTGCTAGTATCAATTTTCAAAGTCTAGAATTTCTATGTTATTGCAGGTAAACTTGAACGCATTTGAGTGAAATCAAGTCATAAAGGTTTGGATTTAATTAATACAAAATTTCATGGCTGTTCGATGCCTGCTAATGACGCACACTTTCTTTGCTGATATCTTATGTAAACCCCAATACTGATTAATAATTTTACCTATGTTAGGTTTGGATTCTAAAGCTTCATCAACAGTCAAAGTTGATGCTTTCTGAATGACTTTAGATAATAATATCAGCTGGGTTGTTACGCATTCGAAAATAAGTCTCTAGTTTTTTTTCTAGATTTTGTTTGAAACAGTCAGCATTGCAAGTGATGCGACGATATCGCTTTGCTTGACTAAAAGGAATGCGCTTTTTACAAGACAGAGGATGACAGGAGGAAAACTCAATATACTGATGGACATTGGTGTCCTTATCATACACTTTACTTTTCAAAATCCCACATCAGATGTTTATAGTTTCACATCCAGAGCAACAGCATCTGTTTTTGAGTAACTGAATGTAAAGTTTATGGTGTCATGTCATTGATTAAGCCTATCAAGAAACCTTAATAGTTGCGCCTCACTGTCATCCCAGATCATGAAAACGTCATCCAGAAAACGTAACCACGATAATGATTACAAGTCACAGGAGTCCAGAAATTCCTTCTCAAGTTTCAAGGAACATATACGAGGGTAGGCTGAAAAGTTCTGAGCCTGACCAAGATCCAATGGTTTGTCCCTGCTGAAAGTACTTTATTTGTCAACATAGTCTCCCTTCCTGTCCACACACTTCCTCCAGCGATGCTGGAGTCCTTGGATCCCAGTGGTATAGAAGGTCTCATCTTGGTCCCTGAAAAACTCCTCCACAGCAGCTATCACCACCTCGTCTGACCGATAATGCTGCCCAGCCAAGTGCTTTTCCATGTTTGGAAACAGGAAATAATCGGATGGAGCTAGATCAGGTGAATACGGAGGTTGATCGACAAGTGTGAAGCCACAGACATGCACCGCAGCCATTGCGACAACCGATTTATGAGCAGGCGCATTGTCCTGATGGAACAAGACCCCCTTTGTCAATTTTCCGGGTCGTTTAGCCTTAATTGCTTTTCGCAACTGTTTTAGCAGATCTGCATAATACTCCCTTTAATTGTTCTACCCCTTTGAAGGTAATCTATGAATATTATACCCTTGGCATCTCAGAACACTGATGCCATCACTTTCCCTGCAGAGGAGACGACCTTTGCCTTCTTTGGAGGGGGTGAGCCAGAGTACTTCCATTTCATGGATTGTTTTTTTGGTTTCTGGCTCAAAGTGATGAACCCAACACTCATACTGGGTGACAAAACGGCCAAGAAAACCATCTTGGTCTGCTACAAAAATAGCCAAGTTGGCTTGTGACAGGTTCAGTCTGGTCAGGCGTCAAAAGCCGTGGCACCCATCTGGCGGAAACCTTCGACATTCCCAATTCACTATGTAGAATGTTCTCTACTCGTTCACGGGAGATGCCAACAGTGTTAGCTAACTGATTCACAGTTAAACGCCTGTCATCCATCACGGCCCTGTGCACTTGGCTGATGGTTTCCTCAGTTGTTGCCGTTGTGGGTCGTCCACACCGGTCATCATCTTCAAGGCTGTTCTTGCCCATCTTTTCACGGTTGCATACGAAGGAGCATCATCCCCTAATGTAGCAACCATATCGGCATGAATGTCCTTAGGAGCTAACCCCTTTTTATGGTGGTTCTTGATGACAACACGATGCCAGATTTTGTCGATTTTATCAAAAACGTGCTAGTATCAATTTTCAAAGTCTAGAATTTCTATGTTATTGCAGGTAAACTTGAACGCATTTGAGTGAAATCAAGTCATAAAGGTTTGGATTTAATTAATACAAAATTTCATGGCTGTTCGATGCCTGCTTCTTGGTCAGGCTCAGAACTATTCAGCCTACCCTCGTATGTCCCCATGGCGGTGCCTAGTGTTTAAAGGTAATTATTTCCATTAACTTGAAAATGGTTTTTAGTTAAAAGTAGAAGTAAAACAAAGATCAGGAATCGATACAATTAACTTACCCATCAAAGACACCAAAGGGAAAGAAACACAAACATGAAGCGTCCAGACCATAATTGAAAACTAAACAAAGGAAGACCATAAGGACAGTTACTTTCCCACCAAATGGCCAAATGGCTATCCAAAATAAATAGACACAAGTGATGCACACAGTAAGTAACAAACAACATAATTAAACCGCCCAGAAGAACCACCTTGGAACGGTCAGTGGAAAGAATTCCTCGGGGGGGGGGGGGGGGGGCTTAAATCGATTTTACATGGCCATAATACTCGCCCTTACCTCTGTCGCGGTATACGCTAATTTTGTTTAGTCCGCATGAAGGCTTCCTAACTCATCAGTGTAACATCTCCGTGAACATACAAATAAAAAAAACTACAGAGATAAAACAAGTTTGAGGACTCGACAGCATACAAAAACAGAATTGCTGGAGCAAAAGAAAACCAACAGTTAGACCCCGAGGGGCCCGACCAAAGACGGAGCAGCATGCGGCAACTAATTTAATTTAAAAAATGCATTGGATGTACTTTTCTGATTTGCAGCCATTTATCATGAAATACCGACATGATTCAACACTTTCTTTATGCGGAATATTATTGTATAAAACACTGACATCCCTAGTAACAAGACAACTATCCTTTGATAACTGAGGAAGCTGTCTGATTTTGTTTATGAAGTCGGTAGTGTCTTTGATAACGAGGGTAAGGATTCCATATGAAGCTTTAAAGTGTTATCAATAAAAGCAGACACTTTCTCAGTCAGAGACTCACAAGCTGGCACAACAGGTCTACCTGGATAGCCTAGAGGAAAACTTGGATCATGTGTTTTGTGTATTTTGGATAAGATATAGAAATGTGTTATTCGATGTTTATTAAATATAATACATTCAAAACCACTTAAACATTTACTGGTTTGTATATCTGAAATGTTAGCTTTTATTTCTTGTTTAAATTCTTCATGAGGATTTTCATATAATTTCTTATAATTATATTTATTATCACTAAGCTGTCTCTCAATCCTCACGATTTATTATAACTACTGTTGAGCTTTGGTCGGCTTTTTTCACCACAATACTGTCAACCTGACAAAGAGAAGTAAGGGCAGTTTGTTCCTCATTTGACAAGTTTGACCTATATTTGTACCTCTTGTTATTCTGCAAGATTTCGTGGGTGGTAGCCTCTATGTAAAAGTCCAAGGTAGAATCACGGCCAGTAGGTGGGATAAAAGTTGACTGACTTAACTTTGGAAAGTTACAAAAATGATGTCTTGAATTTTCTTCATTTCCATCATCATCCTCGCTGTCTATCTCCTTATCAGCAAAGAATTCTTTTAATCTTAGTTTTCAAGTGAATTCAAACGCATCTTGTTTAAGCTGTATTATATCATGATATTAAGGTTTAGGGCATTTTTATACATTTTCAAAGAAGCCCGTTTTCTGCTTGCGTGAAGCTTCTATTGGAAAGATTTAAAAACATTTCTTTACCCCGTTGTACTTCTTTCCAGATCTTCTTCTGCTGTTTCCATTTCCTCCTGCTTGTGATTCTGACAAAATGCCGATTTCTTTTTGTTCTTGCAGACAAGTGATTTGTGCCTGAATGGGTGTGTCTAACACTTGTTGCCTGGTTTTCTTGGTAGTTTCTGTTGTTCTCATCTGTATGGCTTCCGTCTGTGTTGATGGTTTCTTTATGCTGCCTGGGAAGTTCCCGTTTTTTGACTGCTCGGTTGGATGGATGGTTGCCATGACGGCGTTCTTGAAAGTCTTCAAGACACATCAAGTCGAACTGAGCCGAAACTTGGTTGGTGGCTTTTGAGCGACATGGTGATTTAGAGTTGTTATATCGCCCCCGCCCATCGGGGCTTAGAGAAATAGATTTGGCTGCATGATGCTTCCACGCAGAGCTGAATCTGACCACACACGAGTACTGGTAAACCGCTTAGAATGACTAAGCCTGCCTTGGCAAAGCGGTGTGTGTCAGATCGTCCAATGCATACAAGCCTTCTCGTTCATTGGTTGGCAGGGCTTGAGATGTCATTTCATCTCAATGTCGAGTAAAAGTCCAACAAAATTGGAAGCAACGTATACAAAATTACCTTAATAGTGTTGATGTGGACGTTAAACTCCAATTCAAACAAACGAAATACTTGTTCGAACCATTTTGAATTGAGATTCCATATGGCCGCCTTGGTGCCCATCTTGAAGTCTTCAAACCACACCTGCTCCCCATTGGTAAGCCCCATTGGTGGAATTCATTTGGGTGACATGGGATTCAGAATTGTTAAAATTCTTACATCATTGCAATATGTGACAAGTGATGATGCCATTTGAGATTAGAACGAAAGCACGAATATTTATATAGGTCTTGCCAAGTTTCCTTCTTTTCCAAGATGATTGTCATAGTGGCTATCTTGAAACGACATCTCCTTCCAAACCAAAAGTCTGATTGAGCTGAAACTAAATGGAAGGTATCAGTGTAACAGAGAATCAGATTTGCGAAAATTGTTCCGTTTTGATATCCAATATGGCTGCCATGGTGGCCATTTTGAAATTCTTCAAACGACATCTTCTCGTCAATGAAAGACGGATCAAGCTGAAACCTGATAGGAGGCCTCGGGACGACATTACAAAAACACGCCTATACAAATACACTGCAAACTTTACCGCCGAAAAAACGAAAATTTTAAGATGAAAAATTGTGATATTTTTCTTATATCTGCTCAATTTATGGATTTGGGGTGCTCGTTAGAACCGCCTCATTGAGTCGGTTCTAACGAGTACCCACAATATATATTTTAGAGCAGAAATAAAAAAATAAGGTTTACCCCTGTAAACCCCGGTTTTACTATATCAAAGTGGGGTTTAAAGGGGTCAGCATTATATAGGCGTGTTTTCGTGATGCATGGATATTCAGGATTGCTTAAAATAGTTCTTCAGAGGACCTTCTACAACGTTCAGTCTGCATCAGCTTCGCCTACGGCCGCCGCCCATCGGGGCTTGAAGAAATAAATGGGCTGCACGATGCTTTCACGCAGAGCTGAAACAGACCGCACACGAATACTGGTAAACCGCTTAGAGGATCTAGGCCTTCCCAGGCAATGCGGTGCGAGTCGGCCCGTCCATCCTTATAAGCCCTTTTCGTTTCATTGGGCGGCAGGACTTGAGATGTCATTTCATCTCAATGTCGGATAAAAGTCCAACAAAATTGGAAGCAACGTCTCCAAAATGACCTTTATAATGTTATCGGGGATGTTAAACATTAAATAAAACAAACAAACAAAAGCTCCGCCTAATTCAGATTGAACGTTAACAAATACTTGACATTAGCACCCCCTCTAAACCCCACTTTATATGTCATTGGTTTTGGGTACCCGTTAGAACCGCCTCAATGAACACCCACAACCTGTGTTGCGGTATATATGGCTAAGAAAAAAGAACGGATTTTCATCAGAAAAAGTAGCCATTTTGGAGATGTGGAAAATATGCACTATGTCGCACGGGTGTGCTATCGTATCAGAAATCTTATCAGAGGCAGCAAGCAACATGCAGATTCAGAATTGCTAAAAGCAATCTGATATGACAGAATTGGTATAGGCAATCTGATTTGACAGATTAGATGACTTAACATACATACATGTACCATGTTAACTTCACCCCATTGCGTGATTTCAAGGCCACTTTGGCCTCTTATTTAAGTGTCATCGTGGTTACATAAAAGCTATAACAAGCTCTGATACTTAGCAGTAATATATAATTTCTTGAAGTTAATTTTCAAGATTTTGAAAAAAAAATAATATAAATAAATTTCACCAAAACCTTGAAATTCATCGTCCTTTACTGACACCTCGTTACGAAAACACGCCTATACAAAAACATCGTAAATTTTACCGCCGTAAAAAAACCCGGAAATTTTAAGATGAAAATTGTGATATTTTTCTGCTCAAAATATAGATTGTGGGCACACGGTAGTATTGAGGCTGTTCTAACGAGTACCCACACTCTTTATTTTAGAGCAGAAATAAGAAAAAATAAGGTTTAACCCTGTAAACCTTAGTTTTACTACATAAAATTGGGGTTCAATGGGGTCAGAATTATATAGGCGTGTTTTCGTGATGGTACTGTGGCGTCGGAACGATATTTACATCAAAGAGGGGAAATTATGGGCGCCAAATGACACGATTGGGGATGGGGGGGGTGGGGAGAACATTGGAGGGAGCTACCCACTCTAGAAAGTGGGGTTTGTGGTGTCTCTCCCAAGCGAAAGCTTTGACATTCATCACAACTGCAGGTACATTCTAAGCCTTCCCTAGGACAATTTCCCACTTTTTGTTTCTTCCGACTCTCGTAAGCGGTGCCTAACAGTTTTGATGTTCAGCACACCTGTATGAGCAGTTTCTTAGCTTTCTCTGAGGCAATCGAGCCCGGAAAAGCTCTGGGATGCAAGTATTAAAGTATGGTTCCCGTTTTCTTAATCATCCACATATCTGTGTGAGATTTTTTTACGCAGTAAATCATAAACAACATTCTCTTTAACGCCTGAGCCACGATAAAAAGAGGCCTCTTAGCATTCTCGAATTTGTGTTCTTCAAATACGCATGCGCAGGCAAAATACATGTGATAGGTTCTTGCATTACGACAACACAACCGTGTGACATAGTGCATTCTTTCATACCTCCAAAATGGTCATTTTCTGACGAAAATCTGTGACATTTCCCTTATATTTACTGCAAACATAGGTTGAGGGTGCTCGTCGTTAGAACCGCCTCATCGAGGCGGTTCCCACGAGTACCCAAAACCTATGTCCTAGCAGAAATAAGAAAACAAAACGAGTACCCAAAATTTCACTGTATAACGTAGGGTTTAGAGAGATGCTCATTACACGGGCTCGTTAACGTTGGGGCACGAAGCTATCTCAAGGCTTTCTCTACATATCCGTGTATTTGTGATCAGCAAATGTCGCCGATCGCTTTTATACGTACCATTTTCTTGTGCACTGTCCCACAAAAGTAATAATAATTTCCTTTGCGGCATTGTTTTTATACAAATTACGAATACTTTTTAACCTCAAAATCCTTCATGACAATTAGCTTTATTATGCCAGACTGGTGGTTAGACATTTTATTGATATGAAACAATTCATCATCATTATATGATGATACACATCGCTTATGAAATGCACCAGTTCAGTTGTTATAAAAGTCTACGTTAACCGATCAAATCATGTTAAAAGGTAACTGGCCTTTCGGAGAGGCATAAAACGTCAGAAATGTCAATGCTACCAAATCTACAATAAAAAACGCACCAACCTTTTCCTTTGTAATACGTGATATATTTATCATTAATTAGAAATAAAACAAAATCCATTACGAAAACACGCCTATACAAATGCATTGCTAAATTTACCGCCGAAAAACGAAAATTTTAAGGCGAAAAATTGCGATATTTTTCTTATTTCTGCTCAAAATATAGATTGTGGGCACTCGTTAGAACCGCCTCATCGAGGCGGTTCTAACGAGTACCCACAATCTATATTTTCGAGGCGGTTCTAACGAGTACCCACAATCTATATTTTAGAGCAGAAATAAGAAAAATAAGATATACCCCCGGAAACCCCAGTTTTACTATGTAAAAGTGGGGTTCAAGGGGGTCAAAATTATATGGGCGTGTTTTCGTGATGCGCACCAACCTTTACCTTTGTGATACATGTTATATTTATAAAAAAATTAGGAAATAAACCAAAATTAGTAACTGTTCAAAACGGAAAAGAAACTGAAGGGGTGTTAAATAGAGGCCATTCTTGAATTCTTGTAGCCTATTTTCAGAGTGTAAAAATATAGCTGAGCAACAGGTTAACAGGTCCGTGCAATGAACACCCCTCTGAAATTGAAGTGAAGGCAATGATCAGTAATTTGATCTACTTTTCTTCTGACCTTCAAAATATGATATATTACCCAACAATTCGGAACATCTTTAATGGCGTACGATGCAATCCATTTGAGAAATTATGGAAATTTTAATGTTCAGTATATGAACATTTGGTCACGAGCAAAAGAAGTAAACTCCAAAGGTCATTACGAAAACACGCCTATTCAAATTTATTGGTTAACTTTTACCACCAAACAAGAGTTGTTAGAAGACAACATAGCTCGCCTTTGGGACCTAAGTTGGATGAGAGCAATAAAGTTATCAAAAATGATTATGATTTTTTTCTTCTGTAAAACAGCCCACAGACTGCAGCAATTAAGAGAACCAGATAGTACCCCTAAGAACCACTGAAGAAGAAATCTTGTTTCATTTGACAAAAAAAAAAAAAAAAAAAAAAAAAAAAAATGATTCCAATTTTGCAACCCCAGTTCCTGAAAGTCAAACATGTTCGAGATTTGATCATACCCATCATTTGTGTGAAGTTATATTTAAGTCCATCAAGAAATGTAGGCACTAGAGCGATATGACGTTTTTCTAAAAATATCAACAGTGACCTTCACCTTGCGCCCCGAACCCCGAAAATTGAACTCAGTTGAGATATCATCATACCCAACATTTGTTAGAAGTTATCTAAAATTCATCGATAAATGTAGGGGATAGAGCGATATCAATGTTTTCTAAAAGTAGCCACAGTGACCTTGACCTTCAGCCACAGAAACTGAAAGTCAAACCAGCTCGAGATATGATCATACCCAACACTTGTGTGAAGTTATATTAAAATCCATCGAGAAATGTAGGCACTAGAGCGATAACAAAGTTTTTCTAAAAATAGCCACAGTGACCTTGACCTTGTGCCCAAGATCCTGAAAGTTGAAATCAGCTGAGAAATTGTTAAGAAAGTTATCTTAAAATACATCAATAAATGTAGGGGCTAGAGCGATAACAAAAGCTTTTTCTCAAAAAATAGCCACAGTGACTTTGACCTTCAGCTCCAGACCCTGAAAGTCAAACTAGCTCGAGATATGATTATGCACAATATTTGTGTGAAGTTATCTTAAAATCCATCAATAAATGTAGACACAAGAGCAAAGACAATGTTTCTTCTAAAAATAGCCAAAGTGAACTTGACCTTGAGCCCCTGACCATGAAAGTCGAAGTTGCTCGAGATACATGTATCATAGCCAACGTTTGTGTAAAGTTATATTAAAATCCACCAATAAATGAAGGTGCTAGAGCGATGACAAAGTTTTTCTAAAACTAGCCACAGTGACTTTTACCTTGAGCCCCAGACCCTGAAAGTCGAACTCGCCGTGTTTTTAAAAAGAAAATAAAAAAAAGAAAATAAAATCCGATTTGAACCCACGACCCCTTGTTCATAGTCCAAAGCCTTATCCATTGTACCTATTTAAGAAAAGGAAATAAGGGACATAATACAGGGGAAAATATTAACTTCTCAAAACGACCAATTTAAACCAAAATAAACCTGGGAAATGGGAGTAAAACAGAATATGTAAAATATTGATTTTTACCTATTGTTGATTTTATTTGAAAATTAATTTGTAAAACATCAAATATAAGAGCTTGCAGGTAAACTTTAAGTAAATGTGGACGCTGACGCTGACGCCGACGCCGGTGCCTGGGGCATAGCAATAGCTCCCCCTTACATTCGTAATGTGAGCTAAAAATCCAAATATTTTACATATTTCTGCTCAAAACTTTGAGCAGAAACTTTATTTGTGAGTACTCGTTAGACACACTATCTCGACAAGGCAGTTCTAACGCGTCCCTACCATTTATGTTTTTGAACAGAAATAAGAAAAAATAATGGGTAACCCCGTAAACCACAGTTTTGTTACATAAACGTATATTATAAAATTATTATTTTCTTTATTTCGTTCAAAAATACACAACATGTGGATACTTATTGCGAGCAAACACATGTTTCGTATTGAGGTTTAACGTCCCCGTCAACACTATTTAGGTCATTTTGAAGGCGCTGCTTCCAATTTTGTTTGCCTTATGCCCGACGTTGAGATGAAATGACTTCTCAAGCCCTGTCGCCCAGTGGCAATGCATTGGACGGTCATCACTTTGCCTGGACAGGCTTAGTCCTTCTAAGCGGTTTACAAGTACTCGTGTGTGATCAGTTTCAGCTCTGCACGGAGGCACCGTGCAGCCCAATCTATTTCTCCAAGCCACGATGCATCTTACCCGTGTTCATTGAATTAGAAACATATGAAATGACCAATGGTTTAATGTTCAGAATGTTGTTTACACTACTACTACTGCTACTATCAACTTTATTTCTCTCAACTCAGGTCAGTACATGACATAGATTTAATATACAATAGAAATATAAATGAGCATGCGCACGTGTACTGGCAAAGGGTAAAAAAGAGTATTAAGAAATTGGGCGCTTTGATAACTGGGGATTGGGTGGGGGTTGGGATAGGTGTGGTAGGGGGAATAAAGGTTTCAGAGAGACAGAGAACAAATGGAGAGGAAGAAATGAAGTCAGTTACGCAATTACCTTCTGACGTCAAGAAATTCTACGGCCCCCGCCGATCGGGGCTTGAATAAATAGATGGGCTGCATGATGCTTCCACGCAGAGCTGAAACTGACCGAACACGAGTACTGGTAAGCCGCTTAGAATGTCTAAGCCTGCACGGGCAAAGTGGTGCAAGTTGACCCGTCCATGTATATTTACTCGATTGGTTTCATTGGGTTGCAGGGTCATTTCAGTGTCGGGTAATAGTCCCACAAAATTGGAAGCAACGTCACCCAAATGGCCTAAATAGTGTTGACGGGACGTCAGACCTCAAATCAAACAAACGAAAACAAATCAGGAATTTCTAAATCGGTAAGAAAAAATGTATATAATAAAATGTATATGATGTTTTTTTTTTTTTTTTTTTTGGTTTGGGTTTTACGGCCCTTTCAAGATTATTTCACTCATATCGAGCCGATCGTTAATCAGAGGTGGGAGAAAACCGGAGTACCCGGAGAAAAACCACCTGACCTTCCGTTGCAGAACTTGGCGTCTCACGCGTGGCCCGAGCGAGGCTCGAACCTACGGCGGTGAGAGACCTAATGACTAAGAGTCAGCGCGTATATGATGTTAATAATCCCTGTAAACCCCAGTTTTATCTACATAAACTGTGGTTAAGAGGGGTGTTCATTACACGGACTTGTTAAGATGATATAGTCCGGTTTAAAACCGTTTGTTTGTTTGATTTGAGGTTTAACGTCCTGGTCAACACTGTGAAAGTCATTTTGGAGACGTTGCTTCCAATTCTGTGGGACTTTTACACGACATTGAGATATAATGACATCTCAAGCCCTGTCGCCCAATGAAACCAATAGGGTTTATTAGCATGGACGATCCGCCTCGCACCGCGGTTCCTGGACAGGCTCTAAGCGATTTACCAGTACTAGTGTGCGGGACGGATTCAGCTCTGCGTGGAAGCATCATGCAGCCCAAATATTTCTTCAAGCCCCTATGGGCGGGGGCAAGGTTTAAAACCGTTATAATGTATATGCAATAAACCAAACTGCGGCCTCTGCATTCACTTATTAGAAGGGCATTCAATTTCATTTCGCTGTGGAACAAACTTCAAAATCCACGAGAACATGTCCTGTGACGTAAAAATGTGATATACGTCATGAAATGCAGAGGCTGTGGAGAGGAATATATTGGCGAAACTGGTAACTTATTACGACAAAGAGTTACGATACATAATCAGCAAATTCGTGACCCTAATTAAGCCCCGGTCCCACAGACCTTGCGACTGCGATGCGACCTCTCTGCAACTGATTTCGTTGCAACTGGCCCCGACCTTTGCAACTGTTGCAACTAAATTTGCTCCGTAAATGTGATCGCCGACTAGTCGGCGACCGGTCGCCGAACTTTCGGCGATTAATGTTGCCTAAAGTCGTCGATTGATCAGCGACTTGTCGCCGAAGAATCGCCGTATGATCGGCGACTGACTTGCAACAAGTGAAACATGATCGGGGACTAGTCGGCGATCAATCGGCGACTCTTCAGAGACTGGATAAAACCGATCGGCGACTTGTCGGAGACTTTTTTGTGTTTTTTTTTTTTTTTTGACACAGACAAAAATAAACTAAATTTTCTACTGCTGAGGGTCTTCTCTGGGCTGCTGCAAGTCCTCGTCATCCGAAATTGGTGACCGAGCCTTGCTTCCCGTTTTTTTTTTCGGCTGCGCCGCCGTTTTCTTTTGCCCGCCTCTCCGAACCATGTTGCCTCTTTGAAAGCTGTCGTCGAAATGATGCTTGGATGTTAACAGTTTTTTATTGTAGTTGACGCTATAATCTATCGGTGGTTTTAACACCTTTTTACAGCTTGTCGGCGACCAGTTGCAGACCAATCGCAGATCAATCGCCGACTTATCAGTGATCAATCTCCGATCGATCGCCGACCCATTGCCGAACAGTTTCCGACTGATCGCCGATAGGTCGTGGATCGATCGCGGATCAGTCGGCGATTAGTCGGCGATCGGTCTGCTACCAGTCTCCGATAAGTTGCAATAGGGTTGCTAGAATTTACAGTCAAATTTGCATAAATTCGGTCGGGGATCGATCGGTGACTGTTCGGCGATCGATCGGAGATTGGTCTGCGACGTCTAGAAAACCATTGCAACTAGTCTGCGATCAAAATCAGTCGCAGCCAGTCTTTTGTGCATGCACAAAAGACGATCGGCGACTAAATTTGATCGGCGACCTATCCGCGACCTTGCTGCAACCTTTATAAAACCTCCGTGCGACTTCTGAAACCGCTCCGCGATTGCCATTTGTTTGAGTCGCAGAAAGGTCGCAACGCGGTCGCAAGCTCTGTGGGACCGGGGTTTTACAAGAATGCTTAAGGTTAGAGAGCATATAGCAAATTGTGCCCATTCTCTGAACCCGAAATATAAGATTTTCCCCTTTTATAAGATGTATTCTGAGAGTACAACTTTACGACGGGCAAAAGAAAAACTTTTCATCAATACTCTGAAGCCGAAGTTGAATAGACTTCATTGATAGGGACACGTGCCATCAGGGTATTCACCGACCAGACTTTGTTATAATACCGTTTTTTATCATTGTTTATGAACGTAACGTTACTTACGCCGGAAGTAACGCCGGAAGTAACGTCGTTACGCATTAACTTACGCATGTCAATAACTTAACGTCTTCTTGAAAATCTGTTAGAACAGTATATTTATATATAAACATGACTTTCCACTCGTGGTAATTTCGAACGGCCCAGGTCATGAATTTCATATAAAATTATCTCGGGTGTAAAACCTTTTTTTTTATGTTTTTCATGGCGCAAGATACAGCATGATTAGAATAAATGCTATTATGTTCTAATTCGACTTCGTCTCAAACGAATATACGCTCGTATATAATTTATATTCTATTGTAATGGGACATCAACCCATTCGCCCTTGCACGCTTTAACCATTTTCATAATTAATAACGTAACACTTTACAAAGGTGATGCCAGCGGTTTACTGCGGCCCCCGCCCATTGGGGCTTGGTGAAATAGATTGACTGCATGATGCTTCCACGCAGAGATGAAGCCAACCGTGCATGAGTACTAGTAAACTGTTAAGAGGATCTAAGCTTGCCCAGTCGGACCGTCCATGCAATTAAACCTTATTGGTTTCATTGGGTGACAGGGCTTGAGATGTCATTTCATATCAATGTCGGGTAAAAGTCTAACAAAATTGGAAGCAACGTCTCCAAAATGACCTATACAGTGTTGACGGGGACGTTAAACCTCAAATCAGACAAAACAGCGAGCGTACAGATAAATAGTTACATAAAATGTTTCTGCTCGCAGAACCAGCACGCCATCAGTACGAAAACACGCCTATACATATACATTGTGAACTTTACCCCCAAGAAAACGAAAATTTTAAGATAAAAACTTGTGATATTTTTTTCTTATTTCTGCTCAAAATATAGATCGTTGTTGCTGTTCCAACAATCTATATTTTAGAACAGAAATAAGAACAAAAACGTCACCGCTGTGACCCCAGTTTTACTATATAAAAGTGGGGTTAAAGGGGATCACAATTATATAGGCGGGTGTTCGTGGTGATAGACGAAACATCTGGTGATAGAACGTACTGAAATCTACATTCCAAACCATAGTGACATAAGCGTTAAATATTGCGACCGTAAAGTCTTTGAAAGATCAGGGAGAAATCCGTTTTGGTCTATAAAAAATCTGATGAAGTTTTAATAAATTGAAATCCAGACGTTTTCGTGCCTCAGGCCGTCTACGTATGATGTTCCACTCTCTACACTACACTTCCTCACAATCTTATAAAAGAAAAAACTTAATGATTTAATTGAATGGACATTTCATAGGGAAGACTCCTTCTATCTTGCATGCAATGTAAGAAATGCCTTTTTTCACTTCTGAAGAGCAAAAACTTATACTTTATGGTCATGTTAGAAAGTGTCTGAAGCTCTCATCATTCTTCTTGACAATATTTACATAAGTTTTGGTACTAAGTTATTTATACAAGTTGTGGGTATTCCGATGGGTACAAATTACATAGTGTCAGAAATTACAAATATTAAGTTAAAATTGTAATATCTTTCCATTTTTTTTCTTTCAACATAGATCGCCGGTGCTCGTTAGAACGGCCTCGTTGGGACGGTTCTAATGAGTACCCACAATCTATGTTTTTGAACAAAAATAAGGCAGATGATGAATACCCCGTAAACCCCATTTTCTCTATATAAATCAGGTTTAGAGGGGTCATCGTCTCACGGACTTGTTATGATGTATTCACAGTCTGTGATTTTACACAAACATTTGAAAATAACACACTTATATATACATGTGTACCTGTTACATTCACTTTTCTGAATGAATAGCTGTGTTTGCGCTAATATGCCATAAAAGACAATACTCGGTACATTTGTAGGTCGCAAAACTTTCGTTGTGTCAACTATTTGATTGAAGAAAGAGCAATTTTGTTTTAAATTTTAATTCTATCTATACACGGACCCAATATGGGGTCCGAGATCTATATTATCAGAAAACGTTCAAACAATGAGGTGTAAAGTATCAAGGAAGCACAAAAGAGTAGGTTTTTAAGTATAAGTTTTGATATTTTGACACTTTAATCATTATTTATCAAACATGCTAGAAAAAAAAATAGCGGAAACTTGTGTACTGTTCTTTTTTAAGGCTAAAGACTGGCTTTAAAAGGGACTCCAGTACAAGTGGTGTGATACTATTTTCCTTTTTCTCAAAGACACTGTCTATGTTGCTACATGTAGGTATGGAAATCCATCACGTTTAAAAAGAAACTAATTCAAGGAATCGAAGTCCGAAAACCGAATCAAATTTATTTATTTTATTTATTTATTTTGATTTTTCATGTATTTATTTTATTTATGTATTTATTTTGATTTTACGGCCCCTTCAAAATTTTTTGCACATTTCGAGGCGATCGTTAATCTGAGCTGGGCAAAAACCAAAGTCATCACGAAAACACGCCTATTTAATTGACCCCACTGGAGCCCCACTTTTATGTACTAAAACTTGGGTTTACATGGGGTAACGCTTATTTTAGCTCGCCTGTACGAAAGTACAGAAGAGCTATAGCAGTCACACTGGTGTCGGCGTCGGCGTGACCGTATACGTATCCGTGTACGTTACTCAAAGTTAAAGTTTTTTTTTGTTACAGTGTCCTGTTGCTTTATATCTCTAAAACCTCTCGATGGATTTATTTACTTCTTGGACTGATGTTACATATTGGTCGAAAGTTTCGCACAGTAACAGTCCCACCCCATCAGTGTCCCTGAGGTCAAGGTAACGGACTTAGAAATTTTATGTTAAAGAGTTTGGATAAAGTTTTCTTTAGTTTAAACGTTTATTTATTTGTATAATACATGATATACATACATACAGATAAATCAACAAAGACAATATTATATAATGGGATTCAGAAGAAAGTCAAAAGACTTATGGAACTCTGTCTCCCATTTTTACAAAATATCAATGTACAATAGTAGCGTTATGACTTGTGATAATACAGAACAAGTGAAAATGACCTATGATATTATTATGGATATTCTTGTTAAACTCATTTCTAGATACTTATTCCTAGCGTCTAGCTGGATTGGCTCCACGGGGGACATGGAATGTAAAATACAATAGATGAATGTAGATAGTGTGACATCTTATGTTACACATTTAGCTTGTCTGGCCAAGTTAAGCTAGAGGTCTAGTATAGCACGAATCCTGTCGTAAAGTTTTCTTTTGCTCCATATCTTTAAAACCACTTGGTGAATTTAGTTACTTCTTCGACTGATGTTACATATCGGTCTAAAGTTTTGCACAGTACCATTTGTCTCATGAGGAGCAAATTCTTTCCTTTAAGAGGAGACCCCCTTTTTTAGTGGGACAAGGCTTATAGAAGTGCGAACAGACAGTCCCGAACATTCTCTCCCTTTAAAAATGGCGAAAAAATGTTACAGGTGTTCCCATTCCTCTTATTGCATTGTGCCAAAACATTCTCAGACGCAACGTAACAAGAAACCGTTTTCCTATACACGCCTGCTTGAATCACCAAATTAGACCCTTTGAATATGGCCATTGTTTACTTATTATCTTCTTCGTTTTCAAATTTACTAAAACATCTTTGTTATAACCTAACAGTGTAAACGTCGCAGCTCTGTTTACTTTCATTATTTTTCGGGGACTTAAAAACTTCAATATTTAAGGATTGAATTTACTCTTACAAGTGAAAGTATGAAAATCATAAAAATGTCTTGAAAAATAGTATCAGACTTACGCGTGGGCTGGTGTATGACAAATTACGCAATTAAATATGCGTTTGTCGAAAACAAATGCGCATCAGTCACTGGCGTTATCATTGAAACATGACATCGTGTTTTTGCTTTGAAATATATGTATTTCCGTAATGAGAAAATACACAAGAAGGTAGCTGGAGATCCTAAGGGGCTACCGCTGCAATGACACTACGTCACCAATTGTATAAAGGGCAAACGTTTAGGTGAAACTAGAGTCACTGGGGCGTCCAACTGATATTGGCTTACATATGGGTAATGCCTGTTGCCCTTGCAGCAGGTAAGGGTAGAGGGGTAGTTTCATTTCTTCTGCTTCTATACCTCCATTCGTTTTCTTCTTTCTCATCTGTCCCTCAATTTCACTTCTTCTACGCTCTCTTCTATGTATTTTCTCCCTTTCTCTGGGAAACGACACAAAAAGACCCACAAAAGTTGATGTGTCGTTTAACCCAAAACAACCAACCAACCAATTGTATAAGCATTCTAATATGGGCGTCCATATAAGTCAAGATCAATTTTGCGTACCAAAACAGCATTTTTTTACACGATTCAGCTAAATCATTTTAAACTAACCATTATAAAAGCGAGAATGAAAATTATTAAAAACAAATCAATGTTTACCGGGTCCTTTGAATTTACAATTTGTGAAGCTTACGTCATCAATACGTCACAACCTGGATATCTGGCAGCTTTTATTATGTTTCTCTTTAATAAGGTGTGAATCTAAATAATCTACCCAAAAGTTTGAAATGCATTGTGTTTTTGCTTCAACAATGTAATCATTTCGCACATAAGTTAATATTGTGAAATGGACGCTGTCGACATCAATCATATGTAGATCCCCTTTTTGGTTTTTATCAGTAATCAACATGAATTGCTATAAAGATGGACAAAACGATTTAAATTTAATCGCGTAACTGATCCATTGTTTGAATATTACGGTCAATTTACTCTAATTTCTGAATAGGGTAAGTCATTCAATGTTTGGAAGAGGGCGACGCTTCGTTGTAATCGCAACAAGAATTGCAAGAGACTGTGACTATATCCCCGCTATTTGGTTATCAGATTTGTGAAAGAAAATTGGACATCAATCATTGCTTGTGTATAATAATTGAACATAATACCCCTCTGAATATCTCTATATATAGAGAGATTTACACAGGTTTACATTTTTTTTTTTCATATTTCTGCCCCAAGACATAAGTTGTGGGTGCTTGTTAGAGGCGGTTCTAACGAGCACCAACAACCTATGTAGGAGCAATATCACAAATTTACATCAGAAAATTAAAATATTACCGTTATGGAGGAAAGAAAGAGTGCACAGTAACAACGCTTAGTGTCCACACGACGCTTAATGTCCATATTTGTGGTGTTCATTGGTGGAATATGTGCCATGAGGCATGGAAGAATACCATGAAGCATGGAAAATGCCATGAAGCATGAACAGCTATCATAGTATCAAACAGATATACACACATGTACCATTTATGTGTTTTTTAAACTTTTGTGACTGTGAGATGTCCGACGTCGTAGTTCGTCGTCCGTCGTCAGTCGTCCATCGTCCGTAAACTTTTTCTTGTGAACATACTAGAGGCCACAGTTTTGGTCCAATCATCATCAAACTTGGTCAGAATGATCATACTGGCAATATCTCGGTGAAGTTTGAATGTGGGTTATGTCGGATCAAAAAGTAGGTCACCAGGTCAAATCAAAGGAAAACTTTGTTATCACTCTAAAGGCCACAGTTTTGGTCCAATCAGCCTCAAACTTGCTCAGAATGATCATCCTGACATTATCTCGGTCTAGTTCGAATATGGGTCATGTCGGGTCAAAAAGTAGGTCACCAGGTCAAAACAAAGGAAAACTTTGTTAACACTAGAGGCCACAGTTTTCCTGACAGTATCTCGGTCAAGTTTGAATATGGGTCATGTCGGGTCAAAAAGTAGGTCAGTTGGTTAAACCATAGAAAAACCTTGTTAACACTCTGAAGGCCACAGTTTGGGTCCAATCATCTTCAAACTTGCTCAGAATGATCATCCTGACAATATCTCGGACGAGTTCAAATATGGGTCATGTCGGGTCAAAAAGGAGGTCAGTAGGGCAAATCATAGAAAGTCCTTGTTAACCTTCTAGAGACCACAAATTTGGTCCAATCAGCCTCAAACTTGCTTAGAATGATCATCCTGACAATATCTCAGTCAAGTTAGAATATGGTTTATGTCGGGTCAAAAAGTAGGTCACCAGGTCAAATCAAAGGAAAACATTGTTAACACTCTAGAGGCCACAGTTTTGGTAATCATCTTCAAACTTGCTCAGGATGATCATCCTGACAGTATCTCGGTCAAGTTTGCATATGGGTCATATGTGGTCAAAAAGTAGGTCAGTAGGTCAAACCATAGAAAAACCATGTTAACACTCTGGAGGCCACAGTTTTGGTCCAATCATCTTCAAACTTGCTCAGAATGATCATCCTGACAATATCACGGTCAGGTTCGAATATGGTTCATGTCAGGTCAAATCAAAGGAAAACTTTGTGAACACTCTAGAGGCCACATTTTTGGTCAAATCATCATCAAACTTGTTTAGAATGATCATCTCTGCAATATCTAGGTCAAGTTCGAATATGGGTCATGTGGGGTCAAAAGTAGGTCAACTCATAGAAAAACCTTGTGAACACACTAGATACCACAGTTTTCGTCTGATTATCATCAAACTTGCTCAGAATGATCATCTTGGCAATATCTTGGTCAAGTTTGAATACAGGTCATGTCGGGTCAAAAAGTAGGTCAAATCGTAGAAAACCTTGTGAACACACTAGAGACCACAGTTTTCGTCTGATTATCATCAAACTTGCTCAGAATGATCATCTTGGCAATATCTTGGTCAAGTTTGAATACAGGTCATGTCGGGTCAAAAAGTAGGTCAGTAGGTCAAATCATAGAAAAACGTTGTGAACACTCTAGAGGCCACAGTTTTGGTCTGTTCGTAATCAAACTTGCTTAGAATGATAATTTGACAATATCTCGGTTAATTTAGAATATGAGTCATGTCCGGTCAATAAGTTGGTCAGTAGGTTAGATCATAGAAAACCTTGTGAACACACTAGAGGCCCCAGATTTGGTCCGATCATCATCAAACTTGCTCAGAATGATCATCTTGACAATATCTGGATCGAGTTTGAATATGGATCATGTTGGTTCAAAAAGTAGGTCAGCAGGTCAAATCATAGAAAAACGTTGTGAACACTCCAAGAGGCCAACGTTTTAGTCCAATCATCATAAAACTTTCTCAGAATGATCATCTGGACAATATCTCAGTTAAGTTCAAATATGGGTAATGTCAAATCAAAAAGTAGATCACTAGGTTATTTTGTCATAACTTTTTAACCGTTTGAGATAGAGCCTTCATATTTGGCATGTAGGTTCCTTCTGACAAGGGCTTCCAACTCATCTAAAAATATTTGACCTGAGACCTACTTTATCAAAACTTTTGAACCATATGAGATAGAGCTTTCATATTTGGCATGTATATTCGTTGTGACAAGGCTTTCCCAGCCATTCAAAAATTTTGACACATTGCCTAGACCTTTGACCTACTTTGTCATAACTTTTTAAGCAATTGAGATACAACCGTCATATTTGGCATGTAGGTTCCTTGCGACACGGGTTTCCTATTCATACATAAAATGTGACCTTTACCTTGACATTTGATCTACTTTATCAAAACTTTTGAACCATTTGAGATGGTGCCTTCATATTTGGCATGTATTTTCCTTATGAAAAGGTCTCTCCACCAATACAAAAAATTTGTCTTATGACCTTGACTTTTGATCTACTTTGACCATTTGAGATAGAGCCTTTATATTTGGCATGTAGTTTCCTTGTGTCATACAGAACTGACTTGTGACCTTGACCTTGACACGTGACATTCTTTATCATAACTTTTGAACCATTTGTGGTAGAGCCTTCACCTTTGTCATGTATGTTCCTTGGGGCAACGACTTTCACCCACACAAAAATGTTGACCTTGGACCTTGACCTTGGACCTTCTTTCTCATAACTTTTGAACCATTTAAGATAGAGCATTTATATTTGGCATGTAGGGTCCTTGTGACAAGGGCTTCTCAACCATGCAAAAATTTTGACCTTGATCTTTGATCGTTTTTGTAATAACTTTTGTATCATTTAAGGTAGAGCCTTCATATCTGGCATGTATGTTCCTTGTGAAAAGGTCTTCCCACCCATGCCATACATTTGAGCTGTGACCTTGATCTTGATATGTGACCAACGCAATCATAACTTTGGAACCATTTGAGATAGAGCCTTCATTTTTGGCATGTATATTCCTTGTGACAATGGCTTCAAATCCATACAAAAAAGTTTGATCTGTGACATTGACCTTTGACCTACTTCATCATAACTTTTGTACCATTTGAGATAGAGCTTTCATATTTGGCCTGTATTTTCCTTCTGACAATGCGCCTTACTGTATTACCATCATTTCATTGCTACAGTGTGGATCAGGTGAGCGATCCAGGGCCATCATGGCCCTCTTGTGTTTTTTTTTTTTTTTTTTTTCTTTACAAGATTATTTACATTATTTCGATCCGATAGATAAACAGACGTTGGCGAAAATTGGAGAATCCGGAGAGAAAAAAAACGCCTGGCTTGCCGTTGCAGAACGTGGCATCTCGCATATAACTAGAACCATGTTCGAACCACAGCGATGAGAGACGTAATGGATAAGGGTCAGCGCCTTTACCCACTAGTCCACGGAGGCCCGTGTACCATTTATGCTCTTGCATGTACATGTCTATTTGTTCTCGAAAACAAACTGCTCGAACCATATCATAAACTACGTAAAGCCTTTTCTTAGTTTTATAGACGTCATTCTGATTTGGTTTCAAAATTCAATGTTGGACTTAAAACACTTCTGCAACATGGCCTATCGGAACCCGAATTCTTTGGTGACTTATTATATAAATTTAGAAAATACATGCCTGTATTGACTTTAGTAGCCAATTTCGTAAAAATCGTTCGTCGATATATATAGATTGGGTACAACATAAATGTTATAAAACAGACTGCATGCATGTGGTTAACCCTATCACGGTTGGCAACTTTGCTTCCCTCTTTGATTGCACACCGGTGGGTCGGGCTTAAGATTATTTGACGGTTCCAGCGTAAAAGCATAAATGGAATTTTATTTTATATTAGTAGTCTTTATGTTGGTTGGCGCCTGATGCTCCGTCTTTGGTCGGGCCCCTCGGAGTCTAACTGTTGGTTTTCTTTTGCTCCAGCAATTCTGTTGTTGTATGCTGTCGAGTCCTCAACCTCGTTTCATCTCTGTAGTTTTTTTTTATTTGTATGTTCTCGGAGATGTTACACTGATGAGTTAGGAAGCCTTCATGCGGACTAAACAGAATTAGTGTATACCGCGACAGTGTTAAGGGCGAGGATTATGGTCATGTAAAATCGATTTAAGCCCCCCCCCCCCCCTCCCCCCCCCCGAGGAATTTTTTTTCACTGGCCGTTCCAAGGCGGTTCTTCTGTGGCGGTTTATTTATGTTGTTGTTAGTTACTTACTGTGCGTATCATTACTCCGTCCCAAATATCAAGTTTTATCCAAAACGTTGATTCGACCAAATCAACTGGTCTCGATGGTATACTCGGACCCAGAATCTTAAGACTGACATGCAGTGTTATTTCACCAAGTATCGCAACTCTTATCAATAAAAGCATTACTAAAGGTCGATTTCCGAATAAACTTAAATTAGCCAAAACCTTTCCAGTTTATAAAAATGGAAAAAATCCGATCCATCTATTTACTGACCCATAAACACTCTTGCAGATAGTCCGATTAGCACCGCCATTGCACATTTTAAAAAAGATTTGTCAAGGAATCCACTATATATGAGGACGTAAACCTGAACACACACACACACACACTATTGTTACGAGCCAGGCGTAGCAGAAAGAAAACGCAAACAAGCCTTATGGTAAAATTTAACACAATTTATTTGCAAACTATCTTTAACCTGTAGAAGTAAGTAAATTAAATGTACTTAACTCTGTTATGAAATATCC